>CM053503.1:121491926-121735330 GCA_028627145.1 Eidolon dupreanum
TAGGAACTGTATTTTACTCATTTTTGTATTCCCAGTGGTAGGCCCATAGAGAGCATCAGCAAGTATTGGTTGAATGGTTTGAATTGGTGAATAGAACTGTTGCAATAGTGTGAAATCCTAACATAACTGTGTTTGTTCTTTTCCAAGGACTTTGGCATTATGTTCCTGCATCATCTTGTGTCTGTTTTCTTGATTACCTTTTCATATGTCAACAATATGGCCCGAGTAGGAACCCTAGTTCTCTGTCTTCATGATTCAGCTGATGCTCTTCTGGAGGTAAAAGTTTTCTTCATCTTTAAAAGTATAAAATCTAGAATTCAGAAAATCCTCAACGATCATCACTTCTATATTATTCTAAATGGTGCTGGGGATGATAGTATATGACTGCTTTGAAACTGCAGGGTGTTTCTTTGGAGGTGAAATTGGTATAAGTGAGATATTAAATGAGTATATACAATTTTGTACAAAAAAAATGTTCATCATGTTAGCATTCTTTATAAATAGAATAATGAAAACCTTTATTATTCCACACTTAAGAAATAAATGTTTTGCATTAGGAAAATTATTACTCGAATGGATTTGATTTCTGGTGTTTTAAGTTTCACACTGATTTATCCAGAAAGTATATATAACTCAGTTTAGTTATTAATGGGAGTTGTACATCCTGATGGAGTCAATTAGTAGTCATAGTTTTTATTGCCAATATACATATTATCCTAGCATTTTTACAATGAAAATTATATACGAATTGCAAATTACATATAAAAATTGTTTTCTATGCATGTAAGTATAAAAAATATCTGAGGAATATATTGGTTGCACTTTGACTAACTGTCTAAATCATTATCATTTAGAATTATCAAAATAGCAAAAAAAAATGAAAATGTTTCTAGTGTATTTCAAAAGATAAAAATCTCAAGAAAAATTTAGAAGTGGCATTTATACTTTTAATTATAGCTCCTGTAAAAAGACACACTCAATAATGTTATATAATTAAAGTTTTTCCACTTAATCTAAGAAATTTATGTAACTGGTCAAAAATAAACCAGAATATAAACTCCATGTAGAAATAGGTCTGAGTATCTGTATTCTGACTTTTTTTATTCCTGTTGGCTCATAGTTCTTTCTGCCCCTTTGAAGCATTCACTGTCTCTGTGAATATAGAAGTGCCTTCAAATAATGATCTATTATTGCAATTTAAGCAGAAATCCCATGCCATAAAATTGAACCTACTATAAAGGCAGTTAGTAAAGGTTTGAAGTATAATAGTCCTAATGGACTAGGATATGTTAGATGATAGTTTGGCACTATGATTTTAAGTGTGTCAAGCTAGGCTCTGTTCCACATATGTTTTAAAGAAGAACTATAATTAATATAGGGGCAATCCCTAGAAAATCAGCTACCACGTGGTTAAATCTTAAGTGTGCTTGAAAGTAGAAATTTATAATACAACATTTTACAGTTTTAAAATCATCCCTGTACATTCTGCCAACTTTAATCTCTGGAAATGGCTGGCATGGTGCTTGGCAGAGCCATGTGTCAGAAATGTTGATTGAATCATCATCTACCACTTTAATCTAGAAAAGAAAAATAATCCAGAAATCCTAGTCATGTGGCTTAAAAGCAGATGTTCTTATCACCTGGAGTCTCTTTGATATTATAAAATATTGCTTGAGAATGTTCAAATAATGAATTATGTTGATTGTCAACTCTTCAAAGTGGGATCTATGGCCTAGACATTTCTAAAAAAATTATGTTTAACATTTTTTTATTGAATACTGGTGAATGAGTGTAAAAGAATATCTACCTGGTTACCTAGTCAGGAGGAGTCAGAAGATGCTTTTTTTCTTTCTTAATGTGATTTGTGGTGTCACACCCAAAATATTCGTGAAATTAAAAGTTCATCTTGTCTTCTATTCAGTTAACAGATATGTCCCCTTAGGAATATAGTTCTCTGAGAGCTTTGTGTTTTACTTAAAGCTATTAAATTATAGATTCTGTGGATACTGTCAACAATCTTTTCAAGTTTGGCTCAGCTAATTTAACTTTCCAAGTAGTAAGAAATGTTGTGAATTCAGAAGACATCTTCAATTTGTAACGCTGTGTATAGGTGCTTGTCAGTTCTAGGTGAAAATGTAAAAAAGAGGTGATCAAGCAAAATTATGTTTTCAGTGTCACCTGTTTTTACTTAGAATATTCCATAAAAAGTAGATGGTAGAGAAAGAGATGTGATTTCTTCCCTATACTAATTTATAATATAAAAAATGGTCACTTAAATCACTATCATAAATATTAGAGTACTTTTCACAGACATTTTAACATTGGTGACTTTCATCTAGAAGATGACCCAATAATGTAACTTTGAAAATTATACCTAAATGGATTTATTGAAAAAACATGAGCTTGACACATTCTAAATTTATGAAAATAAGCCAAGAAACTATCTCCACAAAATACTCCTTATGCCTGTTTAAAAAACAAACAAACAAAAAAACCCTATAATTCTAAGTAAAAGGGAGAAAAAATTCAGAAATGCTTCATATAGCCTGTATAAAGTTTGTGGCCTTAGTGTATGGGCTCATTAAAGGTTTAAAGGATTATATAACACTTTCTATTTTGACCTGTTATGCCAAATTTCTGTTTTGGTGTCTTTGGCTTGCTAATATCATCTATAATGCAAGAATTTTCTTATTTTTTTATTTTTCTGAAATCAACCATATAATTGAATTTTTCAGGTTGCTGAATATTTTATTAAATCTCTGACAGTCAGTAGTTCTCCTTATGGCTAATGCTGCATTTCACTTGACTTATGGGTAATTTATAAATACTGATGCATGATGCATGACATTTCAAAGTAGCAGGCAATTTTATGCATCTGGTAAGTTATAACTTATAGAAAACTCATGCATATTGAAAGAAGCTTTTCATTTATCAAGTTAATTTAAATTAATATGTCACATTCCTTTCTTTCATAGGCTGCCAAAATGGCAAATTATGCTAAGTTTCAGAAAATTTGTGATCTCCTGTTTGTTATGTTTGCCGTGGTTTTCATCACCACACGACTGGGTATATTTCCTCTCTGGTGAGTTTGCCAATCTTCTTTCAAATAGAACTACCCCTTCCAGATAGGCTTTATGAACCATTTTCCTTTTGAATTTCACTTCAAATACTTAGGAAGGGGTTTAAAGAAAGTGAGGAAGGGACTCAAGAAACAGCTTGATTTTTTCTAGAAAAGAGTTGCACTCTTTTTTAAAAAAAATTTTATTAGTTTCAAGTATACAGTACATTGGTTAGACATTTATATAGTTTATAAAATGAAGGTTGCACTCTTTACTAATATTTTCCATAGGATAGTCAGAGAAGGATGTGGCTTCTGTAGGTTCTAAAGCCACAGAAAGTCATCTGCCATTTTAGAGTCCAATCTAGAGTATGAGTGAAAAAAATCTTACCATGAAAATTGGAATTAATAAAGAAAATATGGCGCTGCAAGCAGTTATCTACCAGGGATCCCTCCTGTACCGGGACTGGCAGCAGCAACATCACCAGGGAACTTGTTAGAAATGCAACCTATTGGGCCCCACCCCAGACTGACTGAATCACAGACTCTCGAGATGGGGCCTGGCAACTTATGTTTTGGTAAGCCTTCCTAATGATTCTGCTTTGCATTAAAGTTTGAGAAGCACTGTCCTATATAATTCTCCTCATCAGCTGTATTTATAACTAAAGCAGTTGGAAGGTATAACCTAAAACTAATCCCTACAATTCTGTATAGCCTCTGAATGTCTGGGCGTGTTTTGTTGAGAGCTAAGAAAACAGTATGACAGATTTTGATGGAATTTGATAATCCGTTCTATTGAAAATAGGTCCACTGTCATTAATCATTTGTTGAACTAGGAAAAAAAGAGTCCTCCATATCACTTAAAGTCTACCATTGACGGCAGATTTTTTTTTTCCATTTTGAGAAATTGATTTGAATGGGAAATTAAAGCGATGGAAATAGGAGGAAACTGATCAGTGAAAGGATGCAATACTACCTTGCTTTTCAGCCCCAAGAGAAAAATAACAAAAATGAAGTTGGGACTTTTAAGTGAGTAACATCTATCACAAGGATTCCATACACAAATTAATCACACACACACACACACACACACACATGCATTCACGCATGCACGTACACACGCATGCACGCATGCACATAGCTTCTCTTTGAGGCCCACAACCCTTTTTTGGTCACTTATCATGAAAATTATTCCTAAGCAGCAGCACTGTGTGTTGGCAACAGACATTTATAAAACCTCATTATAGTTTTATATGGTTGCAGGTAGGAAACATTGAAGTAATTTTGAATGAAATGAGTCTGTAATTTTTTCAGGATTGGGGGCTCTTTCAAAATTATTAGCAGAACTAGTGGTAAGAATTTAAATAGAAGAAATTCGAGCAAAATCCAGGAACTGTTTCTCAAAAGAAATATAGAAAGCTTTTCCTAATTAGGATTTCTGAGAACCTGAGTTTTAAAGAAGTAAGCATCACTCTCAAGTACTTTGATTTACTTATTTCTTTTTAAAGATAGATTAGAACAGAGATGCAGCTCTTCTCCTCCCCTCTAGCTAATGTGTAAAAAAAGTTTTTCAGATTCAGACAACAATGAGTTACTTAGAACATAGAACCCAGAATATAGAAATTATGTAATGCTACTAATAAGATAATTCATGGATATATCCTGTCATGATGGCATTAACTAGTTGCTTAGAAAAATCTTTGTGACCAAATGCGAAAGAGTTTATATTGCAAATGCCATAGGGCTTCTGCTGCCATACCCCTGAATGCAGCCACGCTTTTAAAAATACATCTTGAAGAGAGAAGTATGTTATTGTTTGTAATCCAAGAAATAATTTATATACCTGCTGCCAGTTCAGTTGTGCATGTAGGGAATAAAATCCTTTTCAGATATGTCTGGTAAATCATGTTAGTGCCTGGATGACCTTTGTTTCGACCTGTTTCAATTACTAGGGTGTAATGGATCTTTTTAGTATTTAAAACTGTAATGTGAATGACAATAACAAATAGCATTTTAAATATATTTGTTAATACTGTGAAATTATTCAAAAACTCCTTTTAGATTAGGGAATCTTAGAATTGGGAGGGAATCTACGGGTTACCACTTCAGAATCTACTCCCACCCTTTTCCCCCAGGGTAGAAATTCTATCATTTTGCCTCATCAGGAGTATTGCTTTAGAGGTCGAGGGAGAAATAGTTTCTTATATGAAACAGAAACCTGGGTCCTTATAACTTCGAAGCTAGAGGTCCTTAATCTGTTTTAAAAACCCCTGAAATTGTATGAAAAACATGTATGTGTGTGTATTTTTTTCTCTGTGGGGAGGGCCCATGGCTTTATCAGATTCTCAAAGAAATCTGTGACTCCTTCCTCTCCTCAAAAAAACGGCCTCTGGAGAACAGACTATACCCTGGCATTCTAACTGAAAACTCTTAAGAACATGAAGGTTTCTAACATATCATTTGTAAACTTTCTCTTCATCAGAAAGCATCTTTAATCCATAAAATTATTCCTGTTTGTTGTTCTGCTTTGTTTGTTGCTCAGAATTCCTCTTGTCATGATGTTCCAAATGTGGACTGGCTGGTACAAAATATAAGAGAACTAAAAACAAGCCTTATTTAGAACTGCATTTCTTCTAATGCAGCTTGCCATTACATTAGCTTTAAGCAGCTTTCACATTGTGCTGGTGATGCTCTGATAAACAGCTGAGCTGCCACCAGACCAGATGTTCCTCATCCTAAATTATTTATTTTACTTTTATGTATTTCTATTTCTAATTATAATTTAGTTGTATACTTAATTATACAACTACTTTTATTTCTTTTAGATTTCATCATACCATTTTCAAATATTCTATTCATATAACCCCTAATGTTAAGGTTTTCTGAACTACATCCAATGCAATATTTATTCCTTCCACCTTTATGTTACTTGCATGTATGCCTTTCATGCTTCCCTCCAACTCATTGAAGAAAATAGGAACTCCCGATATACTACTGAAGGATTTCTTTAGGTCAACCTCAATGTCTCAACCACCAAGTCTTTCTCTATGGTTTTTCTACTTGTTACTGTCTTATAACTGCTCTGTCATCGTGCCTGCTATTTCTCCACATTTTTAAAGATGTAATAAAAGACTTCGTCAAAGGTCTTATGAAAGTCAAGATTTACTCTGTATTTAAGACATCCTCTGCAAATGTAGAGGCAGGGTGAAAAAATATGAGGCCCATCTGGCGTGACTTGATTTTGGGGGACCTTTGTTGGCTTCTTATTTCTAGGTACTCAGCCCCGTGTGTTTGATTATCCATCTGCAACAGTGAGCTTACCAGTCGAAAACTTCCACCCTTTGCCTTTTTCATATTGTTTAAGTGTTCCAACATACTATAAAGTATTTAGTGAATTTACTGGGCACTTACTGTGTAACCAGTACGAGGCTGGGTGCTGAAAATTCAGTTAGACATAGGACTCCCTGGGGTACTTACAGTTGAATCCCTAAAGGTTCCCTCTGTAATCTGGTTTGTAATTTTGGGGGGCCTAGAGGTTATTTTATGACCATTTACTGGAGATAAATAATATTTATGTATTGTCAATATTAAATAATTCAATTGAGGTGTACTAAGGAGCTCTGTCAGCTAATAAAACATTATACTAGATAGGGTGTGTGTGTGTGTGTGTGTGTGTGTGTGTGTGTGTGTAATAGTCACTGGCAACAGGGGGTAAGGTCTGGAGGTAGATTGGACTTCCGTTCTAACAAGCATTTCGGAGACATTTCTCCTTCAGGTATTTCTGCTTCAGCTGGAAGAAGAAACAAAATTATTCTCTTTTCCTGCTACTTCGTTTGGTTTTCAATCCATATACTTTGGAATCATCAGCAATACCTTCCAGGTTCCTCCTGACCACGTTTCTGTTCCCATGTGAGCCATCAGAATTTTTGTAATTTATGGGTTAGATAACACTTGTTTTATTATCTGTTGAGTCTGGTTCATTTGTGTCTTTGCCTCACAAAGACAACATACGTATGAGTAGCTTTTCAGAATCATGCTCTACCCAGACTTCTTGTTTGGTTACAATACATCTTTCTATAACAGCACTGTCCAATAGAAATATAACTCAGGCTTCATAGTAATTTTAAATTTTCTAGTGGCCACATTAAAAAACTAAAAAGATGACATCCATTTAAATGTTTTATTTAACTCAGTGTGTACAAAATAATATCATTTTAACATGTAATCCATATTGAAAACTATTAAGATACTTGCATTCTTTTATTACATACTAAAAATCTTCAAAATATGGTGTTTCATGTTACTGCATCTACTCAAAAGTCTATGTATTTTAGCCTTTATATAATAGTTGGACAGTCAATGATTGGATCCTTTTTGAGAGTAAGCCTATCATTTTAATTGATCTGCATCTGTCTTCCATCAACTCCATTTGTGTGTAATCCCTGAAATTCCTAACAATTTCTCATATTTTATGAAGCTGTGGTTTTCTATTGGCACTGAGTAGATAGATTGTACTTGATCTCATTGTAGCATCTATCACAATACTACTCAGTATTTGTTGAATAATTAGATACTCTTTTTTTCTAACTGGTCTCACATCTGTTTTCTTAGTTGAGCTCCTTAAATTGTTGTGAAGTGAATAGGCACAATTTCTCCCTCATTAAACAGGAAAAACTTCAGTTAGCCAATGATTTACTCAGTTTCCCTTGACTCTGGTCTCCTGTCATTGGTCCATTTCAGCAAGTACTTAACTAAGTTCCAGTTCTTCCTATAACATAATACTATCTTCTTTAAGGAGGAGGCCATAGAGCTATTGATGAGATACATTTTTAGTAGTTGTTACATAAAAAGAATCATTTTGAAATGAATTGTCCAGGAGGAGGCCATAGAGCTATTGATGAGATACATTTTTAGTAGTTGTTACATAAAAAGAATCATTTTGAAATGAATTGTCCTTACCATTATCCCCAGCCAAGATACTATATTGTAAGCATCATCCTCTCTTGACAGACATTGAAATCTGGTAATGAAAAAGACAAATCTACAAAGATCTTGAAAGGAAGACAGTTTGATGCAGTCAATAGACTGCTTTGAGTCATGGTTCTCCCCCTCAGTATGTGTCTGAAGACCAAATGTATAACTTCTTTGTATCTATGTCCTCATCAGAAAAATAAGAATAATAGCAATTGTTCACCTACCTTACTGGGAACTGTTAAGGATCAAATGAAATATTGTTTGTAAGCAGTATCCTAAAAAGTAGTTTATAAATAGTAAACATTTAAAAAATAAGTGTTAAAGATGGAAATTTCCATTATGGCCAAGTGGTCAGAAATTTTTATTTTATAACCTCCAGTTAGTCTAGATAAGGAACCATAACCATAGATTCTTTTGAAGTAAAATTTTTAAGTGTTCTCTCTAATTATGTAACTTAAAATATCTTGATTTAGTCACTGCTGTCAGTACTCAGTGAGCATGTAACATAGGGTGTGCGCCGAGTTACCTTATTCCTTCAAATCCTAAGTGACTCTACCTTTCCTAAACCACTACAAGTAACCATTACTTTTTACAGAATCTCACAGAATTTGATAAAATGTAAGTATATGTCCTTTCCTACAAGTCACAGATTCACAAGCCATTATCTAGCCATGAATGTTTGTACCACAGTTGCCAGAACCTCTTCCTGTTGCCTAATGATGACTTTCCATAGCCCCATTCATGTCCTACCAAATACCAGCTCCTGGCCTACAGAAAACTTAGAGTCAAATATGTACCTTCAGTGGTCTGCTGCTATTCAGACAGAAGCATGTGACTTCTCAGAATGTTACTTTCTGTTGATCTCTATCCTGCAAAGTAGGAGAATTATTTGCTGATTTATACTCTCTGAAGGTCTTTGTAATTAAAAAACAAAAAAAAAAAAAACAAAAAAAAATGTACATTACAGAGGAGCCTAGATTATTCTTTTACTGTTTTCTATAATAAGGTTTGAAATTCATCCAGATGCATATGGGAATATCATCTTCTTTGATTTATTTTTGGCTTATATGCTTTTCTGACTATCTGATAAGATTAGTCTCAGAGTTCACAATTTTGGAGACACTAGGTTTGTTTTTATTTTCTCCTCTAAAATCCCTTGACAGATTTCCTCAGAAGTTTTCCTTGGTGCTCATCTCTGTTAAATATATTTGAAAAATAAAAGATGAAACCTGAAATCTTTGGCTGTTTGGTACTTCGGCATGTTTTTAATAATATTTACATGTATTAGTATCAGTTAATACCTTTGCAAGGTGGGGTAGAATTGGGTGGAAATAATGTATATTGAGATATATTGTCTTTTTTCATGTGAACATAATAATTATAACATAATTTCAATATTGAGGGGTTAGGCCAGGAATCAATAAACTATGGCCTGTAGGATAAATCAGCCCATCACCTGTTTTTATAAATAAAGTTTTATTGGAACACAACTTTGCCTACCTGTTACATATTGTCTTTGACTACTTTCTGCTACAATGACTTGAGTAGTTGTAATAGAGTATATGGCCCGCTAATCCTAAAATATCTACCAATTGGTTCTTTACAGAAAACGTTTGCCAACTCCTGGGCAAGGCCATAAAAAATTAGTCTGATGAGTAGGCAGAGGGGGGAGTGATGTATTAAATGTATTCAGTCTTTGGATGTTCTCTGGAAGCATTGTCTACCTTAGGCAAAAAGCATGCAGCTATTCTTAACATTGTGTGTGGGGGTGGGAGGGGGCAGACTATGCTCTCAGGTAAGCTTTTTCCTTTTGTGACTTGAGTCAACAAAAAAATGTAGTATCCTAGTAACACTCTTTACACAGAATTAATGTCTTAAGTGTTCTTTCTCTCTCTTCTAACCATTGCAGAGAATCCTTTTCTAGAGAAAGAGGAAAAAAATAAAAAGATTATTTTCTCAAAGTATCATAAAATGTGTTTATATGTCATCTATAGAAAAAATTCAGTATGACCATTTCATCTGTTTTAAAAATATATATGTATTGTGATAAAGTCTAATGCCAGGGCCAGAGATTTGAAAATTGTATATTTGATCAGGTCTTACTTATTCAAAAGTGATACTGTATGGAAAATACTATAACAGATGAAGAACTCACATCAACTCTTTTCCGTTTGTTTGTGTTATTATAAAGTGCAGTTGTATATCAGGCTAGTTCTCAGCACTTACCACCACCTCCCTGACTCTGGTCTCTGGGTTTCTCCTGCCAACTTGCCTCTCTGTCCATGGTAGGCCTTTTTTCAACAGTCCTGAAAAGGGACCAGCTTGCACCTGTCCCTTACCTGCTTCCCAGCCTGAGACCAGCTTGCGCCTGTCCCTTACCTGCTTCCCAGACTGGACCAGTACCTGAGCTATCACAGAAACCCTGCCTGCAAAATCCCAGCGTGCAGGGCTCTGTGGCACTGTCAGTGGAGAACACCCTGGCTGCATTCTTTTATTCTCAGAACTTCATCCATACCTCTGTCTGTCACTTCTGGGATGGCAGTGTAGCCAAGGAGACAGAATCATATTCCTAGAGTCATCCTATTCACTGTGAGGATGTATCTTATCATGTATTATTATTTAACTTGTTATGTCTTTAGGACAAAGGAGCAAACACTTTGTAAATTCCTCATCGGCAAGGAGCCACTAATTCTTTATAGATCTTTTCGATGCATTTCACTGTGAGCTTGCTGTATGTCAGGCACAGTGTGGAAGTTAGTGATGCAGATATTGATTAGGTCATGGGCCTGGCAACATCCAGCACTGCAAAACCATCATATTTGTTAAATGAATAAATGAAATTTTAGAATTTCCCATGCAATTTGGCACAGTCATGACTGAGACTTTGCAGCCCAAGTGCATCTTTCCTTATGATACAGACTGAATAGGCCAGTCAAAGGGGACAAAGTTGACAGTGATTCAGTAGCTATCAAAAGCAGGGGCATTCTAGCCATTAAATCATTTTGCTCAGACAGAATTTGTAGAAATAAGACTATGCCATTCTTTCATAAATATTGCCTTTGTCCAAAGCAGGTAATAAAACAGAAATGTTTAATTTAAAGTGCTAAATGTCAAAGACTTAGAAATTCAAGAGCTAAATAAAGTCATAAAACAGATAGATATACTGAAAGTACAAATTCTGACTAGGAGCCTGGTTGTGCATGTGATGACTATGTGGGACAGTGGCTCCTGATCAGTAAGGCACAAAGAGAGGAAGTTGAGAGGTTCCAGGACAGAGTAAGAAAGGAACGCCTGTCTGAGAGAAGAAGTAGAAAAAAAAAAAAGAAAGCATCTTTCCTCCATCTATGGGATGACCAAAGAAAGTGAATAAGAGCGAACAGAACACCATCTCAGTGCAGTAATTTTTAATGCTGTCCAAGGGCGCTGGACAGTTGTTTCCAACCACCATTAGGGACTTCTCATTTGGCTTTGCTCAGTGTCAGGCTAAAGGCCCAACCTCAAATTTGTAGCAAACTCTGCATCTGTCAGAGCAACATGCACGAACCCAATTTAGCTGTCTTAACTCCTTTTTTCTAATGGACAGCATATAAACCCACACCTATTTTTCACAGACACTGATGTCTTAGACTACTTTGTGTTCCACATAATCCCAACCCATGCTTTAAATATAGAGTTGTCAGATAATAAATATTTAATTTGACTTGTTGGTTAATATGTTATATTATAATCTTTGAGTTATATAGTTAGTGGTTATGAAGAAAGGTAGTATGAAGCATTCATTGAAGTATTTATTAAAACTTGTTTGAAGAAATGGTTCTGAATGCATCCTATTTTTTTTTTTTTTTTTTTTGCGGCATATAAGAATGGCCAGACTGAAACAATTCTAAATGTTTTTAAATTCAGAGAGATAAAAGAGTACTATTATAATTAACATTTTTAGATTATCTTTTTAATTGAAATTTAAATATACTAAAAATGTATTTAATGAAATGGAATAGTCTGTTAACTGTAATTTTACTGTTCAGCAGTGTATGTAAGTCAAATAAAAAAGTACTTAGGATTATTTTCCAAAATAGCCTTCAGGGAGTGCCCTGGGTCCCCTATGTTCCAACCTAGTCTCCTGTCTTTTAACCTATGCAAGGATGTTAACTTGAAGCAGTACAAGATCATGAACCATCATATAATAGTAAGATCTTAGTGGCTTTTATTTTATTTTGTTATTAATTTCAAGTATACAGTACATTGGTTAGACACTTATATAGTTTATAAAATGATCACCCTGGTTACTCTTTCTCTCTTCTGGCTCTACATATAGCCATTGTGTTACTGCTGCCTAACATTCCCTGTGCCATGCTCCCCATCCCCGTGATCATCTATCAACCACTGATTTGTACTTCTTTAACCCTTCTCCCAGCCCCCCAACCTCCCTCTCCTCTGGCCATCACCAGATTGTCCTCTATATTTGAGATTCTGTTTTTGATTAGTTTGTTCTTTTTGTTCTTTAGATTCTGCATATAAGTGAAATCATATGGTATTTATCTTTCTATGTTTGACTTATTTCACTCAGCATAATAACTTCCAGGTTCATCCATGTCATTGCGAATAGTAGGATTTCATATATACAATATTCCATTGTATATATGAACCATAACTTCTTTATCAATCATCTGTTGATGGGCATTTAGGTTGCTTCCATATCTTGGCTATTATGAATAGAACTGCAGTGAACATTGGGGTGCATAGATCTTTACAAATTATTGTTTTGATTTTCTTCAGATAAATATTCACAAGTGCAATTGCTGGGTCAAAAAGGTATATCTATTTTTAATTTTTTGAGAAACCTCCAGACTGTTTTCCATAATGGCTATACCAATTTGCAATCCCACCAACAGTGTATGAGGGTTCCCTTTTCTCCATGTCCTCGCCAACACTTGTTCTTTGATTTATTGATGATAGCCATTCTGACAGGTATGAGGTGACATCTCATTGTGGTTTTAATTTGCATTTCACTGATGATTAGTGACCTTGAGCATCTTTTCATATGTCTGTTGGCCGTCTGTATTTCCTCTTTGGATAAGTATCTGTTCAGGTCTTCTGCGCATTTTTTAATTGGATTGTTTGTGGGGTTTTTTTGTTGTTATTGTTGAATTGTATGAGTTCTTTATATATTTTGGATATTAACTTCTTATCATAATGTATCATAAGTGAATATCTTCTCCCATTCAATTGGCTGTCTTTTTGTTTTGTCGATGGTTTCTTTTGCTGTGCAAAAACTTTTCAGTTTGATATAGTCCAATTTGTTTATTTTTTCTTTTTTTCACTTGCCCAAGGAGATATGTCCAAAAATAAATTACCAGTAGCAATATCAGAGAGATTATTGCCTATGTTTTCTTCTAGAAGTTTTATGGTTTTGGGTCTTACATTTAAGTCTTTAATCCAATTTGAGTTTATTCTTGTATATGGTGTAAGAAGGTGGTCTAGGTTTTTTTTTTCTCTTTTTTTTTTTTGCATGTATCTGTCCAATTTCCCCAACACTGTTTATTGAAGAGACTGTCTTTACCCCATTATATATTTTTATGTCCTTTGTCATATATTAAGTAAGCATATGGGTGTGCATTTCTTTCTGGGCTCTCTATTCTGTTCCATTGATCAATGTATCTGTTTTTATGCCAATACCATGCAGTTTTGCTTACTGTAGCCTTGTAGTATAGTTTGATATAAGGTAGTATGATACCTCCATCTTTGCTCTTCTTTCTCAAGATTGCCGCGGCTATTTGGAGTATTTTATGGGCCCATATAAATTTTAGGATTAGTTGTTCTGGCTCTCTGAAAAATGCCATTGATATTTTGATAGGGATTGCACTGAATCTCTAGATTACTTTTGGTAGTTTGGCCATTTTAACAATATTGTTTCTTCCTACCCGTGAGCACGGTATATGCTTCCATTTATTTGTATTTTCTTCTGTTTCTTTTTTCAATGACATAATTTTCTAAGAACAGGCCTTTTACCTCCTTCGTTAATTTGATTCCCAGGTATTTTATAGTTTTCAATGCAATTGTAAATATGATTGTTTTCTTAATTTCTCTTTCCAAAAGTTCATCATTGGTGTATACAAATTTAGTGAATTTTTATTATGTTTTTTGATTAATAATAAATGAACAAAACAAAAGGAAAATTTTCTGGTTATCATTATGTTAACTAGGGTACTTCCATTAAACAAAATTTAGTGCAACAATTGTTCTCGTTCTTAGATAAGAATAATTTATCTCTTGTCTGCTACTGAAGGGCAAAGACCTTGATAAAGCAATGAATTCTTTAAGTTGATTAAAGTATTATGTGAACACATCTCATTCGGTCAATTCAGAAGCTAATGAGAAGCACTGAAGGAATTTTTCTTTGTTTATAAGTCTCTTAAATTACCCCCATTTCCCAGAAAATTATGTTAGGAGCACAGTTTGTAAAGTCAGCACTTTATTCCTACATAGTAAGTTTACAGTATCTTCCAGAAATAAGACAGGTGCTTCACAAAATAGATTAAAGCTGAACTACAGAAGAAACATAGCTTGAATGTTTCTCTCAGTAGTGAATTATTCATGGAGCTTCTGCCCCTTTTCTTTTCCTAGCCATATGATTGCATTTATTTCTAATTGTTTCTCTTCACCTCATTTGAAAATTTAATTAGACATTTGAGTCCTCAATTCTCAGTAGCAATCTCATGGCATTTTCCTGAAGGACTCTGTTCTGATGCTATTGTTTGACATTCATTTCCTCATCTCCCTTCTCCACTCAAAAGTGAGTTGTAACAGGTCTGGGACCATGTCTCCACTCTCCCTTTGAGTTCCCAGTACTGTGACAATACCTAGTATGCTGTAAGTTTGCTGATTTATATCTTACAGTAGATCTCTATGATTTATTTTAGGTCTTAATTCAGAATTCACTTTTATAAAGCTGTTTTTCCCAAGTAGACTGTTTACTTATTTTGATATAATAGAATAATATAATATCATCTTTCTTATTTTCTTTCTCACGAAATCAGAGGAAAATATTTTGAATGCCAGAATAATGCTTATTTAAATTTCCTCTTTTCTTGAGCCAAATATTCTAATTCCTCTCTCATAATTTGCCTATCCCAAAATGCTAGCTCTCACAGCTCGTGTTTAGGACAAGCTCTCTTTCAGGCATAGAGTTTAGGGGACTGCATTTTGGGTGACCCACACCAGACATATTGACTTGTGACTTTGTTACTGTCCCTTTTTTTTTAAGCTTAATTTCTACCTATTCAAAGGTTTGGGGAAGATGATAAAAGATTGCTTTACTCTGAAAATAACTGCATATGTAACTAGGATAATTGCTTATTTTTATCTCTGGCCTATTTTTCTTGCAAAAAGAGAGGTGAAATAAAGTGGTGCTCCGTGTGTGTGTGTGTGTGTGTGTGTGTGTGTGTGTGTGTGTGTACATATATATATATGTACATATATATGATAGATATTTTCAAATATGTACTTTATATATAGTTATATGTAAACATATGTTCTAGATATCTACATTTATTTAGATATACATATATCTTATTTATAGGTATATACATATATTTTATATATTTGTCATATATGAATATATTTATAGGTATAAATATATCTTAAGTAAATATACAGATTTTATAGATGTTTATATATTTCACATAGTGAAACTTTTGCTTACTCTTATCAACATCAAATAAATATCACACAGCTGCTTCCATGAGTTCATGGGGCTTTTCTTTTTAGTAATTAAAAAGTGGTAAGACTATTGATTGCTGCCTGCTGCAGAAGGAATAAAAGGAATCAAATTGAATGGTGTATTTTCCACATGAATTGGCCTTAATGGCTTTGAGATTTCAGGTAAGGCAATTGCATTGCATTTACATGAAAACCTAACAGTTTCATTAAAACTGTATTTTGCTGACACTTTGTACCTGGAGAGTCTTGATGCTACAAACAGGTCTAAAACATACACACCGTCATTTCTAACAGTGCTTAAGGTATGCTTTTCTGGCCAGTATCTTGAGAACCTTGAAAATCGCCAGTAGATTTCCAAACCACTTGAGAACAAATCCAGACTGTTTTCCTCAGCGAAGAGGAAGAGAGGTTAGTATTTATTCTTCATGTTAACACTCTGTCCCCGATCTAGTGTGCAGTAACAACTTGCTGCTCCTTATTGTTTCTACATCTGAGAACTTCTTGGCAGTAAAAATGATGCACTTTTGCTTTTGGAGAAGGGAGAAAATTGTTTGACAATAAGGTATGTTAGACACTGGAATAGTCATTCAACCAAATGAATATCTAATAGTCGAATAGCAATATATAATGTTATATTTTCTAGGGTATAAGCCACTCAACTCCAGCACAGGAGGAAGGCTAAGTACATTTGTATTGAATCTTTCCTGAAATAATAAAAGCCTTTGATGATTATAAAAACAACTTTAAAATAAATAATGGTGGAGGGGGAGGTTAAGTGTAATAGAGATCTTGATAAAGCATTTGAATGGAAACAAATACATGTGATAGACTTGTGTCATGACTAATGTAGTTTGTCCTCAGGAAAGTTTCTCAGGCCTTGTCTTTGAACTAATCAGAAAAAAAATCATTGATGGTACTTTATGTATTTTAATCAATATTCATAAAAAGGAAGGAGGCTACAATATCAATACTGCAAGGCAGATTGAGACAAATGAGACCACTGATCATGTGAAATTGTATGTATGCCCTTCTTCATCTGTAAAATGAGAGAATTGGAAGAAATATCAAAGGTATCTTCTAGCTCTAAAATTTCTTGATTCTATGATTTTACAGTTACAAGAAGGTAGGTGGCCTTCCAATGAGAAATTTTTGTAGATTGATCCCCGCAAGGGATTCTGAGTAGGGGACAAGTGAGTAGTGGGGCAAGAAAAGGTGATGGACATAGACAACTTGTTTAAAAAGTTTGCAGTATATGGAAAGAAAGAAATAAAATAAGCATCAGATTGATTACAGTATCAAATGAAGATTTTTATAGGATACTAGACATCTGTACCTATCTTTAGAAACAGAGGAAAAAGAGTACTTGCAGGAGTTAGTGAGGTGCCCATAAATTAAGGAAGGGACTCCTTTTCAGAGAAGTGAAGGAAGGAGGCAAGTGTTGGTTCCAGTTAGATGACCTCTCAGGTACCCATGATTCTTTGAGTCTGTGTAAAGGAAGAGATTGACAATACATGGTGGTTAAAAACGAAACGAAATGAAACGAAACGAAACGAAATGAAAAGAAAACAAAAGAAAAGAAAAGAAAAGAAAAAAGAAAAAAGAAAATAAAAAGCAGAATCCTGGAGGATTAATGGCCAGATGGAAGGACAGCCTTCTAAAAGTGGAAAACTTGTCCTTCTGAAGCATGAGGCAAGGAAAAAGAGAGAATGAAAGACTGGGATGGAAAGCGGTGTGCACATGATAGAAAGGTATAAGTGATGGTATATAGTTGTCTGAACAAGACAACTGCATACCTGAGAAGATGTGGAAACTGCATTGAGATTTGAGTGAGGGATTCTTGGGAATGAAAACAGAGCTATGACAGGACCTCATTGCCCTTTGAGCCAATGGTCAGTGAACTGCAGTCACTTCCTGGCGACCTTAACCATTTAATACCAGAGATTCAGTGCATGTGTTGTGACCACCCAAAATGATATATCTGCTCTCTGAATGAGTAAAAGCAAAATTCTCCTGAGGCCTTGAGGCCCCAAATCAGTAGTCTTAACTATTTCTTGCTATATAAGACCACAGAGAAAACCGAAACTCAAAAGAGTTAAGTGACTTGTCCAAGGCCACGGTGATTTTTAATCATAGTCAAGAATAGAAATATATCTTCCATTTTCTTTCCTAGTGCTCTCCACTTTAATACATCGTGCACAGAGGATCGATAAGACAGTGTAGTCTGGAGAATAAAGCCATGGGTGAGACTAACTTTGGCCTTAGCCTTGGCTCTTTAGGATCACTCATTATCTCTAGGGCTCAGACTTAAAATTTTCTAGTTTAATATCTTAGGTCTGAAAGAAAGTGCAACAGCTTCAAGGACCAACTGAAGTTAAGTACCAAAGGTCCTGCTTACCTGGGATTTCATTAGCTGGCTTCCAGCAATTAGAGGGTTATAGAAGAAGAAGATGTTCATTTTTCTAAGAAAATATTAGTAATGAATTAAGTACTTAAAAGATTAATGACCTCTCAAATATTCCTCTCTCCTGCCATTAGTGCCTTCCTCACCAGTCTAGTGAGATGAAAGAAGAGGGCCAAAGCAATGCAAGTCAGTTACAAAGGAAATTGTACATGATGCACAATATGCAAGATTTTATAAGGTCAATGAATGTGATGTTGGAACTTTGCTCAAAGCATACCAGAGACACTGCCAAAGGAGGAACTGGCAAAGCATTTAACAATTGAGGAAAATCAGCAAGGATGGTGACATGATAGTTACTTCAAAAAAGAAAGATATGAATTTCAAAGAATTGTGAGGGATCCTTGGGAAAATGTTGAATCCCTCAAATGTTCTTGCATCTTTCTTAAAATTGTCATATACTATAACACTCAATTTTGAAGATAATTACATAACCCTCCCAATCGATACTTTATTCATTTTTAGCTCTAAGAATTAGAACATAGTTGTAATTATAACCTAAATTTGGTTAAATGGAAGATAAAATAAGTTTATTTTTCTGAATTTCATCTCATTTTTCAAAATAAAAGTCTTGATTGACCCTTTTATTCACTATTTTCTAGGAAATTTATATTCCATTTTACGTGGATTCACTTTAAATGACTTTTTCTTGGTGGCAACATTCCTTTGATTAAGAGGACTTCTTGTATTCAGAATTTAAAGTGGTTATAGTATATCTCTCACTTTCTAAATCCAGTCAATATAACCTAGGAATAGAAGAAAAAAGCAAATGAGTACGGCTTGAGCAGGAAGGGATTGTTGCAGCGTTAAAGGCCAACCTCCAGCCAGGGGGCTAAAGGAAGCCTGTGTGTGATCAGGGACTCTGCTGACATAATTGATCATGGATTCAACCTGTGGAGGAAGTTCAGAGATTCCCAGGATGGGCCAGGTAAAAGGAAGGAATCTAGTATTTGGAGCTTTTATATTTTCTTCATGGTTTTATTTTTTTATCTTTCTGAGTTTACCTTGTGTTTTCACAGTCTTATCTCAGAAGAAAACAAAGATTCTTCCATTCTCCTCCTATTTTGAAGAGATTAATAGATTCTTATCTTTTTTCAGCAGGCATAGAAGTGCTTGGAGTGGGAAAATAGTTTTACTTTGTCTATTGTCTGTTCTTGGAAGCAGAACAACTGGAAAACATAATTTGAAAATAACCAAGAGGTTTAAATTAGTGAGTTTACATAGATTCACTTTCATATTAGTGCTTTTCTTTTCATCAGCTTAATCCCCAAAATCTCATGGGAAAGCAGCAGTTAATATCTTTCAAGGCAGTCCATCCTGCTGTTCAGATGAAAGTCTTTTTCTAACCAATGTCTACATTTCCTGAAAGAAAATAAAGCTAATCCTCTTTTGGAATTCTCACTAGCCATGTGTTTTACTACCCTAAGGGTTCCAGGAAATGGTGATGGTTAATGGTTTGGGTCCCAGGGACAGCAGGGGTGTTTTGCAATAGCCCATTCAGGACGGATATACCAATTCAGGCCATCACAACCCAGTATATGTTAGTATTAATGGTCAGGGTCCACAGGAAATGTTATAGCTCACAGGCCCTTGCCTCAAAGTGCAACATAGAATATTTTACTCTTCCCATTTTGGTAGCAAAATCTAAATGTTATGTATCAGTCTGATCCCCTGAGAAGCAGATGCTGAGTTAGGAGAGCCAGAGGCTTATTAGGAGGTGATTCTGTTCAAAAATAAAGGGGAGGAAGCAGGAGTTGAGCAGGTGGAGTTTCAGGTAGTGATGTAGATCTGAGCATCTTGGCCAGCCCAACAGGGACCTCCAGAGCAATGATTGCTTGTTAGGGGAGTCCTGGGTCGGGCAGAAATGGGTAGCCCCTATTATTCTGGCATGTTCAGTCATGGCTGAGAGTTGCCCAGGCCTCAGCTCAAACACTGTGGAAGATTGTGAAGGCATAGCCTCTGGAGCCTGCCACCTACCTGCACTCCTCACAGCTGAATGGTGAGTTCTTTCTTGAAGGGAGATCTGAGCAGCACACCTCCTTGGTATAACTTATGCTGCTATAAATAGGAAGCTAATACTGCACCATTCGAATGAACAAATCCTTCAAGAATAAAAGACTCACACACATCAAAATGACAGCATTTCAAATTTCAGTAATCAACAGGGTTCACCCTATTGTATTTTGGGAACATACATTGCTCTTTATTTTCAACTTAACTTTATTCTGAAGAACATTAAAGATAAAGAACTCATCCTATATAGACAGTTTGGTTTTACAAGTTGCTTAGTGGCGGGACAAAAACAGCAGAAGCAATTAGCTTTATATTTAGTGATCTATCTATATGCATCTGCACCACATTTCAGGAATAATTCAAAAGGTCCAAATTCATTTCATGCCTCCTGCTGCTAAATGAATGTGGGAGTCAAGCTGCTCTTTTCACAGTGCAAGACATTTATTGTTGATAAAAAAAATTCTTCCACTTATACATAATCAGTATCCTGGCAAATGGTGCTGGAGAATTTCAGCTCCTTAAGCATCAAGTCAAACAATCTTTAAAAATAAAAATAAAAATTAGGCTCATGAGTTAAAAAATTAAAAATCAGTCAACCATAAATCAAAGCATTTAAACACTTTCATTGTGGTCAGACCAGTTCTTAACTGAGTATGTGTTCTTTGCATTGACGAGACTGATCTTTATGGCTCACCTCTCCTCAATTGAACAATACAGCACTTTGATTATTCAGTCAATATGGGACTGTTTAGCTCTGTGCCTGGCTCATTCACAGCTATCAGTGTTAATACAACTTCATTTCATCTAATGCTTATAACAGACTTCTCCCCCATTCCCTCTCCACCACCTCCCAGAAAAGTATATAAAGTCAGTAACTAATTCCATTGAAGTTATGGTAGATTTAGCCCATAAATTATTGATTCAGCATAGTCATTTTGTTTCCTAAAAGTTTATACAAGAACAGTTTGCTCCTGAGTTGTGTTGCGGGTAGGGGTGATGCCCTAATCTTTTTCTTCTATTTAGATTGAATGTGAAACATTTGTAATCAGTCTGCTTCAGGCCTCTTAAGAGCATGATCCTTAGACTGAAATGGTTTCTGAGTGCAGAATATGAAATGGTAGTGAGACCTTGTCACCATAGCACTTGAGTAATTCTTCTAAGCTGACATAGCTCAGAATGAAAGGAAAAGAGGTATAGGAAGGCTAAATAAATTGATTTCCTACTGATCACTTACTATCACCCCATATATCAAAGAACATCATAAGCATGTGTCGACCTCCTACAATATGCTGACCTTGGTGCCAGGGCAGATACACCAATTTGGGCAATCATAGGTGACTGTTGGGAATACAGACCAAGGTCACAGACATGCCTCCTACTCCCACCCGCATGGATGACAACACAATCAGAGATGAGGATAGTTTCTTTATAAGCATAGAGATTGTTTGCCATGGAAAATAGATGATACTTGGAGTACCTTAGCTGATGACTCAAGCTGTCCTATAAACTGAAAGTAGGCATTGTACCGTAATAATTCAGATGCTTTTTCATTCAGCTTATTCTCAAAAAACTGAATGGGGAAGTAATAAAAACAAATGGAGAGGTAGATGCATGTTAAAATTCTGCAAGATCCTTTTTTTTCCTATGCTTTCCGAAAATAAATCTGGAAGTAGGTATTAAAATTCATCAGAATCATTTTAACACATTCACTTATGGGTGTTCGATCAGGGTGTTCATATCATTCATAAACATAACTCTGAAGCAGAGTTTCTCACCTTTAGCACTCTTAACATGTGAGCCAGATAATTCTTTGTCGTGGAACTGTCCTGTTTATTATGTGCTATTTTGTAGCATCCTTGACCTCTATCCACTAGATACCAGTAACACACATATACACTAGTTATAAAAAACAAAAATGTCTCCATACATTGGCAGGTGTTTCCTAGGAGAAAACTGGCTCCAGTTGAGAACCACTGTTCTAAACCAGTGGTTCTCAAAATTGTTCACAGGATGAAGACCTAGGAATATTGATGTTCTTTGTAGAATAATATGAGATATTGTTTTGTAAATGCTGTCATTCTAATTTTGAATGATTTTCCTAGCACAGAATGGCTTTATAATACATAGACTACAGATAATCACAACCTTCAATACATATACCTAGGATAAAAACAAGCTCTCAAATTAAGCATGAATAACAATTTCCTTGTATTTTCCTAATTTTAATTTTAGTAAATAACAAAGGTTTACAGAAAGCTTGAGAATTTTTCTCCCTACAACTGAGGAAAGGCAAACTTCAGTGTAGCTATAGAATTTCCGTTTAGCTAGTTATTAGTTTCAGCAGTAATTGACCATCAGTCAAGGTGTGGTTTTCCACTGGGCCAAGCCCAGGCCCAAGAATCCTTGCCATTCTCATGGTCTAGGAAACCACTTACCTAGTCCATTCTCTTAACTTTCTAAGGAGAAAACTGAATCCCAGATAAAGTTAAACAACTTCCCAAAGTCTCTCAGATTCAGAGCCAGAGCTCTGACAGTCTTCTTGCTAAATGTTCTTTCTGCCAAGCTACCCTGCTTCTCAGGAAAAGACAAAACAGAAACACTTAGCCATTTTCTGTTCTGCTTATCTGCCCTCCTCCCATAGTGAACAGACACTCACTCTCCTTTTCCCCAGTAGAGCATACCCGTGGCATTCAACAGCTCATGATATACCCACCACTCTGTGGGATGCCTGAGAACTTCTCCCAGTGGTGGAGTTGCATGCCTCCCAAGAGTCAAATGATTGTCTACAAACCCTTTATGCTAGTTGTATGTGCGGTTTATTGTTCAATATAATAAAATATTAACACATTAACATATAAGTGTAAAATCAAAATGGCCTATTTTGAAACTATAAAAATTAAATAAAAACTAAAATGTCCCTAAAAAAATACTGTTGAATTAAGTATAGATGAGACAACTATAAAACACTAGGAGGAAAATTATAAAACTACATAAATCATCTATACTCAGATTGCTTCCAAGTGACTTTAAGTTTTTGCTCCTCTTTAAAGAAGCGCAAAGTGAAATTTGTAGACTGCATTTCGAGAATGGTGTATGGAAGAAAGGTCAACCAGAGAACCTATATCCAAAAGGAAAACCTTTGGCCTTGCATCAAAAACAAACAAACAAACAAAAAACTGATAAATAAAAGTGTGTGTGTGTGTGTGTGTGTGTGTGTGTGTGTGTGTGTATTTCTTTGAGGTGCATATGTATTATTTAATTATTGTTCTCTTAACCTACTTTGTCAGTTACTAAAACTATTACTGAATGCAGATGACAAACGTGTAGAATGTATATATTGAATGTCATAGAATAATGCCAAATATATAAAATGAATATATATATTGTCATTGAACTCACATCAGCCAAGGATATTGGAAAGCTATTTCCCAACAGTTGTAGGCTGATTGTTCTTCAAAATAGCCTTTTAAATGAAATAATGTGGAAATCATATTGGACTAGGAATTAAGAATCCTTTTCAGATTTTCATTTTAATACTAATTCTTAATGAACTTGATCAAATCACCACTCTTCTTCCTACTTTTCTACCTTCACTGTATGCAAGTGTAATAAAGCCTTCCTTGACAGAGTCTGTGTATATCAAATGAGAATGCACGTAAAAGTGCCTTGAGAGATTTAAAGCATTATGCAGTACTGTTGCCAGCTCATTTAAAAGTGTATAAAATGAGGACATTATCAGACACAGGCAGGCTTTAGACGAAGGTACTGAGGCAAAGAGGGCTCTTTGAGGGAATAAGTCTTAAGTCAAGAAAAAGTCTATCTGAAAAAGAACGAAAATTTACAAGTAATTCAGCTGCAGCATTTAGTCAGAGCAGCAGTCCCCAACCTTTGTGGCAGCAGGGACCGGTGCTCCTATGGGAATCTACTGCGTGATGATGATCTGAGGTGGAGCTGAGGTGGTGATGCTAGCCTGGGAAGTGACTGCAAATACAGATAAAGCTTTGCTCACTCTCCAGCTGCTCACCTCCTGCTGTGCGACCCGGTTTCTAACAGGCCACAGGCTGGTACCGGCCCAGGGGTTGGGGACCCCTGAGTTAGAGACAAGAATTATCTCTTGATAGCTAGCATTTTCCTTTCAAGTATTTGGATTGGGATGGTATACGTGTAAAGACAACTCCGGCAAGCGGGTGGCAACATGAAGGCCATGTCACTAGTGCATAACCCACCCCATAAGTTCCTTTACTTTCATCTTGTCTTCCCTCAAGAACTGTCACAGAATTCTCTTATGCTACCTTACTTCTGGTCCTTGTTGGATAAATATGTGGATCTGACTGTCTGCTTGGGGGAATTAGTCTAGAATTTGTGCTAAAAGGATTAGTTGGTGACTGTACCATGTCTTTCTCTCCACCACTGTTTCTCTGTACCCTTTAAAGAGCAATGGCTTCCTGCATCTGTCTACCTTGACCTCTTCTTGTCCTGACAGAATGCCGGCCTCTTAAGAGGCAAGAGCAATTGTGACAGAGACCAGACTGAGTAATGGGATGACAGCATCTTCCATTAGAGTTGTACTCACTATGAATGCGTCAGCAATCCATAAGAGGGTCTGAGGAAAAGCACAGTGAAAACCTTTCAAGATTGATTCAATTAAGAGCCTCCCAGGAGAGACTGACTACCAACAATGAAAAACTCAATATTAGGCTCACAGAAAGACATTTCATCTCATAAATGTCCTTTTTCTCTACTGTGTAAGGAAAAAATTCTGCAGCAACCATTTGAAAGATATGGCATTTAGATTTTTAAAAAAGAACTACCTACCTCTTTCAGATTCTTTAATACCAATATTCATAGGCAATTTATTAGGGGAGATATGAGAATATGAGATTATACAATGAATGGTTACAGTGTCTAAAATCAATTGTTCATATGTATAGTTGAAATCCAGCATGAAATTATTTGGGTTCCTGACACTAGGCAAGATTGGAAAAGAACACTGCTGTCGAGCTTGATATGGTGGTGTGAGTGCCAATGACTTTGTTCTTTACCTTACATGTACATAAAGGAATATAATGTGCAACCCTATTCCAAAAATTGAATTAAATATTAAATAGCATTCAGAGAATGAATTGTTGTTCTTTGCCTTAGAAGTAGCATCTAATAATTGGCCAACCTGTGTACAGTTTATATAGAGCTTTTGAGCTGTTTACAGGGAAATATTCAGTAAGACCCATTTCTACAACAGGAACAAAATGGGCTCAACATGTGAACGTGAATTGTTATTAACAGGTATGATATAGCATTGTGGTTAGGTTTTTTAAAACAGTTTGAAATATTTATAGATTAAGTAGTATGGTGTCGCAAGTTAGTTTCAAAATAATCTAAGATAGGTGGAGGAGGGAGACGTAGATTAAAACACTGACCATGAGCCGATCACTGTTGAAAGTGCTGATGAGTGTGTATTGAGGTGGTGGGGTCATTAAACTATTTTTTTTCCTCTCATGTGTGCATTTGAAATTTTCAGTGATAGAAGTTAAAAACCAAATTGTGAAATTTAGTTCTATTTTACAGACAGTATGGGAAACTCATATTATGAATTGTTTGACTTAAGATAGGATTCTTTCTATGAAAGATAAAGTGGGGTATGAAAGTCAAAGCTTTGCTTTCTGCTCACATTTATTTGCACAGAATTCATGATATCTGACCAACAAGAAGAGGTGTGAATCAGTTTTGCTCTGCCATGCACTGGCGACAGATGGTGTGAAAATTTTCAGTGACAGGTGGTAGTGATTTTAGACAATAAACAAAGACAATTTATCAGGAACCAAACAGATGATAGCTACTTTTTGTTTCTTGTGATGCATCTAAATTGTCCTTTTTTATGTAATTGCCATTTTAACATTGTGATAGCTGTGCTCTGCTAAGACTATGGGAGTTTAGAACTTCAGAAAATTTTAAATTCTAGCTTAGGGTTCACTATTGTTCCTCAAAATGCAACTTGAATATATTAAACAAATAATCCATTGAGGGATAGACTTTGAAGTAAGAATAGAACAGAACATTATAACAGAATTTGCATCACAGATGTTTTAATAGGCTATAGATTAAAGAAGATTTCATGAGGGTCTGTTTTTTTGTTTTGTTTTGTTTTGTTTTTTTACTAAGTATAAATTATCAAAAGCTTACTCAGGCTCAGGGTTAACCACCAGGGATACAAAAATTCATATGCTGCCTCTTCCCCAAGGAGCTTGCAATCCATTTCTGACATTGGACAACTAGTCTACTCACAGACTAGTAGGGCAGCCAGAAGTAGTCAACAGAGGTACACAGTTTTTCAGTGAGGGCACAGTAGAAGTTTTAACTAATTTTGATCAGGGACACAAGGATGGTTTCACTGAGGAAGTAATAATTGAGCTGGGCCTTGATGAATGAATAGGTAGTAAATGGGAGGAAGGACAGGCCATCCTAAGGTAACACCGTGAGCAAAAGCAAAGAGGGAAAGCACAATATGAAATGGAATAGAATGTTACTTAAAGGATAGATTCCAAGATTAGATCATATGGTAAAAACTGAATCTATATTCCTAAATTAACCATGCATGTAACAAGATAGTTTCACTATGAAAGTCAAGTAAAGTTAAAACTGAGGCTATCCAAGGGTACTGAAGATTTATGTTGCCTAACTCAAGCAAGTTAAGAAAATAATAGTTGGACTCTCCCACATTATTTTTTCTTTTGTTCTTGTTATTTTATGCCATTTTATTTTTGCTAAGCACAAACAGTTAAATCCTCAACTTTGTATTATATAATGCAACTGATTCCTCTGTCTAGCAAGGAATGAAGAGGATGGGAAGGAATATGGGAGAAGAGATGAGTCTGGAAGAGCCAATATTTGGAGGGATGTGCCTTAAACTCTCCAGGTCAAATTAAGACCTGATTTTTAAAAGTCCAATATGGCATCAAAGAGTGAAGGAAAGATCTATATTGTGTCGTTTTCCAGAATTTAAGCTTATTTGATGACTAATAAGGGGAAAATCCCATGGATTTTCAATTACATACACATTATTTAAACAGCATTTCACACAAAATTGTTTTTTAGCAGGTGAAAATAAATTTGAATCAAGCATTATTAAAGAAAAATGGAAAGGAATTAATTTTATCTTCCTAACTTTTTCTGAATAGCCTGAAATTTCTTCATGCTACATATTATCTTTAGAATGAGAAAATATTAAAGCCATTTTAATTATGGAAAAATTCTATTTATCCTACAAATATTTGAAAACTTCTGAGACCATTAATGAAAAGGCAAACATTTCAGGTCTTGCCCTTACGAAGCTTTCAATCTCAGGAGGCAAAAATCAGTCACACAGTTACAATAGTGAGTACTATGAAAATGTATTTATTGACTGCTCGGAGGATACAGGGTATTCTGAGAGTCAGAGAATGATTCCCTGAGAATGGCTTTGAAGCTGCCATCCCAAGAATGAGTTTCGGTTGGCCTGGCCACTGGGGGCTAATGGATCTCTTGGGACTTGAGAAAGTGTTTTGAAATTATTCACAGTGATAGTCTAATTTTTAAAATACACATATTCTAGATTATCTGGATGACCACCTCCTGACCAAATACTGCCACATGATTTCATTGCTCACATGGTCTTTTTGTTGATGATACCTTGAAACAAGGTCCAACTGAGGGACTAGTTAGAAGACTTTTACAGTAATTGTCTAGGTAGGAGTTGATGGCGGTTTAGGGTAGAGATGTGATAGCGGTGGTAAATGGAAGTAAATGGATTCCAGAGGAATTTAGGAGATTGATAAGGCATGTAGCCACATTGGTTTCAGAGGGGATGTGCAAAGTCGATGGCAGTATAAAGGGTGACACCACAATTTTGATTTAAGTAATTCAACGAGTGCTAAAGCCATTAACTAAGGAAGGAGATGGGCCCTGAATTACTTTGTGTGTGTCCACATCCTGGCTCTCTCAATGTCTGTATGACTCTGGGCAAATTACCTACTCAGGGATGGAAACAATATATCTCTGGAGTTATGGTCAATAATGGGAGTGGTAGTATGGTGGTAATGGTGTTATTTGCAATAGGAATAGGTATGGGGGGATATGAATTTGACTTTGGAGGTGCCTCATAAATACACAAGAGGACTTGCCAACTAGGTAATTATATATACATATATATGTATATATGTTACTTATATATAATATGTATATAATTGGCACCCATATATGTATTTGTAGGATAAATTCTATTTATCCTACAAATATTTGAAAACTTCAGCCTCAGTGCATACACACACACACACACACACACACATACATACACACACACACACTTTAAAACAAAATAAAACAAGACAAGCTTAGTTTAGAAAACCAAACTGGAGAATCTTAAGCCGGGTTTTAACTATGTGTGCTCATTTGTTTGATTAGATCATGTTGGTAATGAGACCAAAGTTCACATAGAAATGAAGGAAATGATTGTTTCAAGACCATAGCCCCTAGCTCAGGTGGGCATGTTTTAAAGGTCTGTCACTATCCACATCCAAAGATCATGAATGTGACTATGCTTTATTCAAGAGCAACAACAGTAGTATTTTAAGTATTGATTCCTTGGTGCCAGGGGCGTGTAAATAACATAGAAGTCCAAGGGTTGTACAGTTGGCATCTGAAAATATCAATTTCAGCATAGTATCTATTTCAAAGGATAATCACATTCTTTGCAGCTACATAGTTGTCGAGAGCCAATTTCAGTCAGAGCTTTAAGGAAAAAAATTTGAGCTTTGACTTGTCTGTCATTTGGCTTATTCTGCAGAGAAAAAAAAAAATCTCACAGTGGATAATGATAAAAATACCTAGGGTTAGCATTTTGTTGGTATTGCAGTTTGCTTCAGTTTTTCCTGTGATGATGTTCACTTGAAATGGCTTCCAGAGCCACTTTGAGTTAGCCTCAGTATGAGGTTTCATCCCCTTTATGCCTGCCATTCTAATGACTTTATTTTCAGGGGCCTAATGTTCCCATTCTTTTTTCTGTTGCGTGTCTAATGCTTTTGCTAAAACTAAAGTCTTGGCAGTAAGCAGCCCAAAAACAATTATCATGGCACAATGCACTGAAAAATTATGCCTATGGGTATAAATATTCCAAGTCAAGTGTGAGGAACAGCCCTGCTCTGTCTGTACTTATGAATCAGTATATCCAGCAGGGATACTCTGTGGGCTGCTGAAGGGAGGGCTGTGCCTAACATCAGTTTTCTTGAAAGGGGATTGGTCAATAGCCCCCATTATCAGCATCCAGTGTACTATAGACTTGGTAAGTGCCTGGGCAGATCCAAAACAGGTCAAATGCACACAGTCATTGCACTCTTAGAGCTTATGCTTTAAGGTGGGAGGCAATGAGGTCATGGAAAAAAATATCTACAATGAAATAGACACACATTAAAGGACAAGGTATAGGAAGAAGCCAAGGCACAGGAAATCTCTAATGCCAGCGCTCTGAGGTGGGAAAAGTGTTGGCCTATTCCTGGAACAGAACAAAAGAGAGAAGGTAGGAATTGAGGTTGGAGAGGTAGGAGAGTTCCAAATTAGGGACTTGTGTGGGCGTTGGAAGGTGTTTGAGATTTCATTCTGATTTGGGCGGGTGATGATTAGAAGGTTGAAAGAAGCAGAATGATTCTAGCAGTTATCATTATCCCTGAAACCTTTCAGCATCCCTGCTACAGAGTGGTAGGATGGCTCCCTGCTGCCCTCAGTACCTATCTCCTTGGGATGGTTGCTTATTTGGGACTTTGGTTGCCTTTCCAGGTGGACTGATTTTCACTTGAATTAATATCTTAGGTGAAGAAGGGATAGTTTGCCCCAGGGCTTCATACAACTTAGGACCAGTCCTAACCCTCTCAGAGAAGCAGGCTAATGAAGATGGCCGCTCAGTGTCTGTATTTGTATTTGCCACCCTGATCGGAGCATTACCTCAAGATAAGGTGAAGAGACAGTGCATTACTAGCTGGAGCTTTTTAAGAGTTGCTTTTCAAAAATCAACATGAAAATCTCCCTGAATACAATCTCCTCTTGTGTTTTAAATATAATAAGCCCAGTGATATATCTTAGGAAACTTGATGATATTGATTGAATCTGAAGGGAAATATTTATATCAAGTAAAAATATATAATGGACATTGCTTTCTCTTTAGCAATGTGGATACTAAGTGACCCAAGTCATCGTAGGGACACTCTATACTGGATACTCACTCACTAAGACCCTATGCTGGATACCTAACAGGCTAATTAACTGTGTGCTCAGGACACAAGCAAAGTGAGCCATTAAAATTTTTTTTAAGTATTTTTATATTTCAACAAAAGTTGACTTGATTCCCTATGATCAAAAGGGAAAAAGAATTTTTAGGAATATTTGACATCGTTGAATGGTTAGGAATCATTTTTGATATGAATTTCACATGGGTGAGGATAAGGACGCCATCATCTTTTGGGGCTTTGGTCTTCTTTATCTGGTGCTCTGGTCATATTCCCTCCTCTGCCTTGGGCTTTACTTATTGTCTGAATAAGTTTACAAACTCATACTTCATACTCTCTCCTCAAAGGATGATTTCTGCAAAATCCTGAGAGGTTAAATATAAGCTTTGATTAGCTCAAAGGAGGGTAAGGAGAGCCGGGAAGAGCGGAGTCCTCAAGTATGTCTGAGTTGGGCATTTTGAAACCTCAGAAGTTGGAAATTCTGATGCTCAAGGCTCTGTTTTCCTCATTAAAGTAGATTTTAAAACATTTTAGGCATAGCCTGGTAAATTTCATTCAGGCATAAACAGTCATAAATGACCCGTAATCATTATGTCTACTGAGAGCAGTAATGGATCAATAAGAAGTTATTTAGAATTATTTGTAGATTTTTAAAACATGAATAAAGAAGGGAAATGGAGAGCAAAAGGAAAAAATTTTAAAAGCCTACAGAAGCAGTTCCCACACTTGTCTGCACATTGAAATTATCAGGGACCTTTTAAAGATTCCACCACCCAGGGTACACTCCACACCACTTAACCCATTTCCCATTTGCCTTGAGAGTACTCATTGGTGGCTCTTGAGGCTGCAGTGTTTACCCGAAGGTAACTCACGGATTACAGTCCTAACCTTACCCCCAGTTTGCCACAAAGTATCTTGCTTTTATTATTATTTTCACATCGCTCTGGTAAAGCAATAGTCTTTGGGAACAAATGACAACATTCTATTTATAGCATTCTGTTTCTAGTAGTGGTGCTTCACCCCAGGCTCTTCACCCTAACGTCGGGTGGCCCTAAGATAAGAGTGCGAACAGAAGGCCACCTCTCTACCACCATTTCCACTGTGATGTCCCTTCTAAGGAGGACTTGGGCAAAAGAATCTGAGAGGCCCTTCTGGCCTCCTGGATTTTTTCTTCTTGGACTTGTTTCTTTAGTACCATCTGAGTGCCATGCTAAGGATACTTGCCAATAGGAATGGGAACCCTAACACCAACAAAGGGTGCTGTCGCCCACATCCGAATTCCACCCCATGCATCCACTGTGGACATTCTTGAAGGTGTTCATCCTTGGCATTGAAGACTCAGCTTCACCTTTTCCCTCTCTCAGGGGAAATGCAAATAGGTATTTTTGAGCTAACTTGAAAGGGTAAAATTATTTTTTTATATAATCACCCTTAAAAAAAATTTTAAGCATTTTCTCTAATTGTAAGAATAATACATACATTTGGAAAATACAAAATATGTTTACCTTTAAATCCCTGGAATCAGAAGTAACCAATGTAACATTTTGGGATATTTTCTTTTAGTTACATTTTATCCATGTGTGTGGGTAAAATGTTTGTATATATGAAAATTAGAGTTCATGTTTTTTTTGCTTTTTAGACGAAACCCCCAGGACACTCTATAGATTGTCTTTTGAGTATTTGAAGATGAGTTTTACCAAATAAAACCACCATCCCTAGAGCTGCTACTTTGATGTTTTTGCAGTGGGAATTTCTGCAAAAGAACTCATTCCCCTCTCCCCACCCCGCACCTCTCCGCTCTTAAATCCACATGCCCTCACTGAGCAGCCAGTGGTGCCTTGCTGCCTTCCCTCTCTCCAAGGCAAAGTGTTCATATTCAATTCTCCCTTGGTAAATTGAATATGCACCTGCCCTGACTTTGCCAGCAAATGCATTACACCAGACAGATTCTCAGCCTGGCAGTTACAGGTATAAGAAGCTTTCAAGTTTCAGGCCCTGAGCTTTGCACAAGGGCAACCTCTCCTATTACTATAACATTCAATCCCAGAAATGGGGTGGTATTACATGCCACCCTGAGTTTGTGCAAGGCCTGGCCTTGTTTCAAGAAACAGACACGTCGAGTGCCCTAGGGAAGAGGTCTGTCTCGCTTCTCCTCCCCGTCTGCCATTGTCCCCTCCCTCCATTCTTGCCCTTCATTTTCCCCTTCTCTTTCTTTCCCTTTCTCCATTCTTTTTCCCATTTCCCCTTGCTTCTCAAGACAAGATTGTAAAGAGTGTACCACAGTTTCCAGAAGCTGTGTCTTGTATCTTGCAAAATACATTTCAAAATAACAGGGTGCAGAAGCCAGGCAGGCTTCACAGTGCTTAGGCCAGTTATTAGGCTCTAAGTATTGGGCACTCTGGCAAAGACAGTTCCAAACATGCCAACAAACCCGCATCCCAGGGACAAAAGCAATCAAATGTGCTTATGACGGGTGTTTAAGCTGACCTCTCTATCCTCTCAGCATCCCCACACCCGTCACCATGAATGAATCTAGAGGGTGCCTGCCATTGTTCAGATCTGATTTGGGAGTGAGCAACGTGAACAAGCCCAGCCCAGATAGGCAGGGACTTCACCACGACTGGTCCGCCCTGCTTTTCCCTGGGCACTCAGCAGTCCCACGCCTTCTCACACTCACTTCCCCCCATGCCAGCCTGAAGGGACAGAGGACAGCAGCTGGTATGACTACAAAGTGCTGCCAGTTACTGTCTCTGCATATGGAACAGGAAGCTGGAATTTTGAGGAGAACCACACCCGGCCAAGTCAGGCTGCCCGCTCTGCGACTCTGAGACTCAGTGGCGGTGGCTTTTGGAAAATCCATCTGGCGCTGCAAATATCTGTTGTGTCCTTTGCCCCAGTTAAGACCTTCATTGGCTTTTGTTAACACTTAGCTAGGTATTCGTTCTTGTATCATCTTCCCAAATTTTAACTTAAATTAATATTTGTTTATGTGACCTTAGACATGTTACAGATAAATATTCATTATAAATATTTTATAGAACATGGAAAAATGAAGGAAAAAGTATATCCCAATCCCATAGCTCTGAGATAACCTCTGTTCATAGTTTAAGGTCTTTGTTTCTAACATTTTATATGCTTAGAATTACATATTTTTCTTGATCAAAATGAGATCCTTCTGCACATACTGTTTTATAGCTTTGCTTTTCTCATTTAACATTGTACTGTAAGCATTTTCCCATTTCATCAAATAGTCATCTATAACATAATTATATTAGCTATAGGTCATTGAAAAGGTCATTGTATATTTATCAGTGCCCTATTTTTGTACATTATTTAGGATGTTTCCAGTGGTTTACTATTATAAATAATATGTAAATGAATATCCTTGTGGCTAAATTTTTTCATAAATTCCTGATTACTTCCTTAGGACAGATGTTTGGAAAGAGAGTCACGGGCTCAGTGAATGTGCACATTTGCATAAATATTGCAACATTACTCACCAAATAGAATATATCATTCATATTCCAACCCTATCTCCCCAACTAGATTAGATGATGAGTTTTTTGAGGCCCACTAGTATATATCTCACACAGTCCCTGGCAGCATTGGATATATAGCACAAACTTAATAAAAATAAAATTAATTCCCCTTTCTTGGTCATCATACAATTCATCAAGTTCCCCTTGCTGCCTTTGCTCATTTCCATGTTATTTTTTAAAAAGATAGGTATGTGTCACTGGGCTAAATATCGATGATAGCAGTGACCCCAATCAAAAGCCTCATTACCTCAGAACTGATACTAATGACCAAGACAAGTGTGAGGTTATGGCACTAAGTGTCAGATTAAAAGATTCTAGGGGCTAGAATATAAACCATAATTTTTTATTTACTGTAAGACTAACTCATTCTTACAAATGACTCAATCGCCTTTCCAAAAGAGAAAAGGATTGAGAATGTGGTTTAGGATGTGGGCTGCCATCATCCAGGTACTACTATACTAGAACCAAGAGCACTGTTGGATGATGAAGAGAGAAGAGGGGTATAAACTCTCCTATGTGACCAAGTGCCACTTCCATAAAAAAATCAGAGCTTAGTTCTCACATGAGAAATCTCATTTTTCCTATTCATCCTTCTTGTCCGCTGCTCTACACCATTCTGAGGTACTGGTTTCCATGAACTATAATCACTGGGTACTATTTTTAAAGAGCTGTGTTCCTCAAAGATGCTGCTATTCTCTCCCTTGTTCTTATGTCTGAGACCCTTATGTCCTCTTGCCAAGATCCCTGCAGTAGCGTCCTACCCAGCATCCCCACATTCCCTCTCTCTCATGATGAAAACTATCCCAAACATAGTTTCTGTAAGATTCTTCCTAATCCAATCCAATCCCACCCACCAAGGCATCCCAAAATTGTCCAGGACTCCCTCTTGTTTTCCAGTGTAAGGTCAAACTTCTCTTCCAGTAAGAAAGACCTTCTGTAAAATGATGCCAACTAGCATCCCTTCTTTCACTACTGCCTTCCATTTACCCAGCTTAACTGTTCACGATTCCTTGCGTATACTGTTTGCTTTTCCAGCCTACACATACCTTTGCTCAAAATGCTGGCTTTTCCTGGAGCACCTATTATTTTTAAAATATTCTATCCTAACAATGTATTTGTCTGATTCTTCAGACAAATGTGTCTGGATCCCTCTCAGTGATACAGTTGCATTGGTTTGTGAAAGGGGACCCAGATGCCTTGTTATTTTAGGAGATGTCATTTTTGTATTCAACATAAAGTAGACTTGTGTACTGGTCATGGGAGGAGGGGTGGAATCTTAGGAATATTGACTGTATTTGACACTGGTATGTGTCCACTGGCATCGAGTTATATATGTAGTTCATGCCTCAAGCCTTGCGCACAGATTGAAAATTAAAAAAGAGCAACATAGTAAAACTGGTTGCTGGTGGTTCCCAGCTTTACTGGATTGAACAGGAATGAGAGCCAAGGGCTGGGGACTCACACTGACAAGTCACACCCAGCCACCTGTGTTCCTGACTGCCTGGTTATATACAGAAACTACTGATGGGTCGAGAGCAAGGATTTTGGCACATAGCTGGCAGCTGCAACAAACCTAAGCTCGGTATTACTAAGAAATCCCTGTAACCATTATAAGTCTAATTAAAATCTCCTGGTGCTGACAGCTAAGGTTTTGCATGCTGTTTCAGTGTGCAGTGGAGGCAGAGTTTTGCAGAGGTTTGTTGTCAGAAATATAACACTTGTTCAAGGTTGTATACCGTTCACTGGTTTCTTCCTAAATATGGGGTTTTATACTCCTCCCACCGTTTTCTGCTTTCTTACTTTCCCCATGTTTCCAGAAGTAAAACTAAACAAAGTGAACCCTTTCTTCTTATTTTCTTGGCCTTAGTTGTCCAATTATTAAATTCAGAGAAACGAATATGACTCATTTGAGAAGAATGTATCTATACATGGAGAAAATAAACAGAAAAAGTAAATCTGAAAACATAAGAATTCATAAAGTTACATTAGTTTTTAAAGAACTTTTAGTAATCATCTTGTCTTAAGCCTTTATTTTGTAGGAAACTTAGCCTTGGAAAAAAAGAAGAGACAGCACCAAAGTGCCAGTAAAGGCAGGAACAGAGGCTAGAATACAGGTGTTCTGACTTAGTTCAAACATAATACTCAGTAGTGTCTCTTCTTTTCCAAGTGAGCTCACCTCCCACCAGCACTCCCAAACATGTCCATTCTGCAAAATTATTCCAGTAGTTAACATTATTTTCATTCTTTTTTAAACAGAACGCTGTGATTATTAAGTTTTTGTTCCTCAGTTGCCTTGTTACTCTTCAATACATATAGTTTCATATTCAGTATTTTTCTTTCATACTATTGAAGCCTGCCAAAGTAAAGTCTTCTTTTCTAAATATCTATATTCGCTCTCCTAGAGTTTCCCCCTTTTTTAAATTTATTTTTTCCCCTTGGTTCTTGGCATCTTACAACTCAATTTTATCAACTTTGACTTGCTCTAGGGAGGCAGTTCTTTGTTAAAGACACATTTACTGCAACTCTCTTGCCAACTGGAAGCTAATAAAGATAACGTGGTGTAGTGCCCCTTAAGACTACAGGCCTGTAATGCCTTTTCTATTTGAAACAACACTTCCAAAATTTTCAGCGACATTTCTTGAAGATTTAATTATGGAAATATTTAAATAAAACATTTATTTAAATGTTTTAAAAAGTACTGGTAACACTTCCCAGAGATAAGCCTGGGAGAATCCAAAGCAATGTGCTCATTATTACATGTTCATAAATTCCACACACCAAATCATATCTCCACACACACAGAACTAACTAGAAGAGAGATTTAATACAACTGCATAGGAATAAGAAACTATCCCCTTCTTTCTTCTGTCTACCTACCCCTGCTTCCACTTTCCCTCTCCACCTTCAGCAAAAGGGGTAAGGAGTTGGTGTGGGGAGAAATAGGGTAGGGAGAAATTCAGAATAGGAGGCATCGTGCAAGTCAGAGTTTTCCAGAGAGGTGGGAAGCTGGCATCACGCACTAGGGAGACCATGTGAAAATATGTAACACAGAGAGCAAGAAGTGATGATCAAAGTCTCAGAGCTAAGAAGACATGAGATATAAGAATAAGGAAGTCAGTTGGGAAGGAAGGGGAAAGAGGGTTTGTTTACCAGGAATAATAGATTCTCTTTAGCTTATCTTTTGGACCTACTGGCCAATTGGTACATGCTAGGTAAGTAAGCTTGCATTTCTTAAAGGGCCAAAGGATACACTAATGAGGATATATAGTTTTCCTTCGAAAATGTATAATTAATATTTCTTCAGGGTTTTTTTTTTTTTTAGTGATTTTAGATTAACCTGTTATTTCATATTACCCTGGGAAAATTCTGTTGCCTCTTTGGTAGGGCAGAGAAATGTGACAACCAGGCTTTTGGGCAGACAAAGGTAGGGCTGACCTGAAGTTCTGACACCTGCGGTACACACACAGCTTCTAAGATGACACTGACTCTTTTCAAGCTCCTAAGTAAAATGGGTAGAGTTTAACCCTTGAGTAATGAAATACTGAGATTCTCCCTGAGCCAAGACTCTACTATTTCAGAAAGCAGAGGGGTAGCATTCTTCCTGCTACCAGCCTGAACAAAATGGCTTCTGAACCTTTCTTTTAGCTTTTGTTTGCTGAAAGTTTTAGCAAGAGTATACATCCTCTGTTTTGTTATAATTTTTTTAAAAAGTGTAGAGGAGAGGACCAGAGGCAATGTGTTTAGATTAAAAACAAAAAAACCTCAATACCGTGATTTTGGATAATTAAATACTATTTTTGGATCTTGATCTCCTGACCAAAATGTTAGTATTATATCTGCCCTGCCAACTTTAAGGTTAGTAATGAGATTCAGTCTAATAAGCATGAAAAGTCTTTGAACATCTTTCAAATGGAAGGAAGTATTACTCAAGCTTTCTTAAAATAAATCTTTCAGTGGACTAGATAGTGACATATTTTACTAATGCTTTCTTACCATTCATCTCTAGAGATGCTCATTTTAAATTTCCACATAACAAAAGCCATGTAGTCATGAAGACGGATGCTGCATGCCCCATTGCCTTTTCTAGGCAATGTACAGACCACATCACTCCCATGGGCTACAATCAAGGATATAACCTTGTACCCACCACACTGCAGGCTCTTCTGACTTAAAGCCTTTCCCACACAGAAGTTGCTATTTAAATAGCTAGTGAAAAAATACAGATGGCCCCAGACCCCAGCCACTACCTGTATGGAGAGCCAAAATGAAGACACTCATGCCCTAAAAGCAAGTAACTAGACCAGCCTCTCTATGTTCCTGTTGTACATAGCCAAACTGTAGATGAAGTCTTCCCACCGAGCCACTAGACCTCCCCTCTCTAATTTCTTGTCAGAGCCCACTGGGATCCCCCAGGAACAAGTTCAGTGAACACCATGAATGACCAAGCTTTTCTACTTTAAACTGAGTTAATCGATTAGACTCAGAAACTTCAAAGGTGAAACAGAGAATCTCACAACCAGGTATGTGTTTGGCCTTAGTTTTATCTCACCGCTACAAAAATTACTTTTCAAATCCCCAAGGGAACAGAAAAGGGAGGAAAAGGCAAGGAAACCAAGAGCAACTTGTGAGCTTTCTGCTCCACCTCAGCCTAGGAATATTTAGCTCATCATTGGCCTTGCTAGGAATGGTCCCTACAAAGAATGTGAGCCAAAAGCAGCTCTTCAGGGAAGAGCATGCAGGTCTGGAGAGGGTTCAGAGCTTGGTCTTCCAACCTGCTTCTCTGAAGATGGGAGGATGGGTTTATACTCTCTTAGAAACTGGAAGAATGAGTTCCTGGAGTCTCAGTGTCTCATATTTCTACCTGCCCATCAGGCTTCAAACTTACCAAACCTTTTCTTGAAGTAAAGAATATTTGGAGATAGTTATGTGCCCCGACCTTTCCAAAGAAAAGAGCAAAGAAAAGGGCACAAATTTGGTTCTCCCATATTCTGAGCTGGATTTAGAAAGAGCTCTTTGATTTTATATTTAAATAGCTCACATACATGACAAGGTAGTAGTGAAAGGCACATGATGTTCAGTAATATTAAGGGATCATTCTATTGAGATTTAAGGGTTGAATGGGGTGGGCCAAAGTAGTAAAACCAGTTAAATAAGCCCAAATGGGCCATTTAAGCAGGAAGAGCCTCGTAAGACTACTAGAGACCAGATCAGAGGCCCAAGAGATAAAAATCAGAAGAACAATAAGAGGAGGAGTGAGGAGACAGAGAATGACAGGCCGAGGGGAACACAAAAGTTAATGCAACAAATTATTTTCTCTGTCATAACATGGTATGGGTCAGCTGTGTGCATAGGCCAAAGGTAAAGGACTAAGAATGATCTGGAAGAGCTAGGTGAAGAGTAAGTTTAGGAATAGTAGGGCCTGAGGGCCCAGATCAGTAGACAAGTGGGTTCAAATCCCAGCTCACTCCTACCTGCTAGATAAAACCTGAGGGAGTTTATTTATACTCTGTGCTTTAGCTTCTTCATCTGTGAAACAGAGAACCAGGTAAAATCTGTTTTAGGGGCATGTAGGCAAAGCAACAAAGAGCTAGGTGGAGGGTTGAAAACAAACTTGTTGGGATCAGATATATACCCTGAAGGACATGGCCTTGGCTAAAGGGACTCAGGATGCAGATCAAGAATATAGAAAGGCATACCGGACAGTGGAGGGGATGGGAATTCAGGCAGACAGACAGCAAATGGGGCAACAAGAGGGCAATAACTAATTTTGAGAAAAACATCTGCCGTTCCCAGGAAGTCACCAGTTACAAACTTCCTGTGATATAAGGAACCAATGTCTAACTCTGGCTAGGCTATAATCTAAAAGTAAAAATAAGTGAATTAACTTCATGTCTTATTCAGATAAGAATACAGCAGAACTGATGTGCCCTTTGCCAAATGAAAGATATATGGTTCATCCATGTTCAAATTTACCTTGCTGTTGGGAAAGAGAAATTGCTTCTAAGTATACAGACTTTGTGAATCTATTATTCAAGATAGTCAGCAACCATGCTACAAGCCACCTAGAAACCGTCTTCCTAAGAGAAAACTTGCTGACAAACACCAGTGTTGTAGAGAAATCTGAGCTGTGGGTGAGGCTGTCTTGTTAAAAAACAAACAAACAAACAAACAAACAAAGCATATTGCAAATGCAGTCTTCAGACTTGTAACAGCCTTGACTATCAAGCCCTTGATAAGATGTTGCTTAGTCCTGGAGTTTTTATTACCTTAGAAAAACCAGGACAAAAAGAGTAGTTATAACATGAATTAATTACCTGACTCTTCTTTTTCAGGTATTAAGTGCCTATGGTTTCTGATTAGAATAAATTTTAAATGCCTTTCTATCAGCATTTACTTTTAAAACATGCCAGTCGATTAGTGATAATCTTTAGGTAGAATCTACTTTTCATTTATATTTTGTATAAGTCAAATAAATGAATATATGCCAGAGAAACAGCCATCGTGAAATATATAGAGGTCCGTCTGGAAAGCAAATTCAAGAACATCCAAAAGCTTTGAAGTACAGAACACTCTAATTTTGACTGCAAAACAAACAAAAAAATTTTTTTAATGTACCCTCACTGGCATTACACAGTGCTCCTCAAAGTGAGACCTTACCCTGACTCTCCTAGACAAGCAATCCTAACTCTCTTTGGATTTTTTATATGAGTCTAATTATTGTGGTTTTTACATAGATCATTCCAGAAACAGACAAACCAAGGCTCAGAGGAAGCTCCTTGGTGGAAGGAGAGGGGAGAAGAGGTGCAGGCAAAGTTTTTCCTTCCCGGGGCCGTGTTCTCACCATAAGCATCCACTGAAAGTGAGAATGTTGACCTAACTTTACATATTCAAGATAATTTAAACTTTGAGTTGACAGTCATGATAAGAATGAAGAAGTTAAGCATTGGTTGTAGCTTTTCTGAATGAAATGCCATTGAAGATTCTTTTACACTGTTCTATGTGACATTATGAAATGTCCTGAATTCTGAGGCTTAAGGGGAAAGCAGATGTCACATTAATGTTTAGAATGTGAATGAGTAAGGCCTTAACAATCATAAAATGAAACTACTCTGTTTTCTTTGCTTAAAAAAAAATGTTGTAAACTTTTCTGCATAAATGTATGCATCCCCCCACACCCCACATACCCTGTATAATAATTATGTGATAATCAAATTGAAGATGAAGCATCCATAAAAGATAAGCATGAGCAAAAATAACTATAAAGCATAGTCAAATTAAATTTTTATGATTTATTAAACATCCATTAAAATAACTCATTAAGGCTAAACTGTTGGGTTGGTAACTGATGCATCTTCACATCACCAGTGAATTGCATGGAGCTCAGCTTTGCCCTGCAGACATCCGTTTCTATCGAGAATCGTGCAAGAAGAAGTGGAGACTAGAGACTCGTTGTTTGATAGGCTTCTTAGAAAGGTGGGTGCAACCTGACAATCAGGTGCTTTCTGTGCTGGGACCCACACTTTGGCAGAAGATTCTGGCAGAATAGACCTCTTTGAGCAAACTTTGTACATGCATGATGTGCCATCTAGTGGTTAAATGAGCCCAACATTAATGAAAAGGAAAACGGTTCTTTCTGGTGTCTGATACCTCCAAATTCTCCACCACTTGATTTAAGCAGTTGTACAGAAGGTTTGATGCTGTAGGCTGTTTTTTTGTGTGGTGGTCCAGAGGATAGGAAACTATTTTCTTAGAAGCTACATGTTGAACAAAAGTACTGGGGGTGGGGGAGCACTGATATTTCAGTAATCACACAAGCCAGAGGTTGCAAATTGGCAATGTTTGGCCCACAGAATACCTTCTTCCATTTTATTTTATTGAGGCATAATTCACATATATAGTACACAAATCTTCAGTGTATGGCTTGATACATTTTTACTTTTGTAAATGTGTACATTTGTATACTCCATATAATCACCACCTGGATCAAGCTATAGGATGTTTCCAGCATCCCAGTAGCCTCTCTCATGGCCCCTCCTAGCAATCCTTCCTCAGAATAACCACAATTTAGACTCTGTCCTCAGAGATTCACAATGGCATCATTAAAGCATGTACTCCTAACCTAACCTCCAAGAATAAGATCCTTTAATCACTGTTTTCATAGTTTGCCTGAAAAGGAGAGTTTCCTCATCTGAAACATGCTGTAGCTTTAAAAAAAAAAAAAAAAAAAAAAAAAGCCCTTTTTTCTGAGTTTATTTCAGAGCCCAGGTGATATAATGATCTCTCTTTCCCCGGTCTAAAATCCTAATATATTGTTTTTCTTCCCAAGCTTTCACAAAGAGGTATATTCATTCAGTGTACTGATTATTTTTCCCCAAGTAACTCTGCAGGCAGCCAAGTCAATTTTAAAAGAAATCCCATTACTTTTGAACGGCATCTCAGAGGTGCCAGTGATTGTCGTGGCAAAGCCTATGAATTCTGTTGCAGTATTGCAGAAATTAATGTGAATGCCATATCACCAGTGACTGCGTGACACCCTGTTTAAATTAAGCCAAGCAAATCATAAAATGGTGAGAAAGGTTCTCACCCTATAATCCAGCAAAGACTGATTTATAATGAATAGCATAATACAGTCACTGTTGCTATTTCTACAGGACCTCTTTCTGTTCAAATTAAACTAAATTCTCTCAATGTCAAAATGAATAGTACGTCAAGAAGCAGAGGTAGTTCTGAAATAAAATTATTGTAGTTATTCCTAAGCTTTCTTGTATATACCTATTTATTTAATTATTGAACAAACACACACAATCAATCAACCAGCATATCTAGTGAGTATGTTACTTCTAGGTGTTTTCCAAATGCCAGAGATAGAAAAGTAGAAATGTGTCTGAGTCCTCCCTCGCTGCCACGTACTTGAACCTTGTTTAGGCCTGTTTTGCCCTGACCTGCAAACTGGTATTTAAAGAAATGACTGCCTCTTGGGATAATAAACAGGGCATGATTAATCATCCTAATTTATTCCATTTAAAAAAAAACTTTATTTTTTTTCTAATTATTTGACATGGATTTAGAAAATAGAGGAAGGTAAAGAGGGAAATATACACATGTCTAATCCACCAAATAAAGTCTTTAACGACTCTGGTTAATTCTGTTCAAGGAAGTGTTCTTTTTTTTTCTGTATGTACACGCATATGTTTATTTTATGGAGTTGAGATGATACATGTTTTTCTTGAAACATGTTTAATACTTAGAATGACTTTATAATTTCTGAAATAAGAATGAAAACTAATTTTTATTACCATTCCCTATTATTGGAAGTTTTGATTGTTGTTTTTAAAATAGTTACAGGTATTTATTGTTCGTGTATTTGTAATGAGGTCTTTGACTTTCTACCATACTCAATGACCAGAACTTCGAGAATAGTATTAAATAATAATGGTGATGATGACTGTCTGTGGTTTGTTCCTGATTATAAAGGCAAAAAATCTGAAGTTTGTTAAATAGGACAACTGCTGATTTGAGTTATTTCACTTCTAATAATTCTAGTGTAGAATTGAACATTACCAAATGTCTTTCAATGCTATTGAAATAATTAAGTTTGTACCAATTTGGCCTGTGGATGTGTGATACATTATATTACTAGATTTCCTAATATTGGTCCCCCTCCCTTAGAGTGACTGCTACTATAACTAAAGTAATGTACTTTTAATGAATTGTCAAATTCAATCCCATATTCTTGATTTTAAGATTTTAATATCATGTTTATTGTGCATTGTTTTTGACAGACAACTAGTGTGGCAGGGTTAGAGATACACTCTGTTCGTCTCATTCTGGTCTGTAAATGTGGGTTGCTGAAGTTGAGGTTGGGGAACCTGTTGATGTCTATTATTCACTCTCTTTTCTTGATCTCTTTTCCCAGTTGCAAGAAGTTTTCCTTTTATGAATTCATAAAGTGCTTTTCTTAGCCTCTCTCAAAGTGCTCATTCCACTTGTGAAAATTTCTGCTTTCTGTTCTTGTATGGGTGATTTGTGTCTTTAATTCAACAGTTTTCCACCCCTTCTCCTTAGCTACTAAGCGCCGTTCACCTAACCTCTCCTGTAGGGTCGCAGCAAAGCGTTGCAGTGGCAATGGTGGACATTTACTTAGATGAGTTTTGTTTTTTGTTTTTTACATTTAGATGAGTTTTGTCAACACCCTTAGATTTCCAAACCAGCCCTGCAGTAAACTAAGGAGGAAAGCAAGGAAGTAATAGTGATTCCAAAATTCTGTGGGTATCATGATTCTCTGTGGCACCAAAATGAGTCCAGAAGATATAAGTCACTTTCAAAGGTTTAGGAGCAGACACAACAGGAATGAGAGCCAAGCACTGAAACCAGCCCTCACATACCTGCCCAGATGGCTGCTCCATTCTAGTCCTGATGGTGGATTACAGAGAAAACCAGTTACTTCAAATGCTTTTGCTTACCCCAAGTACACACTCTCAAAACTAAATACATTCATTATATTCTAATATTTTTAAAAACGTTTCCAATACTCATCTCAAGACATCACTTCAAAATGATATCTTTTAATTGTCAATTCTTTCCCAGGGGAAGGCTTACAAAATTAAGGATCCTCTAAGGGCTCACCTACTAGACTATAAACCACTTAAGGACAGGGAATAGGTCTTAAGTATATTGTAGCTCCCTCTATGCTGGTGTTTCTGGGATTAATCTTTTTTTTTTTTTTTTCAATGTAATGTTATTGAGATAAGTATTCTACACTTGTTTAAAGACCAAAAGCAACTTCAAAAGCCTTTTAGCAAGTAGAGGTAAAATCACAACCAAAAACTTACTGGAAATTAATGGAAGAAATGATGGCAAAAGTAAAGAGAGAGCATAAGTACACTCTTCAAGCAAGCTGAATGTTTGCCCAGGGGAGTAGGTCAGGTGATGACTTCAAAATAACCAGTCAGCTTTGCAGGGAGGGAGTGATTAGTGGATATTGTTAAATATCTGATTCTGTGCCTTTACTGGAGTTTCTTTGAAGGCAAAGTGAAAGTTGTGTTTGATGATGCCTTTCTCCTTTTCCTTAGGGTATTAAATACCACGTTATTTGAAAGTTGGGAGATTGTTGGACCTTACCCTTCTTGGTGGGTTTTTAACCTACTGCTGTTGCTAATACAAGGCTTGAACTGCTTCTGGTCTTACTTGATCGTAAAAATAGCTTGCAAAGCTATTTCAAAAGGCAAGGTAAGATAAAATTCATCCTTCCCTATGTGTCCCAGAAAATTGTTTTTGATGGTTCTTCTGAATCAATAAGAACATTATTTATTATTTTCCATTTCATCAAAACTGATACTATTTTTTCATAATTTAGCATAACCTCCTGGAAACAACAAACCAAATTTTATTTTTCTCTAGTTCATTTTTTAAATTGTAGCATTGCTTTGCTGATAGTTATTCCCAGTTATCTGCACTTATAATTTTAGATTTATGATAATATTTTATTTGTTGTATTCTTCCTCTCCTTCTCTCTGTCTACCTTGGTCCTTCTCTGGTTATACTTACTGAACAGAAATTTAATAACTTCTTTCTTTTTATGAGAAGGGTTGCTTGATACAGTATGCCCATGTATGCATTTTCCAATAAAATTTAGTTGAATCTCTTTGATTAAAAAAAAATGACTCATGAGACTGATTTGAATAAAGCTTCTTGAGCCACAACCCTTCTGTGTAGAGCAGTGACTTTTCTAGAACATACTCCATAACATTTTCTTACTTTCGTTGTTTGTTCTCTTCCTTCTGCCACCCTGGAAGGCTGGGAAGTGGAACCCTTTACATGTAAGTTTCTTATAACTCTCTCTCTCTATCCTTGTCCTGGGTGCCACATTATTCACCTATTCGAGGGGCACTCAGATGCTTATTTCCATGCATATTGTTCTGTCTAATCTGTTGCCGCTGACCCTACCTGAGGTGTAGCCACCACCAGCTGCAAAGGTGTACTAGGAACAGCTCAGTTAATGCCTTTTTGTGTGAGCTTTGCATGATCCAACAGAGAAATGAAAAATTTTTTTCATTGGTGTTTGACATGTTGTCTGGGGGGGAAAAAAAAACAGAAATATACCAAAGTCAAGTAGGAGAAAGAGAACTAAGTCAGGGACAGGATGAATGCAGTCGAGAATGGAGGCCTGAACATCCGCTCCTTTGCCTGGTCTGCCCTGGGCCACCAACCAGCTCTTGACCACTTTGTCTTCAGTGAGGTAAACAGAGCTGCTCCCTTCCACAGAGGGGCTCTGGACACCTAGTCATGTTCTATGAAGCCAGTTCTCAGTGTCCGCTCTTATATAAATCTAAACTATTTTGATCAATTCATTGTTTAGAAGCAAAAGTTTATTTTTTTTCCTCTGTGACCTCTTACTCTTTAAAGTGAGCATGTATTTCTATTTTTAAAAATGCTTCTGTTTGCATTTGGATACAAATTAAACCAACATGCATAATAGTATCAGTAGGATAACAATAACTGAAGATACAAGGATACCGTGGATTACATTACTTGTGAACTTGCTACATTGCTATTTCCACTAGGTGTATGATCTCACCAACTCATTCCTTCAACTTTATAAGAGATAGATGATCATTAATTTTATTTCAGATATCAGGCTTCAGAATATTTTGACTGCCATTGCTGCTTACATGGGACAGTAAGGCTCATCTTGGCCATGGGTTATAGATTCTATTTTCCTATAGGTGATTTTGAGATATTCTAAATTGTTCCTTTCTTTGAAGGTAACATAACTATATATTTTTTCCCAAATGCAATTAAAATTAATCTTACTAAGCATTCAGATGTAAATTAATCACTATCTGAAACTGGAGTTTTCTTTCCTATTAGCAGCTTAATTTATAACTAATGGATTTCTAAATGTAGTGGAACCTAACTCCAACATTATCTTTGTGACCTGTATTATTTGAAGTATTCTTATAATCCAGTCATTTTGATGTTTCAGTATGTAAATCTTCTTGAAGATAGTCCTTGTGAATTCAGCCTCATCTCAAGGGGCATAGGAGTGAGGTCTATTTTTATAATATTTCCCATCATCTCTGGTTGGAATAGAGCAGTAATTCTCAGCTCTTACATTCTCCTTTACCCACCCACCTGACAAAGATGTCATTCTCATAGTAATCCCTCAGGAAGGGCAGTGAATTCCAGGATTCTCAAGTTGGGGAGTAGTCGTGGCACAGAGAGGGTGTGATGTAAAAAATCCCCCAGTTGTTTCAGATACACCTCCCAGAAGACTTTGCCAACCTCCCCAGCCCACCTCTGGTCACTCAAAGGTGACTATATTGGGAAAATTTCTATAAAACCATGCCACCAGGTCCCTTTTGCCATCCCACTCAAAAAGTACGTTAACCATGCTCAATTACTCAAAGGTCTTAAGGCTTGTTGGATAAAAATGCTTACCATAATTTAGACTTAGATAGTAAGAGGTTCAAACTATTTAATATTAAAAGCAGTAGAGTATTTCTTAATTTCTCCCTAAATTACTGCCTTGCTAGATAGTATGATTTTTTTTTTTCATTTTTTATGGTATTGTATAGATTTATATCCTGGTACCTTATCGTACCATCCTCATTACTTAATGAAACTAAATGGAAGACTGAAGAACCCTAGAATGATGGGAACCGGTTCATGATGATCCAGTCAGTAGATTTTCCTTGGGAAATATTTTAAACTAAACCTCACCCTGCAGATTCTCAAAAAGCCTCCTACTGCCATTAGTTATTATGTAGTATATAAAATGAAATGTTTTCTACTTAATTCTAGTGGACAGAAAAGAAAACCAAATTAAATCATGAAACAATGCATTACAAAGCCAAATAAAAATGATGTTGTGATCATCTGAGTTAGTGAATATCTCCATTAGTTCAGCTAATTGAGAGCAGACTTTGATTCTCAAGGAGAATGTGATCACCAGAGTGTAAATTGATTCATTTGTATCAAATTTTTATAATACCATTCCAGTAGTACAGTATGCCACTTTGCCAGCAGAAGCAGGATTCATGGTCTAGTACATTCTCAAAATAGAAAGGCACCTTAAAGAGTTCAGCAAGTCTAGCCCCTCGTGATACCTAAATCCACTTACCTTTCTTGATAACTGACTTTGTCACCCAAATTGTATATCTCCAGTAAAGGGGAACATATTACTATGGCAAAGTTCCTGTTCTCTTTGATTTTTTTAACGTTTGGATCTCTTTCCCTCATGTGTGATTGCATGTGATTCTGAGCATGCTATACCTTAATGATTCCTTAGGAGCTGGTTACACTCACCTTCTTTTATGCCACAGGTGTCCAAGGATGATCGAAGTGATATTGAGTCTAGCTCAGATGAGGAGGACTCAGAACACCCAGGGAAGAACGCCCACACTGCAACCACCACCAATGGAACCAGTGGTACCAACGGGTATCTCCTGACCGGCCCTTGTTCCATGGATGATTAATTACTCAAAACTACAAGTCCCGAACAAAGTGAACTGTTTGATCCTGGAAGTATTTAATAAGTCGCAAATGTAGTTCCTTTCATATCTCAGCACCAGAAACAAAAATTAGGATTATCAAAGCATTTTTGAATAGTGCACTGCCATATCTCGTCTGTGAATGAAGAATTACCATTCTTTATATGTAGGCATGCTGTATGTAATTGACACAAGGGAACAGTATTTGCATTTGTATTGTCTTAGAATATTATTTATTTTTTGTATTTGTTTGTAAATCTGTAGACAAAGACGATTTTATCACTCCTTTTACTCTCTGGGTTCATAACAGTGAGGGAGATACACCATCTGCTTCCACCCCTTTCTGCTGCTGTAACCCAGTCTGCTAGGAGCATCAGCTTAATTTGTCTGAGAGCAAGCAAAGCCCTGTGTGAGATTCTCATACAGCTCCAAATAGGTTCGCTTTCTTTGTGTCAGTGCCCATTTTGAAATTGCCTATGGTCTCAGTGATCATCCTCACAGTATATAGTTTAAACAGGATGAGCTTGGGTTTTTGTCACTCTTTGTGGTCACTTAGCAGTTCAGATTAAAGAGTATAGTTATTGGAGGGCTTTTAAAATATTGTTTTGTATTAAATTGCTTTGGAACAGACTTCATTTCCTGTGCAGACAGCCAAGATTTCTTCAATGAGCATGGTAGCTAGTTGGGGATTAACCTTGTAGGTTACAGAGATCTTTTTATTCTCAGTTATGAAGTCAGTGCTCCGGCTCTGAAAGAAGGCCTTTGCTTAAGGTCATAGTTACAAGGAAACAACTCTTAATATTGGGAATTTGTCCCCTGATCTAAGAACAACGTAAGGAAAGAATGGCTGACTGCAACCAGATTGTACCACTGCCCATGAAATTAGCGCTGTTCTGTCATGTCGTGAAAAAAAGAAGCTAATTATATTTTGAACAGAAAAAGAGTTTTGAGAGTTTGCAAAAGTCACTTCTATAGTGCAAAGCACTTTATTGCACCAGCTTTCAAGAAAGTGCCCTATCTAGTATTTGATCCTGATATTTTTATTTTTCTGAGAGATAAAGCCAGTGTGAGAAAGACTATTTTACTCTGTCTTTTCTCCCTAAACATAACCCAGAATGACTTTTCTGTTACTCAGAAATGAACAGCATTGCACTCTGAGTCCTTTTGTTTGCTTCTTTGAAGACTTGTTCAGTTTACCAGGTTTTTTATTCAGACAGAGCTATTGCCAAAAAAAACACAATAATTTGACGGGACAATGGCAATATTGACAATGAGAAAGATTACTGAATAAAAAGTTTCCATTATCACCTACATAGCAGTGTTATTTATGTATAGATTAGAAAACCATACACATAAACCAAAGATTTTATCTCCTCCTAACTTCTAGTAACAGGGAATAAAAAAGTATTACAAATACTTACAAATCAAAAAGATCGTCATCTAAAACAATAGCCCAAAACCACATTACAGTAATATAAATATGTGAATCAGGACATAGTGAGAAGACAACAGCAAACTACTAGAGAGTATATGTCTTGCTCAGAACCATTCACATTCAATTCAGTTTTTCTGAAAAATTACATTTTTGTGTTCACAAATTTGCAACCTGTAAGATAATAGTTAAAAAAATACTCCCAAACAAAAACTTCACAATGTAATACTAAGTCTTACCCCCATCTAGTTACAGAATAGTATGTTTCTGAAATAGTCCATAGGAATAATTGAAGAGGCTTGGAAATATGTCTGCCTGTTTATGGAGAAAACAGTGCAACTAATTCTTATTATTTTATTTCACAAAACAGGAATATATCTAGCAGTGTAATTTGTAGATTGTGTGAGTTTGTAAGACTAATCATAAAACATCAAAAGTACTTGTTAGTCATCTGAACATCTGCCAAGATACAGATAAATAAAAAGTAATAGCAAGCATGTTATAGCTGAAAATTTTTGAGAAGTCGAATTTCTTTTCTTATCAGCTAATCCATTGAAGAGACGAGTGAATTGTACTTGCTTTAGTGTCTGGAGTGGGTCCTTTCAATGGATAAAATAAACCACACAACCACAGTGTATTTGAATTTGGATCATCTGACATTCTTTAGCATCATCTTATGATTAGCTTATAATTTTAAGCTAATTTAATTTTAAAGGCATAGACGAGTTGCATAAAATGAAGTAAATTGAGTCTGTCCTTAGCAAAGATGAACTAAACAATCTTTTGTTTTTCCCAAAAATCACTTAAAAGAAGGACTGGAGATACTTAGAGCCTCTCTGGCTGATAGCATTAACTTCACACAATCCTCAGAATATCTACAGAGTTTTATTTACTTTTACATTTTAGAGCAAAGAGTTCTTTTAGACTAATCAGATGGTGTTTGTAGGTCTTTTAAGGTGAAGAATAATATATCTCTGTCTACTACTCTCCCATGGTGGTCTGAGAGGCTGAGAGAGAAAAATATATGTGACATCTTACCTTCTACCTGTGCCAGGCCATAGCTGTAGAAGTGTATTTTGTAAATTCAACTGTAGTTTAGTGAGTGTCGTTTCCCGTTAATTAACTCAACCTGTATTGACTTCGCCTTCCTCCTGGTTACATTCGAACTTTCCCAGGGTACAAAGGGATATGTAGGAAGGAATCTAGAAAAAGTAATCTTTTATTCTCTAATGTTATAGCTTTTCTAGATCTCTTAGTGGAGGAAAGTAGCAAATCAAGTAGAATTTGGCCTTGGGTCAATAAATGATATAAACATGTATGATCTATGTATGTATAATATATGTTTCTCCAAAAATGTGATAAAACCAAAATATCACTGACTCATCCTTATCCATATTTCTTTGCATAAAAACCATCCACCATGGACAACAGAAACTTCCCACTTCCCTCTCAGTTTCCTGTTCATGCTGCCGACACAGCTGAGAATGGTAGAATTTTTTCAACCTGTAGCCCCAAAGCTAAATATGCCCAGATCATAGGGGGCCTAAGGCCCCAGCATGTAAGCCAAATGCAGTTCTTATTTCTAAATTCAGTTATAGAACTTGAGACTAGGGAAGTAACTCTCAGTGTTTTGGATTATTGAATTATATTTTAGAAAAAAAATGCATATGATTGCTGCTTCACCCCAGTATTTTATTAACATTCACCTCCTGCTAGGCTGCTGGACAATGGTGTTCTGACATACTGTCAGATAATGAAACTAGCCCCTGGCAGAGAAGAACTAGGAAGAAAGGTAGATTCTCCAAAGAAAGCAATCAGTTGGATAAGAGAAATAACTTTTTAGCGAGGTAAGATAAGACCACCTTTAACCAAAATGGTGGATATACGTCAAAATGTCTCATTCTGTTGCCAAACTTCCTATTCCGAGTATATGAGTTTGAATTTGAGCAAATTGAATGCTTTCACCTTAGGTAGAATTAACTGAATCTTCCACTTTGTATATTTCAACCTCATCATGATTTGGACCAAAGTAAAAAATGGAATTTTACTCCAGCTAATCTGAATCTTTGCAAAAGAGCTCTTCACAAAGAACTTTGTGGACACTCATGATTGTTATTAATCTGTTCATGATTTTGCAACGATACTTATTTTGTACCTTTCTTGAAAATGTTAATGCCAAAGTTGCCTGAATATTTGAGTATTTTTTCTTAATTTAAAGTATAAAAGTATACAGAATAATTCCAAAGGTGTTAAAAGGTTCTGTTTACCAGTATGTGTGATGATGTCGCGATGTCCAGAGAGGCTTTAAGAAATCCTTTGGAAATAAAAGATTATATGTTTACACTTTATGTGCTATTTGAGGTCTTAAGAGTCCAATTAGTTACTTTTTTCCCCCCTTTCCTTTTGGCTGATCCTTCCTTTGTAGATAAATAATAGCAGCCCTGAAATGTTTCTGGAATTCAAATAAGAATCAGATCAAAGTTAACCTGATGAGAAAGTGATGACAAGGCATTTTCAGTTTCTAAGTAATTTGTATGGAGAGAGAAAATGCAATTAGCTCTAGTTATTGCATTTGCTGTCTAGCATGCTGTTTATAGAAGAATAATTTCAAAAGTCATAAACAATTCATGAAGTCATGCAGAATGTAGCAAGATATATTTTTAATGAAGGTATTGTTGTCCCCAGAGTCAACTTAAGTTTCCTTTGGTAAAATGAAATTGTGCCATTCTCAAATTACCAAATAGTAATTAGCACTGGTTCACTGTGGCCACATTTTTGTTCTTCATAAGCCAGAAACTAGCCCTGTGGTTTGCCTTCGTGACCAGTCTCCTTCTCTCCCCTGGGGGGCGCTCAGTAGATGCTGAGGGAACCTGTCCTTTTGTCCACTCTGGTGGTGAAACTCCTCTAATATGTACTCAGAGGTAGCATACCTGATGCTGGCTTTCATGGAGTAAGTTGTATTAAAGAACATGAAACATCAGAAGTAACTGTTATTATGATTTGCAGACACCCAAAGGAGAACCTTAGTCTTTTCCAGGTATTTCCAACTTGAGTTCAACCTGAAGTCTTTGAGAGGAACACATTACCAAATGCCCACAAACTAAGACCCCATCAGATAAAAGAAATAAAAAAATCTTTGCTGCCAGATGGTATATCCTGTGGTGTCTCCACAAGACTAGGTATTCTCAAAATTGCCCAGAAAGTGGTGGGAGGAGACCGTTAACCTAAAATCTGTGTCGTTTATCTCATTCACTCACATTCCTTTCAGCCTCCTGGAACTCTTGATAGAAGGAAGCCAGAATACTCTCACTTTTCTCCAATAGTGTACCCACAGTTTCTTCTCTGCCTGATGCCATTTTTCTTAAAAAGTGCGTGTTCTCCTTAACACAGGTCCATGAAAGCTTGACTTTCTATTTTGATGTATGTTGCATGGCCTGGAAACCAGGGAACACCAGCTGTTGGTATGATTTCTATGTTAAGTAAAAACAATAGATTTTATAAAGACAACTTTTTTCTTTTGGATCTACAGTAATTTTTAAAACTCTCATTGTAAAACTTCCCTTAAAAAGTTAGGAGTTTTTAAAGATTAGTTGCCAAAGAGAAATTAGCTCTGTAATAGGAACAGCTATATGGCAATTCGGGAACTTTAACTTAGAGTTTCATTATTCAAACATGGAAAACACCCTCCACGTTTGATTTCCAAAAGTTTCATGAAGCCTCTAAACTCACACTTTTCATCAGACTCTTTGCCCACATAATCAGTTACCTCGATAGCCATTTGTTGTCATGCAAGGGAGAGGTGGGTAGTTTTGGGATTTGATATTTTTCAACTTGCAGCAAGAAATAGGATAGGTGACAAAACCTTATGTTTTTCTTAACACAATTCAGTGCTTGAGCATCTCTATCAGAAATGGAATGATGTACTGTTAGCCAATTAGAATTATCTTATGTATTGTTATTGTGTTTGCTGATTTTTATATGAAAATATAATTATTCATCCTTGATCTTTGGAAGCAATCATTATTATGAGGATCATTTTATTTTGGAAACACTTTCATAATAAAGATAAGTATTAAGAGAACAGTGTAAATGCCCTTTTTCTGTAAGCGCCACACAGCTTGTGTTGGTGATATGTCATACCTTCCTGGACAAGACTTATTTCAGGGACTACATCATCCTACTAGTTTCTTGCAAGCCTTCTCAAATTCCAACAATCACTATGATTACTGAACAAGTATGTTATATTTATATGATATGTTACTTTGTCAGGAATTTAGCTGATTTACTCTGTGGTATCACTATTTCAGCATTCATTTTGTTTGGCCGCATGGCCTGCAGAGACCTTGAAATGACAGTAGCCCCTCATGCAGGTGCATGCCCTGGCTAGCAGCCCATAAAGTCACAAGCAAATGCAAGTTTCTGATACGACTTCCCCAACATCCCTTGTGATCAGCAGTCTCCCCTGCCTCCCAGCACCTATATACCATATGCACCCCTTAGATAAGACCCCCATGGAGCTTACCAAAACTCTGTTCTTTCGGTTTAAATTGACCAATCTGACATCAGCCCAGGAACCCCAAAGCACTCCACTTACGGGCCCTAATAAAGGCATGTGCCCCAGGTCCAGTCTCTCTGCCTGCATCCTGCCTTGTCCTCTCCATGTGGCCCCTCGAGATATGCCATGTACTTCTCCCAGGACCTGTGAATAATAAAGCTTTCTATTGCAGTTTCCCTTGTAGTCTGTTGTTGAAACTCAGTTCATCTTGTACTCCACGTAAAAAAATGTTCATTTAACAAAGTCTTGACATATTTACATGTTATATATAACATATGTATGTTGCAGTATCTCTTTGAAAATTAAGCTATAAAAACCTCAATGTTAAATTTTATGTAGTGTTTCATTCTGGAAAAAAAATGTGATTTATAGAGATATTCGTTCAAGTATATCAGACCATAGTGATTTTTCCAAATTATAAAAGAGGGACTTAGGAAAAACAACTCAAAGCACAACACACACAAAACTATCCCTCTCAGCATATGCCTGTGCACCTCATAGAACCTTGACGGGCATCATCTTCCCTGGGTCTGCTTCACTTTGTTAGACCTTCTCTCCTTTCTTCTCTGTCTTTCCTGTGTAACTGTCTTCCCCAGCTGCCTACAACATCTAATATATCAAGAGCTGTAAAAATAGCACTGACATGCAACCAGACACACCACCACCAGCCCCGCCACCACCACCAATATTGTGAAAAAAAAAATATTATAAATATTATAACCATCCCCAACAATCTTCTAATTCCAAGCATGTGTTATTCTAATGAACTATCAAAATTCCTCTGAGACAGAAAAAGGGAGATGGCAAGCAAAAGCACCACTTTGGGAAGCCATGAACTTTTCTGGCTCTATAAGCATAGCATAGTCTAACTCTATAAGCATCTCTCCCAAACAGCCACAATGCAACTCAGCTTCTCTCCAGGCCACCTTCCTTTTTGTTGGGCCACTTCCAACTTGCCACGTCCAACCTAGGCACATATTATTTCTGCTCCCTACTTCTGTTTCCACCAACCCTGCACTTGCTTCACCGGAATCAGTGGCAACAGTGCCAGCAACAGTAAAAGATGGCAGAACAACCAAGCAAGGTTGTGCACCAAATTTACCAGCATAACAATGGTCCCTCGGACTCATTCACCACAATGATGAGCCTGAGCACCACACCCTTGATTATCCCCAAAGCTGCTGTAGTGTGAGGACATAAAAGTTTTATCATTCCTGAACATTGAAGTTAAAAAATTTATGTAAAGCCTGCATTGGTCAGAGTCCAGGCAGAAAACAAGTCACCACCAGATGGTTGAGTTGTAAAAACTTTGATAAAAAGACTACTTTCAGTGGTATGAGTAGGTTATAAAACCAAATACAGAAAAGTAAGTCACCCAGAGGCAAGCAAGCATGGGAAGCCACTACCACCCTGGGCTGTAACCAAGAGAGGGAGTAGCGTGAAGAAGCCTCCCTGTGGGGGCTGTAAACCAGGGTGAATAGCAAATAACTTGACATCTCTCTCTTCCTGCTTTTTCATGCCACCCATTGGCTGAACTCAGACAGAGAACTGCCAACTGGGGACCCAGGGAGATGCAGGTGGCAGGAGTCAGCCTCCGTCATATGGAACAGATCTGGGGGGAGCAAACAGAATAAGCAGTATAAGGCTGATGGTATTCCTGGAGCCTCACCTGGGGCCTGGAGGGTAATAGGGTACCATAAATGTTTGTTGGAGAAACAAATAAATTCACTCAGGAGAGTGCTGGTGGAATATGAGCTATCAGCAGTTAGCATCCCATCTGGGAAGCAAGATGAGCATGACAACTCACTTTGTCTCCAACACTTTCAATTCTTGACATTTCCCTGTATGTGTGCCAGCTTCTCTCACTGGTGCACAGAAACCGAGGGGTTTTGTGGCAGGCTCAGATAATAGAACTCAGACCAGCTTCCTAGACCCGGCACAAAGGGCATCAGGGAAGGAAAACATAGGACTGTGGTTAGAGAAGTGTAGAAACAGAGGAACTGAAAAGAGAGGGTGTTGAAGAACTGTAAAATTGATGAACCATAACTGAAAAAATAGGGCAAAAAAGTCTAAGCTCTGGCACTAAGTTTTGAAGCAATTCTTTAGGCAATAGGTTAGTTATTTTTCAGCTTAATGAAAAATGAATGTATTTGCATAGCCAAAGGTAACTTGAACGACAAAAGATCAGGTCCATTGAATCAGTTAAAAATATTATAGAGGAATTGTTCTAGGCCCTAAAGGTAGAAGGGTGAATAAGACAGGTCCTGTCGCTGTTCCCATGAAACTTACATTCTAGTAAGAGGAAAAACAAAGAAACAAAGAGTATTAGTTTGCTAGGGCTACCATAAAAAAATATCAGACTGGGTGACTTAAACAGCAGAAATTTATTTTCTCTAGTCTGGAAGCCAGAAGTCTGCCTTTTTGGGAAAAATCAGATTTAAGTAATAAAAATTTCATTAGCAGTTAAAAAAAAGAGGTGATTAAGGTAAAATAAGACCTTTGCGGTGGGCCCTAACTACTGTCCTTAAAGAAAAAGAGAGAGAGAGATTAGGACACAGACAGATATATAGAGGAAAGGCCATATGAAGGCATGCGAGAAGGCAGGCTAAGGAGACAGGCCTCAGAAGACGCCAACTCGGCCGACATTTTGATCTCAGACTTCTGTCTTTCAGACTAGAGAAAATAAATTTCTGCTGTTTAAGTTACCCAGTCTGTGATATTTTTTTATGGTAGCCCTAGGAAACTAATACTCTTTGTTTCTGCCTCAAAGGCCTTTTCCCTCTTCTCTATCTAGCTTACTTTCATTTGGCCTTTGGATCACTTCCTCCTGGAAAGCCCTAGTCTCTTGGAATGTAGCGCTCTTTCTAGAGCACTACATCGGAGTGCTTATCACACTACCTCCCTCACTGATTGAAAGCATTGTGAGGGCAAAGGCCTTGTTTTTAATATCTGGATTATAAGCCACCACGTTTGCTACATAGTAGGCATTCGGTAAAATGCTTATCGTATAAATATATTTATTTACATAAACAGGAGCTTCAAGAAGATGAATAAGGTTTGGAAGGGAAAAATGAGCTGATTTTCACATTCTGAAACTGAGCTGATTAGAGCCCATTCATCTGGAAATGTATACCAAAAATTGGAAAGACGGGACTGAAACTAGCTACCATTATTATTTCCTTTTTTTTTTTATTTTAAGATAAAGAGACAGATGTACAAAGAAGATAAGAACCTTGCTAAGATCTCAGAGCTAGAAAGAAGTTATACAGCTAACTTAGTCTGAGTCATTTCTCTGTTTCCCACTGAAGCAAATCCTGGGAAAGACCCACATTAGAGGGATACAAGAAAGAAGATAAGCCAGCAAAGAACATAGTGATAACAAAGTTAGAAAGAAATGCCATGATGTTCATGATAATAACAACCTTCCCTTCTCTCTTTCCTTCCCCGCCCCCCCCCACCCCCCTCTTTCTGAACTCTTCAGTCTCAAAACCTTGGAAAGGAGCAGGGTTGATGTCACAAGGGAGTCATGGTGGTCCAGAGTGGAGTATCAGAGGCCAGATAGGATCTGCAGAGAGCAGCACAACATGAAGAATCAGGGGCGGGTAAAGGGCATGTCCATACAAGGGCATCCCAGCATGAGATATCAAGCCCAAGCAGGATGATGAAGGCATCCCTCAAAGGAGCAGCCTGGCAGCGGAAGTTGGAACATAGAAAGCCAGAGTGGCTGTAGTGAGACCCTTGTCACATGCAGGGGGATTGATCAAATATATAAATATATTAAGGGTAATGAAAGCTAGTTTCTCACTGTTAGAAAAATGAGTTACAAATATGGAGAGAGAGAAAACTGAATGAACTTAGTAGTATTGAATTAAACTTACAAGTACACATGTAAACTCGGTGGGTTTTAATATATAGGTAGATAGAAAATAAATATAGATGTAAGTGTATATCTGAGTATTTGTGAGTGTATTTATATATATTCCCTAGCAGTCCACTGTAATCAGTGAAGCACTCAGTTACAACATCTAGTGCCCCAGGTCTTGGTCTATAAATCCATTCTAAATCCATTCTCCACTAAAAGGAAGCAGAGCTCCTTGAGGAAATGGTTGAATCAGGACTGAGGCAAGAAAGCACAGTCTAGGAAGAAACATCTTATTGATTCAGAAAGCAAGGAAGTTCTCAAGGAATAGTGGAGAAATGACATTAGAACACAGAAGCAAGTTGAAGGAGCTCTGACCAAATCTGGGACTATTTTGTACACCGAAATTAATAATAGTAATAGATTATAACGCACTGAATAAAATGGGAAGCAGTGGATTCATATAAATTAATAAATGAATAACTAAGTTTGATGAGGAACAAGGTATTTGCATAGTTTTAGGGTACATCCCCACAAAATATTAACTGCAAAGATAAAAGTAGTAATTTTATAGCAAAGAAACTTGGCAGACATCATCTTAATCAAGTAAACACCATCAGTCATGAGATAAATGAAATCATGAGTCACTTGATTGGCTGCAATAAGAAGGCAGCATCAGTACTATGATATTCCTGCCAAAGGTTCATAACATCAATCTAATTGTGAGCAAATATCAGATAAATGCAAATTAAGGGACATTCTACAAAATGATTAACTGGTAATCTTCAAATGTGTCAATGGCATGAAAGTCAAAAAAAGACTGAGAACTGTTCCAAAGTAAAGGAGACTAAAGATACATGACAACTGAATGCAATGCATAATATTGAACCGGATCCTGTTGCTACGGAACACATAATTGGAACAATGGGTGGAACTGAGTAGATAATAATAATGAATTAATGCTAATTTTCAACTTTTGTTGGTTGTATTGTGGTTTTGTTAAGAACATCCTTGTTTGTAAGAACTACAAAAGTTTTAAGGCATTAAAAAAATTCTGCGTCCTGAATTTCCAATTTCTAACTTCGAGATAATTTTTTAAATCCACATATTTGTTTTAAAAAATCCTAATAACGTCTCAAGTGAAATTTTCAGTTGTTTAGATTCAGTAAGGTCTATTTTTTTTAAATAAGAATACTATCTTTGAGTTCCAAGAGCAATAAAGTAATACAAAATGCCTTAGCCTATCACAGGGAAATTTAGTCAAAGAAGAAAATGCATTAGCTAAAACTTCTGGAGAATTCTAAATTGTTTGGTACGTAGAATAGTCATGTTAGTTTTTGCAAGTTTTTGAATTATAATAGTTGTATTTTTCAGTGTTTTATATGTATAATATATAATCATTTTTAATAATGCCTAATTTATTATGCAAATAAAAATTAAAATGATAACAACAGTAACAATAGCAGATAGTGTTTATTGAACATTTATTACAGTCATCTATGATGTATGTGGTATTATTTCTTCTATTTTTCATATCAGGAAACTGAAGCTTAAAGGGGTTAAAAAATTTCCCCCCAAATTGGCAAACTTTTAAACCCACATATCTCCTACTCCAAAGCCTAATACTATTAAATCCTGCCCTTTAGTGCCTCACATGGAAATCATAGCAAAGAGAATCCTTGAAGGATATCAGAAGCCTGGGCTTCATTCTGTATCTTTCTATTCCATCATTGTTTACTTCCAATCCAATCCAATCCATCACCAAGTCCTGTTGGCTTCATTTTAAAACTCTATTCCTTCCCCTCCACATTATTAAGGCTTCACCATTTGTGTCCCAGTTCTTGGCAACAAGCTCCCACCCTTTCTTATTCTTATTTCAGCCCTCTATACTGCTGTCAGAGTGATCAGTCTAAAATGCACATCTAAATATTGCAAATGTGCTTAAACTCCTACATGGAAAAAGACCCTTATGTGGCTCCAATTACCTCTAGGTTAAAGTTAAAACATGGCACCCGAGGCTTCCTGTGCCTGGACTTTTTATATTTCTCTAGTTTCATTAACTATAAGGCCCCACACAAATTATGTGTTGAAGGCACTTTTGAGGGATTTATAATTCTCTGAATACACTAACACACACTATCTTATGCGCAATTAATGCATACCCTTCAAGCATCAGCAAGTGTGACCATCTCTTGCCAGTGTTTTCTGGCATCTCCTCTTCCCGAACAAGGCTGAGCTGGGTATCTCTTTGGAATTCCCATCACAATTCTGTAAAGACCTCTTTTATATAATCTGTCACAACGTAATATAATCTCCATCACACTGAGCTCCTTGAAAGAAGGGTGTTGGTTCATTTTTGTATCCCTTATAATACCTGGATCAATTGAATGAATGAGAGAATGAATGAATAGACATTAACAAACTATCAATTGTGCAAGATGCTACAGAGAGGCAAAATGAAAGAAACAGTGATATTTTTCCAGAGAAACTTTTCAGGGGAGTTTTGGGAAAAACTGACTGCAGGGTTAAATAATTTAAGTAAGAGGATAACAAGAGAAGATTGTTAACAAGGACACAGAGGGGCTGGTTGACTGAACCTAAGTCCTCAGTAAACAGGCTTTATACACTGTGTGCCCTAGGTCCCAGGGGTGTGCAAATGACTTGAAAAAATAAATTAGTTTATACTTTTGAATAAGTGATGCAAGTACATCATATAAAATTCCAAATATGCAAAAGGAGATAGAGTGAAGAGAAAGCTCCCTCTCTTCTCTATGCTTATCCCCCAGCTCCTTATCTTCTGCTCCAGAAAGAATCATGATAAATAAACATTTGGAGTGCTTTTGTTTTCTAAGATTCCATCTCCATAAACTGGCAATGATTTATAGAAAATAACTATAAATGGATCATTTATAACATGATTTATAACCAAGGTAGAAAAGGCAAATAAATCCTGCAGTAGTACTTTATTTATATATGCAAAAATGCCAAACTAATATTTTGCCTGGTAACTAAAGCGTTTCTGTACGACACATTTAGAGTGCATTTTGATTGAAATCCCTAAGACTGGCCACAGGTGAGCTTAGAAAATGTAAGTAAGGCAATTGAATATTAACATAGGTGATCAAATGAAGAGATAATGTAATTTGGGCTAATATGCATTTGTAAAATATCCTTGTCCTGTCTACTTTTTTCTTTTTTTGAAAGTTAAAGCCATAGATCACGGTTATAGGATGACTTGATTGTTAATTAGTTGTCCATTAGTCTTCATTTCCTACGCTTATTGGGGAAAAGTAAATTTACGTTTGTTTGTTTTATGCAAATTAATTTATTTGATTTCATTTTTATTCTCTGTTAATACCTGGAGATTTTAAATTAATATATATGAAACTTGTACATGCATAATAAAAATTCAGCCCTAGCTCATTGAATATAGGGCCAGCTTGTATATAGAAAATAAATTAATCAAAACCATTTGGACTTCAATTTTAAAAAGGTAATTTTTATGAAGCAGAAAATGGTAAAAAAAAAAAAAAGAAAGAAAGAAAGAAAGAAAGAAAGAAAGAAAGAAAGAAAGAAAGAAAGACAGAAAAAAATCTTGAGCAATTTTAAAAACTGCAATGTAATTAGTAAAAACTGAGGGTAAAAGTTACTTTAGATGCCATGAATTAGGCTGGCTATTAACAATAACAATATCTGCATATACCTTCACTGTTCCTGCTACAGTTTAAAACACCCATTAGTGCTTCTAAATTAGATTTTTTTTTCCATCCTGAGGCTTTGGGCAAAGGTACATTTTTCAAAAAAAAAAAAAAAATGCATTAAGACAGACTTTAGAAATACATCTTCCAGCTTTGGAAAGGGTATGGAAATTAAGGAAACTAATCACTGTAGCAGAGACTAAAAATAAAAAGTAATTTAGCTAGCATGAGATTGCTTCTACATTTTCCTTTGAGGGTGATTGGTGAAAGTGACATCATGTCTTGATGTCTTGTAAATACTGTCTGTGGCTCTCACGTGCTGAAATGACAGCAGAGACTGTACTGGGCCTCTGTCAGCAAAAATAGGCCAAGGACTAGACTTTGTCCAGGACTCAGAAGTGGGATAGCCTTGAGACAATGTATGGAGATGAGTTCTCCATGTTGCAGCTGGTCCTAGAAGGAAAGTGCTTTGAAGATGTGGTGCCCTAAGAACCAGCCACTCTGCCTGACCCACTCACCCCTGGAACCCAGAAGCCTGGCCAAGCCCTCCAGCTCACACTGTCACTGGAACACCAGCCAGTTGCCCAAGCCCAGGTGCTGTCCCTTTATATTCTTCTTGCTTTGAATATAGTGAAAATTCTCTTAGATGTTTTTGGCAAACTTTCTAGAACTTGGCTCATTTTAGTCTCTGGTCTTCTCAAAATTTATTCTTAGCATCAGGCCACTCTTTCATTTTATCTTTGGTCCCAAGACTCTCTTTACCTCATCTGTTTATATCTTTTTAACCAACAAATCTCCAAGAAAGGTCTCTAAGTGGTCCCGTGGGATTCTTCTGATTCCTTCTCAGTTTCCTGCTTGTCAAGGCCATTTTTAATCAGAGTGTCAGAGACTCCCAAGTGCATTTGAGCTGTTTCCCATTTTAGAGTTCCTGTCCAGAAGATCACACTTATCTTTGCTCTCAATGTTATGAACTCTGCTTCCTGAGAGCTGAGGATATAAGCCTACCCCAAAGCAACACTCCCTGTCTTGTCAATGGAGAGGAACTAGCTAATGGGGTCACTTTCTCAGTAGAATTAAATGTAATCAAATGAAAACAATTATTTATTGAACATTTACTTTGCTCCAGGTACTTTGTTATAAGGAGCTCACTGAGTAGTGTTGGAGGCAAATCATTAAACGAATAATCTCAACATAATAGGATAAATGAATCAAAAGAGGTGTGTGTGAAGGATAGCAGTGGTGCAAAAGTAAGAGTGTACTTACTGTGTCTGGGGAAAAGGACACAAGATGGCTATTGGAGATAAAGAAAAGTCAGCTAGGCCAACATAAAGGCAGAAGGACTTCCAGGTGGAAGGAACAGCATTGTACAGAGTCTTGGTGATATGAACAAGGCCTGTTGTCACCATTTACTTATCAGTTCTTCCTTTTTAAAAATTAAAATTAGAATCATTGTTATTCTTTTCCAAATTTTTTTCATATTTGGTTTCTAAAGCAATGCATATTTTTTTCAAATATTAAAATAATATGGAAATGTATGGCCTAGAAAGTGAGTCCTCCATAATCCCAACTTTCAGAGATATGCTATTGTCTGTCTAGTACATATATGTCTAGATTTCTTTTTCCTTATTTGTGTACCAAAATGGACTCATTCTTTTGCATCCTGTTTTTAATTAAGTGCATATAACTAAATGCTTGCTTTATACTCTATCCTCATTTTTTGGACATTTTGTATCCCATTGTCCAGATTATGTGGCAGTGTAGAACAGTAATTAAACATGGAAGCATTGGAGTCAGATGAATCCCAACTATGCCACTATTAACCATGTGACCTTAGCTAAGTCACTTAACCACCCTGTGCTTCAGTTTTTCTATGTGTATTACAAGGGTCAAAATAATACATATCTACCTCAAATGATTACTATAATGATTAAATAAATTAATATTTTAAAGCACTTAGAACAGCACCTGGCAGATGGTACGTCATCTAAATGTGAATCTGTATTACCATAAGTTATTTAACCAGATCTCTATGGATGGACGTTTGTGCTGTTTACAGTGCTCTGCATTCTTTGATTACTAAGGAAATTTCCAAGACAAGTTTTGAAATGTTCTTAACCTCTGTTACATTTGAGCTTCTGTTTCTTACTAACTTACTGATACCTGACGTCTGCTTATAAGCATTTAACAAATGTGTACTCATGTTGTTGACTCACTTGGAGGCTGCCCAAAATAAGACAAGTTGTGTGCCATTCAGTGGCTTCCAGGCCAGGCCCCAGTAAGTCCATTGCAGGTTTTCTTTCTGTAGAGAGGCCATGCCAGGAAGGCGAATGCTGAGCAAAGATTGGGAGAGGAAGCCAGGAAATTGGGATCTGAGAGGTAAACAGTAACTCAGGCTCCAAGCATGGGCTGGGAAAAAGAAGCAGAGAATGAGTGTAGGCCAAAAACATATGGCCAAAGACAAAACCGAGGACAGAGAATTCAAAAGGATGCTGTGGACACCAAACTTTTTAGAAAATAAGTGCTGTATACCTTCTTTGAGATGCTTCACTATATATCGTTTTCATCAGCCTGTAGATGCTCATATAGGAACTTAACTTCCTCCTCCCAGGTTCTCTGGACCATTTCTGAAAGTCATGGGGCTCAGGGTGTTCTCATATGGAGAAGGACAAATTTATTCAAGTTGGCCTTCTCTAGCCTCCTTGCCAAAGTGCCCTTGCCAGCCACAGCCTCAGGTGGTGCAGACACCTTAGAAAACCTGCTCTGCTACTTCCTTCTTCCCTGCCTTCCCCCTCTAGGGATGTGTGATTTGCTGTGTTCTTTGGCAGTATAGATGGGATGTGGGGCCAGAGGGGAGAACAACCCTATCTCCAAACCTGTATCTAGACCCTCTCGTGCATTTAGCTCCTCTTATTTTTCTCCATAACCTCAATCTTGCTGCAGTTCCAAGGGAAAGGGGGAGAATAATATATATCAGCCACTCTCTCCAATGTCCCTTCTCCTTTATCTCTCTAATCACTCAATAACAAATATTGACTGACCATTGTAAATGTAAAACTGGTCCCAATTCTCCACCCCATTGTGTATCTATGCCCTTTACAATGAGACATTCAGCTCCTCCCATTAAAGAGTGGAATGTCCCCGCTGCCTTGAATCTCAAGCTGGCCTGTGACTAACTGGCTTTGGTCAGTTGAATGTGGCTAAAGTGATAGTGTGTCAGTTCCAAGCCTGAATCCCACTCACTCTCTTGGCACCTCTGCCATGCTCTGAGAACAGCCTAGGTTAGACTCTTGGTTGACGAAAAACTACGCAATCCATTATCAGCCACTTGCCCAGCATAGGCCAGAACTGGTGCCTTGCCAACCTTAGCCAGAATCAGCAGAGCTGTGTAGATGACCTGCTTTTGCATGAGCGAGGACAGAAAGACCAAAAGAACCACTCAGCTAAACAGACTTGTAAATCAAGTAAAGTCTGTGTCATTTGAAGCTACGGGGTTTTCTGTTTATTACACGGCATTATTATGACAAGAGATCCCTGATATAAGCCCCTTTCTGACCTCTGAAATCAAAGATTTTTGCAGGTTCATACACCCTTCTAAGAAGCTCAACAAATAGCCAAACTCTAATTCTCAGTCTAAATCAAGCCAGGACACCCTGCTGCCCTTACAATTTGTGAGATGGAGATATTTGCATTAAGTAGATGTCCAGGAGGCCTGAGGGAGCGTTAGTCAGCCTGCTGGGAGAGACACAGATGAGGAGTAAGTGTACAGGAACGTCCTTCCGATATATACAAGGGCTACAAAGACCACAGTAAGCCTGATGTGATGGCATTTCTTGTGGAAACTGGCAATAGAGGCCAATCTCTCCATTGTGAACTGGGTTGGAACTGAACTGAGACCAGGTGCAGCAGGAATTGGGAGGGGAGGGGGCAGGGGCGGGCAGACACTGAGATGCCCCAGGCCATCGACAAAGTTCTAGCCAAGTTGATCTACAAATAACTTTTAAGGGCAGGAAAACCCTCAGGGGAGATCTGAGTGACATGTTTTTAACCTCAGTTGATAACCTGTCTGTACACACCTTTTAGAATGCCAGGTTGTCTTGTCAAATTCTAGCCCCTTGATAGCTACTGCTTAGTGTTATAACTTTTAGTGATAAAGTTCCTTTGGAGAAGCCAACAGGAGAGCATTATTAAATGTGCGAATAGTGGGCCCTGACTAAAGACCCCTCTTCTCTACTCTGGTTGCAGGGCAAGTTCTCTTCTCTTATTGTGCCTCCCTCACCCCCCACCCCAGCCATTTGTTATTTCTAGGGACTTTGAATGAAGCCTGCACACCCAGGGCAGATGAATGGAGCTTGCCCACCAAGACAGCTCTGAAGTTTCCCACTGGACTCCACTAATGGAGCTTCTTTTGGATCTGGAGACCGCCAGTCAGAGCAAAGTTGCCCACACCCAGCAAATGGCTGTCATAAGACAACAAACATTAGATGGAAATTTAAGAATAACTGGGACCACAGATGCAGGAAAAAAAACAATTAAAAAAATAAGTTTTCTAGTTCTGCTTATCCTTTTCAGTGATATAAAAAAAAATGAGGGTAAACATGGAAAGATCCTTCTTAATTTGATAACTTAGCCTCTTGGCCCTGCTGCGCTAAGAGTGAAAGTTAGGTTGAGTCAGCGCCTCCCTCTCCCAGAGGTAGTAAATGTGTACCCTGCTCCCTGATAGTTTTTCCTAGACATTTTCCACTATAGTCATAGTTATATAAGTGTGGTTGTTTTTGTTTGATACTTGACCCTTGGGTAATTTAAGGCAAGGAGAATATTAACTTGGTGTGTGAGCCTTAGATAAAAGAGGGGCAGGTCTGGACTCTGGATTGGTTGGTTTACACATCAAAAATGGCAAGTTGTTTGCTATCTCTAGGAATTAGCTGACCCCAGCAGGAGCAATCCCTCCCCATGCAAAAGGCCTCCATGTATCAAAGCATCATTAATACAAAAAACCAAAAGTGATTAATATAGATTGCTGAGAGAAAATGCATCCCTTCCACATCAGCCCTGATAGCACTCAAATAATCCTGACACTTTATAGCTCTGGGCTTTCTCTCAAGGCCAAGCAGTTCAGGACTTAGTTTTATGCCCTTTAAGTATCATCAAAGGTCATTCTCACCAACTCACACCCGCTCTCTTGACCCGGAGCAGTTCTTTGCTTTTTCAGGAAATGAACAAGATGAAAGTCCAGGGCTGGGACATCCTCCTCAGGGTGTTTGACAAGGGCTGACGTACTTTAGGCTTTTTGAATCCGGGAAGTCCAGGACACACCCAGCCTTGACGGCAGTGTCCCGAGCACTGCATGCTGCATCTGGAGCATAGGCAAGAGGACTGAAGCAAAAACAGTTCAGCATGAGGGACCCTCTCACAGGCTGTTCGGTGAGTAGTTCAGTGTGGTTTGCTTCTTTGTGTGTGAGAAGGAGGTGGAGGGGTAGATTTATATATTAATTGTTTTAACTTAAGAAATTTGAGATGTTCAGAAGCCAAACATGTTTAGATATTGGCTGTGGGACAAAAGTCTGTGGTTTTTCTTTGGTTTAATTTAAAACCGAGCTCTTTCTAGCATATGACAGGACAGGACGTTGTCATCTTTTATTCTCATATTCTTAAAAAAAAACTTTGAGTGGATATAGAAACATTCGCATGCAGATGGTGGTTGTTTGGAAAACATTCTTAAGACCTACACCAATGGTGCCAACAAACATCATGTGTGGAGTGGACACACAATTGCAGAGTGTCTGCAGCCTATTTTGGGCTCTGAGAATGAAGTTAGAGCAGAAGGTTTTTGAGTATTCTCCCATGTCATTTAGAGTCAAGAATTGCCCAATGTCACCACAAAAAAAAGTCACAATAATAAAATAAATGATAGATAGATGATAGATAGATAGATAGATAGATAGATAGATAGATAGATAGATAGATAGGTAGGTAGATAGAATGCTAACAACAACAACAACAAAAAGAATTGCCAAGTCTTGCCGGGAGGGTTGCGGGGAGGGGGACAGGGACAGGGACAGGGACAGGGACAGGGACGGACAGATGCCCCAGGCGGTCTGGCTGGCGCTAGTTTTCAGATTGCAGACATGTTCTTTCAGTCCTAGGAATATTACTAGAAATAGAAGATGGGTCAAGTCCAAAACTGTTGTTAGCAGCAATTACAGAGATGTAATTTAGGAAATGAGGAACAATTAAAATAAAGGGGAGGGGGCTGTATTTACTTTGGAAATATAGTAATCAAAAACTGTCAGTGTGTTTTCCTAATAAATGGTGCCAAGAAGCTAAAATTGGTGACAACAGAAGCAAATAGTCTTTCAAATATTTTATTAAAAAAAAAAAAACACAATGGAAGAGCATATAAATGGGGATAGCAATAAAACCATAAAGAAAAATTTCAGTAGATGCAAAGATCACAGGCTTAGTTAGAAAAGACCTATAACTGCTATTCTACAAAATGAGTTCATGAATCAGTTGAAATAAATAAGATGAAGTCACAATGGCTAGTAATGATAATGACAACATAGTAGGAGGTCTGCCTACTTTTACTTTTTAAATACAAAAAATTAAATAAAAGTGTCTAATGTAAAAAAAAAATTCCAACAGTATAGTTATATATAGATTTTAAGAAAAAAACTCTTCCTCCCCACTTTAATTTCCTCCAGCCCAATCTCTCTATTGGCAAACACCTACAACTTTTTTTAAAAAGTATTTTATCATGTATTGATTTGCTGTTTGTTTATTTTTCACCCCTTGCATTTGCACTCTTCTAAAATTTTAACTTCTTTCTAAATGTCAACCATTTGATATTTTGGTGGTTGAGTGGGACAGAGACAAAATAAGTGGAGGCAAAAAGTGACAACAGTCACCAAAGAAGAAAGTCAAGACCAAGGGAAAAGTGAGATAGAAGAGAGAGAAACGTGGGCCCAATTAAGTTTTTTAAAAAATGAATTGAAAACCTAATATCCTTTTCCAAGTTTGCCTTCAGATCAGGAGCTGGGAGAAATATTTTCTTTAGAGCAGCCCCAAGGCAACCACATCTCTGTGTCATTTTAATGTTCCCTCCCTGACATGTTGAAGAGTTCTTTTCCCTATGCCAAACCATCACCCGCAAGGACTTCTACCCTTGTTCACAACCTGGAAGGCCATCTCTACAGGCCCAGAGCCACCAAAGGTAGTCTTCAGAGTCAGGAGGAGGCAGATATCCCGTCAGCCAGGTTTCTAAATCCCATAAAGTCAGGGAACTTTTACTCATTTGCAATTGTTTTCATCTTCATCAAGTGTTCAACTTGGTTTCCTGCTGCAGTCCTAGTTTGTGCTGGGAAAACAATGCTATGTGAAGAGGAGGCTGCAGTTTGGGAAAAAAATAAAACAAGGGAATGGATGTCAAACATGTGTTTCATGAAACACTTCGTTAGTTTTATAAAGGAAACCAAAGTTTAAACCACCTGCAAAATGTCCCATTTCATGAGTCCCTAGGGTTGCACAGAACACAATTAATTCATAAAGTCTTAGCTTAGCTACAGTTCTTAACCTGGTCCACTCCACTGGATCCATGCATGGAAATCAGTGGATTGCATGAATTTACAAAAGAAGCTGGTGCGATGTTTCACACCTCCCGAGGGATTCTGCTACTTACTGCAGAGATAAGGAGACAGGCTGGGTCTGGCTTGGATGTTCTGTGGCTCACAGCATTCCTGGTGTGCATCAGTGACATGTGTGATATGCCACTGCACATTTCCTGGGCTTCTGTTTCCTCACTTGTAAAGTAACAAGAGGAGAGGATAAAGTAGACTTGTTCTTTAAGGTTCTATATTTCATAATCTACGACAGCCTGCCATGGGATCCCAAACATTACACAGATGCCTAATGAACATAAGTAATCTTTTAGTTAGAGAAATAGTGCTCCAAAATATTATTTCACAGAAAATTTATAGCACAGTTCCTGGCATGTGAAAGGCATCCAGCAAAAGCTTATATAATTAAATTTAAGTGGAATGTCATTGTTTACTTAACATTATGAAGATCATAATTATCAAAAAAAAAAAATCTTCTCATACTTGCACCTAGAATAAAAATGGATTTTTACTAGAATAGCTAAATTTAATCTCCTTAATCATTCAAATGTGGAAAACCAGAAAGAGTAGCTAGGCCAAGCTTCACATAGTGCATTTTATATTAAGTCATCTGTCTAATCATTTCACGTTCCAGTTGCCTAGATTACTGTTTTGTTTTGTTTTGTTTTTTTATAATACCAATATTTTTACTCTAGAATTTTCTTACAAGTACTGGGCAGAAACATTTTCATAATGGCTGAATGAGAAAAATCTGTGGATACCAGTTGTCCATGTGAAAGGATTTTTTTTTTTAAGGGCTCAGAAAGATCCCAAATATTCCACCATTAGCCTGAAATCATTTATCAGGAGAAAAAAAAACTCATAATGTTTTTTCCTGGTAATTAATGACCCCAGGGAGAAGCAACATGTTAATATAAATTCATATGGAAATCTAAGACCAAAAGTAGGTTCTTTTTGGAATATTTGGCAGAGGATGGGGTATTTAAAAGCTCAATAGTGAAAAATAAATACCAAAAATTTTACCTTTGATATAACTTTGAATGAACCCTTCTTATGCTGTTCGATGACATTAAAAAGCCATCTGTACTGCTCATAACCCTTAAAGGTAACTATCACTCTGAGTAAACTGACTTTAATTATACTGAATAGCCATTTGTAGTATATTTATTTCTGATAGGTTCTCTAATTGATTTGCTCACCTAACATTTTTAATCACCATTCTGTCTAACTATGAGGTTCTCTTTGGGCCTTAACTGTAAATAGGGAAATTGGACTTCAGTGGTTTCCAAACTATGCTCCACTGAATTTTATCAGAGGCCTCTCGGTTAGATAAGAGCTGGGTGAGAAGGGAGGTGGGATAGGAGGAGAGTCAAAGCCAAGGCCAAGAGATTTCATCCACTCAAAGCAGATACGTTCCAAGATTTTCCGATCACACCCATACACATACACACACCGGACCAAGATGGTCTCTGGGTTCTGCTTCAATATTTATGCAAGTCTGCTTTTTACAGATTTTGTCTTCGACTCTGAGTAGACGTTACATGATTAAAAGGACAAAATCATTGTTTCTAAAGAAGGGGTTATGCTGAAATAATAGAGTATTCTTCGCAACTCCTTTATTTATTGATACCACCTTTATCTTAGTATGGCATCAATATCAGGGTTTGTTGATCAGTCCAGTAAAGATCCTCTCTGTTGATACAAGCAGTACATCCTGCTCTTATCTGATTACTAAATTAACAGTGTAAGATATTGAGGAGCTTCCTGACTCTCGTGTGCCTGTGCACACTGGAATTTGAAGAATTGATTAGTTGTATCTGAGACAACTTCCCTCAGCCCTGGAATTGGCAGGGTATGGCTGAAGAACAGAGCTCATAGGTCAGTTCCCTCTGCTTGAAACTATTTTGGCCATTTGCAACACTGCCCCGGTACAAATATTATTTGGTAGGTGTGCCATGATATGAGAAAACTTGAGAAATACTAGTCTATTAAATAATGGGAAATTATCTTCTAAAATCTAAAACTGGCAGCTCAGGGTCAAGTGGAGCAGTAAGATAGATGCCCTTTGTTTGAGTAGCCTCTTCCTTTGAATTTGAATGCCTTTAGAGAAAATGAGCATTCTCCCTCCCCTTTGCCACAGGCTCTCACACTCCCCCTTAAAGGCAATTGAGTTTTAAATCACTGGTTTATAAACTTTCAGGGCTGTCTGGTCTCCTAGAACTAGTCCCTTGGAGATGGTTATTTTTTTTTTTTATAAATGTGTCTTGGAGAGTTCTGATGGCTTGATAAGTATGAGAAACGCAGCCCAGTACATAGAAAAATTCTCAGCGGTTCTGTTCATTTCCACTTTGGTTAGAGGCAAGGTTTCTCCACAGGCCCGCATCCTCACAAGTGGTGTCTGAGTTCGGTATTCTGGCCCCAGGACTGCAGAATGCAGACTGTCTTCAAGTGATGCTGGGCTGGTGGGGGCCATCCCCTGGAACCACTCATTTCAGATACCTCCCCTAGCTCTTAGTTCTTTAGATAGGAAATTCTTTTCACTCCTGCTTTGCATGCTCCCATCCCTCCAGTCCATCTCTTTGCTTTGTATTCTTCTACACCCGGCCCAAATTGTTGGAGAGCAGAAAAATTCAGTCTACAAGCCTGCATCCAAATCCTTCTCTTTTGTGCATGCCCACCTGGTATTTGGGGAGTGGGGAGGGATGTATTTGTTTCTACTTTGCTGCGGGCTGGACAGAGAAGCAGATAGGACATTACATTAAAAAAATACACAACTTAATACTGTGAGCTATTTCTAAATAAATAAGAAAGTTATAGGACCTATAAAGAAAATCATAAAATTTTATTGGACATAAAATAAGATTTGAACGAATGAAAAGACTTACTATGTCCTTAGATGGAAAGTCTAAATACCATTAAAAAGTCAGTTTTCCCCAAATGATATATATATATATGCACTGCAACTCTTATTAGAATCCCAACAGGAAATTTTTTTAATTGTAATTAGATATGCTCATATGGAAGAAAAATATCCAAGTATAGCCAAAGAAATTATGAAAGGAAAATATAGTTCTCTAAAGCGAGGGCACAAGCAAAGTGTTTTATCTCTATAACTTACATAGTGAGTACATAATGTGTATCATTATTATTTGCTGTATCATTATTTTATAAAATATAAAAATGTTTCATAATTTAAAATAAAAAGTTTTAAGACTATGTATGACTTAGAACTATGTGCAGTTGTATATTTTAAGAACTTAAAATGAGTGACTTTAAAAAAAATCCCTATTGTTGCATTTCTCTCACACCTAAAATAAGCCCACAAGTAGAGAGTTGAGGGCTTGTGTGGTGGCCTCCAGGGCCAGCAGAGATCCAGGCTTTTTTTCTCTTTCTGCTCTGTGATCTTGGCTCATGGTATCCACCCTCAAGACCACTTTCTGGCATCAGTCATAATTTCTAAGTTCAGGTGTCAGGAAAGAGGAGGAAGAAACCTTCACTGGTCCCCAACACAAAACTTTCATTCATGCCTCCTTGGGAGGTATTAGTCACATGGTTACATGTCAGGGTGAGAGAGGCTGAAAAATGACTATTCCAGAGTCATGTACACTGATATACATTTATCTATTTCCTTCTCATGATACCTAGGTATGTTTTGTGGGATGTTATTTGGTGTTATTGGAAAGAAAATGAAAGGCTTGGTGGGATTTAGTGAAAATGTTTAATTAGCAAAGAAGTAAACAAAAAAACGAAATGATTTTAAAATGCTCTCTAAAACTTTGCTATTACATCTGTAAGGGAAGGAAGGAATAAAAATGAGGCAGCTTGATTGCCAAATAGTGGTTTTACTTTCATGACTCTCAGAGGAGAATCATTTCTTCATGATAGAGGCTACATCTAAACCACAGTACAGATGTGTTTTGCTTATTCTGCAAAGAGTTTTAAAATTTGTGAATTGTTTGCTATAATTTTTTAAATCATATTTCAGATGCCAATTGTTATTTCAGCTTTTTTGAACAAACTAGAATATCTGGCCACCTGGGCCACATTCTGATGTGGCAACTGCCTCTCCAACTTCCTGTCCCCACTCTGCTCCTCAGTCATTTAGGCCTTGCTTTAGGAGTTAGCAATGCTCTTACAAAGAGCTCTGTTCCTTGACCAATGTCATTGTGTCCCAGGCAGTTTTGACGAAGCTGTTTGTTATTACTGCGTGTCCTCCACATCCTACCACAGCTTTCTGTGTTAAATTATAGGTCCCTTCCTCCTTGGTGGCTCTATGTTTTCTGTTCTCTACTGTTAGCACTATACACGAGGTGCAACTGTGCTAACTGAGGAGAGGTCGACGTGGCCCTGAGGTCCATGTATGCGAAGGCGCCTGTTGCACAGCAGGCGCTCGGTAGGTGTGGGTTTCCTTTTCTTTTCCCTCCCCAGCTCTGTTCCCAGCTGCGTGTTGGAGACGAAGGGTCTGGCTCACTGTATGAGCAAAGGGTCACAGCACAGCACTCAATCTACACAAAACTTCCGTCCTCTTGTGTACAATCTCATTTTGAAAAATGCAATAGGCTATCACATCTCACAGATGGAAACTATGAGAGAATACGTTTGGGGCTGTTCCATTGCCTAATTCACCTACTCTGTGTCAGAAAAGAAAATCTGCTGACATTTACCATCTCCATTTGAGCACTTAAAATCTATTGCCAGCAATGTCTACCGTCACAAATATAATTTTCAGAATGACATTGTGGAGTTCTAAATCAAATGACAAAAACTTTCTATTGGAATTCTGGTATCTGTGGGCTGAATTCAAATATAAATAATTTATAAAAAGTTTGTTTATAAATTTGTAAAGGTTTGGTTCAATCGAAATGTTCTACACATTATAACATTCTTATTATTAGATTTAAATGAGATGTAGAGGAGACTAGGACGAATTTTATTAGCAAGTTATTCACTAACATTTTTATTATCTCAGCCAAGAAACACACTTTAACTCTTTAGGGTTTGTCATGAGGCCTAGGAATATTATTCTGGAATTTATGGGAGAGACACAAAATGATTGATTCCTCAGTATATTTCAGAATGTACTTTTAACTTTCCTGTGAACAATAGGAGCAACAGGAAGCCAGACTTCAAGTGCACGGCACTGCTAAATTATTTGCATTTGGCCTAGGGGAGAAACAGAAAGACAAGTTTTATTTTCGAAAAGTTCTCCAAGATCTTTCGTACCCAGGCAGAAGAGACTTGATCTTTATTTTAAGAACTCATCTGAAAGGTATGCATCCCATAGCTGCACGATCATTTACCATGACAGCCATCATTGCAGCGGCACCTCGAATTTGTGGAAGCTCTATCTTTGGAAGTGTTCATAATCCTTCTGTGCTTCTTTTCTTTTTCAGTATAATCAAATGTACAAGAACCTAAAGGAGTTTTCTCAAAATGGAGAGAATTTCTGCAAGCAGGTCACATCCATTCTTCAGCAAAGGTACACAATGTGTGTTTGCCATAAGCAGTTCTTCCTCTTTAGTTGCAGCCAGTGATATGACTGGAGGAGTGATGACAAACTGTCCTACTTTCCAGAATACAGTGTTATATTTTGGTACTTGAGAGATTGGTTTGAAAAGTGATTCTTCTCTATTGCCCATTTGTCACTCGGGTACCATAAAAATCAGGAGACAGCAATAAGTAATTCTGCTTGGGAAGGTTCAGTCAAGTCTCTTCTCATTCCTCAGGCTGAGTTTATCCCTCCCTCCTGGGGCGTACCACTTTGCTTGATGTATGCACCATTGTTGTACTTCTCACACCTATTACAATTATTAGTTGATATATCTGTTTCCCCTATGAAGGAGGGGGCTGGCTGTGTCTTACTCACCTCTGTATGCTGAGCCTTTTAACGTCTTCAGCAAATGTCCTATGAATGATTGGATGGATGAAAGAAAAGTTGCCATTTCAGTATCATTTTCTCTTAATACTAGATGTGATCATGTGTAAAGCTGTTCACTGTGCTAAAATGAGCACACTTAACTGAGTCAAGAAGTTACAAAAATTTCTGCTTAAAATTAAAAATGTCAAGGACTAAATTTGGCCATTAACAGTTTTTAGGCCATTTTCTCACATCTAGACAGCTCTATAATAAACAACTCTAAAGAAACCTTCAAAAGAAATTGTTTATTCTTTTAATGTAAGCCCTTTCAAATGTATATTATTCCATGTGTGCCAGAAGAACAAAGACACGTGGGTAATTATATCCTGCATTAGTAGGTCAAGAGCAAAAAAGAACATGAGCTGTAGGACCAATGAATGAGGCCAAGGGAAGATACAGAAGAGCTTAAACAGGATTTTATAAAGAAAATAACCAGATTTATCAGATGAAGTCAAAAAGAAAAAAAAATTTAAATAAGAAGTTACTTCTGTCTGTCTTAGTAGCCAAGCTGCTTTGACTCAATGAGAGAAAAAGGGAGGACCAATCTGGGGGAGAATTTCTTCTATAAGAAAGTATTTTTATGAGTCTCAAAGGAAATTACTTAAAATAAGACTAGTTAACCATTACACAAATTCAACCCCTGCAGATCAAGAAGAATCTATGCACATTGTTAGCCATTTGAGCCTTGATTGTTTAATGTCCCCCTGTTCAAAATTAATGCCTGGTAGAGAGTTGTAAAGACAGAGGTCAGGTGACAAATAATATCTGACAAACAAACTCAACAATGAACTGAATAAATTTGGGGGAATCATTGCTCCAAAACTGCATTGTCCAGGTCACTCTGCATCTCCACCCTGCCAAAAACCTATCTACTTAAAAAACAGTCAGAACCTTCTTTCTTACCTGTGTCTCTCTTGAAATTCCATCTGTCCCAGATCTATTCATGTGCAAAACCCTCCAAACACACATTCTAGAGAGACAAACCAGCTCCAATGTAGGAGAAACATTTGGGTAGTTAATGATAACTTCCTTCATGTTTTCACCTCCTTATAGAACAGAACTTATAATTTGAAAATCTAAAAAATACTACTGGTTAGCAAATTACATGCACATCTCTGGGATGAAAACTGCATAGCATGAATTTGAAAAGGTGATCTAGTATTTTACCTAGACTAAAAAAAAATTATGCTAGATATTAGGTCATTCATGCAATAGATGCTTTCCTGAACATTTTATAAAACTTACCTTGTACAACTAAGTCATTTCCCCTGAACCAAGATGCCATTTTTGAGTCCCTTCATATTCCTTTCTGATACATGTGCACTTGGCAATGTCTCCTCACACTAGAGCTTTAAGCTTTCCTCCCTGTACTTAGCCGTTTGATCTAGTTAGCCTGAAGGATGTTTGTTCACACTGAGTTGGTATTTTGAGAGAACTGCTTTGAGAAACACAAACTCTCTATTAATCTATGAATATGTGACACATTGTGGTTTTTAAATGATATTTCTACATGTCAGCTGGCAAGGACAGAGGCCACTTCATTTGCTAGGGTTGGGTCATTTCTTTCCCACTCCAGTGACTTCTTCCTACTGTATTTGAACTGAGTTGACATAATAACCATGCCAAAAGAATGAGTGGTCACAACATGGCTGATATTACTCTTAGCTCTGTTCTTCCCATTCTTTAGATTCAGTAATTATTTGCCTAGATATACAAAAGAGAAAAAGTTGGTTCTCATCAGCTATCTGGACATGAGTGCTGGGCTTATTTTCCTCATAAGATGGTGAGCTTATTACATATGAATTGGTGATACCTTTCCCTTGTACTAGAAAAAAATACTCGAAAAACCAGTACTCTTTAAAAGAAACTATCTTGGAAAATATATAGGAGGCATTTTTACTGAGAGTTATAACATAGAAAATTATGAAGGCAAATTCAGTGGCCAGCATAATGAAAAATATAGTGAGGCCGCATACAGGACTTCTTCAAATTAAGGGTAACTCCACATAAAATACATTCAGTAAATAGTTGTAGATTGAATGAATAAATGGTGAAAGAAGGTTAAGGGTTTATTTCCTTACAATTACAGCTTCATTATTAGAACAGGTCTTTACTGTCCTTGGAATGTGGCTCTGTTCAACAGTTCCGTATTAGTGCATGGCTGCAAGAGACAGCATCACATCAAGCTGGGAGTTCAGAGAATGTTTCATTCTCAAGCTTAGCTGCCTTCTTGCATTTGTTTTAATTGGTGGTGATAGAAAAATACAGTTGTTATTGAAACACCATTTTTCCTGGAAATTCTGCAATTCATGGTCATGCTTAGCTTCTTTTATCCAATTAGCACTTCAGCTTCCTTGTTTTCAGTAGCAACTCAGATTTAGCCAGACACACATCTCCTAAGATGCCTAATGAGAAAGTCATCAGGTTCACTTGAACACAATTACAGATCAGATTTTAAAAGACAAAGGCACATTCCCAGAGACTATTTATGAGTATTTGGTTCCCTGCACTCTCACAGCTAATGTTTAAACAGTCTTTGAAGGGAAAATCAATTGTTCCTCTATAAGTAAACTTAAGATCAGGTTTTCAAATGGAAAGTACCACTGCTCTGGACAAAGAAAAGAAAGAAAAAAAAAGAAAAGGAAAAGAAGAAATCTTAGTTGATCATTGTTCCATTCATGATCCACTGCAGATGCTGTCAACAAAAGAGTAAAATTAATGACATGAATTATTTGATAAATCCTCACCCTTTCTACTCTACTCATAGCCCGTGTGATCTTAACTACCACAGCATTAGCTCTTTTTTGCATATCGATAACTCCCACACGTATATTACTAGGAAATGTGTTTTACCTGTACTTCAAATAAAATATCCAACAGTCTACTGAATATTCCCACCTGGGTATCCCATGGAATTATAAAGTTGACCTACTCAAAATAGAGTTTATCAGCTTTTACCCAAAGCTGGTGCTCTTTCTGGATTTTTTTACCATGGTGACTGGGACCACTACCTACCCAATCAAGCTCAATACCTGGGAGACATCTATGACCCCTCCTTCTATCTCAATTCATAACCAAGTCTTCATAGTTCTCTCTTCTAACACCCCTTATACCTACAGCTTTCTTTTTGTTTTATGGCCTCTGCCATTGATCTGGCAAAAATCTCTTAACTTGTTCTTCTGTCTAGGGGTACTTCCTTGCAGCTGTGCAGTTTTTACACTACACAAAGGCACCTACCTACCTGGCTGAGGGGCTGAGTAAAGGCAGAAATCAAAACCACCCTGGAGCCTTGCATCCTGGCTCAGAGCTGTGTCCCTTCAAGAGATCTCCTTTTTCTAATCTAAGGAGAGCTGCCTCGACTAGGGTGCTGGCCAAGGCCCTGCTCCTGTCTCTAATGCATCTTCTACGCTATGGCCATGACCCAGTGTAGATTCTTCAAAGACTCCCATGACTTTAATGTAACATTCAATCTTCATAATATTTTATAAAAGAGCTTTGGGCCTTGTCTTCACATTAAGCTTGTTTCTATCTCCCCACGACCCCTGCCCCTCCCCATCTTACTGAACAATTTGCAGCCACCCTCCCATGGGTTCTTGTCACCCATCCCACCCACTCTTACCCCTCATCATGGATCTCTGCATTTGTGCAGGTTTTATTTTCTGCCTGGTAGATGCTTCTTTACCTGCATTGCCAGGCTCCATTCAATGCATTCTTCAAGATTTAGTCATCTCACTCTGATGGGTCTTACTTGACTCTACTCCCCACTCTCAAAAAAGTATGCTTCAGAAATGTACAGAGCTAATGCTTACCTCTGTTACACCTCTTACTGCCATATATTGTTATTCTCTGTTCACTTGTCTGTCTCCTCCACTGGAGACTGAACTCCTTGAGGATCTTTCTACACCATGTGACAAGCACAGAGCCTGGCACAGAGCAGGAAGTCAATAGATGTTCACTGAGTGAATAAAGACATTAATGTATGAGTGACTCATAACTTTTAAGAAGTTTAAGTTATTTCTGAAGAGCAATAGATGAGTGTGTCAAAGAAATTTATTCATACAGTATATAGAATCTTATTTTGAATGAAAGCTAGAAAAGAATAATAAAATTACAGAAGAGACCATTTATCCAGCACAATCTATAGATCAGCCACTGTGTTAGATGTGTCTTATACTTAGTCTCTTTTACTTTAATTCTCAACACCCAGTGCAATAGAAACGTATCCTTAACCTTTCCTAATTTCCAGATGGGAATATGGATGAGATGATACATTTTGATTCCTACACAGCTTAATCCAGGCTTTGTGTAAGGACATCTTCCACATGGGCAATTTGGGGCACTGCTGTGGAAGTCCCAACATGCTCAGGGAGTCCTGGTCCAACTCCCTTCACAGAGTCTTAGGATCCTCTATTGGAAGGCACATCAGTGGTCATCAAGTCTAGTGTTTTTCAAATCTGGTAGCACTGGGGTCTGTGGGGAGGACTCAGGGAGCCACTTCAGAGGGTGAGGAGGAGGATAAGAGGGCAGAACTCAGGCTCCCTCCTCACTTCTGCTCCCACTTAAACAGCACATAGTATTTATACAATATGGTGGAATTCTGTATAAAATTTTGTTTTTCAGCTTAACAAGTTTTGAAAAACACTCTTGCTGTCCATTTTAATTGACCTCTCCCTGACGACACTTCCATCCCACCCCAAGCACACTCAGTTCAGGAATTAGCAGACACAGAAGATATGAAGTCTAGAGCCACCATAGCTATATATTCCCTTGGCCAGAAATGAGCAGTGACTCAGTGACACTTTCATACTGGACACTCAAGACGAGTGTCCTCCTGGCCTCTTCTTCCCATTTCACTTTCTTTCATACTATTTTCAGGAACCAGAATTAAGTCATTCAGTAATGATGAAATGGGTGTTGTGGGCTAGCTAGAGAACCAAGCCCCTTGAATAATTGAGCTTCCACATAAAAACATCTTTCAAATGCTATTAACCAACTTTTAAATATGTCTTATTTATAAGACGAGCTTGTGATTGTCTTTCAAAAGGCAAACAGATAAAGCTTTGGTGGAAAATGACAGCATACCAGGCTCCAAACCAGAAGCTGTTGCTGGTCAAAAGTAGAAGGCCAGAGGTGGGGATGATATTAACAAACAGATTTTCAGATTACTAAAATTTCTCCTTAATTCATAATGAAGGAAGGGCTCTGTCACCTGCTGTCTTCAAGTGTAAGAAAGACTTAGTCCTGTTTAATTAATTCCTTATAAGTACAGGGGCCAGCGACAGTTTTGTTTTATTGTTTTTTACCACTTTTTAGAATCTTAATTTTATTAGAGAATAGTCTAAAATCAATTAGTCTAAAAAGTCATTTATATTCTTAGAATATAATTTGTGCTCTACCTAAAATATTGAATCTGATACCACACATTTTCTATCTCTTCTTTCTTTCAAAAGTAAAATTTATTTTAAATTCTAAGATCATTTGGTCTGTTGGTGTTTGACTTATTGGTTGGTCTTTATTATTACTAATGAAAATTTATTGACCTGCCTCGACATATTGAGAGAAAATTAGAATATAAATGGATTAAAAGTCAGTGCATGCCATTTCTCTGGTCCAGGATCTATAAGACTCTCTGGCAAATTCTGAGATTGGGCTGCCCATCAAAAGATATATATATATATATCATCAATTTCACACGTGCCAAGACAGTTGCTTAGAGAAGGAATCTCATCTCCTATTAGATATGGTAGCTACAGGGATAGAACATTAAGTACAATGTTTTTGTAAGCATGTTTCTGATTATTTTAATGAAGCGATGAAAATTTCAGGTCTCAGTTGGAGATTAGCTCTACCTCTCTCATCTCCCTTTGCATATGATGACTTTTAGGCTGAAAAACATGATAAAGCAGCTCCCTTCAAAAGAAGGAAAAGAAACCAGTACATGTGGGGGTGCACATTGCCACCTCTGCCTTGGGAAACCACCAAAGTTAGTTTATTTTTGTTTAGCAAGAATTCTGAAAGGATATATAAACATACTGCTTTATTAGACCATAAGTACAGACAAGCCACAGTGTTTGTTCCAATTTACAAACACTGAGACTTATAAAAGTGGCAGTTCTCTCTATGCTTGCCAGCTGGAACATGACTTCTTAGAGTGATTTTCTCTGGGGAGGGATATAGCCATTAACCTCTGTTAAAATGAAGGCTATCCAGGGCCAAAGGCCTGGAAACTTTTTATTTGTAGGCAAAATTGCCAGAAAGGAAGTCCAGAGAGAGTGTTCCACTCCCCATGTACCCACACCCATCCTCCCAACCCTATTTCATTTCATTTCCTTCTAACTTCACGGGTAATCTGCTGAAGATACTGAAATGGTCATTAGGGTTTAAAATGCAAGAGCTGATGATTACAGCTTGCTTTGCTTGGTCGATTTGAATGCTGGTTCTAAAACCCTTTAGAGTCACTACTATATCAAAGGTGGAGAGACAAAATGTACAATAGTGCGGTTCAGAGAAACCACGTCCAACTCAGTTGGCCTCAGAGGGCTACATTCGTGACAGTTGATATTACAGCCCCCTCCCTTCCCACTTTCCAGACCCTTAATACCTCCTCCTCCCCGTGTGGGAACATGCCTTACAACAGCACAGCTGCTTTGAGAAGAGGCCACAGGAAGATCATTCTGTCTGCACTGAGGCCGCTGTGGATTCTATCTAGGCTGCTAAGCCACCAGGAGCGGTGGTGATTCAGAACATTGCAATTAACAACAAAGTGAGAGGTGACATCAGTTTTTAAAAGTACTTACCTTTGACTTCCTCCACAATTCTCCATCTGTAGCCTCTTCCTCACAGCTTCAGAGGTAGGAGACTGGAGCGGCTGAGCAGGGAGTTTCTCCAGCCAGACCACCCAGGTTTGAATCCCAGCTCTTCTTCATGGGTGACTTCGAGCAAGTTATGACTAAACTCTCTGTGCCTTGCTGTTCCCCTCTATGAAATGGATAGAGTAAGTGTGCCTACCCGATGGGAGTTATCGCAGATTAAATGAGGAAATACATCTAAAATACTCAGAATGGTTCCTAGTATGTTGTAAGTGCCCCATAAATGTTGGATGTCACTATTTTGTGTATGGACAGAACACAGACCAAGTGTCAACAAAATGTCACAAATTTTAGAATTTTTAAACTATATATCAACCTATAAAATACAAATCTGCCCTGCTGCAGATTTCTAAGGTACTTGTAAATAAAGAGCAACCTTCCAAAGCAAGAAATGCTGTGTGGAAATTGAATCTTTTTAAGCTGGTTTCCGATTACACTCAAGCAAAAAGCCAGCAGAAATACTGGGGCTCAGGAGTGAGAATGGCCAGGCTCAACAAAGAAGAGCAGTAGCTGAAAAGTGAGCAGGGCCCTCTCTGTTTTTTTGCAGCCAACGGGCAACTTCTCCCTCCCGCCCCCCAGATGAATCTGATTAAGTTAATGGTGTAAAGGAAAGCATCACTTCCTTCTGGGTTGTCCTTTTTTTTTTTCTGCTTAGCCTCTAGGACACCTTGTACAGTTTGCAAGAACATTCTAAAAGTGAAACTGAATTCTAAGGAGGAGGCTGTGCCTGACACGGCATTAACCTTTCCTGTCAGAAGCCATTCTGAATTGTTCTAGAGCTGATGGATAAGCAAACTGTGAATTCTTCCCCCACCCCAAACACACACTTCTGTATATTCAGGGTGTTCTGAATGTTTAGAGATCATTTTGGATATGTAATAATAATTATATTAGAAAAATTAATTTTTCTTAAGAACTTCTTTGGTGCCCACCTTGAGCTAAGCACTGCAAAAGATTTTCATACTTAATGTTCTGTGTATTGCCTCCAGGACAGAATGGAAAGCTGGGAAGGAAAGCCGTGCTAAAAAGCCGTCTGGTTAGCAACGGACTAGGAAAGGGTTTATGTGTCTAGCTTTTCCAAGTGCTAGAAAGCTGCATACTCCAACATTGGGCTGAGCACAGCTCAAACTTGTGGGAATACATCTAAATAGTTTAGCAGTTTACAGTTTTTAAAAGTGGTGAAGTGAGAATAGACTTGTAGCAGAGATCGGTTAAAAATTCTAACCAAGACCTGATGGAAAGTCCATTTATTCAATTATTCAAGATAATACATACCAAGTGCCCATTATGTAGGCCTAGAAATATAGCAATGAACCACATAAATTCTCAGCTCTCATTGAGCTTACGTTCTAGGGGTGTTCACAGAAGTACGCTGAAAAAATACATGATGTCAGACAGTGATAAGCTCTAGGTCATAAATAAAGCTGTAAAGGGATAGTGACAAGGATGCTCTTTTAGATAGGGTAGCCTCTGAGGTGGTGATGTTTAAACAAGACCTGCTGGGGTTTACATTGAAGGAGAATGCCCTATGGTTATGTAGCAGAAGGAGTACCTGGCAGAGGCCACAGCGAGTGCCAGGGCCCTGAAGCAGGATGGCATTTGGCCACTAAGCAGGAGTACAGTGAGCCAGGGGATGACTAATAAGAGGGGAGATAAAAGCGGGAACCAGGGGTCAGATCATGCTAGTCAATAGCAATTGTTCCAGTCTTCCAGCCCCTCCTAGACTCAAGTCATTACCAAATTTTAATGATCAAAAACCCCCTGAGGTAGGTTTAATTACTCCCTTTTAATGTTGCCTAAATTCACCCCCACTAAATGGTAACGGTCTCCTGGGATTCTAGAGCATCCAAGTTCATCAAGGGTGATGGTCTCCCAAGCTGCTGCTGACAAGCACTCTCTCTCTTTCCATCAATCAGAACATATTCTTTGAGAAGAGAAATCTATTTTAAAATGCAATGAGATATTTATCAGCTTAATTATTTTTAAATATTTTCCTTAACCTGTCCTTATACTTGGGCAAGGTTGGTACCTGAGCCTCAACATGCAAACTGCAATGGTCTTCTTTATTTTAAAAAGGGGTAAAAATAAATTAGAACACAGCTGTATCAACAGGGAAAAATAAACAGAAATTTAGTAATAAATCTCTGGATTCCATTTTATAAAAGTCAGCTGTTTGGTCTATAACATTGAGTGTGATTTGTGTGGAAAAAAAAGTATGCAAGTATGAAGTTAGTTACTGAAGAGTTCTAAGATTGTTTTCCAAATGAAGTCATAAATAATTCTAAAGATATTTTATAATAAAAATAGAATTAAAAGACTGAAAAATATGGAAAACTTAATTTCCTACATTTTTATTATCTTTAGTGAAAAGTGAGGAGATAAGAATATGTATTCATTTTATCTATAGATGGGCATGTAAGTAGGACATGGTAAGATCAGTTTAAGATGAGAGTGACTCCCTTGATCTCAAGAACCAAGAAGCTGTCTTTTGAAGAGCATGCCCAGATTCCCTACTGAGTCTTGTCCTGCATAGAAAGTAGTGGATTCATTTTTTTAAATCTGGCATCAGCCACCTCAGCACCTTCCCACTGATGTCCCAAGATATGCAGGAAAGTTTTCTGTTCCCTGCTCGTTGGATTAGTTGCTAGGGCTGCCGTAACAAGGCACCACAGACTGAGTGGCTTAAACAACAGAATTTACTGTATTATAGTTGGGGAGACTAGAAGACTAAGATCAAAATGGTGACCAGGTTGATGTCATCTGGGGGCAATGAGGGAGGATCTGTTCCAGGCCTCTCTCCTAGCTTCTGGTGATTTGCTGGTAACCTTTGACATTCCTTCACTTATAGATGCATCGCCCCAATCTCTGACTTCATTTTTACATGGCATTCTTCCTATGCCTGTCTCCATTTCCAAACTTCCTCTTTTTTTAAGGACACAGCCACATTGGGTTTAGACCTACCCCGATGACTTCATCTTAACTTGATTGTCTGCAAAAACTCTATTTCCAAATAAAGCCACATTCACAGACTCTAGGGTTTAGGAGTTCAACATCTTCTGGAGTGGGGAAAGATACAAGTTAACCCAAAATACTAGTGTAGCTAGAAGGTCCAATAAAAAACTCTCTCCCTTTGCAGGATTCTCTTAGATTATGCCTAAGGGAAAGAGCATCCTTATAGTAAACAAATCATTTCTTCCTTATGTAGTCATTGTATTGTCAGCCTGAGCCCTCCTTGGGTGGTGTGTGTGTGTGTGTGTGTGTGTGTGTGTGTGTGTGTGGTTTTGCCTGATTTCTGGCCAGCAAAATCTAACTATCTCTTTGCTAACAGGGCAAACTTAGAGTTTAATTATGCCAAAGGACTTCAGAAACTGGCAATTAAGCTGAGCAAAGCACTACAGAGCACAAAGAAAAAGTAAGTATGTGGATGAGGTAAGGCAAAATAATTCTAAAAAATAATAAAAAGTGATATGTTCAATTCTAGCTTCCTCTTATAAGTGTGGCAGGTACACAATGTCAAGCATGACTTCCTGTGCTTGGGCAATTACTGTGTGCCACAAATTGTGTTGAATGCTCTTATAGACACTCCTATTTAATCTTCACGGCCTTTGAGAAGTCTTGTTATTGTCCCTTTTCCAGGCAGCTTGGAGGGTTTAAGATACTTGCCACAATCACAAAGATAATGAGTTGTAGAGATGGATTCATTCCCTATTTTTATGCCTCCTAAACGCATATTCATAATAGGCCTCGGTGGTGATAGTAAACTTGGGAAGCAGTGTTGTTAAGTTGCAAGGTCTTGGAGTCAGAAAGTGTGAATCCTGCTTTATCTCAACTCTATGACCTTCAGCGAGTAACCTAGCCTCTCTGTGCCTCAGTTTCCACCATTGTTAAATGAAATAATGAAATGTGCTCCATTGTGTGTATGTATGTGTGTGGGAGGAAGGGGTGTATATTGAATGAGAAAATACATGTAAAGAGATTAGGATGTCAGGTGCTGAAAAAATGTTCACATTTTCCTCAGTACATTTCAGAATGAAGTCAATTCTTTCTTGGAGGGGAGAGAAGAAAGATATTTGTATTCTAGAAATGGTCCCTTAGTGATAATTTGTTATGAAGAGTCTTGAGTAATGCTTGCAGATGACAACCTAAACTGACAGTGCCATTGCAAAGGCCTCTTTTGATGATGAAAGAGAAAGGGACAAGTAAAAGGAAACCTTTGGAAACTCCAATTGCTATTCTTCCTTAGGCTTTGTCTGTAGCAGCAAATATTGACTTTGAAATTGGTCTGACTTTTAGCTTGATTTTTAGGTTAGTGTTTTAGTAGAATACAAAGGAGCCAGTAGAGCACAGTGGTTGAGCATAGATAGACTTTATTTAGACTGCCAGGTTTAAATTCTAGCTCTACCACTTACCATGTAGGTGTATTAGGACAATTTATCTTTCTTCTCATTGTCTATTTAAAATGGAAATAAAACCTATCTTATATAATTGCTGTGAGGATTAAATGAGGTAATAAAAGAAGTGTGTTTACTACCTAGGACAGAGCCAAAGCCCCATAAGTGTTCATTATAATTTTGATTATAATTACCTCCCAAAGAATAAGAGATGTAAGGGTGTAGGGGTGTGTGTTGTGTTGCAAACTTAGTATTCAACATGGTGCTCCCAGAGAGTTGGCATGTCCAGAATGTTTGGTTACCTAGGATTAACACAACAATTAATAATAAAACATTAATTACATTTCTATCTAGACCAAAATCTGTTTCAGGTACTTATATAATAATTAAGTGGGTGTCAGAAACATTAAGTGTTCCTTCCAGGGTCACACAGAAAACAAAGGGGAGGATGTGGATTCAGACACAGACCTCTTGGAGGCCAGCCCTCTCAGCTTCCTGCTTAGTTGCCCAGCTCCTCTGAGGGGCAAATGCCAGGCTCTGCTTCATTTTTGAAAAAAAATCTTCTCAATTGAGTTTTAATTTATATGTAATAATACACCCATTTAAAGCATATAGTTTGGTCGATTTTAACATATGTAGACACCATGTAACCACTACCAAAATCAACACAGAGACATTTTTATCACACAAAATTTCTCATGCCTGTTTGCAAGCCTTTCTCCACCCAGTTACAAGCAACCATTGATCTGATTCCTGTCAATACATAGATTTGTTTAGTCTTTTCTGGAATTTTCTATAATTGGAAGCATACAGTAGGTACTCTCTGGTGCCTGGTTTTGTACCTGGCTTTGGATATGCAAAAAAACCTGGCATCCTTTGGTCTAGATTTCCCATTCTCTGTCTGCAAGTTACAACCTAAGTCATTTGGAGGCAAAACCTCTGCATCATCCTGATTTCAGTAGAGGCACCAATCTGTCCCTCCTCCTCCATCAAAGTCTGCATAGGCCTTTGTCCCTGGGGTTACTGATGCAATTAGGCTTATTGTTCTGACTTTTGAGGGCTACTGTGAGCTATACCCCTTCCATGGGAGAAAACAGCATCACGCTTCCTAATCCTCCTTCTGTGCTGCTGGGGACAGTGCAGTGCTATCCTTTTGTTAAATTGAGATAGTGCTCACAAGACCATAAAATATCTGAGCTGTTGTCCTAAAAGCCAGCAAGGAACAGGAACTAGAGCCCAACCCCAGAGCAGCATACAGGAATTGACAAAAGCTCTTGAATCCCCTGTCACTTAACTTCTCGGAGTCTCAGGTTATTATCTATGAGATCGGGATCCTGAAAAGGTTGTCTTTAAAGGACTTCTGCCTCTAGCAAGTTGTCTCCTGCCTCTTCTAAATGCCTTCTTACTCTTTATTTCCCTGACTTTCTACAGACATGAATTGGAAAATGAAAATCAAAATTAAAAAATGACTGAAAAAAAAGCAATTTCTTTAATGACCATTGTGCAAATAAATATGTTGACAGTATTTAATCAGAGTGATGCTTTCTTTCACACTTTACTGGGAAAATGACACATTCTTGTGTCCCTTTGTTTTTGCCTCCAGCTGCGTCGTCAGTGCCTGGGCCTGGGTCTCGGAGGGCATGAAATCTGCAGCAGACCTGCATCAGTGAGTGCTCCTACCCCAGCCTTGTTCCAACGCCAAAGGGAGTTGTAAATATTTAAAGCGGGTGCACTACAAACATTCCACTTCGAACTTGCCCTGAATAGATATGCTATAACACACTATCTTATTTTTCCAGAAAACAGTTTAGAAAGTAGATCAAATTCTAATGATATATTTGTGTGTTTTTTTATGTTCAATTTCCAGAAAACTTGGCAAAGCAATTGAGTTGGAAGCAGTAAAACCAACTCATCAAGTCCTGAGTGTACATGAGAAGAAGAGAAAATCAGTGAGTCAAAAATTTTCTTTTCTCCCCTGTTTAAGCAAGATTTCTGTCTTTGGACCAAGAAGTAAAAGATGATCTAAAAATGATACTGCATTTCAGAAATTTATCATAAAAATAAAAACAAACCCCAAAATTTATGTACAAAGATGTTTGTTAAAACATTGTTTATAGTAATGAATGACTGTAAAATTCACCACTCAAAAAATATGACAAATTCAAGCAACAGGATACTATGCAACCATTAAAGGCCTTATTGCAGAAGAATTTAATTACATGGGAATGTTCTTTACTATATAGAGTTAAATTAAAAAGCAGGATAAAAAAATCTAACAATATGACCTCAGTTTTGTAAAATAAATGTGTACATATGCATAAAAAAAAAACATGGAAGAACTTCCCCAAAATGTTAATAAGAATTATCTCTATATAGTGGAATTAGAGATTATTTTAATTGTTTTGTACTTATTTTGTATTTCCATTATTTTCTAATGAATAGATATTCCTTAGGTAAATTGAAAAATTATAAACACGTATTTTAAAAAGAAATGCTTTTCTGTGCTTATCAGCTTGAGATTAAGTAAAGGCAATAATAGGTATGATCCTCGAAGAGGCTTCAAACTGAAGAAAAATAACTAAACAATTCCTGCAGAGGCAGCCGATCTTCTTATTCTCTAGTCCTTTTGTGTGTCTTTACTGCCAGAACAGTTTCATTAGTGTTCATTTTTCTTGTGTGTCATACAGTCATTTAGGTCTTTAAAATATATTTTCAGGCAACATAAAGGAGTGTTCAATTAGTGTTGCTTAACTCTGATGGGAGTTGGGTCATGGCCACTATTTCAAGGTCAGGTGCAGGTAAGAAGTTCTGAAGCAGTAATAGTTGGTCCTTGTGAAGGGGAGGGGCTGCAGCTAAGAGAAGTGTCAAGTGACCGCAGCCAGATAAAGTAGGTGATAAAAAGAATAAGTGAGTAGAATGAGGATATCTGTAAAAGTCCTGCTGGATGAGAAATTAGACCAAGAAATTTTTTTTATTCAAACTCATTAAACTGAGTCAGGAAATATAATTGTTGTTTGTGGGGACATACGTATGTTTTTACCAGAATAGATGTTCTATTCATGGCTAGGGTGATGGAGGAAATTTATAGTTCTTACCAGAAAACAGTATAATTATCTGCCTTTGCAAACCAACTTAATAAAAACCAAACACAAATCTATATTTCATTAACTAATAAATATTTTCATACCACATTATAATCTGAAAATTACTAGCATTTCCTTAATACTTACCATATGTTAGTCACAGCGTTATGATCATTATTACAGTGCCTTAGATAATTAATGTCATTATCCCCCCAAACTGCTGCTCCAGTTCATAATCTTCTCTTCAGCATTGCCCCTCCCTACTGCATCCCTACCATCCTGCCCAGTCTTACACACAAGATAAGAGATCAGAATCTTTCTCAAAATAATAAACCAGTTCCACATTTCAGACACATATATAGAGTAAAAAAATGGCATAGAGAGTTAACATTTTTATTGTATTTGTTATAATAAAGCATGTATTCCAAATTTAATCAGCCGGAAAAAATAAAAGTGTAACGTTGCTGGATCTCAGGGTAGCTGAATAATGGCTGATCTGTGGGTCTGGCAAAAAGCTCAATGGTCTAGTCAAAAAGATTCTGCCAAAATTTAAGTCTGACCTTCTGGGGTGGTGGAATGGGGTGCCTAGATTCAGTTTCATTATTACTATTACTGTCCCATTAGCTGTTTAAAGTAAAAAAAAAAAAAGTAAATTCTGATTAAGAATTCAATCTCTTTGAAATTAAAACAATATTTACTTCAGGGGCAATGAGACAGTAAAAATAGCACTGTTACTGATTCTGTTGTGTTAAAATTTGGGCTGCATGGAATGATCCTGAAGAGAAAATGATGGGACCAGAAGTGATACCAAACTATGTAAGATCCTTCACACATATCATACATATTTATGTTGTTTTTACATAGTTATACGTGAGAAATAATTATTATACCAAATGCATTCAGGCTAAATTTTGCTAAGAGTTTCTTAACAAGAGGAAAAGATAGTTTGGCTACTTTTCTCAGGAAATATATCCACTATAGGATTTGAAATTTCTATGAATCGTGAGAGTGATTGTGCTACAATTAATAAGCCAGAACCGTGACTCAACGAGAAGACAGAAAATATTTTTTTCTTTTTTTCTTTTCAACAGCTTGATAACGAAGTTGAAAAGACAGCAAATCTTTTTATTAGCAATTGGAATCAACAAATTAAGGCAAGTAACGCAAATATCTTTTGTATAAACTCAGTTTTTAAGATTGAAATATTTTGCTTTTGCACAAATATGATAAAGTGTTTTGATATTAGTATTTCTTAGTGCTAACTAAAGATAAAAATGCTTCCTCATGTGAGTTACTATAGCTTTTGACTCAACAATGGAGGAGCAGGGCTCTAAATATGATTATTATTTATGGCCAAAATTATCGTGTGCCAAGTGCTATAAACTATATATTTAATCACCACAATAATCCAATGTGATATGTAACATTACATGGTCCCATTTTAAAGATAGATACAGAAATTAAGACACAGAGAGGTAAATAATTTGTCTAAGGTTACAAAACTGGCTAACAGTTGAACCAAGAAGTGTTATAATAAGTCATTAGGCTACAGGATCACTGCTCTTAACAATTACACTATGTTGACTGCCTCTCTGTATAATTTATAACTTAGGGCAAGTGAGAAATACTATCTGAGTTTTGGTCTCACCATTTGTAGAAGGGTGTTTGTGATCTCTGTCTTACTAGTGAGAGAGCAAAGTGAGGGATAGGTAGAGATAGGTAAAGGGGATATACATGCATATATTGATTCCATACATATGTACAGTTCACTTCTTGTGTACCACAGTGTACTAAGACATGGTTCTTGTTTCTAAGTAATTTTAAGTTTAGTTGACAGACAACATATGTGCAGGAAATTGTGCATGAATTCTAAGGAGAGGAATTACGATCTGGTGTGAATTTAGAACATATCATTATGGGTTCTTAAGCAGAGAGAACAACAGATGGAACCCATATATATGTACAGAAGATTATTCTAGAACAATCCAGTTGAGGAGGAATTCATTTTGAGTAGAAAGGACTAGAGAGGGAATCTACCAAGAAAACCCAAGGATCCTCTTTGAGAGGATGTGTGCTCTAAGAGTTGAAATTCTCCTTTTCCATCTCCAAAGTGTCAGTCCCCAAAGAGAACTTCCCTAGGTAGACAGCCAATAATGCCAAATAATCAGAGATGCTCTCAGAAAGAGGTGACCTCATTTCAGTCCTCGGTGTTACTGCTGAAGCTTTTGATAAAACCAAAGACTTCCTGAGATCAATGACATTAATATGAAACGTTCCAGATAAATAAATTTCTATTCCCACAATAGAAAGTTTGGGCATACACTGATGAAAGTATGCCCATGAGAATTGCATTTATAATAAATATTTAAAAGTCTTACAAACAATATCCGGTCATTTGTTTTTAGTTTTGCTCTTGATTTTTATAAGTGTTCTTAAACAGAATTTGTTTTAAAAAATCCATTCTCTAAATATTCAGCTTTTACATAAAATTCAGTATAATGGACCAAAAGAGAGAAACCATGCTCAGCAGCTGCATTTGCTTTCAAGAACAAAAAGCATCTTTTATTATTTCCCAGTTCCACCAACTAATTTTTTCAAATAAAATAATTTTATTTTCTATGAAGAGTGACAGAGAAATTAGAAAACATAACATTCTTGGCTATAATAATTGTCTTCTCAATTACAATTCAAGGAATTCAGTATGTCAATAATGAAGTGCAGACTGTTTTGGAGGCATAGACGTAAAGCCTTAAAGGACCAAAATTCATGCCTCATTCCTTCATTTATCTGTGAGCATGTGACCAATGGAAGTTAGAGGAAGAGGGTCTAGGAGTTTCTTATTCCTTGAATTCCTTTTTGTCGAATCTTCATTTTTTGGAGACATTCAGAAGGCTTTGCCTCCAATTTCTAAGCAAAAAGAGACCTGAGCTTTTCATTTTTCTGGTTTTACAGATCTTGCAAACTTGACGTAAAAAAAATCCACTAGTCTTTTAATCAACCCAGTTTCTGAAAAAGGCTTAATCCAACTCAAATCGAATTCTGTTTATTTTATCTCCGGAGCATCATCTCCTACCAAATTGGAACTGTGTAGAATAGGAAATGATCACCTGATTCATAATCCACTCCAAGGTTTGAGGCATCAACAGAGTAGGGGCACTTTGAATGCTTCTTTCATCCCAACTACCCCCATCCCCACCCCTTTTCACAAATGCAGGTCATGTCACAAGATACCAGGCAAATGCCCAGCTCTCAATCCTGGGCATCGGGGAATAAATTTCCCCTTTGCCATATGTTTTAAGAGAGCATCCTAAAACAACTTCAATTGTGGCCCAGGTTGATTTAAAAGAATGATGCAGGCAGTCTTCCATGTTTTTTTGTGATTTTTTTTTTTTTTTTTGTAAAGCCATTCCCATTCATTATGTTAGCTAGGATAATGTTTTGGAAGCTTGCAGGCCTTCAGTGATTTAACGAAATATATAACTCTCTTGAGTGTTCCCACTGCAATTAAAAAATATACAATGATTTTCAGGACAAAATGTTAGCCATTGTGATATTCAGGCAGATTTTGAGATGAGGGCAGAAATGAAGAACTAAAAACACACCATCATTCAAGCTAGCACATGAACATTAAATTGTTCAAGAACAGAAGAGTTTTTCTCTTGATATTAGTTCCTGCTCCTTTTTCGCTTTTTCATATATTTTTTGACTCTAGGCCAAAAAGAAATTAATGGTGAATACCAAGAAGCATGAAGCACTTTTCCATCTTGTAGAAAGCTCCAAGCAAACCATGACCGAGAAGGAGAAGCAAAAGGTAACCTGTCATGGCCGGTTGGGTGCATATGGCTTGGAGACGGATGGGATTCCTGCCTTTAGCTACAAATATGATAGAAATGGCTGATTCCCACTCTCTGTAGGGTCTGAGCAGAGCTGTAGTGTGGCCAAGCATAAGAAGGGATTCTAAATTATTCCTGGTACACATGCACTTTTAAAAGATATTTATTGACAGATGACAAATTAGACTAGTGTTGTCCACATTTTTGATGCGGAACCCTATTAAGCATCTCTCAGCTCATACCCCAAATAAGTAAAAAATATATACACACATTTATTATATATAATGTACTTCGCCTATGTTGTATACAATATGTAGTACTTTATATATTATACTGACATGTTATGAACATTATAAAACATAAAAAAGTAGAATGGCTTGAAGGATGAGATAAAGATGAACTAAAATTTTAAATGATTAGCCAATCATATCTTTACATAATCTTTAAGAGATAATTCCAGGCAAAATATATGCTTGGGGCAAGGTTCAGCTTTAAACATAGTAAACATAAATTCATATTTCTGATAGTCCTCTTGATAATTTAAAAATTTTTTTGGTCATCTTCTTGTCAGGTGTCACTAGATCATCCCAGTTGTTGCCTTTTCATGTGGGTGCTGGCACGCTCATAACCAGGAGCAGGAGACAGCATCAGCTTGAACATTTTCTTGTGGCTTCCTTATGCTTACATTGTTAGTCTTAACATAAAACTACAGATTCTTGGCAGAGATCTTTTTAAGAGGTTTGTATACTTTGTGTGTATTAACCTCGTTAAATCTAGATAATAAAGCTGTACATGTGCATGACCCAGACACATGCCAATGGCCTCATGTCCCAGGATGTTGAAAGTGAAGACATTTATGTTAGCTTATTATGTTGTGAAGTTCCCACTCATCCTTCAAGACACCTTAGAATCCACAACTGTCCATGTGTGGGCACAATGTCAATTCATATATTAGATAAGAGGCAGCTTTAGGCAAAAATGAACCAAATAATATTGGAGTGCTGGCAGAAAATATATAATTATCTCGCACACCTCTTGTGGTATATGCTATAGACTGGAAACCTTTGAAATCAGCAATATCTCCTTCAAAAGATGGAGTCCCCTTAAGGAAATGCAGGCAGCACCACTGCAACCCAAAATAGTCTTAAAAGAAAAAGAAAATTGTCATTGCAAGTAATGCCATCATTTCATTTGAAGAAACCATTAGTTGAATAGCTTAAATTCATTATTAGCAGGATTTCACAAAGTTCTTATTTCTTCACATGCCAATCTTTAAAGTTTGAAATGATCATAATAAGTGTTCAATAATGAGACAGCTTCCAAGGAGGCAAAACCACAGTACATTAAAATGCTAAGCACCAGGACCTGTCACAGGCATTTGAAGCCCACATTAGAAGCTAGTCTTTATGGTTGTCAAGCAAAAAGGAAAAAAAGAGCATGGGCAGCTAAGTGTGAATTTCCTCTTCCTTCCCTCATTAACAGTTTCCCTGGAAGGTCAAAGTCTGCGGTCCTCCCCTCCCCTCCTCCTGCCAGTCCTGTAACCACAGTCCTTGGCTGTCATTACACCACAGACCCCTACCATCTTCATTGCTTAATCTGCCAGCCTTTTTTTTTTTTTTTAGTCTTTAGAGCTACACACTTAAGGCAGCATTCATTTTCACATCTCACACAAAGGTGTTCATAATGTCCAGCCTGAGCTGAGCTGATTCTATGGTGCTTTTTTTTTCCTCCTTTTTTCTGATCGGCAGTGCTTGTTCTCACCAGAAGCTGATCTAAATGTCCATTCTCCTCACACCTCCATCCTCACTACCCACTCTCAGCAGACTATCATGCCTTTACTCTCACAGAGGAAATAGGAGTCAACATAGCCACCTCCCTACTAAAGTCAGCACAGCCACCTTCCTACTAAAGTCATATGTGCAATGGGACACCATACCATCCTGCCTCTCAGAGATGTTTCTCTCAATTATTCCTCTTTCCTGTGTCTTGGACATAACCCTCCCCAGTAGTTTCTTTCCATCAGCCTTCTCAACTCCCCACATCTTGGGAAAGTAGGGAGAGTCAGGGAGAATCTTTCCATGGCCCTATTCCTGTTTCTCTCCAGATATTATTGTCACTCCTTATTTTTACAATAAGATGTGTTGAAAGGCTTGTCTGTTCTCTGTCTCCACTACCTCGCCTCCTGTTCACTCCTTAAACCTTCCTGATCAAGCTTTCCCCACCATTCTACTAAGAGTGCTTTTGCCATGGAAAATGATGTCTTCCTCATTCAAGCCAACAGATGCTATCCAGTTCTTATCTTATTTAACTTCTCGGAAGCATTAAGCATCATTGACATCCTCCTTCCAGAAATGATCTCTTCTTTAAAATTCAGCAACATCTTACTCTTTCGGTTTTCCCTCCTAGAAATTTTTTCTTAAAACCCGTTGTGGACTTCCCTCCTTTGGCCTGATCTTTCACATGTTGCTCTTCCTAATGATTTCCCTCCTGGGCCTTACTCTGTTTCATTCAGCGTGGTATCTTCCAGTGTCCTGTACAGTACTCTCAGCATCAGATACTCAATAAATAATTGGCTCTCAAATATGCCTCAAAGCATCAACTAGCATATCTATGCTGATAATACCCAAATTTATATGTCCAGTCCACATCAGTCTCTATACTGTTTTCTGTACATCAAACTCAATATCCAAAATTGGAAACCATTGCTTCCATCTACCAAAACTATTCCTTATCCTTGCGGTTTCTATATCTTTGAATATCACCATCCACCGTATCCTCCCAATTTTAATTCCTAAACCAAATACCTTTTGAATGTACCTACTTGTACTCACCTCCACTGCCATTACTCTCTCCCAGGCCACCATTATCATTGCTTAGATTATTGTAACTGATGAATCAGTCTCTTGACTTTCAATGTTGCCTCTTCTTATCTATTCCCCATACACGAGCCAAGTTGACTTTCCTGAAACTCAAATCTGAGCATTCTGTTCTCCTTTTAAAAGCCTTCAAAGGCTTCTGGGTGACCTCAGAACGAGTACAAGCTCCTTTACATGGCCTTTTAGACTCTCCCAGACTTGACCCTTCCCTAATTTTCAGTATCACCTTTTGCTATTCTTTCTCTCAAACTGTGTGCTCCAACCTCACAAAAAATTTTGGATACCTTGCTATGTGTACCAACTCTTACTTTCATTTTAGGTTTATTCACACAGGGATTATTCCTATAAGCACCCACTATGTGCCAAGTCTCAGCTTAAATATCATTTTAATTCCAAGGCTCATTTAGGTGCCTCTCTCATGCCTCAGTGATACTTAAATACTTATATCATCCCGAGATCTATCACACACAGGATAGTAATGGCCTGTGTGGGTCCCTGACTAGAGAAGAAGCCTATCTAGTTCCATTTTCTTTTCCTGGAGCCTAGTACCTGACACATTATGGCATTCAATAAATGATGAATGAGTGAGATGTTTGTTCCAAGAGAAAGAAAAGAGGAAAGAAAAAGCATACGATCTTTGACAAATTTTAGTGAAGTTTTCTGAGAGGTTCCTTAAATAAAAATATAAGAGTCTACATTCTTCTTTTATATTGATTTGGGGTTATTTGCTGTAAATTTGCTGAGCAGAAATTTCTAGTCAATAGCTATATAGGCTGATGAATATGAGTAGTCATCTCAAAAGTGACTTTACTCTCATTGTTGGGAGTCTGGCATTCTCAATCAAAATTTAAGGACAATGATTTAAAAACATATAGCCATGGCACACTTTCTGCCCTTTCATTATATTGTTATCAGATTAAAATTCACAAGCTCATGTTTCTATAGATAAATGTGGCCCATTACACTTAATATACAAAACTAAATGTGTCCTGTATAAGTCATTCATCAGAACCAAGAGACAGTTGAATGGCTACCATATCATTTGGAATGATAAAGTGAGTGGTGTTAATATTCAGAATTTTAGATGAATGTCCTTTATTACTGAAACGTTAGTCATGATGTCCTTAACCATAAAAAGGGTCATTCTTAAAAGCTTTGTCTCTGTCCTTGAAACTCTAAACTGCTCACGCTGAAGGGATCCTGGGTGCTCCTTCACTTTTGGTTTGAGGACCATTTACAGCAGAATCGTCTGAGGAGGTAATGAAAATTCAGGTTTCCAGTTCCCACCTACAGAGCTATTGAATCAATATTGCCACTTGTGGAATGCTGAAAATCTGCCATTTTACAAGCACCCCTGGTCATTCATAGGCATATTAAAGTTTGAGGCTCATTCACATAATACAACTTCTTCCTTCCTCAGAGATGTGAAATTACTTGTCTGAGCATTTTGAGAATCAATTTCAGCTTCCCTGGTCTGGAGAGTTTTGTATTGCTTTGATTTTCCAGAAGATTCCACAGTCAGAATGGCCAATTTTGGTGATTGGCAAGAGGAGGCTCTTTGTGATGGAGCATATCATTGGGGAGCAGGATGGAAAGAAAGCATCTGTCAAGCTGTCCATAACTTGGAGTGAACACCAGCATGCGTCTTACTTGGGCTCTTCTCTAGTAACAGTGATTCTAATCTTTGAGGGCTGTACCAGGTGTCAGGCAGTGTGCCACATGCCTTACCCACATCACCTGTGTGAATCCTCAAAGCAACCCAGTGAAGTGGGAGCATCACTATTCGCATCACAGAGATGAGAAAACTGGCTTCTGAATGTTAAGTAATTCACCTGCAGTCAGAACAATGACTCTAATCCTCAAGTTCGATTTTTAAAGTTATACCGCAGAATTTATATAGTGAAAGCAAAGTAAGGTTGTTGGACAGGATGATAGCCAGGCCTAATTCTAGCTCTAAAAGTTATATAATTGCACAAATCTCTAACTGTCTTGGTAAGAAATGCCATAGCCTAATATTTACCAAATAAGACTGTAGGAATCATTCGTAGATTACATATAATTTTTTATATGGAATTACAAAGGGCTTTTATAAATATGTTAATGAATATATGACACTGATGTTTTACTTTAGCTCCTCAATAAACTGAAAAAATCAACTGAGAAATTGTCAAAAGAAGATGAAAATTACTACCAAAAAAACATGGCCGGCTGTTCTACCAGACTGAAATGGGAAAACACGCTAGAAAACAGCTACCAGGTAATCATGCAGTCACAATTTTTTTTTTTATTCTTCCATGGAGCTTTGTGTGGCCTTGAAAATGGAGACTGGATCTATAGTTACATGACCCGATGATCTCTGTCCTTTGCTATGACCCTCACTCCTACTGTGACTTTAGACAAACCCCATTACTTCTCATTGTTGCAACTTTTCCATGGATATAGTAATCAATAAATATTTATTGGATGTCACTGGCCAGAATTTCTGCTCCTAAATTCTCAATGGACAAAATAGCACTCAGCTAATATCAAAAAGAGCTGTCAAAGGAAAGTGTAAATTAAGGCTTGAGTATTAGGTACTCAGAAATGAGTTTTAGGCCTGAGACCTGATTCATATTGTGTTCACTTATAGAATTCCTCTGTATGTCAGGCATTGTGTTGGGCACTGGAGATATAGAGCAATGAGTAAATACCATCTAACCCTTGGGATGTGTACAGTTTAGCAGCAAAGAAGACATATAGAGGAAGAATTGTGGCAAATCGTCCAATAAAAATCAAAAGGTATGAAAAAGCAAATCAAAAAATAGAAAAGCAAATCACTAATAACATATGAAAAGATGCTTGCTTATATGGCAAAAATGTGAAAGTGATTATATCAAGTGTTGCTAAATAAGAATTGTTGGGAAACTAAAATTCTCATACCCCTCTAGTGAGAATAATTTGATGTTGTATAATAAAACTGAAATGTGTATGTACCCATAACACAACAGTTCCTCTTTTAGGCATATATCCTAAAGGAAAAATTATAACTGTATGCCAAGGGTGATGTATAAAAATATTTATTGCAGAATTGTTTATAATTGCATTGTGAGAAAAAATTGGACACAATCTTCATTTCTATTAATAGAGAAATTACTCTTAAAATTTTATCTAATGTAGAAAAAGGATGCCTGTCAAGTCATTCTTGCTTCACCCTAGCAATAATGATTCCCTTACTTTGTATGGTGTTGGCTTATATATATTCAGTTTATACATCTGAATATATTCACATATTACACTGTACATTCTACATCTTCTGTTGTTTACAAATTCAGGAGTCAAATCTTATATTCATAAAAGACATAAATTAAAGGAGAATTTTTATGTATTCCCCATCATTCTTCTGTAAAAGTGGAATATAAGAATTCATTTTAGGATCCTATGCAGTGTCCTCTTAGCCCTTCCTACTCTTCCAGTTGAATTTACAAATTCTATCAAAGAGCATTTATTGATCTACGTTCAAGGCAGTTTATTAGATACTGTGAGAAATACTACAAAGTTTCAAGTGTTGGTATTAAGTAATGAAACCAGTTCCACAAACCACATGTTAAAATTCATCTTATTACTTCATAATCATCCTATATGAAAGCCACATGTCCTACCTTCCAAGAAAAAATAATTCAGTTGTTAGAAATAACCTATATTTCGAAAAATAATAGCCACACTACCAAGAATTACCAAGAATCAAATGTTTGGTACTGACAGTACTTACTCAAGGAATTATTTTAGAAAACCCTTTGCAAAACATGTCAAAAGCCTTTAAAATGTTCATTTTCTCAACCAGTGTTCCTCATCTGAACCACAGAACACAGAAAATAATTCGAGTGACTGTTTTCTCAGTTCTCGCAAAGATGGTAGTGAGCAGTATCACTCTAGAGGCAGAAAGGAAATGGTGACTCATTGCATACAATGGATGCCTTAGGACATTGGGCTTCTCTTCTAGAAATCCTGTTGAAAAACACAATTTCCTTTCTATAAATCTATTTTGAGAAAATGGCTGGAAAATAAATACAGATTTCTGTTCAAAATGCATTAAAAGTAAAAGGGAGGAAACAATCCAAATAGCCAGCATTTAGGGGGATGACTAAATGAATCGATGTATTCTATTCACTCCTACACAATAGTCTGTTAATTAAAATGATGTTTGTGACTAACGGCCTGGAAAATTGCTTATGTATAATGTTAAGTGAAAAAGAAAAGATAAATTTAAGCAATTTGATAGATAACTAGAAAGATAAAATCATTTATACACACATACCTAGACAGACTGAAATATAGCAAAAAGTTAACGGCGGTCATCTCTGGGTGGAAGAATTATAAACTATTTAAAAAATTTTTTTTGTTGCCCTTTATGGCCCTAGGGCACTATCTTAAAGCTCGTTAGAATTTGGATTCCAGAATGCCTCCCTAGACCAGGTAAATCACAGAACCTTGAAATGATTTTAGGAAGGGGTCTAGATAGTTCCTAGGTATACTAAAGTTTGAGAGTTTCTGCTCTAGAATAGCATGATCTTTCTTTGATTAGTTTTATGAAGGCAATTTAGATGAAAATGGAGTCCCTCTAAGCTCTTCAGCTAGTATAAACTGGAAGGCCAGGACAGCAGGAACTGAGAAGAATGAATGAACATTATTAATTATCATGATGCCTGGGCCGCAGATGGACTCTAAATCTGCTGTTTCTTGATAACTCTGACCACACTTCCTTCATATGTGCTATTATGAAAGCTTAGGAGGACAGTTTTAGGTCCTCCAGAGTATCTTGCTTTTCTACCACTTATTTTACATAAAAAGAGAAAGATAATAGAAAGCAATAATTCATTAAGTGAGATATGGATTTTCCCCTTGCACAGTGGAATTATCTCAGCCTCTTTCCATGAGCAAACATAGATCATTTTAATGATTTCCATAAAATGCAATTAGAATCCATTAAACATTATCCTCTCCACCAAAGGATACTGGCTATTCTAGTCTCAGATTGATGATGCTAGCTGCTCAGCACTTGTCACAGTAAAAAAGCAGCTGCCCACTAGGGATGCAATGTGTTCCTAAACCTGGCTTTTCTTTTCTCTCCTTTGCTCATGGTGCTAAACTACAATAGCTGCTTTCTAAATCTTTTTCTATGCTGTAAAGCCTCTTTCTTTTTGAAGACTGTCCTACTTGAGATCCAAACCACTGAGCAGAACTTGTTTTATATATTTGTTAGGAGGCATATGGTTTCTGCCCTATGAATAAGCAGTACATTCGATAGGCTATTCATCTATATCTTTAATCCTGTATCTGGGAGGCAGAGGGCACACAACCACATTCAAATAGCTGGTGCCTGCAATTTTGGAGAAATACTCAGGAGACCTACACCAGAAACAAAGGCATTTGGCTCCTACTGACTCACAAAAATTGTACAGGTTCTGACTCCACAAAGAAGGTGGCCATGGGAAGCAGAGCTCCAGGCTTTCTGATTCAAATGTCAGGACATGGGGCACAGAATTGAAATTTGCATGTGATTAACACAGGTGTTCATAGTTACTACATGCATTTAATAGCAGCATTAAAGTGACTATAAACCTACAAACAAAATGTGATATAAACTTACAATGAAATATTATTCAGCCTTAAAAAGGAAGGAAATTCTGACTCAAGCTACAAGGATGAATCTTGAAAACTAATGCTAAATGAAATAAACCAGACACAAAAGGACAGATATTGTATGATTCCTGTTAAATGAGATACCTAGAGTAGTCAAATTCATAGAAGACAGAAAATAGAATGATGGTTTCCAGAGGGGTTGGGGAGAATGGAATTAGGAGTTATTGTTTAATGTGTACAGAATTCAGTTTTCAAGATGAAAAGTTTTCAAAATAGATGAGGGTGACGGTCGCACAAAAATGTGGATGTATTTAATGACACTGAACTGTACACTTAAAAATTATTATAATGGTAAATTTCATGTTTTGTGAATTTTACCATAATTAGTAAACAAACTGAAAAATTTTTAAATGACTGTATATCATAGATGAAATAGCAACTGAATGTGAATGCAGTTTACTCACAAGAATATAAAGAAACATCTTACTGGATCTGGCCAGGGGGCCCTGCAGGTGTGCCAGGAGAGGCAGGATGGGAGAAACCAAAGATCTTTTTGTGGTTTCTCTACCCCTACTCTACCAAAGGCCTATGACAATGTTACCCACCAATATGCCCAATATTTACTTCATGAAAGACTATTTATTGCACACATGCAATAGAGTGGGGTGGTAGATACAGGAGAAACCAATCTGGCCTCTGGATAAAGAAGTAACGTACTTACAAAAACAGGATGAGGAGCATGTTGTTTTTGGACACCTGCCACCTCTGTCAAAGCAGAAGTCCCCTGCGCACATACCCAGCAGCCTCCTACTGCCCCCACATGGCCTATAAATCCCTTGCATACTCCACCTGACCCAGCCTTCTCACACAATGCCTAGCTGGTGAACTTGGAATGCCCTCAAAACAATCAGTAAGCAACTCAGCTAGCAGTGCATGGCAAGAATCTAATATCTAACTTTTTCTAAAATGTTAATGGCTAACAAAGCAAATATGGCCACCCTCACTTTCTTATTTATCCTTCCTAGATAAAAGTTACGAAACTCTAAGAGTGGAATTCTTGTCATTTTGTACAAAATGGGGAAGCTGTATTCCCACCTTCAAACAGTAGTCTTTGACTCCCCAGGCCTAATTTTAGGCCAGATTTATTAATTGATCAGAATTTAGGATTCTGCTCTTATCAAATAGTTTTCTGAAGCAGAGAATTTGTATCTCATCATCTTTGCCCTTGAAGAGACTAGCAGAATGCCTTGTATACAGTATAAACAATTCAAGAAATATTTAGTGTCTGTCTGCATTTCCAAGATATGGACATGAGTTCCACTGGGCTTTACTCTATTTCTCTAGAATTCACAAATGCCTTGCAAAGGAGTCCTTCTCTCCCCTTTCTTTGTGAATATCAGGTAACCCGTGACATCTACGATATGCTCTTTGGGCGAAAAAAGCCTGGAGAAAGTGTGTGAGTTAAATTAATTCTAATGAATGATAAATAGGACAGACATCAAATCACATTCCTATCCTGGGAGTTCCCCACCCCCTCCTGTCATCACCACCAGTTTGGATATGATGTAATCAAGAGGCACAAACGTGACAGTTTGCTCAGACTTTCTTCGTATGCAGTGTTCGATGGGTACTTCAGTTTTGCACAACTGGCTGATCTTACCTCATTTTCCTTCCTTTACAGAGCATCCTGGAGCTGGAGAAGGAAAGAATTCAACTTTTATGCAATAACTTAAACCAGTACACCCAACATATTTCTGTTTTTGGCCAAACCCTGACTACGGTGAGTAGTAAAGATCTCTCCATGACTGGTGTGCACAACAAGAGCTGGCAGGAAACATGTCTTCAGCAAACTTATTCTGTTTTCCTTGGCATTGCAGTGCCATGCACAGATACACTGTGCCATCAGCGACATAAATGTCGAAAAAGATATCCAGGCTCTAATAGAAGAAACTGCCACTTCATCTACAGAAAATAAATCTGAGTTCCTATTAACTGATTACTTTGTAAGTATGGAATGGAAAGATGTTCCATTAACGGGGATCCTTAATCATGTACTAAGGGATTAAATTTTTTAAAAAATGAGAGCAATTATAAAGGAAATGTCTTGTTTTAAAAAATATATATATTGATTTTTTTCATAATCCATATAAATAAAACAAAACAGTATGGTTTACAAACTAGGCAATAGATACATGTCTTTGGTCTTCTATGGAAGGGCTGAAGGTCAAACAGGGTTTTTAACTGAATCTTCATACTCAGGCTTTTATGAGAGTAATGTCAAGCAGACATGTTTTATGACCTGTAAATAATAACTGTGCATCATATTGGTTGTCTATTGATGCATAACATATTACTCACAAATTTAATGACTTAAAACAAACACATTATATCACAGTTTCTGGTCGTCAGGAATCCAGATATGGCATAACTGGGTGCCTCTGAGCACCTCAAGGTGTCAGCCAGGACTGCAGACATCTCAAGGCTGTACTTGGAGACAAACCCCTTCTAAGCTTACTCATATGGCTGATGGCAGGGCTTTGGTCCTGGCTGACTGCTGGCTGGAGATGTCAGTTCCTTGCCATGTAGGTCTCTCCTTATGGTAGCATACAATATGTCAGCCTACTCCCCCCAAAACTAGTGATACAACAGAGACTGAAACAGAGTGCCCAATATGGAAGCACAGTTTTTTATAAGCTAATCTCAGAAGTGATATCTCATCACATTCTATTTGTTAGAAGCAAGTCAATAAGCCCACACTCAAATGGAGGGGATAATGAAAAGACATGAACCCCAGGAGGTGAGAATCATTATCAGCATCTTCATGGTTCTTTCCTTTGAAAAACTTGGAGCAAATTACAGAAGCTTATTTTGAGGGCATTTGGGTGATTCTACTATGGCATTTGTGCTAAAAACTGATCAGTGTCCCTGGTCAGAGCCCAGACATCTTGTTTCTTTGCTATCTTGGGGTAAATTCTTTGTCTTCTGAATTCCTGACATTTCTTCCCTGGGCCCTCTGCTGTATTTCACTCAGACTTTCAAGGTCCGTTTTGGGAGGCTTATCCCTCTCGGTATATAAAACCAGCCCACTGGGCATGTCCTCCTATAGGATTAAAAGTGTAGCCAAACATCCCAGGACTCCCCAGTCAGGGAACAAGAGACAAGGAGAGAGAGAAAGGCGATTAGATTTGGGCACAGCAGTGAATGCAGCTGCTAATAAAGTCAACCAACTTTTCACCTCTCCACCTCCCAAACAGTAGTTAAGTGGCCAGCTATTTTTCGAACTGAATCTTTTTATTTTTTCCTTACCCTGGCAAAAGCAAAGCAAATTAGCAATAACAAAACAGAAACAAAGGTAGAGATGAGAGTGAAAAGGAAGATGTGATTACAATAAGGTGCTTTCTTTCTGTTTCTTTCAAATAGTGTAGGTGATCCCTGAAATAAGAAAATGTGCAATAAAATATATCTATTACTTTCTTAAAAAGATAATAAAAATGTCCCTAATGACCAACCTGTCAATAAAACAAGAGTCATTCTTAAAAATTTAACTAGGCTTCTATTGAACTGTAAGGAGGCAGCTGTGATGGTTCATCTTTAATTGATGTACCCGTGGAAATTTTTGGTTTCTTTAAAACTTCAGTCACCAGAACTAATGACTAAATATCTGTTGTATAAGAGAATGAACTGTATTTCTAAGTGGGTGAATAGGATTTTCTTAATATCCTTAAAGCAAGACACCCCTCAAAGTCTGACATTATAGTAATAGCAGTAAGTGCAGAGAGGCTTTTATCTAGTGCTATGAACTTTATATAGACAAGGGGTAAGACAGGAGAATCATCTGAATGCAAATTTTGAAGGAGTGGTGACCAGTGTGAAAATATTTGCAAGGTCATTACAAAGGTCATGTTCAAAAGATTGTGTCTGCAGTTTTATATGCCTCCTCCAGTACTGATCTTCTTTCAAACAAATCTTTGGAAGAGAAGGAGAAATTTAAGAAAGTTAAAGGATGGTGGTCTACGCCATCCTCAAGTTAATCCAGTAGTGATCTATCTCTAGAGATACATTTATAAAAAATAGATATCCCCAAACAGACCAAATGAAGTCTTAGGTGTGGGAGCCAGATTACAATGTGCATTCCTCCAACAAGGAAGAACTGAGAATTGGAGTTAGGCATCCTCACTGGTTACCTAGAGCACCCTTGACGTCAGCTTAGACCTCAGCCATGAGCAGACATGTAAGGAGTAGACTCTGGAAGAGAAATGGATTCCCAGGAGTTGGGTTTCCTGAGTAATCACTTATAAGTTGTTTCATCTTGGGCCTTCATTTGTTTCTCTGTCACAGGTAAAACGGGGAAAATAAAACCAATATCAGAGTTGTTGTAAGAATCACATGTAATAAAGTGTATGAAGAAACTTGTTATATAATATATACTATGTGAATAAAATAATTTTATGCATTATATTTTCATAAAGGCTATTCACTTTGCTCTAAGTCCTCAGTTTCCCCTTCTTCATGACAATCTATTTAAAGCTAACCTTCTACCAACATTCAGCATCCTAGTTTTTCTCCTTCCTTATCAGACAAGTCCTGACTATGCTTCTATCTTCAGTCTTTAGTTTCCCCTTTTTCTCCACAGGTTTCTGTCCCTCTGCTATACTCATGCTCACCTGCCTCCCAACCTGACCCTAACATTCTAAATTTTTTTCATTCCAGCCTTGACATATGTGTGTGGAAGCTCAGATATTAATGGTTTCTCACAGCCTATGTGGTAAAACCTCTACTTTAGGCCAAAATCTGTTCTAAACTACTCAGACTTTTTTTCTACTATGTTCGCTCAAGCAACTGGTCTATTTATCGTTTCTGATACATTTCACACAGTCCTTCCTCCATCCTTTGTTTATGCCAATTCTCCTTCATGGGGTACCCTTTGTCCTTCTTCTCCTTCAGTGAAAAATCTTAGTTAAGTTTTCTAGCCTCCTTAAAGCTTTTGTGCCTGAGTCCCTGCCCTTGGTGAGCCACACGTTTCTGTCTGCACTGTTTATAAATGAAGGCGGCCTTGAGTTTCTAGGTCACATTAGGCTTCGAGGCCTAACTAAATCAAAAACCCATTATGGGAAGAGTGTTTCTGTTTCAGTTCATGTGTTCCCAATAGCCACCAACACAGAACACAATAAACATTCCACTCCTGAAACGGTTCTAACTTCAGGCACACACATGATACCACATTTGGACCATTGAAAGACTCTAACTTGAATAAAGAGCTACAAGTATACAACAAATAGACTTACTTATCAAGAAACTATGAAATAGTTATAGTAAGGTTCATTCTCCAAAAATAATTTGTTCTATTAAAGAAAGTGTTCAGTCATGTACTTACAAGTTGTAAACAAGACACTTTCTTATTAAGCAAGTTTAGAAAAGGTAGAATGACATATATAAAAACCAAAGGTTACCTGTTTTTGTTTTTACTTTTTTTCTTCCACCAAGTTAACATTATATACAATAAGTGAAAGTCTCAGTGGAACTAGGAAAGACAAGTCTTTTTTCCCCTCTTAAATTCTTAAACATATCTTTTTTTCCTAAAGGAAGAAAACCCTAACAATGCAATGAGTAAAGAGCGACAAGAGTCTTCAATAAAATCAAAACTGTTGAGACTACAAAGAGATATTGAAAAAGCCTCAAGAGACCAGAAAGGTGTGTAATTTTCTGTGTGAACGGCCTGATAAGGGAAAGCATTTTCATTTAGAATTAGGGTGATTCTGCTTTTGCTGACTGAGGCAGGGATCATCTCATTTAAAGAATCATATGTCAAAACCTAATTTATGTCAATGAAGAAAAATAAAAAAGAAGAAAGGAGAGAGCAAAAAAAAATTAAAATGACATTTTGATCTGTCTGTGAGAGCTTTAAAAGTACTATACCACCATTTCCAGAAATGTAGCGTTCTAATGTGTTTCTGAAATTGGCTGGAATAAGGGAAAATTTGTTTGGTTTAAAACCTTAATTTTTTGAGGAATCTCCATACTGTTTTCCATAGTGGCTGTACCAATTTGCAGTCCCACCAGCAGTGTAGGAGGATTCCTTTTTCTCTGCATCCTCTCCAACATTTGTTATTACTTGTCCTGTTGAGTATAGCTATTCTAACAGGTGTGAGATGGTATCTCATTGTGGTTTTGATTTGCATTTCCCTAATAGCTAGCGATGTTAAGCATTTTTTCATATGTTTATTGGCCATTTGTATGTCTTCTTGGGAAAAGTATCTGTTCAGGTCTTCTGCTCATTTTTTAATTGGATGGATCATTTGGTTTTTTGCTGTTACTGAGTTGTATGCATTCTTTGTATAATGTGGATATTAGGCCCTTATCAAAGGTGTTGCTTACAAATATATTTTCCCATTCAGATGGTTAGCAAAATAAGGCAGACAGAAAAAGTTGAAAATCACATGATATCACTTATATGTGGGATATAAACCTAAAAGCAACAACAAACAGGACGAACAAACAGAGACTCATGGACATAGACAATAGACTAATGGTTACCAGAGGGTAAGGGATGGGGGGAGGGGAGAGGTAGATGGGGTTAAAGGGGTCAAATATATGGTGACGAAAAGAAATCTAACTATGGGAAGTGAACACACAATGTAAATATATATATATATATATATATATATATATATATATATATGCCTTACAGTTAAAATGTTCAGCTGAAACTTACTGGATTTCATTAACCAATGCCACCAATAAAAAAATTAATTAATATATAAAATATAGCAAACCTGTGCACAGGGCTTTTCGTTTTCTTGTTAGTTTCCTTTTAACTAACTCTCTAAACGATGTGAGAACCTTTCACATTAAATCCTATACTTAGAAGCAGCTCTAAAGTGATGTAGTTAGTGCAAGGGACTCCTCACCTGCGATTCCGATACATACAGCTTATTTTATATGAACCAAAGCAAGGTGTTGCAGTCCAATACTTGACAGGAGATCCAAGAGAGCAAAAGTGTTTGCAAATGTAAATAGCATATTGAGAGAGAGTCTAATACTGAGGTAAATGTTAGGAATCCACCATGGAATAAGTCAGCGAGGAGGATTCACAAGCTCACCTTGAAAATAACAGTCAACTCTTTAAGCACCAACAAGCATTTCTCACAATTTATTAAAGGAAGGTAAAGGTCACCCATTCAGTAAAATTAAGTAACAACTACCTACAGAAACAGCCCCAGGCATGTAGGAAATCCCTCTGGGCTCAGGCTCCCACAGAGTGTGATCTTCTCTCAGCTGTGTCCCAGTGGGACTGGACGAACTGTGACTGAGAACACGATTTCATTTTCAGGCCTGGAACTAATGCTGAAAGCATACTCCAGCAACTCATCCTTCTCAGACCCGGAGAGCCAGAAAAACACAGCAGCCTTAATGGATGAGGTAAATATTTGCAGAGTGAAGTTTCCTAGATTTAATGATCAAAGAATTATTTTTAGAATGCTTGTTTTCCATCTCATTTGACCTTTGTTTGCCTTTCCTTCCCCATGACAGAGAACAATCTAGTCAGAGAGCTTGTATGGTTAGGTCCCTGGCAAGTAGTTTGAGGGATCTGGAAAAATCCAACTACTTAGAAACATTTGTGTTAGTATACTCCCAGGAAAAGAATTGTGCTAAAATAGAATTTTCCAAAATAGGATCATTCTTCAGGGTCTGGAAACCATGTGTACTTTAACCCAGTTAAGAAACGTGACCAAAAACACAGGTTCTGCATTCAGGTCTGCATTTGGATCTAGCTCTGCCGTTTACAGGGACCTGGGATAACTTTAGTTTTCTTATCTGTGAAATAGGGATATTGGTACCTATCTCAAAATATTTTTGTGAGGATGAATTGTTATTTAGAAAATAAATATTATTTTTATGCTAGCACAGTGTATAGAAGATAGCTGAAAAACTGGTCGTTATTATTAAAATGCTGTTTTCCATTCATTCTTCAACTAACATCAGGGTCTTCTGAGAAGAACAGGAGGCTGGAAATATGTGGGGGTTGATGGACAAGGTGGCAACTTTGGAGGAACCCATATTAAAAAAGCAGTTAGCAAAGTCTTGTGAATTTTATATAGAAATAAAAACAAACAGATACTATTACCTATGTGTGCAAGACATGGGGTTTTTGCTAGGATTAAAGTAAGAGGAAGTTTATGGGTTGTCTTTTCTGAGAAAAATTCAGGAAGAGATAAAATTTTTCTGACAATGTTTTGAAGGATACAGGAAACCGGACACGTTTTCCTTACCTTGAATACAACTGATATAATTCTCTTGTGAGTAAGTAATGAATAATTCTGTCCAAATAGATAATTTCAGTAGTTGTTTGGTGAAGATAGACAGGTGCAACCAGGCTCAGTTTATCTTTTTTTTTTTTTTTTTTTTTTTTTTTTTTTTTTTAGCACAGGCTTTCTTTAGTGTGGTGCTGTAACAAACCTAACACTTGAGAAAAGAAAGGCCTGAATTCTGTTCACTTGAAATCAGAGGTCTAACATACTTGCAGTGACACATGGCTACAATGTTTACGAAATTATAAAACAGACTCTAGGACATTTTCTGTGACCACACAAAATGTTTAGTTAACTAATTTGATGCCAATGATATTTACCAAAATAAAGTCATGGAGCATTTTAAGATAGTGTTAAGTTATAAGTTTATTTCTTTGGTTGTTCCTGCACAGAACTTTGTCATTGTCGTTACCAGCATAGAACATGTATTAAGATAAGCTGGGTACACAACTGGACTGATTCACACAGTGGAGGATGCAAAGTGGGAGAGGATCTGACCCCTGAATTCATGGTGTTTGTGACCTAGTGAAGAAACAAATATGAACCTTCAAATAGTAGATGCCAAATATCCCTGTAACTTTGTTATACATCCGTTGGAGGGAAACTTCTGATATCAGTAGATTTCCTGTTATCCAGGAAAGGTTTCTTGCAGTAAGAAACTGTGCTTTATTTAAGCTCTTCCTAATTCACTCTCTTGGTCATCAAAGTGCCATATTTGAGGCAAAAATGTTGGCGAGGCATGTTTTATGAGAAACTGTTGTGGATATTGTCTTCAGATACCAGGAGTACCACACAGAAGAGGAATGAGACTTTTTCTATTATGCTCTCAAATGCAGACTAGGTCTAACGGTAGAAGGTATGCGAGGCGCTTTTGATTTCATCCTAAGTGAGCCTGTCCCACAATGCAGTGGATTGATCCAAGGGTTAGAGACCTTCAACAATAGGAAGTGTTTGATCCATGGCTGTGACCCCCTGGCAGGAATGTTAGAGTTGGGAATCCCCATGCTGGAGGCATGGAAAAGGGAGAGGTGATGATGAGGAGATGGGATAAGCAGGCCCCCCTTTCCAATCCTTCAATTCTGGTATTTGATTTACCCTGCTGAACACAGCCTGACAAAGAAGTCATTATAAAATTTCTAGTTCAAGGTTAAATAGAGAACAGGAAAAGCCTAGGAGTATATATTTAGCTTCATTCTTTATTTTTATAATCAAATACCCTAAAATATTGTTTCCAGTATCCAATTACTGAGAACTTTCTGGGTAATATAAAACCTTACCTCTTCAAAAGAAAACAATAAACATTAAAAAGAAAAAAACCGCCTTGCATCATTTTAGTTTGATTCCATTGATGAGTTCAATTCTGTTCACAGTGTTGAAAACCTATGCTTCAATTGCCTTTCCTTAAAGGCCTTCCAAAAGTCTACCTTCTGTAATCAATATTTATTATTCCCTTTCTCATTCCTTAGCAGAAATATGAAGCTATTTATTGCTACAAATACTGAAATGTATCTACCAAGGTTTCTGGTTTATCCTGTTCACAAGAGTTCAGAATGAGACACACTTAACAACTAAGGCTTTCCTCTAGGAAAACGGTCTATTTTTTCCTCTCCTCGGCATTTTCTGTGTATATCTGCATAGGATTTGAATGTGTACTTTTCCAGACCTCTTTTTCGTTTTGGAAATTATCCCGATATTCTTTACCCATAGAGTTATGCCTCATGTTCTAGAAATTTACTCACATGGACAAATGATGTATCCACAGATCAATTTGAAACTAAACCTTTTGCAAGCAAACTCCTATAAACTGTCATCAGTGTTAGCAGAACTTGAGCAAAGACCTCAACCCAGCCATCCCTATAGTAACTCCATCTTCAAGTGGAAAGAAAAGGTAAAATTTTGAGGTTGGTTGTAATTTCTTAATTGAGCTTGCTGGGTGGAGTGGCTTATAGTAGCATCAGTTCAAAAAAGTTATCATAAATTATATATGTCGTATGTCCCAAATCCCAACTGCAGAATTTTATGGTAAGTTCATTTTTATTCCTTTTGAGCAGAATAACAAAGGCTAAGCACAACTGAATATATTCTTCATATACTTAACATGCGAACTTAAAAACACTTTGGATTCCTTCTTATTTCTCTTCAAATCTTAACTTTATCATTTGAATGTGCTTTGATAGTAAAATTTCTATTAAATTGAAATTTTAGTATTCATACTGACCTAAATTATAAGGTTTTGTGATATGCATTAGTCTTATCCATTTAACACACTATACAATATAGATAATGGGCAAGCACAATTTTTTAAATTCACACACATGTATTTTTCCAGTGTATTTTTGAGCACTTGAATATACATGGATAATGATTGCTTGTAGCTGTTTCCATTCCCTATCAGAAGAGGGAGCTGTAACCATCTTGTAGTGATGAAGGGTTGGTTTTCTTTCTAAGATACACAGGAGCTCAAAATGGTCCCAATTATTTAAGACAGCCATGATAAGTCATTTGTATTAAAGCCAATTAAAGTTGAATTTGTAGAAGTAATGCTGTGAATGTTACTATTTGGCCTATGTACAGGTCAGAACTGCAAACAAGCTATAAAATATGGTAACTGTCTAATTCTAAAAATATTAAGGCTTCAGAAATGAGAAAGTTCTATCATAGGGTTGAGAAATGTATTTAACACTTTATTTATAATCTGCTCCAACAAATTGAAAAATAAATTCCTGGAGAAAACAGCTACAGAAGAATTGCTTTTCATGAATACTTATGATGACAGTGTTGTTAAAAATGACTTTTTTTTTTTTTTAACTATATGAACAGCAGCAGACACATAGTTATGTAAAAATACCTCGGCCTTTTCTGACGAAGAGATCAGAAAATGTTGTGAGTGGGGCATCTACTGGTGGGCAGAGCAATCCAAGTTCTTCATCTACAGGTAATTCCACATCCAGAATAATTTGGGGCTGGGTCCTATTGGTAAAGTACATTACTACATTTACATTCTATTTTCAGAGCCACATTGATATATATCTTTATACATTGGCTCAAAGAAATTAACATTTCAATTAAGACTGATTAGCGTGTAATCCAAAAGGTGGGAAGGAGTCAAGAAGAGTGGAGGGCTAAAATTTTATAATATGAGAAGGTACCTCAGATGACTAGCTCTGTTATTCGGACAGTCTGCAATTTGTTGTGCACGCAATCAACCCTAAGCCATGGCCAAGATCTCTGTTTCCACAGCCTCCTCCAAACTTCTATAGAAATCCTGTCCTTCCCGTGAGAAACATGGCCATCCCAGAAGTTATTCACCCCCTTTATTCAGCTACCTGATTTTAGTCATTTGCCTATTCACACATTAATAATACCTTTTACCTTTCAACACACACATGTGCACACGCACACATATATTATTATCGCTTATAGTTCAACTATAGTTACTATAACCATGACTTCCTAGTTTCTTGATTAATAATTGGCAGAAAAAAAAAGAGTTTCAATAAAACCCAGGACATTATGGTACACATAGTATATTAAAGACTCACCGTTGCATTTTTTGAGAAACAGTTCCATAAGTACTTTGGGATGATGATGAGAAGCACATGCTCCAAATGTCCCCTATCTATATATGAATGGTGTATGTTTTCCAAAACACAGACTAGCTAACTGATGCTAAGTTCATGTGGGAAGCAAATAATATTCAATTCTCATCTTTATTCTTATTATTACAATAGCTTTTCTCTCCAGGCTTATTATTCTCTGTGTTATGATTTAGTTGCTTATTATATAATATACACAGTCCATACACATAGTAGGTAAGTCATAAATAGTAACTGAATCAAGGAATAATTAGTATGTAAAATTACAAACTGTTCTTTTGAAGACTTTGACATATTTAAGCTCTGCACCACACTGCTAAATAACTAAGGAACTTCCCATTACATTCCTCTTGCCTACTGACACAGCATTGGTAATTATAACTTGATCCAACTTTCAGCCTCCGGTATGGCCCAGTATGGCAACAGTCTTTGCAAGGCGTTATATCCTTTTCAAGCCAGGCAAGATGATGAATTGAATTTGGAAAGAGGTAAGAATCATTCTCAAACGTTTACTTGCCTTCCCTGTTGAAATCTTTAACTTGAATAAAACTCCTGTAGTACAGCAATGGTAGACGTACAGCAGCCTTATAAGTTAGTACCATGTCAAATCAGTTCAGGTTTATAATCACTCGTCTTAGAAGATAAAGATAAAACACATAAAAAAATAGAGCTCATATAATAAATATAGCTAACATTTATCCAGTGTTTAGTATGTGCTAGACATTGTTACAAGCACATTGTCCAATTTAATATCCGTAAAAACCTTTAAGGTAAGCACTGTTATTTAGTCCCATTTCATTACTGAGGAGACTGAGGCATATAAAGGTTAAATACTTTGGCTAAAGTCACAGGCAGTGGCTCTGCAGGATTCGAACTTAGAAACTCAGAGTCATGCTTAACCACAGTGTTATACCAGAGTAGAATGTCAGTAATGAAAAGTCATTCGAGATGTGGCCCCACATTTTTTTTTTCAGGAAGCTAACCATGCAGGAATGTGAGGCACCTTCCTCTCATGGCTTAGTGTAAGAGCATGTCCTAGAACCCAGGTCACAGGACTCCTGACTTAATGTTTCTCCTACCTATTGCTCAGGGAGGTGTTTATGAACAATCTAAGGAAACAGACTCTTTTCTCTGCATCACATATTTTTGTTTAACATGGAAAGATATTACATAATAGGTTACATACACTTTGACATTATTAAACAAGAAAAAGTTACCAGCCTCAACTTTCTTTGTATATTCAGTTAGCAACCACATTTGGTTGTTAAAACTAAGACAGAGATCTAGAAATGAAAAGGGCAGTGAGAAAGAGTTGTGTCATAGGAGGAAGCTCTTATCCATGAGCAGGACATGGCACCCAGAGCCAAGGGAAGGTCAAGATGGATTTTGCAGCCAAACCATAAGGACACCACATATTTGCTACTGGTTAGTGGGTGCCTCCTTTTTAGTTTGCTGATCAGATTTCTACCGGCAATTACTTTTCCTTCTAACTCAGATATAAAGACAGCAAAAAAGGAAAAAAAAAAGTAGAACTTCTTTTTAATTTTTCTTAAATCAATGTTGCCTTATTTAAAAGTTTTAATTGTTACACAAGTCACTTCATTACTCATCATGCCATTCTGAGGGTACCTACAGCAGTAAGCGGGTAAATAAAATGCTATATTCCCACTTCACATATAATAAATAACACATCTCCCAACTGCCATCTAGAACCAGGGTCCTGAGTTTATGTTACATAGTTACACAATAAATTGATCATCTTGTTTGTCTTAGTTTTTCACTGGTTGCAAAGCCTACTTATACTTCATATCCTGAGTAGGTTCTTTAAATGAAATGAGACATTGGAGGCTTAGGGAAGCTGGCAACAAGATTTTAAATTATTCATTAGAATTTCTACTAGTAGATTGTGTAAATCTGCTTACCTGAGAAAACTCATTCCAGGGAAAACTTAGGCTGAGAATGATCTATAAGAATAAATAATGTTTTAAGACTAAGAAGAGATAGAAGGGGGTTAACAGTCTCCATTGTCTTAAGAAGAAAATTACTGGGGAAAAAGATAAAAGAAAGACTGAAAAATTACCTCAGAATGATGCTCAAGATAAAGTAGCTTTTGGTATTGAAGGAAGTGGATATTTTCACTTTGGTGTACAGAAAGCAGCCAGAGAGAATGTACTAGCTCTCAAAAGAGAATGACTTAGCCAGAGGATTTGTGGTACCAGGTTAAGCTTTAGAGTTATTCATATCAGAATAGTATTAAAAAAAAAATGGAGAATTAGAGAAAAGCCATATGTCTCATAGGAACTCTATTTGCATCATGGCTTTTAAAAAGTATTGTCTTCAAATTGATATTTTATTATCTAAATTTTGAATGAGTAGTTATATTTCTGTGCAGAGCTGTGAGTTGGAACTTTGAACTGTGAAGCTGGCACATATAATGAAGAGAAGTTTTCTTGATTTAAAGAAATTTCTGGTAGCTGAAACATACTCATAGTAGTCAACATACCAAACTTTCTCAGCCACCAATATGAGAAACCCTTAAAATACAGACACCAAGAAAGATTTTGGCGACAACCTATCCGCTATATCTGAAGTGAGCCAGCCGACATGAAAAGGACATATGTTCCAACATGGTTCTGTTTTTAATCAAGCTGTTTTATGGCATAACTTGGCTGTACATTATATTATTCTTTTTAATATTCTCTGCATTATGCCTGCTTCATACAGAGGTGGTGAATACATTCTGCTTCGGCTGAGTCACATGCAGAAAACAATGCTACCAAGTAACTCCTTGAAAGCAGAATCTCTCAACAACAGTCTTACCAATTAGGCTCCGGCACAGAGACCTGTTTGTCTAATTAAATGTACATTTTCACAGGTGATATTGTAACCATACACACGAAAAACGAAGGATGGTGGTTTGGATCTTTAAATGGAAAAAAAGGCCATTTTCCTGCTGCTTATGTGGAGGAGCTCCCATCAAACGCTGGATGCACAGGCATAAAACAAGATTCTCAACGCACTGCCTTACAGGCGCTATAAACTGTACAATGTGATGCAAATAAAGATAAAAGCTGTGATCTTTACAAGTTTATCTTTCTAAGTCGGTGATGGTGTCCTACCTGCAGGTTACAAAACTTTGCACTCTTGGTTATTTTTTGAAACAGAATCAGAAGATAGAGGGTGGAGGGAGGAAGGAAAGAGGTCCCTCGGCTCCTGGGGTTTTCAAATTCTGTGAGACCGTGGAGATGATCCAGTACAGAGAGAGAGAGAGAGAGAGAGAGAGAGAGAGAGAGAGAGAGAGAGATTGAGAGGTAGGTGGGGAGGGAGAAAGAAAGAAACCAGGGTGGGTTTAGCCACCTGCCTTGAAGCCACATGGTTTTTGGGTAGCACAGCAGATTCTAGGACTCAAATGTCCTTTTTCTCTGGACTTGGGTGGCAACAGGCCACAACTGGCTTATGAGGGATCAAGCAGAGCCTGGGAGATGCCATTTTTGTCAATGATTCAAACACTGGAGTTTGGCAAATTCAGGATGAAGTCTTTCTGGAGCTCCTCTAGACATTTCCTAAGAAGCCCCACTGCCCTCTCCCCAGTGACATAGACCTGAGTTAGGAGATCATAGAAGAAAGGGTGAGGAGCTGAGTCTAAGAGTTTGTGTGATCAGAAGAGGGGGTGGTAGACAAGAGGTCCAGATACTAGATGGATGATTTCAGTGTAGAATGGAGTTCCATTCTGAGCCAGTGACCTTCTGAGGTAGTGAGTTCTTATATACCTTCTGCCCACAACCAGAACTGCTCTTTGACCGAGGTCACGTGTGAGCCAGAGATGGCTGGGGATCTGAGAACAAGAGCAAGGCGGATAGGAAAGGGTTGGAAAGGAGTCAGTGCCTAAAATTTTGTGCTTCCTTGCTCATTTGAAAACTTCACACACCAATTTATTAACCAGGAATTCAGTACTTCCAGCTATATCATTACAAAACAAATGCCCTAAGGCACTTCTTAGTGAAAGGAATTTTAAATATTGTCTCTCATTTGTAAGGAAAGTTTTGGAAACACACATTCACTATCAAATTGAATACTTAGATAAAAGGAGATATATGCTACTTTCTCAAATGCCCTATAATGGGAAAAAGGTTGGGAATGAGAGAGAGTAGTTCCAAAATTTTCTCGAGGAGAACAATTTAGAATGGAAAGAAGTGCCACAGCAGCGTCTTTCAGAAAATGGCCAAAGTTCACATGGAGATCACACATTCCATTGAATGGAAGGTCATGGTGTTGATAGAAACATCTGGGCATGTTTACATTTGTGCTAAATAGAGAATCTGGCATTAAAGGATTAATTAAAATCCATTCCATTACTCTTCTGCCCCCTACCTCTTTTTTTTTTTTCACATTTACCAGATTGTATTTTCAAGAAGGAATTTTCAAACCAAGGGACATATATTTTTATACTATGCACCATTATACTCCTATAGGATATAACTAACACATAGAGATATTTATAGATACAGATATCAGACCTGAAGGAGCTCAAGTAAAATTTGTGTGGGACATAACTCGTAGACTAGAAGAACCGGTAATAAGTGTTAATGTCATTCTTAATGGTGTATTAGTGACAGCTTTCATCTGCACGCAGAGTGGATGAATAATAGGCCATTAGACATGAACAGAGATTTTGAATTTATATTTCCTTTTCATCTTATTTCTTTCCATTAAGACTTGATAGATAAAAAGTTATGTAGCAACTGACCACAGCCTACACTGGATCATTTGTATAGAGAAACTAATGATAATGGTAGTTGGATCCTGAAACTCTTTGAAAATAGTTTTCAAAAAAGAGACACCTCTTTCTTCATAAGTCAGTTTTACTTTGTAAAAACATAAATGGTTTTCCTACTTTGAAATGTTGTTCCAAATTATTTTTGCAGTTGTGATATGTAATTTTTAAACTTCAAAGAAATGCTACAGTCTTAAACTAGATAAAATACAAATATAGTTGGGTATAACAACTTTTATCTTGAATGTCTTTTTAGTAGGGCAAGAATTTTCTTGTGGGACAGATGGAGATGTACTCCTTAGACTTTTGTAAAATATAAGTACATATAGTGAAGATTAATGTGACCAAGTCTTCCATATAGAATAAAATAATTAATATTAATACTTGTAAACTGATAATTCAGCTTCCATAATTATACTCCACTAAGCAGTTTCATGTATCAGGAAGTTTTTAGCAACACTCATGACCTGAAATACAGGCACTGGAAGCCTCAGCCAGATTTTCATTGAAAACATCAGAAGGCATTATTGTAATTTCTCCTAGGTAGAGATATATCTATCACACTATCAACTCAAAGATCTATTAATTTCATTTTTTTTGCATTTCTAGTTACCCATAATAATTTGTAGTGAATATTAAGATTCACTCTGATTCATCAAAAAGTAATAAAATATTCAGTTTGGGGTATTTTAACTGATCTATAATTTGAGCATAGTTTAACTTTGTTCTCTCCCTCCAAGAAAAAATCCCTTTCCCACAAAGTCTTGATTGCCTTGGGAGTGGGGGATGTAATCAGCCTGATCTGGAACAAGAGGAGTGCATTAGAATCAAAATAATATGTCCCATTGTCACTTGTAATGTTGCATAAGAAGAACAGTATATAATCCAGGGAAGGTGGACCTGGGGCATGGGCATAAGAAGGTGGGACTCGAAGTTGAACCAGGGTGTGAGGACATAGCAGAGAAGAGCAGAAACCTTTTGTAGAGAGAATGCAGCTACATGGATAGAGCTACATGGGGGGAGTGTCAGAGATTCCTGTATGCTGGGATCCAGAGTGAAGGAGCAGGAACTGGGACAGGCGTGAGAAATTAGCAAAGGAGAGAATCCAGGTTGTGCTTATGCAGATGGGAGCTCAGCTCCAGGAAGTGACGTTTTGGATGCCTGCAACCAGGGAAATCTGCGTACAGGAGAGAGCCCAGTGGGTACTAACCTGATCAGGGGTCACAGGAATGTTGAGGAAAGTATTCCCTAAGTTGGGAGTAAATAGACTTGCACAGAATTAGAGCAAAAACCCTTTCTCAACCAAGCAGTAGAAGCAAACTGAACTGGTTAGACAGAGACCTTGGTTCTAAGTCTCAGGACTAATGATAGAGATCTTTAGGGGAGTCACACCAGAGACTGCTTAGAAAGGACTGGGGCCAGGCTAGCCAGGTATATGAGGTAGCAAATGTGTTACCTACTGATCTCAGTTTCAACTGGTTTGTGAACCGAGTTTTCCTTACACAGGGACAAATGGTAAGTGCTTACTCCAGTGGTTCACCAAGTAGAGGTCTGAGCTAGATTTTCACCTTAGCCAGCAGTGCCTGTATAACCTTGTACTATGTTAGAAATGCAAATTATCAGCCTCCAATTTATACTCAGTCAGAGACACAGCCATCTTGGTTTAACAAGCACTCCAGGTGACTAATGCAAGTTTACTCTTAAGAACCACTAGCTTACTTGAATGAATCCTGAGAATATTGTCTAAACTACAGCAGACACATGGGGAAGAAGCACCGTTGGAGAAAGTAGAGAGAAACTATACATCTGGGAAGCTGGCACTAAAAAAAAGGAATATCCCCTCCTTTTAATCCAATAAGTTTTTTAAGATGAATGGTGTTGGGGGCCTCGCTGGAGTCTTTCCCCATTATGGAGGCTGCTCTAGCTAAGGGCCACTTTGCTTCTTTTTTATGCTCCTTATTGGCCCAGGAAAGAAGGAATATTTTGGCCTACATTATACTCTCTCAAAAAAAGAATCTTCTTTCTCAGCCACTTACTAGATAATTTCTTTGGCAAAAGAAAGCATGAAATGGGCCATACCTTGACACTAGAAAACGAGAAGCAAACAGCTTTCCTTCCTCAGTTCATTCCTCTGTACTCCCCACCCTGTTCCTTGGCTCCCATCCTCCCATTCTCTCCCTCCTTCTCTGACCCTCTCCATTCTCTGACCATTATGTTCAGACATGGTAGTCTAGTTATGCTCAGTTAGGCTCCTCATTACCCATTTGGGTCTTCTATCTCTGATTTAGCTTCTCAGCCTACAATTGGTCATGTGAAGAAACAGATCATCTACAATTTAGGAGAGAGGAAGAAAAAAGCACCCGTGTTTACCTAGAATCTAAACTCTATTCTCCATTTCTGATTTACTGTTAACACAACCTATACTGTTCTCCCTGAGTCTAATCTTTCAAGCAGGGGAAGCAACCACAAATACCTTCAGAGGGCAGAGAGGTAAAATTAATAAATGAAACAAGTTAAATGTCACACTTTAGGAAAAGCAATAGGGATGGGCTGAATTGGAGAAAATATGCCCCACCTAAAGGTGTTTAAATAGTATATAATATTCAGTTTTAGATACATTTTATTGTAGAGTGTAAGTCCTGAAATATTTTGCTCTAAACTTATAGGCTAAGATGTTATGATCCCCACTCTCTTATAAATTGGTATTCTTCTACCTCTATCATTCTCAATGGTGTTCTAATATACTTATCAGAATGTTTGATTGACCACATTTTGAACCACACTAGATAAGCTGAATTTGCTGAAATAAACCATAGGATTGTATTGAGCTTCATGACCAAATTTTATTCCCCATGAAAAATACTTTGGAATTTAATTTCATCCCTATTTTTTTTTAAGATCATACTAAATTTTTCTTTTAAACTGATTAATGAATAGCTACAGCATACAAAGTTTAGACTCCTAAAATCTTAAAGGCAGGAAGTAATTTTAGAGTTAAAATAGCCCAAACATCTATTCAGTCACTCATTTAGTTACATATTTCCTCACTGAACATTTTAGTGTGGAGCTATGTAACAGATAGTGGGCTAAGGATAAAGATTCAAAAAAATAAATAAACTTGGTCAACTCTCAAAGAGTTCACAATCTAGTGGAAAAGATGAAAATGAAAACAAAATATTGCAATACAATGTAAAATAGTTTACATGTACAATATCATGGTTGAATTGGATTATTTTCCATTTTTAAAAAGCTTTCTTGTATGTATAATTTACATACAATTAAACTACCCTTTTAAATACAGCTTACCGAGTTTGATAAATGTATAGTCGGGCAATGACCACTACTTGTGTTAATCAAATGTTAAAACTTTAAGCACACCAGTTTCCTCTTTGCAGTCAATCCCTGCTCCCAACCCTAACCCTAGGCAACCACTTACCGGCATTCTGAAGTATACTTTTACTTTTATAACTTGTTTTGTCTTGCCATTTTATCCTCCCATCGGCCTGATCAACAAAAAAGAATACTGCAAGTTTGAGAAACAACCAGAATGCACTATGGCCAGATGAGAAATTGATGCTCAAAAAAGTTAAATGACTTGTCCAAGATCATGGGTCAATTTTAGCAGAGCAGAGACTGGAACACATCCTAATCCTCACATTTGTCCACAATACCAAGTTCATGCTGAAACTTTTCACAAACTGAGTTAGAATATTTAAGATTTACCATTATTCGTATCATATTCATTTAAATCTCAAATATAGCCTCCTTCCAAATTCTTATAAAAATCTATTAAGCAGGGTAAAATAAGTTTTCCTTGAGGTTACTCCATTCGTGAGACCTTACCCTCAGCTTCTACTTCCAGCTGGCCTAGTTGCTGAGGTAAGGAGAGAACGTGTGTCTAAACTCTAGACATTCTTCATATCAGTTCACATCATACATTCTTCATACTTCCATCACAATGTATTTAACAATACCAAGAAAGGAGCTGATTTTAAATAGATGGTATATTCTCCAGCTTAGTTACTTAACTGATGCACTCTTTTTCTACTTAGATGAAACACGTCTTTATTCAGAAAGAATCTGATTAAGTTATTGTCATTCAGTCAAGAATTGCCTTTAGAACTATCTTTATCTTCTACAAATTACTAAACTTCTCAACAACACGTCTGCGGGTATTATTGGACAAGTCAGCCCCTTTTCAAAGGTGTAATTTTGATTTCCCAGTAAGTAATTTTCTATTGAGCTTAAATAATGTGTTCAACAGTAACAAATACTTATTAAGCTTCTACTATGTGCCCGATACTATGCTGAGTGATAGCCAAATAGGCATTTGCTGTCATGGTACACAAATTAAAACATAATTGTCTCTGTATACATTTTCCAAATTGGATGAGAAACACTTTCTAATCCTCATTAGCCTGAAAATTGAAACTTCAAATCTATTAATCAGACACTTCAGCAGATTTTGCATTGATTCTTTTTTTAAAATTAAACAATTAATGATTTGATTTAATTTTAGAGTTCTCATTGTTCCATTTTATTACAAAATGTGGACTAGATTAGTCAATCCTATTTGAGTTCCATTTCAATCAGTTTTACTACTTGTGCATATTTTTTCCCATTTAAGAAAATCTCATCTTTGTACCTTATGCCTTAGGAAGATTTTAAATGCTTAAAATTGTTATTTCATTTTTACAACATAATATCCTAAATAAAATGTATAAAGAGAATATGCTTAATAGGATAGTCTGGTTTGCCTTTCATGTGTATTCTAATCATTCAAGGTATAATTTTCATAATGTATCAACTGTAAAATTTAAGCTAATATATTAATAATATCAGTTCCAGAGTCTTCCTAGGTTGGCACATAGTAAACCTCAAAAATTAAGGCCTCTATATTTGATTAAACAGATAAAGACTTAAGCATAAATCAAAAGCCCCCCATCTACCATTCCCATAATGCCTGAGTCGATGATGCCCACACCCCTAGAAACTTCTCAGTGAGCCACATGGAATCTAAAGACCAAGTACTCTGCGCATTGCTTACTTGAGATCTGTGGCTCTTTAGTCATCTTAGTGAGACTTTTTTTAAGGACCCAGACAAAACATAGTCCCTTGTTTTCAACAGTTTACCATCTTTTCCCCTTAATCATTGTACTTCTATAGAAACACAAAAGCTAAGTTGTAGAAGTTCAAATTTGTTTAGAATCTTTAAGAACTTTGTCTTTATACTTTCCCTGCAATACAGCATAGCAAGGCATAAGGTGTAGCCCAGGTAAGGATCCTGGGTTTGAACCCCAGCTCTAACATTTACCAACTGTGTGACTTGAAGTCACTTAAACTCTCCATACCTTGGATTCCTTAACTATAGAACAAAGTTATAGATAGTATGTGTAGATCTGCATAGGAAAACTGGGTAGTTTTGTTCATTGTACTCCCTCTGTTAAAATTCTCCCTTTAGCCAAGCCATTGCTAAAACAGGTGAGACTGTGAATAGAATAGGCTCCAATTTCCAGGGCAGTTTACTGGCCTTTTATCTCTGCAAAGCTAATACCACGCAGTGGTTTCTCAAAGCTGGTCTGCGCCTGGGGGTGGGTCGGTGAACATTCCCACCAGTCCACAGCATTCTTCTCAGATAAATTCTACTGCTATATGAACAAAGCCCTGAGCCAAGTCTGAGGCACGAATGGCAAACGAGGGAGAGTGCTTCTGAAACTCCCTTCTTACTCTAACCAGACAATCAGCCTAAAATGTTCCCAAGATTTCCAGAAGCAGGAGAGGAACTGGAGGCACCGAGGTCATTGTTCCATGGCCTTTTAGGTGTATCCAAGATATTCTGCAACAGTATTATGTGGCTTGCATTATAGCCAGCATACCTAAATACAACCAATTTTACAAGGAAAGGATGATGACAAAACAAAATCCTAGAATAAGTTGACATTTGAACTCGCCTGTGTTGAATACACTGCCAAGATGGCAAACTTATATCCAGATCACAATCAAACAGTATAAATATTACAAAATGGACATTGGTTATAAATGTTCTATATTTAGATTTTCAAAAATATAACCTTTTTTGAATATCTTAGAATACTTCCAGCCTCTTTCTAATATAAAGGTTTGTCCTTTAACTATAGATCCCTCTTGGTGTGAGATAAAAATGTTCTTTCCTTTATATTAGGATGATAGTAGATGGTACTTATTTAGTGGTGTTTATCCTACTAAGTACATTTCAAAATTTGCCAACGCTAGCCATAAACTACCCATGCCAGCCATTAAAAATATATATATAATTTTAAATATATAAAATGTATTTATTATATATTATATATTATACATATTAGAATTTACCTAAGAATATATATGTGTATATATATTGTTGACCTTTGACAACTGCAGGGGTTAGGGGCTCCAATCCCAACACAGTTGAAAATCATATAATTTAAATCGGCTTTCCGTATATAGATTCCCAATGGCAGGTTGAAAATACTGTTTTCTATCCATGCTTGGTTGAATCCACAGATATGAAACCCAGGGATATAGATGACTTTTTATTTATTGGAAAAAAATCGACATATAAGTGGACCTGCACAGTTCAAATCCATGTTGTTCACAGGTCAACTGCATGTGTGTATATATATATCATCTTTCATTTAAAAAAAGACACATTTGACTTTATAAATTTTATTTCCTAAGATTTTAATATTTTAAAGAAATACACCACACAGAAATATTTAAAAAATACAAAAGGACTATAAGCAAACAACGAATAATGAGAATTCCTTTTAAAAGAGACACATGATAGGAAAGGAAAATAAACAGTTCTCATATACTATTTATACATTATTTTTAAACCATAGTACTAAAAGCTTTCCGAACATTGGCAAGAAAAGCCGAAAAATTTTTGGTCTTTCTTAAATTCTCTTGAAATTCTGCTAGGCACTCAAGTTGAGGAGCACTATCTGACACTAGAAGACAAAAAAAAAATACAATGTAAATGATTTTTTTTTTTAATGGAAGAGAAATATTTCTAATCTGGATGCTTTCATCTGATTCAAATCATTTTAATTCCATTTTATTGAACTGCTTTGAGCACATAATGATAGAGACACTTGATTTTCATATCCCAACTATTTTGGACCTTTCCTTTGTCTAATCTCTAAATGTTCAAATCTATGTACTACAGTCTTGCTTTAAACAGCAGTCAAGAGATTGAAGAACTTAATTATAAAAAACAACGCCATTTCCCATCATCTTTCCTGCATATTTAAACTATTTACACTGTTCTAACAGGTTTTTTTAAAATTGTTAAGTAAGTTTACTCTGCAAAACTTTGGCCTGACTTCTAGTATCTGACCACTGGATCAAAAAAGAACTTTCAATGCCAACCCTTAATATTTACAATTACGGAGAAAAAAAACCTAAAGTTTCACAAATGAAATGGAAGTCATTTGAAAATGTGATTGCTATTCCAAAAGTTGTATGTACATTGCCTACTAAACAAGTGATACTCCAAGTCACCAATAACAGTATGTAACTCTTATGTAGTTGTACCAAGTGGTACATATTGGGAGCAAGCAAGTCTCCAGAGAGGGAAGTCAAAAGAAATGGTCCAGCGTTCTCTACTATTAATCTTGTTCTTTGTTCGAGAGGAAGAAATTTGACTGTAGATTTCCAGCTCTTTGGTAGAGACTGCTTAGGAAACAGGCCCATGACCAAGCAGAGAAACAACAGAAAAGAGTACTTGGTTCAAGATTAAACTGTAGTTTCTATTTTAATACACTATCAAATACTATGAAAGTAAGTAGCAATAAAGGATATACAACTTAAAGAATATTAAAAAGCTAGGTAAGTGGTTTTTTGAGATTGCTTTTTAAAATTCAGCACTCATTAGATTAGAAGATGTTCACCTAGAGAGAAAAAGCCAAATATTTGTATATAAATCTGATTCCTAAAATATAATTCCATTGGAATAGGAATTGAGTCATCAGGGCATATTAGGGAGTCAACTAAGCCGTTCACCTGAGTGTGTGTCTCCTATAGATGCTCTAATATGAAACCACAGGAATAAAAAGCTGAGAACCATTTCCTGAATTCCAGTAAATTACTTTAAAAGGGTAATCAGAAGAATAAAAAAGAGATAAATATATTTCCATTTTCTACTTAGTCACACTATCAGCAATCACATATGTTCCCCACAAATCAAATACCTGCTACAGAATCAGTAACTTGGCTAAATTATCAATGTACAGGATGGAGTAATTTTGTAAAATTGATTTTTGGGAAAAAATATTATTATAATATCTATAAATCAAAACTATCATCATAGCCTTTAGAATATCATAAAAAAACAAGACTAGAAAAGAAAACAATAGCTTGTGGGAATATTACTTCCTTCATATTACTTTATAGTCCGATTCAAATAACATTCTGGGGTGCCAATCTTAAATGCCAGTTATAAAGAGGAGGAAATACCTTCATAGTCCCTTGCTTCATTTAGGTGCAGGCAAAACATAAATGGGCTATCAGGATGCTTAGGGTCAATATTAGTGAATATAAACTGCAATTTATCACCTGAAAAAAAGATTATCTATTTAATATCTGAATATTTTATTGTACCAAAGCTTTCAATGGAGATGAGCTTTCTTATCTCTGTCTCTGATCAGTTATCTATATTGCTAAGTATATATATTCACTTAACCAATGTCTCCAAATGTACAAGATACAAATTAGTTTTAAAATGTATTATAGTTTAAATGACACTAAAGGCGCAAACAACAAAAGAAAAAAATAAACTGGACTTGATCAAAATTAAAAACTTGCCCTTTAAAGAACACTACCAAGAGAAAAAAGATAACTCACAAAATAGGAGAAAATATTTGCAAATCATATCTCTGATATGAGTTTATCACAAAGGATGTATAAAAAACTCCTACAACTTAACAACAAAAAGAACAACCCAATTCAAAAATGGACAAAGGACTTAAAAAGACATTCCTCCAAAGAATAGATACAATGACCTATAAACACATGAAAAGATGCTCAACACCACTAATCACTGGGGAATTGCAAACCAAAACTACAATGAGATACCATTTCAAACCTAGTAAGACAGCTATAACAAAAAAAAAAGTGTTGATGAAGATGTAAAGAAATCAGAACTCTTTTATATTGCTAGCAGGAAAGTAAAATAGTACTACTGCTGTGCAAAATAGTTGGGCAGTTCCCTGAAAGTTTAAACAAAGAATTACAATATGATCCAGCATTTCCACTGTTTGGTATATACTCTTAAGAAATGAAAATAGAGACTCAAATAGATAACTATACCCATGTTCACAGTAGCATTCATTTTTCACAGTAGCCAAAAGGTGACAATAGCAGTGCCCACCAATAGATAAATGGATAAACAAGATGTGTTATACAAATACACATACAATGGAATACTATTCAATGATGAAAAGGAATGAACTTCTGACACATGTCACAACATGAATAAACTTTGAAAATATTATGCCAAGGGCAATAAGCCAGACACAAAAGGACTGCTATCCTCAGAATCTTAGAAAGGTCTGCTTGCAAGGATGGTCCCTGGCTGGTGTGCTGGAGGTCCCCAAGATTACCTCAGGTTTGAAGATTCAATAGGAGAACTCATAGGGCTCAACATATGGTCATACTCAGGGCTCTGATTTATTATAGTGAAAGGGAACAGCAGAATCAGCAGCAAAGGGAAAAGATGCATGGAGTGAAGTTCAGGGAAAACCAACACATGCTTCACAAGTCTCCAATAAGCTTCCCTGAGAGACAGCACTTGACATGTACTGTCACAATTCAGTGCTGAGGAATTTAGCACATCCTATGTGACTTCACTGGTTTAGGACTATTGAAAACTTGTGCCTGAAAACCCTGTTTCCTCTAGAATTTGCCCATAAACCTTTTTTGGGCTGATTTGTTTTGTATCTTTTCTGCAATAAATCGGAGCCATGGATATGACTATATGCTGAATCCTGTAAGTCTTTCTGGCAAACCACCGAACCTGACGGTGATCTTGGGGATTCCCAACACAAAAAGTAGTGCTGTAAACACATAATGGCCATTATAATACTTAAATGCTTTAACCTGGTAATACCCCTCTGGGAATTCCATAGAAATTATACAAAAGAATGAAGAAGTCTACATTCACCACAGTACTTCTAAAACTAAAGAACAGGCAAGATTCAAAGGTTAAGTTAGAAGCAACACATGTGTTAAAATAGATAAAAGACTAAATAAATCATGATACATTAATAGAAAGAACTATTTCACCACCATTTTAAATTTACCACTATGCAGGCTATAACAACTGGAGAAATGCTAATCATACAATACCAAAACAAACAAGGAACAAAAAATACTTGCACATTGGCAACTATGCCAAAAATGCATTTATTAAAACACTAGATGATATATAACCGAAGCATCAGTAATTACGTTAGGGTGATAAAAATTGTGTACCATTTTCCTATGAAGTATTTTTACTTTGAAAAAAAATTAATTCTCTACTTAAGAGTAACACACTTTTATAATCCGCCTTTATAATCTCCTAAATTATACTTATGTTAGTATACTTACCATAAATTTTTCGAATTTCTAGTCCAAGTCGCTCTTTATACAAATCTACAGATTTCTGCAGCCTTTTCAACCTCTCTTCACTAGCTTTTTTAGCAGTGGAAATAGCTATGATTTAAAAAAAAAAATACACAGTATCAAATATTTTAAATGACAAATAATACTCATTTAATTAATTTTAAAAACTTGAAAACAACTATAAAAATGATGGCAGGCAAATGAATCTGCTTACATTTATTCAGTTTCTATCTCTATCAATTAGCAAAAGGGGCTTCTGTTCATTTAAGATGGAAGGAAAAACTGTGTGAGTAAATATGTACAGGTACTGAATGTTTTATTCTATTTTATTATGTAGTAGCATGAATAAATAGGCCACGACTTGCATGGCTGGCAGAAATAGACTTCTTTGACACTATTTACTTTTTCTAGTTAGCCAAGAAATTGCTTCATTGGAAAAATATTTTACTCTTTTAAACATAACTATTTCTCATGTGAAGTCAACCTCGTTTCATACTAGTTTAGAATTTTTCTTAAAGTTAACACATTATTCTCTAAGTAACACATAGCAAATGAGAAAAATGTAGAGTTGGATGCAAACTCTATAAGAAAACACATTAACAAAACAAACTTTGCTATTTTCAAGAGACTTGAGAATTACTTCATTTGTGGGCAAACAAGACTCCTTTCTAAAGGAAGCACTCATTTGAGTATGAAAGTTTCTTAGACAAAAAGACTCTAGCATAAAGAGCATGCTTAATGGTTCCTGGCAGAGCATGTGTGATCAATAAATCTGTTGCATAAATTACACTATGGCTTCTCCCAGGCAAATCTTATTTACTGAAACTGTCTCCCACTATGCTTAACTCAACTCCCATATCAAGTTCATTATTACTCTGGCTATATTAGAAATCAAAAGGACCTTTAAATCAAAAGAAAATAAAACCCACTTAGCTAACTTCACAGGCACTTTACAGAGATGAGTGGCTGGCTACACCTCTAAGATATGTTTTCTATTTTTGGCAATAAGCAGGAGAGAAGGCAAGATGTACATAATAGTTGTGAACCATCACCACTTTGAAATTTAGACTGATGTTTTAAATATGTGTACAACTGGAAACTTACTTTCTTTCTTCCTGGCATATTCTTCCTTAAGATCCTGGATATTTGCAGCTAGTACTTCCAGTTCTTGCTTTTTGTCTTTTACTTCAAGAGTCAACTTTAACAACTTATCTTTTTTTTCCTGAATGAGCTTATTCTGCCTGCGGATTTCTGTAAGAAGCACAAAGTATTAGCGAGAATATATATGCTTACTCTCCAATACCTAAGATAAGACTTTCATAATATTAACACAAAATGTTTTGATATTTCCTAATGATTAAAGAATTATAAAAGAACAAAAAGAAAATATCCTAATCTATTCCTTCCTATTCATTTTTGAAAATAGAAATGAGAAGATAAAAATGCCTTTTTAAAAAAGAATACCAAATTAAATCAAGAAATAGAAAATCAGAAGGTTGTGACCCTTGCAGCTCCCCGCTTTCAAATAAATACAAAAATAAAAACTACCACCAAAGACAATCAAATTTACACAGTGCCTTGAAGAAACAGCTAATTCTAATGCTATATGATTCTGGAACATACTAAAAAGATAGAAAGGAAAAAAGGAAGGGAGTGAGGGAGGAAGGCAGCAAACAGGAAATTTCATTTACTCTAGTAACAAACAAAACATTCAAGAATATCAAGAAATATAAAGGCTCTGTATTTTAAAAAATGTAAAACGTGTCTGAAAGATATATTTGACCTAAATATATGGAGAAACATTTTATGCTTCTATTGTAAATACTGTAAAGATGTCAATATTTCCCAAATTCATATATTTAATACAGTCACGAAGAAATTTGGAAGAGGAAAGAGAGGATTTAACAAAATGATAAAATTTACTATGATGAATACATAGGTGAGAACAGCTAAGAAAATATGGTAAAAAAAAAACAGCAGGAAAGGGATTTGCCCTATCATATTTAACATCTGTGATTGTAACACTAGTAATATAATAGTGGAGTACAACTTAAAGAACCGATTTACAGCTCAATTAAACAAAAAAGGCATTCCCCAACAAATTCCTGGTATGTTTAGGAAATTAACATGAAAAATGAAATCTACATCAAGAGGTAGATTGTTCCCTAAACAGTGCTGAAATCTAGAATTAATTACATATTTATTAAATATTTAAATATAAAATGAAATTTTACAAAACCTCGAAGGTAGTATCTGTGAATATAAAAGTAACGCTATGGGGAAAGATCTTTTTACTCAAATGCAGAAAGAAATCAAAGTGAAAGGCATATACTGGCTACATAAAATGAACAGGTGAAAAAATTCCTGTGATTCAAATAAGCATCAAATTCTACTATATGCTAGATACTTTGTCCAATGCCTTATATTTATTTATGTAAATTTTTAATATAAATTTAAGTTTCACAATAACACTATTCTGTAGGTCCTACTCTCTATTTTAAAGAGGAAAAAGACTCAACAGTTCATTCATTTGCCTAAAGCTTTATTTGCTAGGATGCAATAAAGAGTAAGACCTGGCTTCAAACTCAGGTCTTACTCAAAGGCTGCTTCTGACCATTATAAACTATACTCCCCAAGAATAAGCTATTGTTCTTAATCTAAAGAAGACACAAATATAAGTTCCTAAGGGTAAAAAGTAGATAAAGGAATAAATAGAGGAAACATAGAACGTAAGTACAAAACATAATTTAACTTCAGTAATCCCAGAAATGCAAATAAAACAACATACCATTTATTACAACAATGTTTAAAAAATAGCTAGTGTTGAGAAGAATGCAAAATACCAAAGTCCTTGTGGAAAGTATTTTTGACATTGCAAAACAAGTCTTAAGGGGATTCATGTCCTTTGATAGTTATTTCATCTTTATAACGCAACCCTAAGAAAACAAGATGTGTGCAGATATTTTCATACTCAAAATTATTTTCAGTGGTACTTATAATGGTGAAAAACTGAAAACATCCGAAATGTCTAATAAATAAGTTGTTAAATAATATGGTACATAAATAAGGTAGACTATATTTTCGAAAAATTAGTAATGTGAGAAAATACTCTCAAAGTGGAAAAAGGGAAAAAAAAGCACAAAGTTATGTTGATAATGAGTTAAGTAGGCAAAGCAAAGCAAAAGAAACTATCAGGACTAGGGCAAATTAAAGAAAACGTGCCCCATATAAAGACATTCCAATTTAATACTGTTTAAAACATGGTGCTGCTAAATTTAGTATATGCAGTGGAATTTGGCTTGTGGTTTGTGTGTGAGAATTCATTAAGAGCAGCTGATCCACTCTGGGTAATCTGGAGTGGTAAAAATGAGAAGGCAAGAACAGTAGTAAAAATATGGAGAGAAAATCTGTTAGAATACTAACCCTACACGTAAAGAGTTGAAAGAACTCCAATTTTTGTGATTTCCCAGTCTGCGATTTCCAATGTGGAAAAAAAAACTTATTATTTTTTAAATACTGGAATTTACGCATCAATATAGATGAATCTCACAAGGGCAACGCCAAGCAAAAAAAGGGACAGGATATATACAAAATGATGTCATTTATGTAACATTCAAAAACACAATAAAAAAAACATTGATAGGTTAGCTCTGGAAGATGGGAGAAGATACAACATGGGATGTTCTATTTATTAAGCTGGGTTATGGATACGTATATGTTTATTATTCTTATGTGTGTATACACACACAGAGAACACATCATTTAACATGTATGAGGGATTTCATAGACATTTAATCTCAATGAAACTCTGATCTACAGTTTGTCACATACCGTTTTGATATTCCAGAAACATCTGAACCATTCGTTCTTCTTCCTTTAATTTCACAGACAGCTTTTCTAAAAGAGAAATTGGAATTGACATTTCAATTCAGCTGAAATAACACTAAAAAAAACAAAGAAAAATAGCATGTTACAAGTTAAATTTAAGTACCTGTAAATGCTTTATTGATGTCCTTGTAGGTATCTCTTAGTGTCATCATCTGACAGGAAGTGTCACTGACACTGCTTTTAAATTTATTCCAAAATTCATTTATGCTTTTATCTAACAGTGCCAGTTCATCCTCTACCATTTTGTAAGACAATGCTACAAAACAAATAGAACGCACATTGCATTTTTTGTTACTTTAATCATATCAGGCTCATATTCCAATCAACTATATTTTGGCAGTCTGACCTTCGCTAGAAATGGTTAGCAACTTACTTTTAACTCTAGATATTCCAGGGCAGATCAAGCCACCTGGACTGAACTAGAATTAAGGTGCCCTTACCTCCTAGAAATTCATTAGTGGTGTAACTGCACACTACACTTACAAGCTCTGTGACCCTGGGAAAATGACTCCGATTACGTTTTCTCACAAGTAAAATTGGTACATCTAAGATCCCTTCCAACGCTGAACCTTTCTTTCAGTTCTGGCCTGGATCGCCAGGTACCAGATAGCCGATCCTCTTTCATAGGATAAGACCCTATCTCTTCCTCCCACCCCAAACCAGGAAAAGCAGCAGTAAAATAAAGACTGGAGGAGTTCAAAGGGTTTGGTACAGGACCTGTACAAGTCACCTAGACTCTCTCTAGGCCTCAGTTGTTCTCCTCTGTAAAAGGATGTCTATCCTGTAAGATTCTAGACCCCACCAGTTCTCTGTAACGCTAAAACCTTCCCAATGACCTCAAATCTTCCCAGGAATCCACAGACATCTCGTTCGGTGAAACCCAAAACCCTTCAGCCTCGCCGCTGCCCACCCAGAGACGCCTAGACTCAAAACAGCAACAGGACATACATTTCACAGACACCACCCCGGAAAACACACATTTCTCCCCCAAATCCACTTTTCCCTATCGCGACAGGCGGGTCGGGGAGCTGAGCTCAGCTCCCGACCTCCTTCACCTTCGAGAGGCCTGAGCCCCGCCGCCTTCCCCACACAAGACACGAACCGATTTCAGCCAACCGCCGGTCTCCGACCCACCTCCCACAGCCGCGCCACTTTCCTATTTCAAATCTACGACGCCTTCCACCTCCCGACTTCAGGCGCCCATTCGTCTTCTGATTGGCTGGTACCATAGGTTCTCCAAGAAGGGATTGGTTGAGCTAGCGGTCCAGGATTCTCGCGGAAAAGAAGAGGGAAAGGGCATTCTGGGATTTGTAGTCCTTTCTGGGAGACGGCTTTGGAGAAAGTAGTAATAGTTCCGGGAAGACACGTCCCAGGTAGGGGCATCATCAGTTTCAAGTAAAGATTTCTGCACTAGATGTAAATATTGGGTTTTAATTATACTCTGTTGCCAAGTATATACCCTCTTCTTTGATACTACCTATAGCTTTAAGCTAATTAAAAATAATAAAGCTAATAAAAATACAGTTGCTTAATCGTCTCATCTTTTAATTACTTTTCATTGGGAATTGGCTGGAAAATTATTGTTTATTTGCTTACAATATTAACACTTCCAAAATTTTCTTATTCTCTGTTTTTAACCATATAAATTAAAACAGAAACACTAAAAGACTATACCTAATCAGGTAGTTTCTTCCCCAGAAGACAATGACACAAAACTTTTAATAGCTAAAATCATTGGTGCCTGCTCTTGTTGCTGTATTGCAGATAAAAGTGAAAAAGGAGAGAGGGCAGGCAGAGGTAATTCAAGTTATCTAGCCTGGGTGTTTGAAAGAATGAAAATACTGCTGGCATGATAGTTTGGGTATATTGGAGGAGGAGTGTTGCGGGAAATCCGAGGCACGATGAGTTATGATTTTAATATGTTGTGTTTGAGATAATATTGTTGGCAATGTTAACCAAGTGTTAATGTCCTTTAGGCAGTTTGTTTCTCTAATAAATTACACAGTGGCTAACTGCTGCAACTCTGCAATAAGACTGCCTGGGTTTGAAATCCAGGCTCCATTATTTACTAAGTATGACTGTGGGAAAAGTTTCTTGGTCTCTTGGACCTCAGTTTCCTAACCTGTAAAGTAAGGATAATAATAATATCTTCTGCATATACCCAATGCGAAGACTTAAAGAGGTAATAAACACAAATGCCTTAGAATAGGTCCTTGTAAGTACTCAAAATTGTTTCTTGATTTTATAATTTAGACCCTACCTACTTCCTATAGAATAGATTATTAAAACACACATAAACAAGACTTTAAAAGAATGAAATCTAAGTTAGCAAAGAAATAGAGAAATTGTTGAAATTGCATATTCACTTTATCTAAGGCAATACATATAGCTCCCATTTCAAGAAAATCACACTACTTGTAGAATCCTAAATTTAAGGAAACATGCATTGTGCTATGTCTGAATAAGTACAGAATACAGACAGACCTTGGAGGTATTATGGGCTCAGTTCCAGACTACCACAGTAAAATGAGTATTGCAGTAAAGCTAGTCACAAATTTTTTGGTTTCCCAGTGTATATAAAAGTTAGGTTTACACTATTCTGTAGTCTGTTAAGTGCACAATAGCATTATGCCTAAAAAACTATGTACATATCTAAATTTAAAAATCTTGTATTGCTAATGAACCTTAAGCAAGTTGTAATCTTTTTGCTGGTGAAGAGTCTTACCTTCAATTGGTAAAAAAAGCACAGTATCTATGAAACACAAAGCAAAGCACAATAAAACAAGGTTTGCTTGTACATCCCTTCTACCCTAATCCAGGATGAATTAATTAATCGGTTAGTTGTGGTTATTTAGCATTATCTACTTAATAATTGGTCGATATCTCACAAATATAACAACTTTAGTTTCAGTGTAATGTAACTATTTTCACAATTTTAGAAATTATTTTCAGTTATTTTGGCCATTATGAGGTCAAGATCATAAATTATTTCCTCAGCTTGGAATAATGCTTGGACTGTCTCTCTAATGCATTCCTGGTGGAATCTGGCATAATATGACTGATCCATGAGCAAAATGGAAAGAGTTCATTAGCAAGGCTTTGAGATATTCACAACAGACACAAGGCTGCAACTATGTCTCTTAGACCAAGGTGAATATCTTGTAGCTGACTCATTTTTCTGCCCTCTTTATTGAACTATTTTTGTTAAGTGACTCCAATTATGAGTGGGCAGAAATATCCAAGTGGTCCTCACATGAGCAAATTCCTTATAATAGTAAATATAGATCCTAATAGTTCTTTTTCTCTGGAGACTTCTAACCAATACTTATGCATAAACCACATTTTGTTTAGCCGTTCACCCATTCATGGACACTCAGGTTGCTTCCACCTTTTTGTTATTGGGAATAATGCTGTTATGAACATGTATGTACAAAAAATATTTAGTTTCTTATCATAATTAAATTGTATTCTAAGTGTCATGAGCAGAGTAGTTGATGCCACTAAGCTAAAGTATTTACATGAATGTGAAGTTTGATGCCTTCTTCTTCCCTCCTGTTCCCTCAACCTTCCTGTTTTCTTAGCTAATCCCCGAATTTAGAGGCTTCCCCAACTTATTAACTTATCTCCCAGGGCATTGTCATCCTGTCTCACATAGATGTCTCTCAGATTCAATCATGTTTTGCCTTTTTTTTTTTTTTTTTGCATTCTAATCACATATTGCCAGCTATCTGCTAGTAATATCACATGGATTCTCCACTAGTAATATTTCAAAAATATCCCCTTTCTTTCAATGGCCCTGCCAGTCTTCAGGTTTAGAACCTTGGAATCCTCCATGACTCTTTCATGGTTAACTGGTTTCTGACACCAACAGATTCATCTACCTACCCCTCTCCAAAGCCTCCCCTTACCTTTTTTTTTTTTATCTCTAGATCACTATTTAGGCCTTTACCACCTGATTCTTACCTCCAGACTCTTGCCCTCCTGATCTGTCTTGCCTAACATTGCCACAATAATATTCTCAAAGTGTACTTTTGTCATATTATTTCCCTGTTCAAAACAGTTTCATGTTCCTCCATTGTCTTAAAAATATAGCCCATATTCCTTAGTGACATTTAAGTCAAATCTTTGAACAATTTTGTCTCAATTTACTGTTTTACCCGTATTGTTCAATTTACATTGCCTTGCAGAACTTTAGTTCCTCAATTTTGTTCACATAGTTCCCATTTTAAAAAACTGATTACAAAGAATTTCTAACATACACAAAAGTAAATGGAATAGCATAATGAACTTGTTATGCTATTAACAGGTCTCAGCTACCATCAACCACCAGCCAATCTGCTCTATCCACATCCCATCCACTTCCCCAGACAGCATGTCATTTCACCCATAAATATCTCAGTATGCCTTTCTAAAAGGTAAAGGTTCATTTTAACAAAACCACAATACTATCAGCACACTAAAAATATTAATATTAGTTGATTAATATATTGCATTAAAACTTGTTTATAACAGTTTTTGACATTTATGAGACATTGAAAATTTCAGTGATTTAAAATTTTTAAATTGTCTCATAAACACCACAAATGGTGATTTATTTTAGTTTTTTAATGCAATATATTTCAAGTGGGATACAGTTCTCCATTTTATCATGTATCCTTGGATTTCTATATTTCTAAATTCTCCATTTCATCCAGCGGCTTTGGATTTCCAAATTCTAACTATTAAGGCCCAGTTACTTGCTACCTCCTCCACAAAGGCTTCCCTAACTTTATAAACTGAAAGTTATATCTGCCTTTCCTCTTATCCTACCGGCACAGTGGTATGTTATTTATGTGAATATCTTATCTTCCCTATGAGACCACAAGCTCCCTTAAGTATGAGTTATCTGGGTCCTGCCCAGTACTTGTAAGAACCAATGTCTTATAGTGGTGCTTCTCAAAAGTGAGGCACCCCACAGCATCTCCTTCATCTAGGAACTTGTTAGAAATGCAAATTCTCAGACTGTTCTCCATTCCTACCGAATTAAAAACACTGGAGGTAGGTCCCAGTAATCAGTGTTTTAACAAGCCCTCTAGGTGATTCTGATGCACTCTAAAGTTTTAGAAACATTGCCTTACACATAGTGGGTACTTTTCAAGCTGTCTATAAAATATGAAGAAAATTAATGGTACTGCTCAATGGACAATTCTGTCAGATACTTTAGCAATCCAAGAAAAGGTTTATGGACATATAGATCATGACATTTCCAGAGAAGAATACATTATAAGACTAATGGAAGGGGTATCTGAAACAGCTGTAGTGGGGTCACTTATAATAGTGTCATTAAGGAATGTCAATATTCCTGGGATGATAGTCAGATGGAGATAATTATTCTCTGAAAGTCGCAACGGTCTAAACTTGGTCTGAAATAAATCCATTTTACATTGCAAGGTGACACTAGAGAGATCTCAAATACAATTTATTTTAGACAAGGCAGATAAACTTGTGGTAAAAGGATAATGACCATGAACAGAAACATTAAAGGCCAATGCCTCCAAATATTTTTGTTTACTGCCACTGTGCCAGTGACACAAGCTAAAGTCAAATATTTCTGAATGATGTTGAACTGCAGTGAGCACTATAATTCAGAGATGAATGGTTCATTTTGTGGTAATACAATATTTGGTGTGACAAAACATGTTGAAGAAATTCTAGACTCTGTCTTATAGGTTGTGATTTAAGTATAATAGGCAGGCTGTACTGCAAATCAAAACCTTAGGAAAATCTAAATGAATCAAAAATTAAAAAGTTCTGTAAAGAACCAGAATTATTCAACTATTGAAATTAAAAACAAGGCAACCATATGGGGTTTGGGGACTAGCTACAGTATTAAAATATTTTTAAAAAATAAAAAACAGTCACTAAGAAAAAAGGAAATCATCACAACAAGCAAATTATGCTGAGGAGACTAGAGTACTAAGATAACTGAAGAAACTGAGAAAATGAGGGGAATCCTGTACGTAGGCACCATAGACAATGGACGAGATGGCGGAGAACCTTCCGTTATACTCATTCCTGTCCAGGTTTCATTGAGAATCTTGTGAAAACTGTGGACTTCTTCCAAGAAATGTGCACGTGTACTAACATTCACTTACAATTTAAGGAAGTTCAATGACTTCTAAATAAGTCATATTCAGATTATGGACTCCTGGCCTCGTAACTGAAGAGATTTGGCTAATATCAGACCCAAAAGTGCACTCTTTTAAAGATTTCTCCCACTCAAAAGTGCTTTTACTGGCACAGAAGAGTTTTAGTTGTTGAACCGAACATGGAGGAATCAAGTGCAGAGTTCCACCACAGCAGGAAGAAAAAGCATTGATCCTGAAGGGAATGAATGGTAGTTGGCTGTGCAAGACTCTCATTACACGTAGGACATCTGACTTGTTTCTGAGATGCAGTGGTGAGCAGTTCAAATTTGGCTTTGTTCTCTTGTTTTTGCTCACAGGCTACAGGGGAAGGTTGAAGTTTGTGACCAATTCAGAGACTTAGATTAGTATTTAGTGTGAGAAAAAGAGAGGATGGGGCAGAAAGAAGGAAGGGGAGAGAGAAAGAATAGAAAAAAAAGAAGAGTGGGAGGAAGAGCCAGCGATGTCAGTGTGTGAAGGAAAAGCAACAGAAGAATTGTATATAAGACTGAAATTTAAAAAGAGATAGAGGGGATAAAATGTTTAAATGATGTGAAAAGTGATCTATAAATGCCCGTTTTTTTACTAAACAACAGAGTGTGGGGCTTTTGTAACCTGAAGAAAGCAGCATTTCAGCATTTCTTCCTACTGGAGCATATAGTGGTTAAGACCATGGGGGATAAATGCCTTAGAAATTGCCTCTCATGGAGTTGGCATGCAGATCTTCTTAATATCCCCCATTGCTCTTATGGTGAAAAATTCCATGGAAAGGAATAGAAGGGCTCAGTGACATTGCTCATCCAGTGTTTAAAACTATTATCAGCTAGCTATTCTTTTAAATAAAACTATTAGCCACATAGTGATTGCAAAACAAAACAAAACAGACTGAAATTTTATCACTCTGTTCTACTTCCACTCTGATTCAATCTCACAATTGAAGGTCAACTCCACTCTTAGAAACTATTTGGCAAAATAAGAATAACTAATGTTAATTATAGGTAATATTTTTTAAGTGTTTATCATGGACCTTAGATTAAAAAAGAGAAGGGAAAGGAGATTCTAAAAGAAAGGATACAAGAATATACCATGCCTACATCCATGGGAAAGAGTGGATCCTACAGACCCCAAATAAAGTAACTGATGAAAAAATGCCTTTGGGTAAAAGTTGAGAAAGTAGTATAAGGAAGGATCAACTAGACACAAAATGCAGAGGAATGAGTATGAAACCTTGTATCAAAGGAGAGATGAATTAAGATGGAGCTTCTAAAATTTGAGGTACATGAGAACCACATAGGAAGCTTATTAAAATGCATATTTCTGGACCATTTCCCCAAGGACTGATTCTGTGATCTGGAGTGGTCCTGAGAATCTGTATGCAGGTGGTCCATAACCACACTCTGAGAAAGACAACTTCAAAAGAAGGAGGAAGGTAGAACTAAGATCTACCCATTTTTGGATCTTGATCTTCGTAGCTTAGACACAGCTTTGCTCTATCATTTGGTGAACTGATTAGGGAGAGACCTTGAACTCTAATAACCTTAACTTTGAAATGATTCAGTTTATCAGGCAGACTCTGTTATTGGAGGAAAAGCTCCACTCAAAGATTATTAGTAACAAAAAGAACCAACCTCCTGCATTGCCCTCTTGCCATGACCTACACAGTACAATACTGGGGAGCATCCCCACCCCAAGCAACTCTCATAACAGACTGCAAATCGAAGAGGACTAAGGAAATATTTAGAAAATTTTCCACAGGAACAAAATCATAAAACATGTGTAAGTGCTGTGGAGCCCGAAGTGAATAGTTCACAAGTATGATGGGTCAAGTGAGCATTGTATTCATTTTAATCATTTTCTCATTTTTAAAATTTTGTATAAATTGTTTTTTAAATTTAACATAATTATTTAAAATATTTACATGATTTCAAAGTCAACTCTAGAAAATAAGTATATTAAAAGAATTCTAAATTTCCCTAGTCCCTTCTTTCCTTTATAGGTAACCTTAAAACATTAATTTATTGTATATTTTTCTATTCTCCTACACATAAGCAGATATGTATATATATTACTCTTTTCTTAGATAAACACTGTATATAATTTTTTCCACCTTAAAGAAGCTTTCTTGACTTGGCTACTTTATAACATTATCTCTGGAAAAATGCATTTGAGTTTAGACTAACTGAATAACAAATTTTTTTTTTTTAAAAAAACACAGCCTCTTTATAAGACAGAACTCACATCAAGCTTTGTTCAATAATTAATTCATTCAAGAAATATTTACTTAATCACTACAGTAAGCCCAGGGACAGTTCCAGGTTTTATGGGGTCTAAAGGTCCTCCAATTTGGGAGCCTCTCTTTAATAAAAAGACTATAAATCTATTAATATACTCTACAACTCCCAGCAGCTCCCAGCAATAACCTGCCATGCCAGGGGCCCATGCAGTCTTCGCTAGTTCATGGGAAATCAGCCCCTGCATGAGCCTGTGCTAGGGACTGTGCTAGAGCTGGTACACAAAGCCAACATAATCACTTATTTTACAGAGTTTGTACTGTGGCATGGGAGAGAGAGATTAAACACAGAAACTCAGAAAAAAATACAATTCGAAATTATTATTAAATCTCTATTATGGACTGAATTGCATCCCCTAAAATTCACATGTTGGAGTCCTAACTAACCCTTAGTATCTCAGAATGTAACTGGAAATAGGGCTTTCAAAGACGTAACTAAGTTAAAGTAAGGCCATTTGAGTGGACCCTAATCCAATATAATTGGTTACTTATAAGAAGAGATTAGGACACATTTAGACAGAAGGTAGACCATGTGAAGACACAGGAAGAAGATGGCCATCTACAAGGCAAGGAGAGAGGCCTCAGAAGAAGCCAACCCTGCAGACACCTTGATCTCGAACTCATAGCCTCCAGAATTGTGAGAAAATATATTTCTGTCATTTATTTAATTTTTTTATTTTTATTTTTTTATGCCTATAGCACCTAGTCTTCCTGTTCAGCAGGGCATGGGTATAGACTTATTTCTGTCATTTAAACCACTCAGTCTGATACTTTGTATGTCAAACCTTGCAGACTAATACAATCCCTGAAAAGAAGTGTTTCAGAGAAAACACTGTTAAAGGAATAGTGAGGATGCTGATCAGAGAAGGCATTTCTGAGGAAGTACATATAAGCTAAGACATGAAAAGACTAAAAATGATGAACTATAGGGAACAAACAGAACAGATATCTGTTAAAAGGCAAAAGAAATTAAGGTGTTTTTGCTTTGGTTAATTATCCTATAGTCTACAGAACCAGATAGTACTTGAGAGATAGTCAGTCTTTCTAAATTAACTACTTAAAATGAAAAGCTCATGTGCAGCCAGCTTCATCACAGTCCACAGACTCTGAAATATTGAATGACCATGAAGTTGAATTTTTAATTGTAAGACAAAATGTGTGTATCATTCACATCCTGATTTAAGGATGAGACATTTCAGAAGAAAATTAATATTATGAAATATGTAACTCAAGAATAAAGTAATGCCCTTCTTCCTGGCTCATTAAGGAGCCATGCAAAATGAATATGCAAAACAATAAGCCAGAAGCACAAATGAGTCAAGGCTAATACCTCAGATAGAGTAGTGACATACCTGAATAAATTGATTTTCTTTGGTAAGCAACTGTATGCCCTCATTTTAACTCAATGAATAGGAAGAATTTGAGAATCATAGGACAGAAAAGGGATTTCCTTATTTCTTGGTAGGATGCCACATAAACTACTTCTGACATAAGATTATTCAATTTGTTTTGAAAGAGATTGAAAATACAAATGGACAATAGCCAGACCAAATGTGACAATAGAACTCTGATTCACAACCTTGGAAGCAACCTGTCTACTCTGAGTCTGTCAAATATAAGTGATGATAGCTGACTCTTGCTATAGCAAGCTCAGAATAAATGGCTTCTGTTTGCTCTCATTTGGGTGGCCTTTACTTATTTCCATACTTGTTTGTTTCCAGAGAAGAAAATGTCTGCTGAGTCTCAGGGCCATCAACAGAGAATGAGAATCAAAGCCACCTTCAAGCTCTAACTGCTCATTTTAATACCACTTTGGTATTTCCTACAGGGAGATGCCAGAGACGGAGAAGGTAACAGTAGCGACTACACCCCTATAACAACTGTATCCTTGCTGTCGAATGATAGGATAAACCATCTAACAGAAGTTCAGAGTGGTGATTATATCTATGAAGTTCTAGTGATCTGGCAGCTGGCCAGATGTGCCTATGTATCAACTAATTCACAAGACCACACAGAAAAGCTTTATAGTTGGAATGATGACACAGTTGAACTAGGAGGTCTGGGTAGCTGAAAACATTTGAATCAATCTGGTTATAGCATCAGCTATTATTCATTTTGCAGCTGTTTTAAATCTCACCAATGTTGGCCTTAGGCAACCTGAATACAGCCTGGACTAGGAAGAAGCATTGCTCTGGAAATAAAATTTAGTCTTCAAACAGGGATGCTGCACTAAAGAAAGGACATGGGGAAGGTTACTTGTTCATTTCCTTATCACTGAATTGAGGATGATTGGACCACTGTGAAGTTAAAATCAAATTGTAAGACAGAGTATTTTAAAAGAATAATAAGAGTATTTTAAATAATTGGAAGAGCATAAATGCAAGACATTCTACTGCACAGCTGAGTTTTCAGCACAATTAATTTTACTCAAATGCATATATCATTCAGATCAGATTAGCACAATAGTGGGAGAACCGAGAGTGGGTGTAATTCATGGGCTGCTTGAATTACAAAACACAGGGCAGGCCAGTGCTGACTGGCTACTTCCTGGTTATTTTCCTATTGAAATGATAAGAATGATAAAGGAGACTAGTAAGGCTTTCATTATAAATAAAGATTAATATTCATTTCCTGGCAGCCGTTTAAAGTTACTTTCTGAAAAATGACAAGGTGCCGCTTTCAATCTCTTCGTGCCTGTCAAACCACAGTTCTCATTCACAGAAACCAAACTGTGTTTTAAGCTCCTACCAGAAGAGCATCAAAGAAAATTTAATGAGGAGAGCTATCATCACCATGCCCTGATTTAAGTGCATTTAATTGTTACCATTGTTTCACCTCATCTGGTCCACAATACCAAGTTTGTGTACAAACTGTCACTAGCTGTATAATTTCTCATTAGATTAGGTTTTTTTTTTAATTCTAGAGATAGGTTCTCTGAAGTCTTGACAAGATAAATCAGCACAAAAATTGAATTTAATAGAAAAATCCAGTTATATACAATAATTTACATAATTTGTATATTAAATGTCATTAAAGCTTCTTTCAGGTTGACTTTTGCGGGGGAGGAGGGAAGCGTAGTGGGTAATGTATGAATTTCTTTATCACAATAATTCTCTACCCTGACTGCACATTGGTCTTTCTTGGAAAGTATTTTTGAAATACCAATGCCTGAGTCCCATCAACAGAAACTTAATTTGTCTGGGGTAGGACAAAGGTATGGCCTTTTTTTAATGGTTAGTCAAAGCATTAGCTCCAAGTGAGGCAACAGAGGCTGGGAAGGTACTGATAGACACTAGATCCCCGATTTAACAATGGTGCTGTTAAATGATGGAGCAGAACTCCAAGACAAGTTCAAAGTGATATTTATAGCCTGTGAGGAAGGTTCCTAGTGAAGGAGGCTGTGATCAGCAAAAACAACTATCTGAATGGTAATATAAGTAAAATGTCCTACCTCCACCCTCCGCCACCTGGTGGGGCTTAGCTGCTTTCACAGGAGTCCTCATAAACATAATTTAGCTCTCTAAATCCAGCATCTCACTTCTGATTTAGATCCACAGTTTTTTTGAGCTGCCCTTCTGTTTATTTCCAATCTACATGTTTGTTTTGGTGAGTCCCACGTAATTCTACTGAACACCCTGTTTTCAACAAACCATGTTCCTGATTGGTCAAAAGCCCTTTGCAGTCTATTCCTATCTTTCACATGAGCACTCCCCAATGCTCTCCATTGTATTCTCTAATTAACAAAAATATGAATCGGTCCTAAAACAATTTAGCCAAGTGACCTTCATCTCTGCTTTCTTCCCTCATGATTAAAAGCAACGCATCTCCTTCTCGATTTCATATACTCCATGTACTTCCTTCTCTGTTCCATACACATCATATCATTCTCTTTGCTAAAAAAGAAATATCAAAATATTTTTATTTAAAAGTCTGCAATCAAAAAATAATCTGTCATATTACATAAATTTTTCATGCCCAGATATTTACTCATCTGTTTTCCTCAAAGACCCAATAAAATAGTCAAAGAGCCACAGTCTATTTTAAATTAAAATGCATGGCTTTTAGGGTTCTTTGACATGCAGTAATTATCTACATAGTCTTCTAGCCAAGCACAGAAATTGCTAATGTCTCTGCCTTTGAAGGAAATGAACTGTGCAAAAAATTTCCAGCAAACACGATCCAACTGTTCACATAAAGGGGAGGTTGCATAAAAAATTCATGGTATCTCTACCCAAATTTCCCCTTGACTTGCCACAGATCAGCATGTACTTCACCTCTTTGGCTCCAATTAAAATCATAAATAGATGAGCTTTTCAGCAGACAAGGGCCGACGTGCCCTCTCTACAGATGGTCAGCATCACATGTTGTGGTAATGACTGGACACGCCACAAGAGTACCATATAAAAATGATGGGACTTGGAGCACTTTAGTTCCAATTGCTCTATGTTTAGAATTAACTCTCTTTCAAGATGGATTTCCTTCATAGGAATGGAGTGCTCATTATTCAACATTTGCAGAAGGACTATCGAGCTTACTACAATTTTCTAAACTTTATGTCCAATGTTGGCGACCCCCGGAATATCTTTTCTATTTATTTTCCACTTTGGTTTCAACTTAATCAGACAGTTGGAACCAAGATGATATGGGTAGCAGTCATTGGGGATTGGTTCAATCTTATTTTTAAATGGTAAGACTTCTGTTTTGTTTCATTTTTCCTAAAGCTTATTATTAAATTTGTAGCTTTGGCTTAATGGTCACATTTTAGATGCATGTAGGTCACATTTTAGATGCATGTAGTTTTACTTGAAGAATATTTCAAACATACTAGTTAACTTGAAGCACCATTTCATAAGTAGAACTTACAAAAGCCATAGAAATGTATACTTACAAATGTACATTTATATACAAATGTATACTAATTAAGTAAATTCCAAAACCCTGTAACACATATTCTCTGATTAGTCAAGTTAACTAAATGAGTAGCACCATAATGAACAGATTGATGATTCCAGGGACCACTTTGATATTCCCAGTCTAAGCACCTCAAACACCCTCAGGACTTCCCCTGTAAGGAAAAATGTCCCTGTATTTATTGAAAGCTAGAAAGTCCAAACTCCAAATGACTGTGTCATCCTTTATGATGAGAGACAGACCAGAATGCATGTTCTTTCAAAGTTTCTTAATCATGAGCTTTCCTCATCAACTCTCTGCTTGAATCATTTTATAGGAGAAAATAGCTGGTCTCCAACTAAGTCATAGTTGTATATTTAAATATATATGCATATTTATATTTCTTTAAATACAGGATATTATTTGGTCATCGGCCTTACTGGTGGGTCCAAGAAACTCAGGTTTACCCAAATCACTCAAGTCCATGCCTTGAACAGTTTCCCACTACATGTGAAACAGGTCCAGGTAAGCAATTACAGCAGCCTCAAGTTATAAAAGATATTCCAATGCAGAGTCATTATGTAAGATTACCATCTAATAACTGTATGATATCATGTAGGGTATTAAAGAAAATGTTGTGAATGAGGATGCTAAAAGTTCATAAAAATTGTTAATGAGAAAGAAAAGTTTTATGAGCAATCAAATTTCACTGAGTTATTTCTGAAAGGGTAAATTAGAAGAATACTCTCAAATAATTTTATATTTGGCACTTTTTTTGGAAAAATGTAATGGTTTGATACTAAAACAAACAAAAAACTGCTAGAACAAATTGCCTAAGAACTATATTAAAATGCTAGAAATATTGATATATCTGCTGCTGAGCAGCTTTCAAAGTTGTTATAGGTTTTCTGAAAATCTCATGAATGAGGAAAGAATAGGCAAATTTTCTGTAAGAAAAGTAAGTACTTCCCAGTATTACTTGATTTCTTTAAAATATTTTTTCTTTTATGTAAGTATGTAAATAGACTTCTTGGGCCACTTTTTTTTCATTATAAATAAAGTTCTGCATGAGTGTAAAATCTTTACTATAGAAGTTGAGTTTCAAACTATAAAAAGGTTTTTTGAAATATATATATATATAAAGGAAATTACATGATGTTATTTTTAATTTATAAGAATGTGTTATACCTCACCATAGTTTGTTACATAAATCTTTGCCCTTTACCATCCTTTGAGACTAACCCTGATTATAGTGAATGTGTAAGTTCCTAATGAGTTCTCTGAATCTTTCTTTTTTGCTCTTATAAAAGTGTACATCCATCTGTTATATTACTTATCACATTGTACTATAATTAATTCTTTATATATTTGGCTCCCCCAGTAGATTGTGCATTCCATCAGGTCAGGGACTGTATATACTTTATCTTTGTGAAATTAATGTGGTATGGATGGATGAGTAGATGGGTGGGTGGGCAGGTGGGTGAATAGATGGATAACTTTTGAGGTCATTAAAATGCCACCTTGTTTTATCCCAGCACTTCCCAGCATGTGTTCTCCGAACATTTGCTGGGAGGAAAAAAAAAAAAGAAAAGAAAAGGAAAGAAGAAAAGGAAAGAAAGACATTTTGCATTCTATATTCATTCCTTGGAGATTTACAACTCTCTTAAGCATATAAAAGGCTCTGAAAATTCCTGCATAAGAAATAGATTTGAAAAGAAATAAATCTAAAAAAAAAATAGATTTGTCTTTGTTTAACTTAGTGTTTTTCAAAAAGAGACTGATGTTGAACCCGAGTGAATCTCCACTTGGTAAAGACTTATGGAGAATATCAAAGTAAAGTGATTCAAAAAAATAAAATAAAATCAAGCTGCATGGGAAAGACATTCTGGTAATAGAAAGGCTACCGGTCTGCAGGCTTCTGCCAGGATTGATGGCCCCCTTTACAGCTTGTCCTCTAGCACTTCATGACAAGGGCTCCCATTGGAGCAGCCAGTCACAAGATAGGCATAGAGGTAGCTGCTTGTGCGCAGTAGTCAATTGATAAATCAGACAGAGCAATGATATTTTTTAGATGTTTTACTTTTCAGCCCAAGAGGAAAAAAAAAATCTGATTCAAGATCTAATACAAGTACTTTAACTTTTTTTTTTGGTTAGTTAAAAACAATTGGATATGAAAATGAGTAGAGATATGGAAGATTTTGGTGCAACACCCTGAGTCCTTAATTAGCCTTGAACATTTTAATTTCTGTAAATTGATGAATTCGAAAAATCTGGAAAAAGTTTTTAGTGTTTTGAGGCTCGATTTGACTATTTTTTCTTGATTTCTACCTATATCTAAACATTTCATATAGCCTGTGACCTGTGGGTTTTTTTCTGAGTTATTTGTAATTTTCATGGCTAACATGCTATTCTACCATCCATTTCTGATATTGATACTCTGTTTACCACCTTTCAAATGGATCAACACTGTTTTTGCAGGAAGTCCATCTGGCCATGCAATGGGCTCATCGTGTGTCTGGTACGTTATGATAACGGCTGCCCTGAGCCACACTGTCAGTCGGATGAATAAGTCATCTACCACTCTGCACAGGTCAGCTTTGTGCCAGCTTTTGTAACACTGGAATATAACAGTTTTGAATATAGAAAAATCTTTTTTAAAAATTTATTTTAGCATATTTTTAGTTGTTGAAATGTGCTTATTCTATTCTATCATAAACAAAATAGCAAGATGAACAGAAAATAATATTTTTCTTTAAAGTAATGTTTTAATTAGCTCACAGCTATTGCCACATTATAGGGTTGGAAATGTTTAATTGATCAATGATTTTCTAAAGGTGCCTTTAGGTTTCCATAATGCAATCATCACTTTGGTAGCTTATAAAATAATTCACCTAAAATTATATAAGGAAATAATATTGCATATATACTCCCTTGCTTTCACATTAACTAGAAACTTTGGGAATCATCATTCCCCTTGAATGCATGTTAATTTAGTAAATTATGCTTCTTTCTTTGACTAGCTAGTGTTTTTTATATCAGCAACATTTATTCCAGCTTTAAAGATGTCACAACTTTTTTATTAAAAGCATTCTAGAAGCAAATTCAAATTTGAATATTATTAGATTTAATGTTAGCAGATTTGTAATGTTCAGAAAGGCCTAGAACTTTAAGATTACTCAAAATGTTTGTAGGAATTGGGCTATTTCCTTCTCTTCTTCCCTGAAATACTTTAATTATCATTAAAAGAATCCTGAGCACCACTTTAATCATAAATTATTAGGCTACCTGAGCTAAGATTTCTCAGTAATTGCTTTAAAAATACTATAAAGAAGCCAATATATAAAGTTCTTTTAAAATAAAAAATTTCCAAGATCCATCATATAGTCCACTTTAATTTAGAGTAGTATTGGATAATATAAGAAACAAACAACCAAAGGAATTTGGGCGTATTTAAAGTCTATCCTAATGAGACAAATTGTGCCATGTATATCTTAATGTATTCATTATCCAAAATAACAACAGTAAAAAGTTGTTGTAATTTAAAGAAATTAGCATTTTCTATTCACAGGCAGTTTTTTGAAGTAGGAATCTAGATAAGCCTCACCTTTTCTCTATAATTGATCTCTTCCTCCAATTTCCAAACCTGGAAAAATAGTTGTTTCTTCCAAAAAAATCTCATAACTCTTTTATTATTTTTATAAATGCAATGGCCCTTCATCTATCAAAATGTTTAGTAGCTACTCCTTATCTTAATATTACCAAATCCTTGTTTATTCTTCTTCCTTATGGATAACCCCAGCTTCTTTGGAAGTCTCATTTTTCTCTATTCCTTAGTTTTTCAATAACCAAAGTTTGTTCTAATTATCAAGAATAAACCATTCAGAACCCCTAAGGATTCTTAAAATTCAATGTTGCTAATTCTTTTTTTTTTAATTAAAATAACGAGCTTTGCATGGATTTTAATATTTTTATAAGTTTTTATACTTGTACATTACTGTTTCTCATCCATGTATAACCTAGAGGTCAATTCCTTTGTTCCTTATTTTACACATCTTAAAAATCAAGGAATCAGGACTCTTGAGAGTCTGAAATTAAACCCAATGAAAACTTGCCCTTGACAGAATGTTCTTTTGCTTTTCATAGAGTGAGTGGCAGCTGCCTCTCCAGTGAGTTTCTGCAAGCAAAGAAAGGTTGAGAGAGAAAGGAAAAGAGGAAGCACATATGATAGGGAGTAAAAAAATATAAAATTCATTCTTGATCATTCCGGATATCAGTAATTCCCCCAAACTTGAATTTCCCCTATTCCATTAAAATAATTATTAGGTTGTCAAACTGGCTTCCTTTCATAGTATTTATTAAAATCTCAGCACATAAATTTAATGCATTGATAAATGTAGAAACCTCTGTTAAAGCTTTTCCAATCCAATGGAGCACATGGAAATAACATTTTGAGGAAAAAAAAAAAAAAGACTAGAATCACGATGTTATGTCACAGATTATTCCTCTAAGAAAGGTGATCCTGTGTCACCCCTCTAATTTTACAAGTGATACGATTTATTTGCTTTTTACGCTTTATCTATTCTTCCATTGTAGATTGGCCTGGTCATTTCTTTGGAGTCTTTTTTGGTTGATTCAAATCAGTGTTTGCATCTCCAGAGTATTCATAGCAACACATTTTCCTCATCAAGTTATTCTTGGAGTAATTGGTGGTAAATATAATCATTTACCTTTGGTTGCATCATTTGAAAGCTTTAGTGTCATTTGTTTTATGTTGTCAGATTCTCCCTGGTAATCAGTTCCCCATTCTCGGTTAATTCTGTCAAGCCACTGACATTTAGTGCTACCCTGGGAGCTTAAGTGGTTCAACACATCTCTCAAATCCTCCATGTACACAATGGCCCAGTCTCACTTAATGATGTAAATGTTAATCTCTTACTGTGATGAGCTTCTCTGAAGTGTGAATACATCTAAGTCCAACTCCCGAAGCACCACTCAGACAGCTTACTTGTGTCTTGGTTTGGGGACTTAATAATAGCCTTCCAACCTGCATACCACTTTCTTGGAAACACCTGAAGTGATTATTACATGACTATGAACTTCAGCAACTGCTTTGTATTTTTGAAGTAGCATTCACAATGATTGAGTTTCTTCCATTTGGCCCCACAATCTTTTCAAAGGTTCTCTAAGTTAATTGGCTATGCAATTGAAATATTAATTACAAGCGCTTAGATCAGTGCTCTGCTTATAAAATGGGTTGTTATTCACTTCACTTTAGGATTCCTGAAAGATACCCCCCTCTCCACATCCCATCCTAATATGAATGGCAAAAGGACCATAGGGCACGTGTATGTTTAGTTACTGCCTTAAAAATAAAAGACTTTGGAAAATGGATAGAAGCGAGGTGTCTAAATCTCTTCATCATTGAAAACTATGGCTAAATTCTTTAATACAGAATGGAATGATTCCCGGGGGGCTCAAGGGAACATAGTCACCTTTGGTGTCTCTTTTTAATCCCAGGCATGCTTGTGGCAGAGGCCTTTGAACACACTCCAGGCATCCAAACAGCCAGCCTGAGCACATACCTGAAGACCAACCTCTTCCTCTTCCTGTTTGCACTTGGCTTTTACCTACTTCTCAGACTGCTTGACATTGACCTGCTGTGGTCCGTGCCCATAGCCAAGAAGTGGTGCGCCAACCCTGACTGGATCCACATTGACACCACGCCTTTTGCTGGGCTGGTGAGAAACCTTGGGGTCCTCTTCGGCTTGGGCTTTGCGATCAACTCAGAGATGTTCCTCAGGAGCTGCCGAGGGGAAAACGGCTACAAGCTGAGCTTCCGGCTGCTCTGTGTCCTGGCCTCATTGACCACGCTGCAGCTCTACCATTTCATCAAGATCCCCACTCACGCAGAGCATTTATTTTATGTGCTGTCTTTCTGTAAAAGTGCATCCATTCCACTGACTGTGGTTGCTCTGATTCCCTACTGTATTCACATGCTAATGCAACCAAGTGCAAAAAAGGTTAATTAGAGTTGTGTAGAATTAGCACTCTTTGGTCCCAGGTTGACCCTCCTGTTCCATCCATCCTCCAGCAGAAACACAGAGCAGGTGAGAGACTGGGGGCTTCCCGTCGGAGGGCACAAAACGGCAGCCACAGGCCTCATCCCACCTGCACAGATGTTTAGTTCGGTCTTCACAGTGGTCTTTTTTTTTTCTTTTCAAAGCTAGTTGTCGACATTTAAAAACCATGATATTTGATATAAAAATCTGAATTCCTGTGTTTTCTTGAAAAACTGGATGGTATAGCAACAAAGTGCCTGTATTCCCACCTGGAAACAATCAACTGCTGCTGACCGTCCCCGGTAGGAAGCTGGCACTATCCATTTATCACAGTCATCAGCACCCCAGCAAAGGAGCCCCAGTATCAGATGCCTTTCCTCTTTAGCTGTTTCTGGCTCTTGTGGACATTTTAGTGGCAGTCCAATCCAACCCTTTCAGTCTTCGTATAAGGAAATGGAGCCTCATTCAGGTAAAAGGATTCACCTTTGTCATACCACCATCAGACAGGATTTAGAATCCAAGTCTTCTATAAAGCATTTCCATTACACTATGTTTTAGTTCTTCATTTTCAAGGAGTAAAAATCGGTAAGATTTTGTGTAGATTCTATGATAATTCCTATGTAAATCAGCTAATTTTCTAAAAATAACATTAAAATATCACATCCTGTTTGACTTACACCATGCATCTTGAGAGGGGCCGTGATGGCTCTAGATATAGATACAGATCCAGGGAAAGGAAACAGGCCAGGCTACTTGTCCAGATTCGAACCTCTGTTTAACTCTTGTTCTCTGTTTTACAGTACTGCTTTTTAATATTTCAATAAATGCTGCTGAAGATACTCTGCTTAGAACATTATTTACCCTGAAAAGCTTATCTCTTCACTGTGACATTCTTATACTTTATTTTTAGGAGCCAATTTTTCAAAACGAGGGAAATCAAATGCCTTTCTCAAGGTCACGCTTCAACCCAGGAAAACTATTAAATGCTTATATCTGTTAGCTACTTTAATCTTTTTGATACTGAACTATGAATAAAATCTACAGCTTTACTTTAGAAAACTAATATTGATAGAATGTAAATATTATATTAAGAATTTCTCTGTAAGGTTTTTTTTTTTCTTATTGGACCTAGTAATTCTGGACTTTAAGTTAATAATTGTCATTTTGATCAAGTACATTTTGAGTCAAATTTTGCTGCATCTCTTAGTGACTTGTGATTTACCACAATGTTTCATGTAACTTTTTTCAAGAATTCTAATACATGATTTATTTTAGATGATGACGTATTAAATAACCCATAAATATTTATGAAAACATAACAGTTGCAGCGAGTACTATTTGACAAGATACTAGTTGAGGATAACAAAACCTCAAAAATTAAAGTAATTATTGGTTCATTTCTATTTATAGAGTATATGCTGTTGCTTTTACAAAACACACTTAATAGCTTGTTTTCTAAAAGGTAACTGAATTTAATTTTAGTGATTCCTAAGCAAAAAGTTGAAGTATGAAGAAAGATTATCTTAAGAATGAAATTTGTCTCATGTTGATGTGACATTTGGGGTGAAAGAGGAAAGAATAATCTTTAACATATGACTTTTGTCCCTTTGCTCAAGCCTCCCAGTTGTCATTAGAAGATCATTTCAACTCTTTCGCAGTTTGCGATGCATTTGCCTCATCACGTATTCTTCTGCACTTGTCGGAGAGCTCATTCTTGGCTGAGAGCTCTTTGTCAAACTTTCATTTGAGATCAGTAATGTTAACCTTGAAGAATTTTGCATCCCAATACAATATCAGCCTGCTCTTCCCAAGGCCCAAGGAAAGAGAGGCATTAATAGCCAAAGAATTCTGCTACAATGCTTGATTCCACTGTAAATCCCTTCTCAGTTCCCAGAAAGAAGCTCTCTTCAGCCACGCCACAGTGAGTGCTGTCTGTTGGATAATACATGACCCTGAGAAGGGGAACAGGATGAGGTGTGGGCTCATTTTCTATAATTAATCCTCATTAATTGTATTAACTCTACTCTTATCTGCAGTAAAGCCCTGGAGTCCCCATGTGATGAGATTTTCCTTTTTACTCTAGTTGAAGTCTCCTGGAGGGATCCGTATGGTGGCAAATGTCTTTTGCAGTTGAAACTGCTTAGGCAGCAAGAGGAACAGCTTCTCACAGCCTTATAGAAAATGTTTGCCTTTAATAATAATGGAAAAGATTCCTCTGTTTCTGATTTTTTGCCAAAAGTAGGTGAAATCGAGCTCAATTGACTTGCTGTTACTAACTATATCCATATATTCAAAATGTCTACACATCTACATATTCAGGAAAGAAATGTTAACATAATGAGTTTTCAGGATGACAATGTGGATAGTTGACTTGAGGAACTGTCTGATCAAGCATATATTTGAAAATAAATGCAAAAGAATTTTTTATTGCTGAAACTAGCTATCAAGAAGAGTGTTGAATCCATTTCCTTTAACAACCTATTGATTGGACCTCTGCCTTAGAAGGTTAAACTGATGCCTTCTCTGGATCTCTTTCATAATAGCAGAAGGGTAATTTAACAATTATTATAAGATGCCCTTGAAACTCAAAGTTATATCTCTAAATGCTTTATATTTATTCAAAAATCTGTGAATAAATTCAAGATCAAATTGGTAGATACACATACAAAAAAATTGGTATAAGAGAAAGTCAAAAAAGTTTTAAAATGTGATTCATTTCTTAAGTATATGTATTCCTGCACTTTTTAATCAGACTTTTTACAGTGATGGAACTACTCTATATCTGTGCTGTCTAAAATGGTAGTCAGTAGCTATATGAGGCTACTAAGCTCTTTAAATGCAGCAAATGCAACTGAGGAAATGCATTTTAAATTTTTATTTATTTTTACTTAATTTAAATTTAAATAGTCACGTGTGTCTAGTGGCTACTGAATTGAATAGCACAAAGCAAGTCTCACAGTGGTTTTCCGGGGTGGGGGGCGGGGAATTAAGCATTTTTTTAATATTGTCACCTGTACCACATTCCTGTGAGACAACATGAATCGGTATTAACTACTTTATTTTATATGAAGAAATTGATTTGTTGGCAAAACATGAACAAAGTATGCTTACCCCAGCCCAGGGATCTTTTGATTAACCCACAGATGTAATTTTCAAGATTAAAAAAAAATAGTTACTGTTAACAAAGTATATAACATTCATGGTAATGGGTAAATCCCATTGTGATCTTTACACACTTCAAAGAAAGTTTTAACTTGTGTGCTGATACTAAACATTTCTGGGACTTGAAGGATTAAAGTGACTATAAAAATTTACCAGGAGACTGCTGCATTTTTGAGAGAAGCCCTCTACAGATCTGGGATTTTTTCTCTGTGCAGCTACCCTGTCCTGTGAGCTCTAACCCCTTCAGTATCCCCAGACTCTTGGCTCTGTTGCCTCAGACCAGGGAGTCTGGGTTCCCCCTCCCTGTACTGTGTCTTAGAAACCTTCTAAGGGCCATGAAACTGGATAGAGTTTTACCCAATTTTCATTACCACATTCCCTATAGGTGAATGACTCTCTGACCAAGTTGTCCTGCTTGTCTGAGTCTACCATACCTGTATGCTAGACACCAGTAATTTCATGGCTATTCAGAAACTGTTCGAAAAAAGGTTACTGGTGTCCAGTTGCACCTGAGGATTCTGCCCTCATTGACTGACGTCCTGGTCACTCGGGGAATTGCAAACAGCCCTTTGGATGATTACCTAGACCTCAGTGTTGCCAAGAAACTAAGATGGTGTTTCTAATTCTTCCCTGTCTCCTTACTTTTAATGCTTTCCAAAGGGATTCCATACTGATGGTAATGTGGGGCTACTTGATCATATTTTTTTTTGAAGATTTTAGTTTTTGTTTTTTACAAAAATGTTAACAGCAGGAAGATTCTGTAAGAAGCAACAACTCCAGAAACTTCTGCCAAATGACAGAAACTCATGGGAAAATTCTGAGTTAGAAGTTCTTCGTTTTAGCTCTGCAAAGGACAAATGTAGTTTTTGTTCAATTTGAGGCCGGTTTGATGTGGAGTTCTAATGACTGCCTCGGCTGCTCTTTGACGGAGCTCACAGTAATGACTTAGAAGAAATTACATCATTTCCTTCGGCAGCAGAGAAGTGGTTATTCTCAAGGATGGAGAAAATGTAAAGATTGAGGTTAGAAAAGTTAGCATGAAGCTGGTTAATTATTTTCTGTTTTGGATTTTGAAATTTCTTGGAATCTTTTCCTCTAACATTTTGCCAAGACAAAAAGAATCTGTCTTCAGTTCAAACCATGATATTTCCCCGAGGAACACTGTGCTCTAAAGGAGCTGCCAGCACAGGGAAAAGGAATGAGTGCAGGGTCCTGCCGGGTGGCTTTGTGGCAGACCAGGGCCTGGCAAGGGGAGCATTCTCTCTGGCAGGACGTCAGCCCATTTCCGGCGCTAGCCTGAGTGAGAGCAGCAACCACTTCCCTGGGACTATCTGCATACTCTGCAGGAGGAGCAGGCCATATGTGTGTCTGGAAAAGAAACCCAGAACTAATTAAGAGAGAGAGCTTCTTTCCTCCTCTAGCTCTCATCTACCCTTGCACATTGATTGGCCCAATTATATTCTAACTTCTGTCCAAAGAACTGACTTTTTCCTGGACTCAGCCTGTGTCTTATGAAGTGTTGACCAGATTGTCATCCTTGCTCATATATCCTGCCTTTACTGGAAGGAGTTTTCTTAAGGTGGACATTGCATTCACCCATCACTGCCTTTCATAGACATCACACTTCCCCTCATGCTAAGTAATTCTCCATTAAAATCATCTGAGCCTTGAGATCCCTTTTTCTATATAATCATTCCAAACTACCTTCTAACAATTTTTTTGAATGAAAGAAATGGTAGAGGCCTTGTCATATTTTTATATGAAGGTTGCATTGATTTAAAAAGGAAAAGTAAATGCCTCTTGAGTTTGTGAGATTTTATTGTGCATCTTATGTTGCTAGCATTTGAATGTTGGTACCCTGCTCATGCTGGCCTCAGGAGGTGGTGCCACATGTCCCTGTGTGGCTCCTAAGGGATGTTAGAACACAAGAGGCAAGTGCTAGAAAATTCAAGGACTTCGTACAGTTTGGCAGCGAGACCCTGGACTGGGATCATCAGACCCACATTCTAGTCTGTCTCTGTATCTAACTACTGTGATGCTGGGAGGCCATTTAACGTTGGGGGCTAGGTTGACTAATATCTCAAATCAGGCTTAAAATGGGCTTAGAATGGAAAGTTCATCCAGCTCTGACATTCTGCAACTCTAAAGATCTCATTAAATGACATTGGAAGAGCCAGAGTGTATTAAATTTTATTCACATGCAATGAACAAGGCTATAAATTCTAAAGAGTACTCTGTTTTGTAATTTGCTTTTTTAATAAACAATTTTTTATTTATATAATGCATTTCAGACTTTAAAACATTTTATTTCAATTAGAATCTAAATTTTGTAGCTATTTTATTCTCATGGAGATGTGAAATAATATAACTAATGTTATAGGGCAAAATTATAAACATGGTAATATTCATAGACTTTCTACTCACTTCTCTTACAAAAGAGATCCTATAATTAAATTACCAGCTCCACTTCCTCTTTGTTAAGGTCCTAAAGAGGAAATTCTTCTCACTGGAAGAGATACTAAGGGGCTAAATATAATAACAGCCTGAGTGAGAAGAAGGGAAGAAGTTTGCTTTATGGGAGGAGAGTTGGAGGTGCTTAATTAACTGGATGGTGTGAGGGAAGTGACTAGATGTTTGAAAGAACATTTTAGAAAGTTTGTTGTGGGCTAATTATGAATCTCTCAAAATCGTAAAGATGAAATTTACTTATTAATTCTATATGGCTGTTGTAATGTGCTTCTTTAATACAACACAACTCTCATACCAAATTATATGATGCTAAGATTTTTGAGGATGACCATGCTAAATGAAAATTAGAGATCTAATTTCAAATAGTTTCTAAAATCTTCTCAGGCTCAAACAAGGCCCCGCTGTCCTTGGTTTTCTTTTCTCTCTAATCCCCCTACCCACTCCCCTGACAAACAATTATTAAGTTCCTTTAGATGCTAGATATGCAAGGATGGGTACAATATAGGCCTGCCTTGCCCTAAGAGAGATCCCCAGTGTTCCAGGCTCACCTGTTGTAGCTGTGGGTAGATGCCAGGGCTGGGCTATCTCTGGCCTGTGGGCTTGGAAGGATTGAATTGAGACTATATTTGGCTACAAGTTATCTAGTAACATTATTCCCCATTTCTTCTAATTGACCCTATTTCAAATTCATCCTCTTCTTGAATCACTTTCTTTTCAACTCTGGTTATATACTGCCAATGGAATCCAGATCATTCCCAGTCTAATATTAATTTTATCATATGAGAGAATGAGAAAGCATAATCACATAATACCAAGTCCCTAAAAGTAAAATTCTTCACTTAAACCAGGGTACATGGAATGTTCTCTAAAAACCACTAGAATGAGCTGCAAGGACTTGCATCCAGTGCTATCTCCTTTTCATAGCAGTGATATTTGAAAAAAAGGACTATGATTAATTCCTTCTTTCAATCAATAATTTTTGAATACCTCTAAATGTAAAGGTCCTATTTTAATGTCATTTAAACATACATCAATACTTAAGCATTGCATTATTTTCTTTATACTTATGTTTCAGTATTTTTATTAATAAAAATCTAACTTTATCTATTAAGATTGTGTTAATCCATAATTAACAACAACAACTATAAAAAATGACTTCAGGGCTTAAACAAATGAGAGGCATCTTTCTCTTGTGTAATAGGATGGCTGGAGGTAGGCAATCCAGGCTGGAACAGCTTCTCAATGATGTCCAGGAATCAGGCTCAGTCTGTCTTCCTGCTCTACCATTCATGGTCATGTCCAAATGACCACAGCATGCCTGCTGTACATCCAGGAAAAAAAGAAATGGGAAAGGAAAACAGACTTTCTTTGACCCATGCTTTATTCTGGAAGGGATAACCTCCATTGTTGTACCTAGAATCCATTGACCAGAACAGTGTCACTTGGCCTCTCCCAGTTGCAAGGGAGTCTAGGAAAGTAACTACTTTCTGACCTCTGTAATAGAGGCAAGCAATGGAAAAGGGTATAGGATTGGGTGTCCAATTAGATAACCTATTATGCCTGCCATAGTAATTTCTCATATATATATAAAATAATGAATGCAACTTACAGCCACATTCCTCTCCTGCAGGCTGCTAGATGGTTTCACAATAACACACAAAGACTATGAAGGCAAAATGCTTTCTAAATTATAAAATGCTTTTTGAATGTTAATTAAAGTATATTTAAATGACTTATTGAATTTTCACCTTCCAAGGAATATTATGAAAACATTATCTCTTACTTTGATTCCATACTTGATATATCAGAAATATATACTCTCAACTAATAAGATAGCATTATTTTCTCTTTTCTGTAATCATTCTTAATAATCATAGGCACTTGTTCTGAGTCACCCAGGGTGAACTTTTCCCTTTCTATGTCCAGCTATTCTGTTGTCTTCACATTTATCTCTTCGTATCTGAGAGTAAGAGCTGTACCTGAATTATAAACAGGAGGAAACTGCCAATTCACCAGCTGGTTATGTATTCTTCTTCCGTTATCTACTGCACATTTTGTCCTAGCATTGATTTATTGCATTGAGTAGTTGCATCCAGACAGCTACATGCCCATCATGTGTAGCTTGATTACTCATTATGAGCTTTAGGATACCATACAACTCACTAATGAGCACATTATAATGCTGGCCAGTGCCAATTAGATGATATTCATGTGCACTCCTTTATTTACAGTCTATCCATTTAAATTAATTGGGCATTTAACTGAACACAGTGTGAAAAAAAATTGAAATTGGGTTTCAAAGTTTGTTTAAGTTACTTTCATCTGCCATTTCTTACAGGTAGGTGAGATTATTCACTTGATCTGGAAATTTAAAACAAATACAAATAGACATAATGCTTATTTTATAATGGCACACATACATATGTAAATCGATCTCAAAACGTGTTTGAAAACAACCAAATTTGCAACTTTATAATCTCCACTAACCTCTTTATGTGACTTGATTACAAAGAGATTCTAAATGTATAAGTGATATTAATAAACCCAATCATTAGTTGGAAATACAAGGAGGGATCCTAAACCAACCTGATGAGAATGTTCTGATACTTTCTTAGGATAGGAAACTTACATTTAGTTCATGAATAAATGTTGGTAAAGTATATCTAATTTTGATCCTATGGATTTTTCTCTTTCAGGATACAGTATCAAAATATTCCAGGATCCACATTTTTAAATCAGTATATAATTGTCAAAATTGCATGTATGAATACACCACTAAATTCAAAGTGTCTTTTCATTGAAATGATTTCCTATAAGCACATGTAGAATAACTATATGAAAAAGAATTTCTAGACAGAAGAATCTAGAGGCTAACGCTTCTATTTTTTTTTTCTCAAATAGTAATATTTCTGGTTTATGGGCATCTGCTTCCATACAAATTTGAGATGCACCAAATAACTGATATTTTCCTCCCAAAATAAGTTAGAAAATGTGCTGTTTCAATTATTCATAAGCATTGTTTATAGAAAAAAATCATAAATAATTCTAAACTTTCTGAAAGTGAAACTAAAGTTTAGGAAAGAAGACCCCAGGAGAATTAGATAATATGGCAGCTTTTAAAGTTATAGTATGTCACACTAAGCAATCTTACTTCTTTCCCCTCTGTCAACTCAATTTAACAAGGTGAATCAAAATAAAATGAATGACCTAAAGAATTTTAACCACTCTAATAAGAGCCAATATGATTCTCTTTGTAACGTCTGACTTCTTGAGTCTGATTCTACCAAGCTCTCTTATTAATCCAAATGGGCACTATGATCTTTGCCTAAACAAGTTTTCCAAAGTTTCTGAGTATAGTGTAAGAACATGTTTCAAGGGAAAAGCTGGGCTCATGTTTTTATGACTCGAATTGTCATGGAACAACTGAGGCTCAGATCAGAAAATCCATGAACCTGTCTGTCTGATAGAGTAGCCTCTAGTCACAAGTTGTTGCTGAGAGCTTGACATATGGCTAGTCTGAGCTAAGATACTCAGTAAGTATAACTACACATCAATGTTTGAATATTTAATATGATAAAGCAATTTAAAATATTACTAATTTTTATATTGATTACATGTTATGGTGATATTTTGGACATATCAGGTTAAATAAAATGTATTATTAACATTAATTTTACCTTTTTCTTTTCCTTTCTTTAATGTAAGTAGAAAATATTAAATTACATATGTCTCTCATATTAGTGGCCCATATTACATTTCACTTGGAAGGCACTGCTCTTTCCTAATGGGAAAAATGAATATTTCCCACTTTTATTGTCTTGGATCTGACAAATGATGGGTTCAAAAGAAAAAGAAAAAAACTCCTCTGTGCTTGAGTTCATTCACTTGAATACTTCTTGCTAACTCCCGTGTGGTAATGGAGACTGGCTCCTGTATGGAGAAAACACTGGGCGATGCCTGAGCAGCCACTAGACATCGGCTTTTCACACACACTGGACCTAGTTTTTTCCATTTTCTATATAGACATTTAAAACTAAATTATTTTTGAAGATCATTAGAAATTAGCTTGGATCCCAATGTATGACAATGTGTATAAAAGTAAAGTATCATCATTTCTCCTTAAAGAAAAAAAAAATAACCCATGGCACTGCTGTAATTGGTGCATCATCTCTGTGTGAAGTTCTTGAGTCAGGTCAACTGACGGGGGCTCCTGTGGTGACTAATTTGTAGTAGGCTCCTTTCTGGGCCATCAGTTCTTTATGGGTCCCCTTTTCAATCACTATACCCTGTGACACAACTGCAATGATGTTAGAGTTCTGGATGGTGGACAAACGATGGGCAATGATAATGCAGGTCCGACCTTCTTTGGCTTTGTCCAAGGCAACCTGCACCGTCTGCAAAGAAAAGATTAAACGTTGATTTAAACACACATGCTTGTTCCCTGGTCCACCATTGCAAGAGTTGAGTTTAATACCACCTGAGTAACATTGCTATACTCAGGAGTTAAACCCAATGGCTTAACATAAGAGAAATATTTGCTGAATGCAATACATCAAAGGTTTGAATTGCAGTCCACAGACTGAGAAATTTCAGTGAAGCAAGAATGAACGAAACCATGAGGTCATTATGTAATTTTAAAATACTTGATGGTCTAGTTTGCTAAAGTGAAACCAAGGAAACAAGGTAAGGAAGCAGTCATTGGTCATTCCTGATTTTGTACTTCATTGAGGATATTTTAACTCTCTCCAAAATGGAGTCTTGATTTTTAAGGAGTTACTAAATGGTAAATTTCATTATTGCATTTTGCTCAATTGCACTTCCTTTCATGCAAACTGCACATCGGAGACCACCTCTTACCTAGTGTTTCATGCTGCCTACCTGCTCTGCCACATAACTTTGGAACTATAAAATATAATGCCCAACAGATGATCTGAATTATTTCACTCTACTTAAGAAAGCTAATTATTTGCCCTTAAAAAAATATCACTAAGCCTAGAGGATCTTAAAAACAGTTTTTATTTTAAAATTAAAAATTTTTTTTATTTGAAGCAATTCTATTTTAAATCGCCTTTTCTAGATTATTGTCTTTTGTCTCTACAAAGTGTTGGCAATTTCTACTGTTAATGAATCAGAAAACTAAAAATAGTACCATTTTATAAAAACAGATAATAGTACTATTTTATAAAAAAAAGATTCATTTATAATAATCCAAGACTTTAGAAAATCAATACATACCTTTTCACTTTCTGTGTCTAAGGCAGAAGTAGCTTCATCTAGTAGCAAGATTTTAGGATCACGAACGATGGCCCGAGCAATAGCAATGCGTTGTTTCTCTCCTCGAGAGAGTTGAGACCCCTGGGACCCAACGTTAGTATCATATTTCTGCAAAAAGTATGGTAAGTCTGAAAACCAGAAGCAGCCATTGCTCCTAAGCTGTTGGAGCCCACATTAATGACCCCTCTGTGAATTTAAACAATTTGTTGTGTTTTGAAATTGGGATAATGAATGAGTCCTTCTATATCAGATGTCAATCCCTTTAGAAATATAAGAAAAAATGTGCAGCTTGTGACCTTTTGTGTTGGGAAACAAGGAAACTTTATATCTCCTTCTCTGCATTCCTTTTGGGTTTGTATTTTTTATCTCTTTCTCCCTGTGTATGAGATCCTCCCTGATTCATGATTCCTTGATTTCCAAACCCTGTGTGGAAGATCTTTCCAAGACAGAATAATCCTAAGAATGAAAGAACCTTTTGAGAAATGTCCTTGTCCAGTCCCCTTTTGAGGAAGCACCATTGCAAAACACAAGTCTAAGTTCAAATCTCCACTCTGCTGCTAACTAGCTCTGTGATCATGGACAAATTATTTAAATTTCTTTAAGGTACAAACTAGTCTGAAAAATGCAGATATTAATAACCAGTTCACATATTTGTTGTGAGTTTTAGATGAAATTATGAAAAAATTCCTAGCTAGGTGCCTGGCATGACTACATAAAAAATAATTAGCATTCATGGACTATTTGCTGTGCATTAGGTATTATACTAACTACTCTAGTAAGATTATCATTTAATATTCACATAAATCATTTTCTCCCTATATTACAGATTACAAAACTTAGGCATATACAGGTAAGAAAATTGTGTGGAGACAAACAAAAAGCAGTGACGGTGAAATCTAAATCCAGGTGCGTCTAGTTTTTGAGCCCTTGCCCTTGACCACTATTCTACCTGCCTTCCATAACAAGGTTTTCTGTGCCTCCCTTGCCTCCTGACAAATGTTCAATTAAGCTGAGATTCATAATAACTGACTTTGTCCTTGTGAAGAGGAAATGCTCAGTGAAAGGTATTATAGGTAAGTCTATATGAGAAAGAGGCAATAAACCAACTCTAAATCAGTATCTCCTATAAAATAATCAGGTGCTCCACAAAGATTTATGGAATAAATGAATCTTCCAAGGGGCATGCAAGCTTTGCTTTTCATTTAGGATACAGCAAAGGGTAATTTCCATATATTTGTGGGTTTGGCTTCCCAAATTAGAAGAAGACCAAGAGCCTGACTTAGGAGCTTTTGTGAAGAGAACAACAACAACAACAAAAAGCCCAGCACAAACACCACAGAATTTATAAACACAATTAATCACTTACAAAGAAAAAACTATTTCCCTGTGGTATTTCAAAGACGTGAAAAGGGTTAAATGTAATATTTGGTTCTTAAGAATCAGTTTCCATGTCTTAATCTTTTTTTTACAAGAAACTCTAGGTAGATGGAAAAACTCAGAGCTGATATTGTGCTAAGTTCAAACTTGACTCTGGAAAAGTGAGATGCACTAGGGCAGTGCAACTTACCTTACCACATATGATGCACAATGAAATTGTAATGATGACAGTAATAACAGCAGCAGCTTTCTTTTTGTGGCTATTATGTGTATTCTTTCATTTTAATGCTATTTTTTTGCATTTTGCAGATAATTGAGTCCCAGAAAAGATAAGTAATTGTCCCAAAATTACGCAGCTAGTAAGTGGCAGAGTCTGGATTCAAACCAATGTCTGCTCCAAATCTCAGGACTTCTATCACCATTCTAAGCTGATACTCAGTGTATCACTGCTTTATGTATCACAGCTCTACAGCATCCTTTGTACTGGATAAGACAATACTTCCCCAAAGTGAAGAATATGTTGATGAAGGACATTTATTTTACTTAAAATACTGAGATAATCCCCAGGCATTGGGAGATAAATTGTGTTGCATTTGACCTTCTCTTTGAGCCCAAATCATAATACTCTTTGGTCATTCTACCTCTCCCCACCCCATCTCCCATAGGGAACCACTCTAAATTGGTGCTCACCTCAGGGAGTGACATGACAAAGTCATGCAGCTGAGCCTGCTTTGCGGCTTCTATGACTTTTTCCATGGGAATTTCTTTGGTGTTGTCCCCGTACTTGATATTGTCCATTATGCTACAGGCAAACAGCACTGGCTCCTGGGAAACAATTCCAATGTTCGAGCGAAGAAACTCAACATTTACCGTTTTGCTGTCATGCCCATCTATCATCTGCCAACAGAGATGACAACCAAGACATTGAGTTTCAGATTTCCAGCAGTGAGGAAAGTTTATATTCTGTAACCAGTGTTATGCAGGACAGTTGCTTTGTTTAAGAGACAACAGTTCCAGAACACTTGGAAATAAATTATATTGCAATTGACCTTTGGAGGTAGTGTCTGTCAGGAATAGTGTCAAAGTTATGATCAGACTATGGTTTTGTTTGTTTGTTTCCCAAACTCTAGCTTTATGGGTGGTAGAAATGAGAAAAGCACTCAGGACAGTATGCTGTTAAAAAAATATTTTCCCCTTATACTTTGGTGTAACATATGCTCTAGGCCACAGGCCACAGCTACACAGCAGGAGGTGAGCAGTGGGCGAGCAAGCAAAGCTTCATCTGTATTTGCAGCCGCTCCCCAGTGCTAGCATCACCACTTCAGCTCCACCTCAGATCATTGGGCATTAGATTCTCATAGGAGCCCCCCCATCTTTGGTGCCAAAAAGGTTGAGGACCACTGCTCACAAGTTTGCAGAATTACTCAACTTTGAGACTCCCTGGGTTATGAAAAGGTTTTTTTTATGTAAAGCTATTGGGCAATATGATAATTAAAACTGTTTCCTTGATTTTACTGACACTAACCTCTGAATAACTGAGATGATAGATCAAAGTAAGAAAGTACATTTATTCACTTGGTCAATCAATAAATATATATTGAATTACCCACCATAAGGCACTATGTAAGGCAATCTCTACTAAATAAAGAAAACGTAATTTCTGTTTTCTACTAACTCACAGCCTAGTTAGGCAGTTAAGTATAGGAACTCAAATACCTACCATTTGAGCTGGTTCACTTAAAAGCCCTAGAACAGTAAAGGTGCAATATGTGTAACATACTACTGTGAAGTATTTAGCCCTACAATTTCAGAAAAAAATATTATGTTAAATAGTGTGAACATATTATATTTTAGATCATTTCTTGGCAATGAAAAAAGCAAAGAAGAAAAACTATAGTGCATTCATCAACGATTAGCTTTCGCTTATCTTCTCCTACTCATTTTCCATAGTAATATAGTATATAGTCTGCAAAACACAATTTAATACTTAAATACTGAAAATGTTTGCTAACTATTATATATGTGTTAGTACTGCAAGCTCCTAGAAGACAGAAGACATACTTCACATCCTTTAGAACCTCCCCCAGGGCCTAACGTAGTACTGCACATTATAGGTATCCAATTAAATTTGAAACATTTGAATACCTGCATTTGGTAGCTTCCTTAAGGGGAAAGAGGATTTTTTTTTTAATTGTATAAAAGGTGGTATTTTTTTCTACTAAAAAATGTTTGTAGAAATGTTTTACAATAATATAACAAAATATATCATGTCTATGAAAGGTAAGGAATCACATTGATTTCTTCGTGGGCATTGCTTTCTACCTCTGACCAGAACATTCACTGAGCACATTCAGAGAAATATACTTAATATATCTGTTAATGGTGAAGAGGTCAAACATGAAGGATTCAGGTCTCTGCATATCATGTAGTTCACAACCTACACAGGTAGTAGACATGATAGATCTGACATTTTGGGAAACTGGGTCCTCTCCTTTGCAGAAATCAGACCCCCAGTGCAATGTGCTTTCTAGGTACATCAGTCACCTAATACTTTCAAAAAATTAAAATCTTTATACCTAAAATTAAAATTAAATTATAGTCAACTCTTACTCCTTATTTTTATAATTTTCTGGATTCTACCAATATCTGCTTATTTCCTTGCTTTGCTTTATGCAAAGAAATCTTTAGCTGCCTCTTTCTAGTATCTCTCAGTATTTCTCTTCATAATATTATCAACCCTTATTGCAATGAAGATTCTATTATTTAGGGAAATCAGAAAGGCCTTTTTTAAAATATTAAGATTAAATAATCAATAAGTGTAGAGCAAAATAAAACATTTTTGGACCCATGTCTCTGAATTATTTCTTAGAAAACTACTTGTGGATGTACTCCAACATAATGAGAGTGAACACCAAGAAAGAGGAAGCTATGGGAACTAGGAAATGATGGACCTAATCTAAGAAAATATTGCAGGAAACTCACAGGGTGACAATTGTTTAGCAAATGCTGATTCTAATTAGTTCAGACAGTGGCAGAAATGAGGGAAAGAAGCAGCTCCCACAGTATAGGTAGCAGGATAGAAACATTGGAATAACATAAAGATTTTATAAAGGAAAAGAATGCAAGGAAATAAAGCCTTTTAGAAAAACAATCAAGAAAGAAAATGTAATGATAATGTGCCTCAATACTTGACTATGGGATGAACAATACTTACCTAATCATAATAAAAGTTGTTAATCTATTTTTAACTTTTAAAATCAGCATAGAATGGAAGCATGAATGACAATAAATGTTATAAACAGAATGTAAGCATTTTGTATCCTCAATCATGTGGAAGTGTAGGTATCAGGACCTGACAGGTAAAAGGAGGAAGGAAGAAGTGAAATAAAGGTAGAATGGCTAATATTCTCATCTTAGAAAAGGAGAATTCAAGAGATGTTAAATACAGGTGATGGAAAAGAAAAAAGTGAATTAGTTAAATTTATAAATAGAAGAACTTTTTGAAGTGACATATCTATATTGGGAGGAGGTGGGTAAGGAGGAAGAGTGGTAAGGCTATGCTAAATTTCCATTGCTTGGGAATAAGTCAACAGAGTCTAAATTTGTTAAACCATGAAACAGCAACATAAGCATATTATTTAGAGACATTGAGGTAATCACTGGGAGATCAAAAAAAATCTGTGGTTAAAAAATACACTCCAAATAATGAGAGGGAAAACCAAGAAAGAAAGAGGAAGATATGGGATATTTGAACAGAGAAATGTGGGATTGAAGGTGGCAAAAGTAGAATAAAAAGTTCTTTATTACAAATATTTCTCATTTTATTTTGTACTCCTCTGTATATATTATTTGGAAAGAAAAAAAAAAGAAAAGGAGAGAAAAGAGAAAGAAATGCTGTGGAAAATAAGCAACAAAGCAATGCACAGATTTTTCAAATACTTTTGCCAAAGCTTTATCGAGCATGACTACCAATTTGAGTTCCTTATATTATTTAGACTTAAGCTTCTTGAACCAGGACTGTCTCAGATTTTTCATACTAAATCCTCTTGCTTGTTTATCGCTGTGTTCCTTATCACCCCCACTTTTTCCATTCCCAGTCATTAGTCTCCTGATTAGTCTGCACTTTCTGCTCCATTTGCGGGTAAGTGAATGCTTCTGTTAAATACACTCATCTCTAGCTTTGCAGTGTGCCCAGTTTTCTTTGCCTAACTAGTCAGAAGGCCATCTGGAACTGGGAAGAATATGATATTAAAAATGTGAGGTAGAATCAGGCCAAGCAGCAAATGACTAGTACTGGAAACTATCCATAAGGGTGAGTGTCCAAGGCAAGCGCTTTGGAGTGAGTCTGGCAAGGCATGACCTTAGAAACCATTTCTGAGGGTTGGAGATATTCTGCAGAAAGCAAAATTCTCAAAAGCATTTGCTTACCACCTTCCCTTGATCAGGATCATAGAAACGTTCCAGTAGCTGAATACTGGTACTTTTGCCACATCCACTGCTTCCAACAAATGCCAGTGTTTGTCCTGGACTAACAGACACTGAGAGACCATTCAGAACTTGTATATCAGGTCGAGAAGGATATGTAAATTTACAGTCAACAAAGTCAATCTGCCCCCGGAAGTTGTCCTGTGGATGGAAAGATTGGAATTATGTATGTACTCCTTCTAGAATCTAGAATATTGAAATGCACCTTCTGAATTTTAAACTTCAACACCAATGCTGCCAAAATGCAAAGTCTAAATACGGTAACTTAATAAAATGGCATTCTATTCCCTATCCAGCAGATGTAAAATAAAGGGAGACTTAAGCAGCGAAATTAAAAACATTTGCTGTCTTATTCCCATTCTAACCTAAGGGGAATTCCTTGTCAAACATTACTTGACATTCTGGAAGAAGGTCAAATGGAAGACAATAGTCAGAAGATATGATTATATCACAGAAGACAGTAAATGTCCAAACCTCTTCAGACCCATTTCCCCAATGATTTAAAATAATAGCATTACACTCGAAATGACTTAAAAACAAAGTTACTTAAGCCCCATATTGCAAAGACAAATACTTCCAATTGTACTAGCTAAATTATGAATTCTAGAAATGGATAGATATTTAATAGACCACACAGAGACTGTACTTTTATTGAACTGAAGGAGAAACAGGTCGTTAGACCAATTTAAAAAGATTTCTGAATCTAGTTTAGCTTTGTTAAGGTTTAGATTTGTTTTGCTCTCTTGAACATATTGGATATTAAAAAATAGGCAGGGAAGATGAAAAAACACCAGTGGGAACTATCGATTAGAAGAAAAGCTATTTTGTTGTAACCAAATTAATTTTCTGGGAGTCCATATGAGCTGAAACTTGAATTTGGATAAATGTAAATTAAATCATAATATTGGATAGGAAGAACAGGTTTTTTAGCATTCCATACCAGAACATCACTAGAACACATGGTGTTTGGGTAGCTTCATTATTCTGGAAATAAGTGTGTTTTAGAATTTAACATTCACTGCATATCATTGCCTTCTTCAAATGCCTGTTTTATGAATACTTTCTAATGCTAATTTATTTAATTTATTTACATTTATAATCTACTTTCTGTCCATTCTGAGAACATATGACTGAACCGGTATACTGCAGGAATTTAGAAGCTAAGTGGTGCTGTATGACCAGCCTCAAAGGCTATTATGCACACACACACGTAAGCACAACCATCCCCCATTGCCCTCATACCCCCATCCCAGTACTTACCCATCTTTCACCTGCACTACTGTATACATTGATTGGGGGTTGTCGGTCCAACAGTTGAAAAAAGCGTGCAGCTGATATTTTAGCTTTGGCATAATTTGGAGTGTAAGAGTAGGCTCTTCCAAAAGCTGTCGCACTCAGTACAACTGAAGAGATCACCCTGAAATCAAACAGACACCCAGGTGGAGAGGGGTGTTGTGTGGTTGGTGTGGCGGCCTATGAGGTAAGAGTTCGGGCATCCAGCCCTGGTTCCACTAGGAAAGAAACTGAGTGGCCTGGGCAGATCACTTCAGACTTGCCTGGAAATGTGGGGTTGGAGAGATGAGCAGTTTTCAAATTGTGTTTGTTCTATGAAGAAAAGGTGAGAAGAGGATTGAACAAGTGTGGAGGGGGGCTCAGAATTCCAAACCCTGCTTCAACTACAATAGTCCCTTTTTAAAACTTTTCTTTAAGAAAAATCTTCTTCAAAGAAAAAGAAAGAGAGAGAGAGAGAGAGAGAGAGGTAGAGAGAGAGAGAAGAGGAGGGCTTGAAAGATCACCAGATTGGGTTGATTTTTTTTACAATGCTAACATTCTCTGAATCTATTATAAGTGTGTAAAAGAGAATAATTGGTGCTATAAGCATCAATCTGTCTGTACCAAGCATATATGTAATTCATGCTTCAGACAGGATACAATCGCCTGTATTCTATTTGGCCCAGCCTCTGTTTTCAACATGCGAGTAATTAATAAGTGAATGAGTGATAAATGAAAGATAAACATGATGAGAGAGAGTTCTGTTGCTGTGCAGATATGATGCGAGGGGCACCCTGCACACTTGTCCACCTGCACTGCCATGCATGGACGGCCTGCCTCAGTGGTGGTGGCAGGGTAGTGTCTGTGTGTTTTACTCCTTAGTTCATAAGCAGAAATTGTTGTAGGCCAGACTTGCAAACCCAAACATCTCCAGGAGCCCAGTCCAAAGCTTAAAGCAATAAAAAGCAACTGGAATAAAATGGGAGACAGTGGAAGGTGATCTCTCGGTTTTTAAAGAGAAGCCAGAAATTGGGAGTTTTACATGCTGGCAAATAATTCTTCAAAAATCTTACATAAACTAAATGAGTCAACAGTTTGTGATTACTGACTTTAGTAGCTCAAAAATGTGCATAAATTTAGAAAAGAAACTTTCCTGTTTAGGATGGGTATAGTGGGGCAAGAAAAAAAATTTCTATATTTCCAGAAGAAAGATGAAAGGCGGGAAGACAGAATTCATGGCTTGAGTGAGAATGAACCCAGAATTACAGATTCTATTGGGACCACTTTTCCTAATGCTTTCTCAGACCATTTCCCTTCAGCCCTCTAATGTTCCTCACCCACCACACCACACCCACATACATGAGCACCAATCTCTTGGTGCCCTGACATATGTAGGCTCTCGCCTCTGGAAATGTGAGAAACTGGACTCAAAGTTAATCTTACTGGAACAGCAGATTCTAGCTATAAGAAAGGAAGATAATTACCCTGAACTGACTTTTGCTGTCTTTACCTAGGAGGAGTCAGCTGGAAATATGCCCTCTTTGCATGAAGTAGAATTCAATAAGATAGTTCTATGACCCACCTCAAATGGGCCTCTAAATTTTCTCGGCATTAACCAGTATAGTAGACTGTGTAAATGGTTAATCCTATTAATTCTGTACACACCCCTTCACAATATGACTTTTTTTGTCACTCTGTGATATTGTGATTTATAATAAGAAACATGTATTTGGTCTTTGCCCAGCTCCTGGCACAGACCTCCTAAACCCTTGGAACTTCTGAAATCTAGAGAGTGATCAAGGAGTTCACCTCCAGGAAAGGGTAAGGCCCTGAGGAATCTGAGAGTGGTGGGGTGGGCTGCCTGTAGGACCGAGACCTTAACCTGCGGGATCTGACACTCTCTCTAAGCAGACGATTTCAGAGGGAAGTTGAATGTAGACTCCCATCAGGTGTCAGGAGTGTTGTGATTGTGATAATAAAGGAGAAACACATATCAGATCCTTTCATCAAAAGGTAGATTCCATTTCTCTGTTCTTTAAATCTGGGCTGGGTTGTGTGGTTTTCTTTGGCCAAAGACATATTAGAAAAAATGTGATGCATGCAGAGACTTAAAAAGTGCTTACACGTTGGGTCTTGCTCTCATTTGTTATACCACAAAGAAAATAAGCTCACCTGCAAGAGAGGCCCTGTGGAGACAGAAGCACACTCAGAAGCCTAAGTTGGTTCAGTCCAGAAGAACCACCCCCAAGAACCCACAGAATCTTGAGAAATAATAAATTCCAGCTGTTCAAGACACCAAGTTTGGGATGGTTCATTCAGCAGCAAAAGTGACAAAAGCTAACAAAGTAATAGAACCAGGGCTGATCTTTTATGAGCTTGGCTAATAGTCCTCACCTGAACACGTAGCTGAAGTGCAGCCCTTCGTTAGGAATTAAGTAACCTCCATATCTGTAGGATGCAGAATTAGCAACAAACACTATGCACTGGGAAAATCCAAAGCAGAATCCATAAACATTTGCTTTTCGAATGGCTGTCTTGAATGGTTTCTTCAGCTCCCTCTCAAATGCTTCAACAAACTGCCTCTCCTTTCCAATTCCAGCAACAGTGCGGATATTACTGATGGCTTCATTTGTAATCTGAAGAATGAAAAAGAGTCTTAGAAATAAAAGAGCAGAGATAACTACTTTCCTGACTTTTAAGCTGCTACATGGATTACATCTGGTGAAAATGGCAGAATGCAGTACAAATCAGAGATGAAGGCATCATCTGAGAACAAAGAAAAGTTGCTGGAGACCAACTCAACTAGGCATAAGACATTCTATCCGTTCAACTCAAGTTCTGCTTAATACTAACATGGCTTCATTGCCTCCACTCGTGGAAGAGAGGAAGGGAAAGGTAGACGTGATTATCCTTGAAAGATTTTTAGCTTCTTTGTTGATTCATTTAAAATGTCTAAAATGGTATCTTTAGATGTCTTCTGAGATAAAAGATTGTTTAATAATACAAATTTAGAATATTAGCTTCAATTTTCTTAAAAATCAATCTGACCAAATATTATTTAAGATAAATTAAAATTAAGTATAAAGTTTATTTTAGTCTATACTATGAATTTGTATTTGTTTCAATCCATACTCTAGGGTAAATAATTACTGTTTCTGAATTAGGATCTGATCCTAAAAAAAGACACAAAGGTGGGCTACTTTCAACCACTGGCAAGTGAAATCCTTTTAGTTCTGCCTACTTACACAGTGTGCATTTTCCCTCTCTTATAAAAGACAAAATCTAAATTATAGTAAATTTGTTTAAAAAGTGAGGGTGTGTACATGTGTGTGTGATTTCTTATTCCTGATAATTGTCCATGCCATCGTCCCCTCATTTACCCCTGATAACCAGATATTAATTAGAACATACTTTGCAAAGTGCAGAGCTAAAACGTGAGTGTATTTGAAACCTATACTATACCACATAGTTCTATTTCAGGAAGACATTTACTGCAAGTCTAGTAGACACTAAAGTGTAAAAATTAAAAGTGTGTCCCATTTAAAAGATAACTTTTCTCCTTGTGGGCAGCACACCCCCAAATTTGTCCATACCGACACAACCTCTCCATCAGAGATTTATTGTCACAACCTTTGGGCAGAGGCACATATGAAAAGGGCTAGTAGGAAGTTGCTGACCATAAATGTTTGTAGGCTATCAGCTTCCTTGTCTACTACATACTCAGTCTTAACAGTTTGTGTGACAGCCACCCAGCTGTAAGCAGTCTGAAAATTGTATCTCTAAGATTACCTGTCCTGCAGTCTCCAGAGCCTGCTTGTCATGAGAGACAAATCCTGTCAACATTCTGGTCTGTATGGCTCCCGATAAAGCCAAGAAAGGGAGGAAGCACACTATGACCAGGCTTAGCTTCCAGCTAAAGAAGAAGGCAATGATCATGGCCACAGTGATGTTAGTGAAGGATTGGACCATCATCCCAATTTGAGAGCCAGCAGCCTGCAAGTCAAAAGCAATGAATCAACCTCACACTCACAGTCTTTTTTTTACCAAGTATCATTTTTTTAACTGAATATTGAAGGCTATTTTACACTAAAAAAATAAGTTTTTAAAAATCGTTATGATAAAATATATATAACATATTTATTTTTTTAGTCATTTGTAAGTGTACAATTCAGTGGCATTAAATACATTCCCAGTGTTGGGTAACCACCAACACCATCTATACCCAAAACCTTTTCATTATCTCCAACAAAAAGTCTGTACCTATTAAAAAATAATCCCCCTTGCATGTGGTGTACAGCATAGGGAATATAGTCAATAATATTGTAATAGCATTGTATGGTCAGGTGGTTGCTAAACATATTATGGTGATCACTTCTTTAGGTATATAAATTTTGAATAACTATGGTATATACCTGAAACTATACAATGCTGTATGTGAGCTATATTTTAATAAAAAAATTTTTTTAAAATCCCTTCTTCCCTCTCCCCATCCTTATAATCTTTGTTCTACTTTCTGTCTTTATAATTCGTCTAGTCTAGATACCTCATATAAGTGGAATCATATAATATCTTTCTGTGTCTAGCTTATTTTACTAATCATAATGTTTTCAAGGTCCATTTGTGTTGTAGCATAGTTAGAATTTCCTCTTTTTATTTGAATTGAAGCACATTTGACATACAATATTATATTAGTTTCAGGTGTACAACACAGTGATTTAACATTTAATCATTTACAAAATGATCACCATAAGTCTAGTAACCATGTCACCAAAGTAATTACAATATCATTGACTATATTCCCTATGCTGTACATTACATCTCTGCGACTTATTTATTTTATAACTGAAAGTTTGTACCTCTTAATTCCCTTCATCTATTTTACCCATTCCCCTACCCCACTCCCCTCTGGCAACCATCAGTTTGTTTTCTGTATCTATGAGTCTGTCTCTGTTTTGTTTGTTTGTTCATTTGTTTTGCTTTTTAGATTTCACATATAAGTGAAATCATATGGTATTTGTCTTTCTCTGTCTGGCTTATTTCGCTTAGCATAATACCCTCCGTGTTGTCACAAATAGCAAGATTTCATTCTTTTTTTATGGCGGAGTAGTATTTACATATATATAACATCTGCTTTATTCATTCACCTGTTAATGAATGCTTAGGCTGCGTCCATATCTTGGCTATTGTAAATAATGCTGCAATGAACATAGGAGTGCATATATCTTTTCGAATTAGTGTTTTTCTTTGGATAAATACCAAGAAGTGGAATTTCTGGATCATTCCTTTTAAAGCTGAATAATATTTGGTTGCATGTATAATATGTATATGCCATATTTTATTTATCCATTCATCTGATAAACGCTTGGGTGTTTTCACCTTTTGGCTGCAATGAATAATGCTGCCATGAACACTGGTGTACAAATATCTGTTTGCGTCCCTGCTTTCAATTCTTTTGAATATATACCTGGGAATAGAATTACTGGGTCATATGGTAGGTAGTCCTATATTTAAAAAGGTAGATTCTTTTAAATAATGAGCTCCCGTAATGCATTTGAAGGTTGGATTAATAAAAGTCCATTTTATTTACAGCTTCTTGGAAACTCGTCTATTGACTAATCTCATTTCATGGGTGTCACAGCTGGAGCAGTCAATGTGAGATTAATTCAGTCCTCAGCATGGGCGTCATGTTGTCAGGTATCTATGCATTTGGCTTGCTTGAAAATACCCAGGCATTGGCCTTATGGTAATATTACTTATTATTCAGTGAAGATTGATGTTTGCTCTATAATTACAGTTTTGAAATTCATATAAGACCATTATAAGATACTGCTTTCTCACTGAAGTTAGCCTGCTCACTGGTAAAAAGTTACATGCTACCTTATTACATAGCTGTTTAATCAACACAGATGGACAAAATAGACTTAATCCTAATATTGGTGAAGATTGGACCACTGTGGTAATTATTATCTATGCTAATCCACAGCATTTGATGGTTCCAAGTCTTCGTTTCAGTTGCAGCTATGCAAATGTGGCCAAAGGTTGGTGCCTTCTGTGTATAAAACACTTGGGCAGGTACAACAACATGACTACTTGTCAAAATTAAAGAGACTTCAGCATTATTTAAGACAAAGAACATAAAATAACCAAAAGTAAGCTCTTAAGTAACCGTAAGTGCTAAGAATAATCTGCATCTTCATACTATACTGAAGACTCAAATGGAATATATACTCTGTGGTCCAAAGAATTCCTATGTGTTGGTACTTACTCCCTTAAAGATGGGAGGAAAATCTAAATTCAGAATTTCTTATTTCTACACCTATGTTCATAGCAGCATTATCCACAATAGCCAACTGCCCATCTATGGATGAATGGATAAACAAAATTTGATGTATACACACAATAGTATATTATTCAGCCTTAAAAATAAAATGAAATTCTAACACATTCTACAATATAGATGTACCTTGAGAATAAACTAAGTGAAACAGGCCAATCACAAAAGGACAAATTTTGTATGATTTTACTTATATGAGTTTTCTAGAATAGTCAAATTCATAGAGACAGAGTAGATTGGTGGTTATTAAAGGGTAGAGAGAGGGGGCAATGGGAAGTTATTGTTTAATGGGTACAGAGTTTCTATTTGGGATGATGACAAAGTTCTGAATATAGTGGGGATGGTTCCATATCAGCATGAGTGTACTTAATGCCACAGAATTGTACACTTAAAATTATTAAACCAGTAAATTTTATGCTATGTAGATTGTACCACAATTTCTTTTACAAGAATTTCTGGTTGACAAAGAATATCAGCCATTATAGAGTATTTGAAAAACAGTTCAGTTTTATTTTGGGATTATTATTTTGTTTCCTTTTACAGCTTGTTCTTAAAAATATTTTAAAAGTAATAATACCTAAGACACATAATAGAATACATGTACAATAATACACATATTTATTTATTTATTTATTTATTTATTTATTTATTTATTTATTTATTTTATTTATACAAAAAAAGGGATCATACTCTACATGTTGCATTGTACTTTCATATTTTACTTAGTATAACATGACCATCCCTCCAGATCATAATATATAATACTTTGAAAAATAGCTGCCTAATATTCTTTAGTACAAATGTATCATAATTTGTTCAACCATTTTTCTATTGGTGAATATTCAAGGTGTTTCCAGGAAATTTTATTAATTTTTTATCAATATAAAAAATATCCTTGAATGCACATTGTCACACTATAGGAGAGAATTTACTAATATGTGAATTTTGCTCAGGGGGTTTTACCTACCTGATTACTCTCTAAAAAATGTTGAAAGAATTCATACTGTGTAAGTGGCAGTTTCTCCTCATTTTCAATACACAGGAAATTATCATACATGATAGTTTTGAGTTGATAGGTGGAAAATGGCATCTCATTATTTTATTAATGAAGTTGAATGATTTTTCATTGGTTATTTGTCATCTTAAATTTCTTTTTTGAAATTTAAGAGAATTGCTTGTCCATATACTTATTTTTTAAACTTTTTTATTACTTGATTTTTGTTCTCTTATCAAATTTAGGAGTAATGCACATATTAGAGTATTAGGTATATTAATCCTTGTTATAAATATTTATCTAGTTTGTCATTTGTTTATACAAAAGTTATAAATTTTTATGTAACCCAACAAGTATACTTTATGGTTTTCTGTTTTCCTTGAGAGAATCAAAATAAAATTTTTGAAGAAGTCAAGATAATTTTAAAGTACACCTAGAATAATTAATGTCCAGGAATAGATAAGGGAAAATTTTTGAAGGGAAAAATTATTATGCAGAGATCTGCCTTACCAGATAATAAAAATGTATCATAAAATTATAATAATTAAAACCATAAAATTCTGGTATAGAATAAATGAAATTGATCAATGAAAGAGAATAAAGAATACCCAGGTCATAGTTCTAAGTGTACATGGGAAGTCAATATTCACAATGGGCAGAAGGATTCAAATCAATGGAAAATGGAATCTATATTAAATATTTTTGGAATATTTTCTACTCAACTTGAAAGGGGGAAAAAGCCAAATTTCTATGCCACACCAATACTAAAATAAATTTGACCTGAATTAGTAATCTCATTTTTAAATAGTTTATTAGAAAAACTCTTAGAAACTGTTTTTTAAAGGATAAGTTAAATTTTTATGAGATGATTAGCTGTTACTATCTGAATTCTAGTGAAACCTTTAAAAATCCCTCATAGACTGAGGGACACAAGAATAGAAGAGGTAAGATTATGGTTTATTTAACCTAAATTCAAGAATAAGGTGAACTAGACACTAGAATGCTCAGGTGATAAGAGTGAAATTGGTATAGACTTTCTTTAAGCAGTAAGACACAGCATATTAAAAGTTTTAAAAGTGATTTTACTCTGAGTATAATTCAAAAATTACATTTGAGAACTAAAAAAAATAATGAAGGATGTGCTACTCTTAACATAAAATGATACAAATTGCTTACAAGGGGGAAAAGCAGGGGAAATTTTAAATAGAGAATTCTTTAAGAAATGATCATACATTAAAATGATGAATTTTGCAGTCATTAAAAATCTATTGTAAAAGAATAATGACCAAAAATTAGCTCATATCAGATTGTTGTAGGGGAAAAATGAAAGATTACAAAGTAATATCTAGAGTGTGACCCAAAGTCTGTGGGAAACACACGTATACATAGAAAAAGCCTAGAAGAGCCAAAAGGGATTTTCCTTTGAGTCAGAGAATTCCATGTTCCTTTGAAATTCTCCTGTATCATTGTCCATATTTTTGGCTGAATTTGTAGCAGTCAAGAAATATAGCACATTAACCCAAAGAGTTTTTCTTCCAAGAACATCACCAAAAAATATGATTTTTCTTTTCTTTTTACATTATCATAGAAAGTAAATACAGGTGTTGAGAAGCAAACTTGACTCTGGTCACTTTAATCTAAATGCCTGGTTTTATAAAGGTGTAATTATACATCTAAGTCCCCTGAACAAGGCTACAGGTTCTGGGGTTTAGAAAGCGCGGCTTAGTCTCCCTTAGTCAGCAAGACAGATCTTTGAAAGTTCAAGTTTCTAGGTAGCAATCATTTATTTCTTTCCCTCAATTTCCTGACTGGGCTACTCAGAACAGCTTCTCTTTTCTTAAGACTAACTGGACCCTGGACACCGATGTTAGGAAAGTTGTTTCCTCACACTCTTTGCTTCCATCCTCTAGGGGGTGCTATTAAGTCTTGTGAAATCTGAGCCTCTGAGCCTAAAAATCATGAGAGAGGAATCTCGGGAAAGTTCTTAATCACTCGACTCAGAGGAAATCCGAATTCCCAATATGTTTTGATTTATGCCATAACAATGATTCTGGTCACTGCCTCGGAGACACTGTCCATTTTAGGTGCTGTTCGTCAGCATTGGAAAGGGGAGGCAACATAGCTCTTGGATGTCCCAATCCCACGGGGTCCTAGTCCATAGAAAATACACTGGTGATTATCTGAAGGCTCAAAAGAAAGTCTATGCCAGTTACACCAACCCCAGAACACACCCTCCACCCTACCCATAGCTTACCCCTTGAACTTGGGAAGCATCTGTAGCAAGCCTTGTTGTCAATGCTCCAGGGCTATTTCTGAGGTCATCAAACCAGCCAATGTTTTGCCCTAATATTGCTCTGAAACCAAATTTGCGTAGCCTTTTTGTGAGGAGTTCCCCAGATTTAGCAAAAGCGTATCCCTAAAACATAAAGGAGTCTTTAGTGATAATTTAATATGAAAAGGGGGAAATAGCTAAATCACTTATTTAAAAACAAAATTTCTTACCTGCAGAAATTGAGTACAAAGGGACACACAGCCCATTGCTACAAAGAGAAGGCACACATCATGGATCTGTGACCTTTGTTCTTCTTTATCAAGAAGTGAAAAAGTCTTTGCAAGACAGAAAGCAAGAAAGGAACTTTATTATAACAATAGCAAAAAAAAAAAAATTGACTATGTCTAAAAGAAATTTGTCTTAAGCATTGGGTTAAAAACAGTTTCACTTTAAACATACTCTGAATATTTGTATTTTAATTTCTTGGGGGGAAGGAAGCCTGGAGAATGAAAACCAGTGGTTATGATTTATAGAATTTTTAAAATTTAAACATTTTTAAAATTTTTAAAACTTTTTCAATTGCAGTTGACATACAACATTATATTAGTTTCAGGTGCTTGACATAGTGATTAGACATTTATGCAGAATTTTTGTCTTGTTTCTTTGCCTATTGTAGGCAATTATGTTGGCTTTCCTCTGATACAGATGAAAAATATGATAAATGCCTCAAATTCTTTATGTAATAAGGTGAAGAGAAAAAAAAGAAAGGAAAGAAGGAAAGAAGGAAAGAAGGAAAGAAGGAAAGAAGGAAGGAAGGAAGGAAGGAAGGAAGGAAGGAAGGAAGGAAGGAAGGAAGGAAGGAAGGAAGGAAAGAAGGAAGGAAGGAAGGAAAGGAGGGAGGGAGGGAGGGAAGGAGGAAAAAGAGGGGGGAGGAGGGAGGGGTGGGAGGGAAGGAAGGAGGGAGGGGGAAGGAGGGAGGTGTGGGAGGGAACTTGAGAATCTGAGAATGTTTTCTAGGACAAAAGTCTAAGTATTATGTCTTTCTCCAATAATAGATGTTATAATTTTCCCACTCAGGTACACCTTTCCTCTTATCAGTTTTACACATATGTCAATATATATTAACATTCAAAAAACAACTAACTATCAAAGTATTGACTATAATTGGCTCAGAAGAGAAAAAAGTTTCCATCCATCTGAGGCTAAAGTTGTTGCCTCTCAATCATCAGAAACTGAAAACATTCTCCTCAAAAAACTATGGAAATTGTGAGTGGATTTTTTTAGCCTATAATAAGTAGTAAACTATACTCATAAGTATGTTCTGAACTTACAGACATATGCCCAAGTAAGCGATTGGGGATCGAACTGTTGCAATATGAAAATGGAAAGAACTTCATATTCTAATGACGTTATCCTACAATAATATGGATTTTATGTCTAAACCTTTCTAATTTAGACTAAACGAGGGAACAGTGAGAATTCAGAAAAAAGTATACATTATAGAGCTATACAGTAAATCCTTATCTATCGTTGAGTTAATTTGAGTAACTAGAACAATGCCAACAATCAGTTGCTCAAAGGAAACTATTCAATAAATATTTGAGTGCCTGCTATATGCCAAATAAATCCCTTGAAAACAACATAAACTACTCCATTTATGGATTCTTTTTTGCAAAGCAAAAGTAACATTCAAATTATCAAATTCCAAAGTAGAAAGAAGGGTTCTATATTAAAGAGATTTACTGTTTCTAGGATAGAGTTTCTCGAGCCTTCATGGTTCTGAACACAGGCAAAATGGGTTCAGAAGTCATCATTCTTCCCAGTATATGATAACTCACATTTTTAATTTACAGAGTTTAAAAATTTAGGTACTTAAAGATATATTTCAATTTGGTTTTAAAAAGCACTATAGAATCCCCTGTAACCCCAAACTGTGAAGCCACAATTTCCATTCTCCCTAAGGTCAACCACCTATTACAATCATGAACTATAGAACTGTAGATTAGCTGGTTCAGCTTTTATTTTATAGATGAAATATTTGGCCATCGTTAAATCCACACAGCTGTCCAGTTCAAGACTGAACATCTACCTATCCATAATCTTTTTTGTCAAAATCCTGCTCTATGAGGTCTTTGTACTTTTTTGTTAAAATTCAACCCAAAGGACTACCCATCAATAGGTTCCTCTGTTCTTAAACTAGCTGTAGTTTGAGCATACATCGGAGTCATTTTGAAAATTGTAACTTTAAGGAGAAAACAAGCATTCATTAAACTCTTACTATTTGCCAAATGCCAAAAATGTTAATTAAGCTAATTTAACTTAAGTGAGGATTTCCTTAAATTAGGATTCTTAAAACAATCCAGTGAGGTAGGTTTTCTTGCCCCATTTTACAGAATAGGAAAATAAGCCTCATCAAGGGGAAGCCACTTGCCCCAATGCACAAAGAAAATACAGAGCAGAGACCTACTATGAATTCAGGGCTGGCCAACTCCACAATTCATGCTTTTTCCTAGCATGCTACATCCAAATCGCTGTGCTTAGAACAGTTGGCACATGTTTTATTTCAAATAGATGTAGGAATTTGAATCAGATAAATTATGCTTTACATGTATATTGAGGCTTCACTAGATTAGCAACCAGGCTACTAATAGTGTCCAACCATTTGCTAGGTCCATGTTCCAAACTGTGGTCTTAGTACACTAAATGTAAATATTGTGCCTTTTAGGTATGTCAGAATGAAAATAGTGCAATTAAAAACAGACTATTATCTCACTCATGATTATACCCTATGAGATGAAAGCACCATTAACTTACTGATGAATATGCAATAATTATGCTGAGAGACAAACAGAAACAATGCTCTTTATCGGAGAGGAAAAGTCATAATGTGTTTGGCATCATTCTTTTAGCAAATATAACCCTGTGAGAATATTAACCATGAGCAGACTTTGGATTTCACCAACTAGATCCTGCTTCTCTGGTTCTGTAGCCCTTAAGGAAAAAAACTAAATTGCTTGGGTTAAGTTTTCCCTGGGATTCTTGGTTGTGACCAAGAGAATTACAAGAGCATATTCTCACTACTAATAACCAGTTGGTGCTCTAGGAGGATAGGGGCCATAGCTAAATATCAAGTTTTTTCTGACCTGGCCATTTCAAAGACTACTAGAGCTGGAAGGTATATTAGAAGTTATCTTTGTCAATCCTTCCTTTTATACTTAGGGCCCAGAGAAGTGGCATGATGTAACCCCATGGCATACAGTACTTGGTAAATAACTAGCAGAGCCAGTTTAAAAACAAAAACAAAAAACAAACAAACAAAAACCATGTCTCCTACAGGGAATCCAGGATTCTTTCCACCTCAACTCATAGACAAGACAAAGCTGGCTGAGTATATTTCTTACTCTGCTTTTATAAGATAGAAAAAGATGATGGGCAAAGACTATGATCTCCAGGATTTATTTTAAAAGCAAATATCTAGAGCATAGTCTTGGGTCTTTACAGATCCAACCCTATCCCCTACACCTTCTACATCTACGTCTACTCAGTACAGTGCATTTCCAGAGCCTCTTTCTACTAGAATGTCAGATTCATGACATCAGGGAGGGGCTTTGATTTTCTCATTCACCACTCTGTTGCCAATATCAGCAACAGTACCTGGTGAACAATAAGTATTTGTTGAATGATGAGTGGATTTTTTGTTTAGTGTCTGTCTTCCTCATAGACTTGAAACTCCATTAAGGAAGACATCGAGACTGATAATTGCATTCCCAAGTTCCTAGCACTGTGCCTAGGAGATATAATCAACAAATATTCCTTGAGTGAACAAACAAACATCCCTATTATTTTAGGATATTGTACTTACTATACATTAAAGAATATAAATTAACTATTTAAAAGATTTTTCACCAAAAATTAAATTTACCAGAGTCCTTGTGTTTCCAATATTCTGTCTCTCTGAAATGAACATGATTTCCTCAGTTACCACAAGGGGGCAGTGTGAAAATGGAAGCCACAGCTGCGGCCCTCCCTACACAATTGACTTGCACTGTCTCTCTGGACTCTATGAGTCTTTCTGTACAACTCGTGTCTGTGGGGTCATTTTTCTGCGCTGACAAATCCTTTAGGCTAGTCTTCAGAAAGACTGAGTTTTAGCCCTGGCCCCACCGCCTAATGCATATGTTACCTTGAACAAATTAATAAAGTTCTCTACATTCTAGGTTTGCCACCCTGTTGACCTCACATGGTACATGTGTGTAAATTTCAACTAAGAAAATTTGATAGCATTTTGGTAAATAATTTTGCAATGATAAAGTTTAATTAGAACCTGACTCTGTAGTCACACTATCTGGATTTGACTCCCAGATCCATCACTTGCTATCCTAAGTTCTCTATACTTTAGTTTGCTCCTTTGTATAACCGGAACAATAAGAATACCTACCTCAGATGATTATTAGATAAGTTTAGGGAACTGTTATATATAAAATACTTAGTATCTAATTTATGTTTGTAGTTATTATTATTTATAGCAATGAAGTCAGATGGTGACTATCGAAACCCTTAGGAAGTAAAAAAATTGAAAATAAATTTTTTTTCTCATGCCTCATTTTACTTTTGTCTTCCTTTTCTGTTTTCTCTCCACTGCCCAATTTCAATGGTTCAATCAGCAGGAGAGCAGAGAATTATACAACATGTAGTGACACCTGCTATATTATAAGTCAAACTTTGTACTTCAGCTGCTCAGCAGAATCAAAATAGCCCTAAAACCCTTTTATATTTATTCAGCAAAACTGCTTTACATTCTGATTTGGTTTGCATATAGGTAAATTGCCCTCTTCTAACACTAAATTTGCAGCCTTAGTGCAGTTTTTTACAGACATGATGACTGTATGAATATCCTGCCAGCCCAAATGACATGCCTGGCTTTGTCTTCTTACCTTGTGTGTGACAGAGACTGGAGGTATTTTTAATCCTTTAGAGATGAGGGGAAAAAGCTAAATACATTAAAGTAAATGACAATATCCACTGACAGAAGAACAAAGGGTGAGGAGAATAAAGCTAGTCCAGCGGTTTGCTTACCCCAAGAATCTGGCTGAATAAAAAGGAATAGAGGGGTATGACTGCTCCATTGACAGCAGCACCCACAGTGCCTACCAGCATGTAGGGCCATTCCTGAGCATTGAATTTCAGAATCCTCCTAACTGGAGCAGGTTCAATTTCTTCTTCCTCAGGAATGTCCTTTCCCTTGAGGAGAAAAAGGGTTCCATTAATCATCCAAATATAGACTCATTTTTGCATACACTCTCTTTTATACAGCAGACCCTTTGGCATTCGCAGACATAAGATTCATCATTTGATTGGTTATGAGTGACTTCAAAGATCTATGAGATGTGGTGATGTGTTATTTTGTGAGGAATGATTTTGAATTTCTTGAGACCTTGCTATCACCAGAAGGGAGGAGCCTGGAGGAGCCTGAAAGTGAGCTTATAATTCTCCTTTTACAGTTACATACATTATAACTCTCGGAGAGTAAACAATACGTTAAATCTTTGAGAAAAAGAAATCCCTGATTTAAATGCCAAAGCTCTATAATCTACTAACTGAGTAAAACTCTAAGGCAAGCCAGTGTATCTGAAATGAGCTAAAATAATTTTTTTAAATTTGTTAAGTTGTGTCAACAATTATCATTTACATGTTTTCTGTAAGATTTTCCTTAATTAGTGCCCAAAAGTAGATTGTAACCCATTTGGATTTCTAAATTCCACACTTTCTTCACAAGGAGTAATAATTATTTCAATATTTTTCTATTCTGATCTCTTTATTTGCCATTAAAGTGTCAGAACTAGCAAATTTTTATCCTCTTGAAGGCAAGTATATTCAGAACTTTATTATATTTCCTTGCTATAGATATTACTCAGTGCTTAGTCTTAAGCCCATTTATTCAAAACTTTGTTAAATTTATTATCCACTTTGTTTGAGAAAGGATTTTAGATGGCTTATATAGATCTGTATTGATTTTTACTTTTTCTATTAAATATGCTAACAATATCTATTGTACAAAACTACTAATTAGCATTCTCTAATTTGCCCTTCAGGCAGCTGAATGTCAGGAACATACAACAGCAAGAACTTTAAATACTTTGCTTACAAAGTCAAATACCACATTACCAATTTCATTTTAATATAAGCCTGGTGTCATGTTCATGTCATTATAGTTGCAAGCCAGATAGGATACAGAAAGGCAACTCAGCTGCAGATGGATATTAGTGCCTCCATTTCAAGTTCTCTCTTGGCCTGCCCTCAGCACTTGTACTTGTCATGACTACTTACTCATGTAGCAAATCCTTCTGTTCAATGATGTTATCTCTGACTGCTTACTAACTCAAGGAATCAATGCCTGAGAAAAAGAAAGAAACCTAAGAAAGTGTAAATGGAACAGGCATAGAAAGAATGGGGTTCTTGGATGAGCTCCACATAGCCACCAATGGAATATTTTAGCTCTTTAGCTCTTTGGGGCTTAGTTACCTGATCCTCAAAATGAGAGAGTTGAACTAAGTTGTTTTGGGTAGGCAATTTTCTATGGGTCTCTCATATTTCTATACATCTTGTGAACAGATGAATTGAGTACCTTTGTTCAGACTATTTTTTCAAGAATGTTTGTAGAAAATAGCCTTGGAGAACACAGATGGTATCTCCATCCCAAGAAAAAGGCAGATGTGCTTACTGCCCATTAAAAAGAGTCAGGCTACTCAAGCCTGGGATTCCTCTCCTGTAACAACCCCCCCTCCTTCCTTTATTAGTATCATCTGGCCCTCTTTTCATCGACTTATAACAAGTGGGGGGTTCTACTGAGGAACCAGTATAAATGCTGTACTCTGGCTACTGCTATTGCTGTGAATAATTAAGTCTTTTGTCTCTGACTCAGGGTTGTCATGTATTCTGCCAGCATTCCTGACATAGTCAGGCTAACTTGATAACTTGCAATAGAGTAAAATATCAGACCCTTTACATTTCTAGACAGTAGTGGTGTCCAGATCTGGATGCATACTAGATTCATGTGGGTCTATGAATAACAGTACAGATTCCTGGGTCTAATCACCAGAAATTCTAATTTAGTGAACATAAGTGTGCATTTGTGTTTTAAAAAAATTTTCCTTAGGTAAGTCCAGAGACAAAATCTATTTTGTGAGATCGTCATCAGTACTGTTTAGATCTCCAAGACTCCTTCCAGCACTAAATATCTAGGATTCCATGATTCTACACTTTGAAAGTTATCAGCTCTACTATACCATCTTGGAATATTGAACTCCAACATTTCCTGGAAACACTACGCACAGGACGGTTTACCCATGGCCTTGCATGACAGAGATTTCCCTGGCTTCTGATACCTGAAGGTATCCCCAACCCTAAACAACAATACTTAAGACATTTAAAAGCAATGCTATGTTAACTTTTGTCTAGTAGCTCTCATGCCAAGATCAACTAACAAAAAGCAAAAATTAATTAATTTGAATAATTTTCTTTTGTCTGCTTTCACTAAAGACTTGACTTTAAAGGAAACTGTTCCTTAACCACAGAAAGATGTGGCTATCAAGATTGAATGATGCAAAAACCAGGAAATCTGTCCCCAAGTAATTGACTTTTGATTGACTTTCATTTAATATAGCAAAAAGAATACTAGAAGAAAAAATAAAACAAAATATAATTAAAGTCATTATATATAGAACATTTTTCTCTCTAATTTTGCAAAGCTAAAGACAAATTTATTCATCTAAAAAAAGCTAAAAGATGAATCAAAATGAATAAAGAAAAGATTGATAAATTCACAGCAAACCAGTAACTCGGAGATGAAATTATGTGTTTCCTCACTACAGAGTTCCTGCCTCTGTTGTAGCAATGTCAAGTTACACAATGCTCATCTGTTTATCATATGTAAAGAAATATCCTGCCAGCAACTTCAGTGCATGAAGGACAGTGGCTCTCATTCATCTTTGCTTCCCTAACACAATACCCAGCACATAATAGGTGTTCAATCAATGTTTACTAGATGAAAGAATGAATGAAGCTTTTATGTCCATGGTGCATACATGCAACAAAACATTTACTTTAAAAAATACTAATTATATACCTACTAGATGGTTCAATGCTAGACACTGGGCTTTTCCTAGATACCCCTTTTGTTTTCTTAATATACTTTAGGTGAAAATAAACTTCTTACTTAAATTTTGTGTCCCACTTTCTACATTTTGCTACAATCCATAGGAATCTCCTGTCTCAAAAATGACTTTAAGATCTGATAATATGAAATGTAACTATGACAACGGAGCAGAGATTCCTCAAATGAATAAATACTGACAGTCATGGCTCCTGTTTCCGTCCTATCTTTTAACCAAATGCCTAGACACTATCTTATAAGTTAGCTATGGTGAAGTGATAGGTTTCTAATATTTAACACTTTAGGGGAGCGGGATTTTACCACCTCAAAATATGTTTCTTTGGTGTGAGGATTATTTTTGGCTGATTATTTTTAAGAAACAAAAGACTCAGGAGTGGCTTCTTATATTCCCCCTTAACTGCCTAAAAGAATTTGGGTAGATGGCCTGTTCTGGAATGGGAGATATCAGCAGAGATAACTACAGATTATGAGCTAGGTATGGTACACTGCGGGGGAATTTAGTAAGGCCTGCTTCTTAAAGTTCTCCTTGTGTCCCTTTGTCTCTGCATTGCATGACAAGCATTTACTTTTCCCATCTTCCTGTGAATTGCTTCTCTGCACTTTGAAGTCCCAGACCTCTACTCCCTTCCCCTCAGCTCTGAATAACACCTAAGGCTCAATTGTCTGAATATTTTTGGGCTTCATATTCTTATGGAGCCCCATATGTATGAAATTAAACCTGATTTTCTTCTGCTAATCTATCTCTCGTCAATTTAATTCTTAGACCAGCCCGTAGAAACAAAAGGAGCAGAGAGAAATTTTTCTTCCCCAGCAGTTGGTGTAGTTGGCAGGATCTTCGCCGACTGGAAACTGCCTGCTCCAGGGACTACTGCAGCTGAGAGATTCTGGGACCTCTGACAAGAGTAGACAGAAGGTACACATTCTTACCACGTCAGCCTCCTTGACCTCTGTTGTGGAGGCTAAAGTAGTAAGAGTCCTTTTTCTTTGACCAGCCAAAAGAACTGACCTTGGTTTTATTTCATATATATGCCACCTTGTTTTTAAGTCAGTATCCTTGAAAGAAATGCCTAGATATCAGAGGCTGAAACCTCTAGCCTTCAGGTTTCCCCTTATCTTAGACTGAATTTTATCAGTATTATCACTAAGATCAGATCCCATTAATAGGAGCCAAAAGTATGGCTTAGAGAGTAAGGAGAGATGGGCTGTTGTCTTAAGTCTGCCACCAGCTAACTGTGAGACTTTGAGTCAGACATGCTACTTAGAGTTTGGAAACAGACTTCTTATGGACCCATCTCTTCTAAGTTTTCAGAGTCAAAACTCTAAGAGACCACAAGGTGGAGATAACTCCTTTATGTAAGTAAACCTTTTACATTGTGACATAAGATAGAACATTTCCCAATTAACAGAAGGTAAGGCTAGAGCTTCTATATCAAGACGAGAAAAGGAAAGAATTTCACCTGTGCTTGGGCTTGCAGAATTTAGTTAACTATTAAATACTTTAAAATTTACTAGGATTAGAAATTCTATAAGTTAAAATTTATTAACCACAATTCTACTGTTTCCTTTTAAGAATACTGAATTCTTTAAATCTAAAAGACTAATATAATTATATACGAGCGAGCAGTGTTAACAGAAGCATAGGATCTTTTGTTTTTGGAGCTTAGGAAAATCACATTGCCTTCCCTGTTATTTTCTTCCTTCTTTCCCTTAACTAGAGAAACATATAAATTGGCATCTTTTTTAATTACGCTGGTTAACATTTGAATTTAATTGTTCCATTCTACTTTACAATGCTAATGAGTAGAATATTATATGGAGTATTTTTATTTCTCTAAAACTAATTTCTATATTTAATTTAGGTTTCCTTTTATTTAGATGACTCTCTTCTGAATTCTTCCTGCATCATAAGAACTCCTTAGAAATCTGAACCCCAGGTCTCCAGGGAATCTGACTGTGTTCTGCAACTATGCTGAGCCATCTACCAGTCTGAACAACAACAACAAAATCAGGTTTTTTTCCCTTCCTTTCTAACTCTCTTCTTTTATTGTCAAATGTTTACCTAGCAACTAGGAAAACAGACACACAAAAATGCAAAAATTGAATATGAATGGCACTGCTGTGTTTGAAATTTCAGAGTAATGTTTGGCTCTTTTTCTCTTGAAGTTCTATTAAATGCCGGGCATGTTTCTTGTATTTATTAGTGGCGGCACTATAAACATAAATGAAATATCTATTTCTAGAACTAAAAAAGAACTTGAGTCCTTATTGGCAAAATGCAGTAAGCAGTTATGCTTGTTAAATGCTTTCTGTGATTCACTCTGCTGCACCTGAGAAAAAGTGTTCTATCAAATTTATTTAAAATGACTCTATTAAGTAGTGGGACCTTGATTTAGTCATTATTAATACTTTGAAACCAACAGAGAACCTTAATAATTCTTCTATCTTCATCACAAGATCATAAGTAGTAATGAACTTTATTCCAAATGGTCGTTATGAACCAATGTTTATAATTACTTCTAAAATGGATTGTTGTGTTGAAAATTTTAAGACAATTTGAAATTACATTATATCATGCATAATGAATGTGCTTGTAATTAAAATGTTCTCTGACTTATTTGCTTTGATAAATATTATGGTTTACATTTTATTTTATTGTATAAATTCAATTTTTTATACTAGTTTTAAAATCTTCTGATGTCCTACTAGGTGCAGGGCATTGAGCTAGGTGCCCAACTTGATATAAACACAAATGATATATAATCACTAACTTCAAAAAGCTTGTAATTTAGTAAGGGGATAAGACGACATGACCACAAATAAAGCTCAATAAGAAAACTGCCATGAAAAGATTCAAGTGAAGTGTAATGAGGGATCAAAAGTGAGAGTGTCAAGGCTAAAGCATAAAGTGCAATGTCTAAAAAAGGCTTTGAAGGGGAGGATGGTCACCTTATGTAACCACAACAGCCTTGGATACATGCATCATGATGAATAATGTTTTATATTGCTATGTGTTGATTCATCTCTTTCATTTTTGTGTTGTTTTGAATTATGTTAAAATTAATAGAGTTGATTAGTTACTACAGATGGTAACTAGACTTAAAATAGGGATCCTTTTGTAAGATATGTAAATGTCAAATTGCTATTATGTACATCTAAAACCGATAGGATATTTTATGTCGATTTAAAAATTTGATAACTTGTATAAGCCTAGCTTTATCAAATACTTTTGTTGATGTAACACTTTTTGGCAAGGTTATTACAATTTAAGAAAGAGTTTTAAAATTTTTAGAAAAAAAATGTTCTCAGATATTCATAAAAACTTTAAAAGAACGTGTACATAATCAAATAATCTGCTAAGTACATGTAATTTGCCTGTGTTTATTAGAATGGTATGTCTAAGAACTATTAATTAACTCTTAATACTCTAGTTTTAGTTACCATGTATTCTTAAAAGTAATTAATTAATGTTTGTTTCTTCAAAAATATTGTGTAAAATTTAGAGTTTCTGTCAGATCCTAATGTGTTCTCCCATCTAGTCTGACTTAGTGAAATACTACTCAGTATAGGCCTTGAAAACTCATATTCTATCTTTAAAGGGCATACAGTAGTCCCCAGGAGAGACTTCTTCCATTTCCCCATGAGAGATTGGAGTCTGACCTTTCTGTCTTCTTCATAAGTAGATTTATGATCTACAACGGCTAATGGAGGTTCATGTACCAGGTAAGAAAGCTGAGAGTTGGAGCGTTGCCTGATGGAAGCTCTGTAAATAAACAAAAAGATGAAAGAGTCTGTAGATTGTGGGTAGGTTGGAACAGGACTCAACTGGTATCCAAGTTTACAACATGTGTCAAATAAACAGAAATGTTTGCTAGGTCACATGGTAACCAGATAAGGGAGCTTTCTGGTTAAACTTGATGGAGCTATTCTTAGGGCAGAACTAATCAGTGGGGTTGCTCTAGACCCCAAGCTAGATCCTGATTCAGAATGTACCCCAGGAGGGAGAAACAGAAGAGGGGCAAAGTTATCCCACTAGTCCACCAAAAAAAAGTGTAAGATTCAATTTCATTCCAAACTCACATGGTTCTGATAATTGCTATAATGGCAATGAATCTTTGCCTTTACCCCACTTCTGGTTGTAGGTTGTAGTTTTGATATCTCTCTTCTCTCCCTCTCTTTCACTCTCTTTCTTCCTTCCTCACTCTCTCCCTACCATGATGTTTAATTTAAAGTCTGCCACCTGGATACAAATGAGCTAGTAGGAGGAAATACGGCCCCTAGTGAAGTTTTCTCCAGCCTATGTATTGTCGCTAGGGATGCATTTAGTAAACAAATATATTAGTGAAATATAATTGAGTTTGATGTAGTCATTCATTCATTCATTCATTCAAGAGGTTTATTAGGCACTACAACATGCAAACCAATGTCAAGTGTTAATGAGTGATACAAAGACTGGTTGACCACAGACTTCTCCCTCAAGGAGCTTAAATCTTATAAAAAAGCAACACATATACCCAACTCTGATGTAAGAAAGAATGTGCTAAGTGCTATAAGGAAGATTTGAATTAAGAGTATGGAAATTTAAAGGGAAAAAATGTATGACATGTGTTACAATGGGTTTTTGTAGGCTAGAGAGAAAAGCATTTCTGATTGAAAAAAAAAAAACAACAGTATAAGGAGAAGTATGGAATGAAGAGAGAACAAGGATACTCATGGTATATACTTAGCACAGGACAGATATAGGAAGTGATTGGTTCAGGTATGTCTTTTTTTCCCTGAGATTTCTGGGATAGAGACTCCTACTTTTTTCTAGGTTAAACTTGAAAATATGTAGCATTGGGAGCTGCTGGCAATTAAGTCAAAACTCTTAAGGAAAGAAGCTTCCCCAAAAAATGAAGCAAATACTGAAAATAAAGTAGAGCTGAGAAGGAAAGAGAGAGAAACTAGGACTATCCTCCTCAGACTAGTTACATAAACTGATTTTCTCCCTTTAAAGGCTAAACAAGGTTGGGTTAGGTTTCCATTCATTTGCAAATAGAGTATTAAATGACAAAGGCAACGGTGAAGACTTGAGAGAAGGGAAGTAACCTTATTGAAGCACTTAATCTGAAATAATTTGGTGTAAAGAGAGAGATGTTAGTGATGTGGAGACCTGCATCAACTGCTTTAGTGCAATCTAGATAGAACCATTCACAAGTCTCATCATTTGTATCCAGGTGAAATTATACTAAAATAAATATCAGGTTGGTGTCTCCCTACTATATGTGCTCATCAAGACTTCTTGAGAAGGCAATAACACATTGACTTAATTACTCTAATTTGTTCCCACATTTTGTTAATGGTACCATCATCCTCTTAGTCACCCAGGTTCAACAGGTACATTTATCTCAAATCCTCCCTCTTCCTGTTCTTGCACATTCAAACTCTTGCAAACTTCATTATGACCTGGCATGAAACCACACCCCATCCCTATTCCCTGCTATCAAACTGGCCTCTGGGACACCCCAATTCCCTCCCATCTGGCCTGAAGCTCTACAGCAAGAGTCATTTCTTTGGGTTAAGTAACTAAGGTTGAACTGTCTTCTCCAGAAGGTGTAAGGAACAAGCACGTGTCACCTGGAAAGAGCAGAGTGCATGACAGGGCTGAGACTTAAGGTTATGAGGCTAATGTGAAACTCAGAGCACTGGACGCCATAGTGGGAGCATGTGAAGAGGAGAAGGCATCAAATTACTGACTACTTCCCAGTTCTGAGCATGGGAAGACCTATATCCTTGTCCCCTCAGATTTCTACTATTTTAATCCTATATTCTTAAGTCTCTCTCCTTCCTATTCCTCAAACTATTCCCAATGAGACAGCTAAGCAGGTAGCTTAGCCATCTCCCACTCTGGTCTACCATAAACACCAGAGTTAAAATTCTATCACACCCCTTTTCAGAAACCTACAGCATCTGCTTCTCCCATTCTCAGAAGCTGTGTTACCACATCTCACAACAAATAAAAACAGTTAATTTAGGGAATAAATACTCTCTTGTTCTCTTTTTCAACATTATTATTTATGAAATTAATTACTATTATTCATTAAAATGGTCTTGAACTTAAAACATATTACTAAAGAGGAACTTAGCCTTCAAAAAGACTGAAGCGAGGAAATAAAACACAAGTTAATATTTCACTTAGTCATCTTTCAACAAAAAAAATCTGTCAACATACACAATGAGATATTTCTAAACAACCTTCTTACTCAAACTTATTTTCTCTGCAGAAGATTGATAGCTACTTTCTGTGTATAGTTTGTATTTCTGAATTTCTTATCCTAGTCAGCAAAATGTAAAATTTGTGAGAACTTAAAATCAAATAGAAAATGTTCATATTTAAAATGGTTATCCAGTTCAAATAATAAACTGTAAGTAAACTGCTTAGACAAGGTAGAATTTGGTTCATCTGAAAAGTTAGGAAAATATTTTCTTGTTGACATAACTGTGAAATTGATAAATCTTCTCTTGGTTACCTTTAACCTAGTGATCAAAAGGGATGCTTAGTCATTTTCTGTGTTTGAGAAGTTAGTTGGTATACTCAGGTTGTGATTCTAATGACCCTTATAATTTAATTTGTTTTTCCAATCAGAAAAGTATGGTTAAACATGACGCCAGAAGTCTATAAAAATTGCCTAATAATTTTGGCAATTTTTATAGCTTTCAGTTTCTAGGATAACTTGAAGCTATTGCTTTATTTTCCAAAATTCAATAAATTGAATAAAACTAGCAATTCATGAAATTTTTCTGAATAGACTTGTTCTCGAATAGAAAAATAAAAAACTCCAAGCATAAACTTAGTGAATTATTCTTTTGCTGTTAAAAATAAATCTGTGTTTGAACTACTTGGAGTTGTTACCTGACTGCTTTGTTTTAAGCCTCTTTAACCACTTTTCAATAAACAATTAGCTATCTTGAATGAGCAAGTCCTATAACTGAATCTTTGCTCAAAACTTTGCCCTGACAAATAGTCCTGGGCAGAATTCTTCTTAACACACAAACTTTCAACTTTAAAGGAGCTACTTATTTATTGAAACTTTTAAATCACGATGAAAGACTAAAGTTTACAGTCTTGCTAATAACATACCATGAAAATATATTTTAAAAGTGAATACCCATATAGTCATCCACAGAAAAATAAATAGCAAATGTTTAGGAAAATTCTCTTTAAATATTAGAAAGTACATTTCTTATTTTATTTAGCTAAGGCATGATTTGACTTCAGATGGGTTACTCTGGAAGCAGAAATGTTTGAATTCATTGTAACTTAGTATGTTAAAGAGTGGAGCTAAAGGAATGAATTTAACCTCCATAGAAGGTGGTGTTTCATACCACAGTTAGCTTTGCAGGAGAAAGACTAAATATAGACTTTTTTTTTAATCTCCTTTCTAAACTCAATAAATAACATTTAACTATAGAGTATCTCTATCATGAGATGCCAAAGTTAAACAAAAAATTCCCATGAATTAGAAACAGAAATGTCAGTGTAGCAACTCAGGATTTATTTGCATGTTCATATTATACAAGACCTGGCGCCATGCCCAGGGCTCTCCTGGTAGCACCTGAGATATTGCCTAAGGATTACAGCTGCAGAAGGCTTCTAAGAACATTCAAAAACCTTAAAATCTGTCCCATGGCTTGACTTACCTTAAACTAGCCCGGTAGCTCCCTCTGCTAAAGGTCTGTTTACTCTCAAAGTAGGCATCTTCAGTTTCATCTTTTCCTATTCAACACAACATGAGGGATTCCTTAGTGTACACAATAAGTAAAATAAAATTATTTACTGTGTTTGCCTGTCATATCATTACCATGTCTGATGCTAAAACATTCTATTAACTTTATTGCAATAAATGGAATTCAGCAGTTGTTCAGCACACTTTAATAAAAAGAAAATCAAAATACTCAGCAAGACTATATCTTTTGAACTATATGATAGCCTATGTGTTATCACCACAGAAATAGATATCCTAGAGTATGAATCATAAAAACCTTAAGGGAAGCCCACTAGAAGTGGGAAAAAATGATAGACTCATCTATTTAAAACATATATATTTTTAGAATAAATCACCTGTTAACTATATATAATGATACAGTTATACCTAGTTATAGACTATACAATTATACCAAGTAGAGTTCAAAAATTGAGAAGTGATATGGTAGTGAAATTTCGGAGTGGTTGTTTAATGTAGATCGAGATAACTCTCTAAATCTAAAATTCAGATTGAAAAAGAGAAGGTGCATTACTGCCTGAAATATCTATCTACATTAGTGAAAACAAGCATAAAACATTGTAGTCATTGATTAATTCATTCAACCAATAAGAATTGAGCTCCTACTGTGTGCAGGACACTATAGGAAGGAAGCCAGTTTATAACAAACTGGGGAGAAAAAAGAGAGGGATGGAGTTGAAAGTTCTTCCACAGAAGACCTGGGTTTTAGCTCTATGACTTGGTCAAGTAACTGAACCTCCTTAGCTTCTGTTTTTTCCTTTTTCATCTAAATAAAGCCTTGACAGGATTTTGGAAGACCAAGTAAGAGTATATACTGAAATGCATAGAAACACATAAAGCATTATATAAATTAACTATTCAATATAATGTACAAGGGTAATGAAAGAAAGGACTTGCCCTTTATGTTCTCTTCATTAAGGGCTTGATCTCCTTGACTTTGTAAAGTCACTAGAGTGAAGTAAACTCCTTTCCTTTCCAACAATTCTTCATGAGTGCCTCTTTCCACTGCTGCACCCTGTTCAAGACCAATAATAATGTCTGCAGCTCTGACTGTGGATAGGCGATGAGCAACAGAAATGATTGTATGACCATGCTGAATCTGTAAGAATGGACAGTGCACATTACACAAGACTGGAAGACAGAGCTGACATTGACCTTTGGATCATCTCAGAATCTACAAGTCAGAGCCTTGGTCCTTGGGAAAATCCTTAATAGCTGTGTAGACATTAGGAAAGGCCAGAACACTTTCTCGAGGCCATAAATACTATCACATGTCGGTCCAGTTGCTGCTATTAATCAACAGCTAAAAGCAAAACAGGAAATTTAAAAAATCACATATTATAATTTAAAAAATTTAAAAAATCACATATTTTGTTAGACTTAACAAAATTTTAAATTTTATATGTGTAATTTTAGGGAGTAAATCATAATTGTCTTCTGTTCAACTGTGAGGAACATTATTGTCAGCCAATACTTTCTAAACAGTCAGACTAGATACACTGACTCAGTAGTCTCTCTCTCTCTCTCTCTCTCCCTCCCTCCCTTCCCCCTCACTCTCTCTCCTCACCACCTCCTCCCCTACCTACAAGAAGCCTTTCATACAGCAGCACAAGCATTTCCACACAGACCTCTAAAGTGAACTCAGACTTTCAACAAACCTTACTCAATGCCTCTTGCACTATGGCTTCACTCTCATTATCCAATGCCGAGGTGGCCATGTCCAAAAGCAGGATCTTGGGGTTTCGGACAAGGGCTCTAGCAATGGCTACTCTCTGTTTCTGGCCACCACTCATCTGGCCTCCTCCTTCTCCAACAAGAGTGTCAAATTGCTAGAAAGAAAGTGACACCAGTAATGAAGTGGAAGAATTTGATGACTCCTGATGGTGATCCATCATAAGGTTCTTTCCAGCTTCCTCCTTTGTAGGTCCAACTTTCACTGAAAGAAATACCCTTTCCTGAAACAGGTTATTTTCTCATCAATATGTGTATGTAAGATAAATAAATTTATTTAGTCTTTCATTCTCAGATTCACTGGGCTGTATAAATATTTCTTTTTAGCTCAACTTCAAATAAAATGTTTCCACCGAAGCAAAAGTTGATCAGGTCCTGAATATCCATTTTAGAGGATTTAAGCACATATCAAATCCTTGTCTCTTTTCTCTAGCTAAGCAACACAGGAAAACATAATGCTAAAGCTGTCTTTATATTGTGAATGAAAGACCAAACTAGCTTTATAATCATTACCATCAACAGTAAACAGTTACTGAGTATCTTGCTTGTTTAGCATGACATTGAAATCTCACAACAAAGCATGGATGTCAGATTCTTATCTTGCTTATTATGAGCTGAGCACCTATATAAAGCATGGAGCTGAGCTCTTGACACATATCATTTCATTTAGTCCTCACAGATACCCTGTGAGGTAGGTACTGCTGTTCTCCTTAATTGATGCATAAGGAAATTCTGGGGTGTAAGGGGATAAATAACTTGCCCAAATTCTTAAAGCTTGCAAGTGGAGAAGCTGGGATTTGTATGGAGGCAATCTGATGCTAAAGCTTTACATTCTTTAACCACAAGACTATATTGTACTCATGGCTGCAATCCTATTCATATAGGTAATTTAGAAGGCTGAATAAGAAGCGTTCTAGAGCACAGACTCTGGAGTAAGACTGCCTGGGTGTGAACCTTGTCTCTCCTTCCTTGAGCAAGTTATTTGACCTCTGAGAACCTCGATTCTACATCTGTAGATAGGGAGGATAAAAGCTTCCTGAAAGGAAGATTGTGAAATGAAGGTTAAATACGTTAATAGCTATAAAGTGTTAAGAATATTGCCTGGTTTGTAGTAAATCTTATATGTGTGTTAATTAGTGATAACTCTTCTTTAACTTAGCTGACCATTGACCACAAAATCTATATACATATGGAATATGGAATGGGTTTTTGTTGTTGTTTAAGATGAAGATAAATGAGGAATTTTTAAATATGTTGGGTACAGTACCGAGGACAAAATATTAGCTGTTTAAGCATAAGACAATTAAAGAACAATAATAATAGTAGATACGAAAAGAGCATTGTGCAAGTTGCTACCACATAACAATTTAGCATTTGCTTAGACCAATGCTTAATAGATGAAATAAAGAAATTGTATCTGTGTCAAAGGGAACCTTAAAAGGAAGTTACCCAGTTTGGGAGACTTTTAATATATTAACAATATGTTTTTAAACAAAGAGGATAGCTCATGGTACATTTCCAGGCATTAAACTAAAACATGATATTATAAATTTAATGATTTAGGATTCAAATGAAAAAAAATACATATTATTGTATAACTTTTTTTCCTTCTACAGCTTCTGGGTTTCCCATGTAATGAGAGGCTTAGGGTACCTGTGGCAGGTCCATGATGAAATTGTAGGCATTGGCTTTCTTGGCAGCTCGGACTATATCTTCCATTGTTGCATCTTCTCTGCCATAGCGAATATTCTCGGCAATGGTGGTGGAGAACAAAACGGGCTCCTGTTCCACTATCCCAATCTGAGCTCTAAGCCACTGAATGTTGAGAGAGCGAATGTCATGGCCATCCAAAGTCACCTAGAGAACATGAGCACAACATCACATCTTTTGGAATCCTTTAGGATTCTGAATCACAATATTATGCTTGTATTTAACCTATGGGGAGTAAACAGAGAGACCTGTAAGATTGTAAAAGAAACAATTCCTCTTATAATCTTAGTGTTTATGTAAAGATGACAACGTATCGTTGAAATCAAGAATAGCTGTAGGACAATTCACTGTAGAAACACGAATGATATAAAAGTCACTTGGTTTAACATGATTGGCCCAGGAATGGAAAAGTTTTCCATTCCTCAATAAAGAGTAGAGTCAATTATTCATCATACTTTGAGTATTTTTATTATGTTTTGACTTGTGATCTAAAAATGGACTTCAAAAGATATAATGGAAATAAGCAATGATCCCTATCTTTTGTATATGGTTGATGGTAAGTCTTACTTTCTGGCTGGACTCATTAAATAGCACTTTGCTGTTCAAAAACAATTGACACTATAAGGAAGATAAAATAAAAAGCACTATTAGTAAAGCCAAAAAATCGTACATCATGAAACCATGATTTGTATGTATTCAGAGTGTAGTTATATAGCAAAAAATACCCAAACGGTGAAATGTCTGTGACAAAGGAAATTTCTGGCATGTTTGCCATGTCACTATTCACAGTACATACATTATAGAGAACTCATGGCATTGAAGCCATTTAATGTATAGTCAAATGATTGTATCTCAAGATATCAAAGAGATGTTGACAAGAATGATTTTGAAAGTGAAAAGAGGATAGCCTTTGGCATCCATCTGACCTGGGTTCAAATCCAAGGGCAAGTCTCAAATCTCTCTGACGTTTTCCTCATTTGTAAACTGGGCATATTTACCTTTGGTATGCATTGTGAAAATAAGTAATCATTTTTATAAAGTACTTGAATCATAATTTGTGATAAATAAATGGCAATTATTAATATTTATTTATTAGTTTCAGTGTATGTTTATAATAAAATAAACACAAGGAATAAAAGACTAAGTAGTTTGTAAAATTATATAAAAATTTTTTAGACCTAACTTCTCGAATAATCAAGAGCTGTTCTCTGTTAATTCTGGTGGTGTAAGCTTTTCTATACTGAGCATCTGGAGAACTTCAGTTAAACAATAATGATTTTGTCGCAGTACAAAGAAAGAAATAAAAACAGTTCACTGAAGAAGCACTAATACCATTTTGAATGTGTCTGCATATTCAGGTCCATCACTGAGCAGACGGACCAGGTATTCAGCAGACATGGTCACTATGCAGGGAACTGGTACAGTCAACTCAGTCAAAATCATTAAGTCAGCTACGTGTATGTCAGCATGATCTCACTGTAAGCTAGGCTTTGGTGTCTGACCAATGTGTTACCATCTGCACTCTCCCATTTTCTGTATTGAGAAGTTTTTCTGGAAGACCCATACCATGCCTTCACTGGGGTCGTAGAATCGCTGAATGAGCTGCAGAGCTGTGCTTTTCCCGGCTCCACTGGATCCTACCACAGCTGTCATTTCTCCTGATTTAATGACCATGCTGAGGTTATTTAAAATCTGCAGGGAAGAAAAGAACAATGTTCAGATTGTTAGCAATTAAGCTACAAGTTAGAATGCTTTGTGAGGACACTGTATGTGTATTTACTTATGCCCCGCAAGCAATATCCACCAATAAGCAGCAAGTTAGTAAAATGTGCCTAACATGAGGTTTTAGCATTTAGCACATTACTTATTATTTAACTGATAAGTTTAACCAACAAAAAAAATGATGTGTGGTAACACTTGAAGTAAGTCAGCCATGTCAACTTTTAAAAGTAAGTTCCAGAATCTAATTTAAAACATTTCTGACATGCTAGTATACCTCAAGAAGACTGTTCCAATTAGTTAAGGGAAGAAAGCCATTAAGTTAGAGATACAGTACTAATTTACTGATCACGGATTAATAATAAACCAATTTGCAAAGTTTAAGCTGTCATACACTTGTATTGCGTGTGAACATATTATTTGAAGAACTTTACCTAACAAATTTTTGTGGTGTGTTCAAGGTAGAGGCTGAATGCTGAAAGAGAAGAATGAAAAGCTAATTCATAACCATCTGTTGGATAGTTTCACCAATTCAGTGGTGATTTTTGTAATTATTATGTAAAGGTGGTTTTGCATTCTGTGCATGACAAAATCTCATGTGTCTTTCATTTCACACTACAGAGTCAGGCTTGCAAATACATTTTCACTTACTGTACTGTATTCGATTGTACACAACCGGTATTTGTTAATGGCTATTAGGAGCTCATTCTAAACAGAGATCACAAAGGAAGTTTTTGGCCACCCATTCAATAAACTTTACAGAATTAGCACTACCTTGTGATTTATATTTCACAAAGTATTTTTACATATGTTATGACATTTAATGTTTAGGTACATATGCAATTCATAATATTAATCAAAAATATACTTCATAAATATAATTACAATGTATATGTACTTATGTTTTATACATACATGTAATAGATGTGTATATGTATGCATGTGTGTGTATATATATTTTTACCTACATTATAGGTATGTGGTATAAGAATTAAGCTGTATGGGATTTAGTTCTGTGGGGAAACAGAAATATTATTAAGAATGGATGGCTAGAGATACTCTGTTAAAAATGAGAAATAAGTCTCATTCAAAGACATTTCATTCAGGGGAAGTTGATTCTAATTTTTCTGTAGAGTAAATTGCTTTTAAAGATATTTACCCAGGAGGTAAGGAAAAACTAAATTTTCTTTACCAAGTGCCCTGGACAATCGACACATGAGCGTATCACAAGATCGTCTTTCCTCCAAGGACTGATCTAGCAGCCCAGCTGAAATTACAGATAGAAAGTAAAAAACTGCAAAGATAGCAGCTTTCCTTTACCATTTCATACCTTACCTACTCCAAGTGTTCTTCCTCTAAGGAGGTGGTTTGACACAGCTGTGCTTCTTAATTGTTCTGATTGCCTTGCAGTTTATTTAGCTTATGGTTACAATGACGGGACCTGACATTCATTTCAACAGAGTATCTATTATACAGTTGGCTTAATCGAAACATGCTGCCAGACTGTGTTACCACCAGAGGGATTTGCACTTATTGTTATCACAAAGGAATGTGGTTTGTTGTCTGAGAAATGACATGACGCCTGAGGACACTTCCAGAGAAACGTGCCCTGTTCTGTGTTCCTTGAAACTGAGTCATACTTCTGAAAAACAAGTAATTTGTGGTTCTGGAAATGAATCATCAAAGAAGGAAATGCAATCATTCTTGGGGAAGAGATTGGACCTTACCTTCACCTCTGGTCTGGAAGGATAGTAGAAAGTCACATTATGAAATTCAATTTCACCCTTAATTCTATCCAACTTGTAACCATCTTCAGACATGCAGTCAATTATAGGTTTCTGGAGTAGAATAGAAAACGGATCTAGCAACAACAGGTATTAGGTGCATTTACTGTCCATCTCTATTTCAATTGACTCATAAAACTGAATAGCAACCGGGTAAAACATTGCAGAGATATGCTAAAGATAAGTTGCTTTCATATTAAATAATTATTAGTAATAGTAATAATACTACCATTTAATGAGATATTAATATGTGATATTATATTACTACATATGAATAGTATATGTATACTTATAAATATAATATATATAATAGTATAAGTATGTTATGTTATATAGAATAATGATATGATATGTTACATATATAATATACCACAAACACATAAGTAACTAATATATAATTAATTTTAACATGAAATATGTCAATTATATAATTGATACATATCACATTAATTTAATTTTATTATTAATTGATATATTACTATGACATTTGAGTAACTATTATAGATGATGATTAAAACTAACTGAATGTCTTCAAGTGGCGTCTTCAAATACTACCAGCTTTCAGCTGATATGCTGAATTTCACCTCTGTTGTTAGTAGTGTGTCTAATCTAGAACTTAACCTTTCTAGTTAATCAGACAAGAGTGAGGGCCATCTCCTGCTGCTAGAACACTCCAGGGTTAGCTTCTTCCCTCTTCCACACTCATGAGAGAAATTTATCATCATATCTCTATTAAGAGCTATTGTGTAATTTACTTTCTTCTCCCCGCTTTTCTAACAAAGATAATAAAATAATTTTTAAGTGCCTTAATTTTCTGTAATAGTTTCAGAGAGTTTTAGACTCATCATCTTACTTGAGCATATAACAACCGTAAGAATGAGGCAGAATTTGGATAGCTGAACATGTCTATGTGATTTTTGACAATCTCTTCATACCCCAATATATGAAACCCCAAAATATAAAACAAAGCGGTGAGAAATTCTCTCAGGCAGGTCATATGCCTCAAAATAGTTATGATTTAGGGGACCCACGAAGTACGTATGGATTTCCAGGGCTTCTGATTCTCAGCCCAGGGCATTTTTTCTGAGAGAAAGAACAACATATCGCCATCTTCCCTGTTGTGTTCTTGGATTTTTACTTTCTAGCTTGACTTTCAGTAGATTAACCAGGAAAATCCTAGCCAGGCTACCTGTTCCTTTTCAAGCTTATAGAGACTTCCTGTCACATTTAGAAGATAATCCAATCTTATAAAATTGACCTTAAAGTCTTGAATGATCTGGCCCCTTTCCTTTACTCACTATGTTCTGTCACTCTGACCTTGTTTTACTTCCTTGCAGTCACCAATCCCCTTTTTTCCGTGAACACCTTCCCTGCTCTTATCTCCCAGGCACCACTCCTCCCTTCCCCCAGTTTGCCTTTGCATGGCTAACTCTTCCCCTTTGGATCTCAGTTCAAATACTAACTCTTCAGAGATGATGTCACCTGTCCTTGTAGTTCAATTTAAAGCCTCCTTCCCCAACCCCAATCACTATCATGTTGACCTATTTTATTTCTTTCAGTATACCTATTACTGTCTAATATTATCTCATCTTTGAATATGCTTACCTCTTTATCACTTTTTTCCCAGTGTGATATGAACCAGGGGCTTTATTTGTTCTATTTCATTCTCACACTCCCAATTCCCAGTGGGGCCTGGCTCAGGAGAGCACCTATTAAGTATTACTGAATTAAGGACATTGTGATAGTTCCTCATAATTTTTAACACTGAAGGTAAATTCCTCAGAAGTTCACTCCTCTCCTCACCCTCAACCTATGAATGACCTTTGCTTTTGGCTTTTACATACCCGGTCTATTGTCTCAAAAATGCTGGTAGCTGCTGCTCGCCCAGTGGCAAAGGCTTCCAAACAAGAAGATGCATTGCCAAGATTTAAAGCTCCTACTATGACGCTGAGGAAAATCTGAAATGAGAAGAGATAAACATAGTTTTTATGTGTTTTTTGTCAATTTGTAAATAGCATTATCTTTTGGGCTATCCATGTGAACTTGGAAATTTCAATCAACACAAAGGGGGTTAGAATAGTGATATGATAATTTGATTCATTATATAAAAGAACTTCTAATTTTTTTTTCTGGTTAAAAGATCCCTGAAGCAATAAAGATACTATGATTAGCTTAATTGTCCTAGAGACTGGTACATGTAACATATAATATAGATCTGCTACTGCTGCTACTACATTACTGCTACTCATATCCTAGTTATTAGGATAACTATTGCTACCACTGGTAGTACTATACTATTACTAGCAATAATAATAACAATAATAATGTGTGTTTCTAAGTACTTTACCTGTATTACTTCATTTAATCATTACAACAGACGATCTTACCGAAATGTATGGCGGTTACTTAACTAACCCTATGTCACGACATATATTAAGTGGTAGAGAAGTATATGGACCCAGGCTCCTGACTAACGTTCTGTCTAGTCCCCAGGCTCCTCTGCTGGTGGCTGCATGCAGGTAGAGTGGCCAGGTTGCTGTGCAAATCTCAGGAGGCTGTCCTAGACTCGCCAACCCATCCATCTCATTAAGTTAGGTGAAGGTTACCTGATCATGATTAGATGTTCCTACCAAAGAGCACTCTGTTTTTATCAATGCTGTTTATAAATGAATAGGCAATGAGGCAAATTCCTTGCATTGGTCTCTAGAAGAAGCACAAGACTCCTTCTCTGCCTCCTTTCAACCGCAGAATGATTGCCAGTCACGTGACTTACAGGGAGGATGTTTCAATAACCACCCTCTGCTGGGGATTGCAGTTATTTGCTGAGCTAAATTAAAGGTTGACCCCTGCATGAATATAGTCTTTTACAAGTAATCAAATGATCTTAGTCTGTGGTGGTTTCCGTGAGCTGTATTCTTCCCAGACTCCCTCCCTGCTCTTTCTTCCTTATGGCTGGGCCATGGGGCTTCTCAGAGACTCCCAGCCATCTCCAGTATCCACTTCATTCCACACATCAGGATGACGTGGGTCAGCCCTCTCCTGACTTCTCCTTGAATTTCTCACTCTATTCATGAGGACAAATATTCTTTCTTCATTTGTCCTTCTGTTCCTTTTCCTTAATTATGGTGAGTAGTTCCTTCTATGGGCAGGTTACATAATCTTTCAAGTCCAATTTCTTTAACACAAAGATAATAATAATATATACTTCATGGGATTATTATGAGAATTAAATGAGATAACGCATGTAAAGGTGATTAATCCAGTTCAGTTACATAAGTAATAGTACTGATGATGATGAAAGAAGTAAAAGTCCATACTAAGGAAGTAATGAGGGGAATAGACAGAATGGTAATTGTGGTGTAATTTGGGGTAAGACCACCTTCACCCAAAGTCTTTCTACTTGAGCAAAGGAAACCTTCCACATGTCCCAGATCAGAGGTCGGCAAACATTTTCTGTAAAAGACCAGGTAGTAAATATTTTAAGCATTTCTGGCCATGTAGGCTCTGAAGCAATTACTCAACTCTGCTATTGTCTATGGCTATTAAGCAGCCATAGGTAATATTAAACAAATGGTTGTGGCCATGTTCCAATAAAACTTTATTTAGAAAAACGGGCATCAGGCTGGCTTTCGCTTGCAGTCCATAGTTTGCTGGCCCTGGTCAGAATTCTAGACTGATTCATTATGGTCCTAAACAAAGGTTTGGGGTCAAATCCTTGCTCAGCCAGGCTTTGCAAGTATTACCTCAAGCAAATGTCTCTCTCAGGGTTTTCAGGGGAAGAGTGAGTGAGACAGGACAGAGGTGCACACCTAATACCTCACATGAGCTAGTACACATCACAATAGACATCATTTCTGACCCCAAATATCAGTCTTTACCTCTGTGGACACTAGTATGGGAAAAGGGAGAGCAAGAAGGACCACTTGGGGTAGTATTTATCTGTGTGCTATGCTAGAGGAAAAGGGTATCTGTGGCTTCTTGGAAGACAGATCCAGAGGCAGAAAAACAGAGGTAAATGGATCAGGCCCCAGAGTCACAGAGACTAGTGTTTAAATTAAATTCTGTGCCATTTGGCACATGTTTCTCAATCTCATAGCTCCATTTCATTTTAAGGGTAGTATAACGACATCAATTATCGAATGAAGTTGTGAGTATTATATAGGGTAATTTTATTAAACCCCTCACTCAGTGCTTCTTCGCACCTTGTACACACTTAATAATGTTACTCTCTACTACTGCTATTATTTCTTGTTGTTGGGTCCTGAAACTTAAGAGGAGAGTAAAAGAGCAGCCTTTTACACCATTCAGTTCCCTTTCATCTTTTTTTCTTGTAGATCAGAGTGTGTTTTTGTCTCTGTATGTGTGATACTAATTACAGTCATTTACGTGAACTATTTACCATTTATGTTCAATTACCATACAGCCAATAATGATTTTGTGCATCACAAAATGTGTTAGATTAACCTAAGTGTTAATTAGTTTTGTGAATTAAAACACTCAGCTCAGCTCATTCATATTCAGATTTCATAGTTTGCTACTCAAAAGTATGGCCAAAAAGATATGTGCACACGTGAGCAAAAGAGAGAAGAAAGGAGAGTGGAGAGAGAGAGAGAGAAACAATCAATGATTATATTGTTAAAGGATGTTTCACACCATTGTAAACAAAAATGTCTTAATGTGTAAGAGGAAGCTTGCTGAAAGAAGTTAGGAATAAAAGGTGAGTTAATGATTGATGACTAAAATGTTAGAGACACATAGTATGCCATGTCTGCACGTAGTAACTAGTCAAGAAATATCCATTGAAAGAATTATTTACAGAAGGTGTAGAATAGCTCATAGGAAACTTGAAGGTGACAACTATTAAATTAGTTAAACAAGAAGGCTATTAGACTGAGGTGACTTTAATGGCATAGTAGCCTACATAAGCAAATTAAAATCTAGCTTGAAATACCTGAAGGTTAAGAAATCAAAATCTAAAGACAACCAATCACAAATAGCCAATTAGGCTTTCCCAAACTTCAGCTATAGATAACTAAATAATTTTCTTGCTTTGCTTCCACCTCTATAAAAGTCTTTCCCCTTGCTCTTATCAGTGAAGCCCTTCTAATGACTTCTGTTTTGGCACTGCCTAATTGGTATTATTTTTGCTTAAATAAACACCTAAAATTTTTTATATGCCTTAGTTTACCTTGTCAGAGAACCATAAGATTGGTTCTTGCTAGAGAGAGAGTTGCCAAGGGGATTTTTTAATTCAGCAATTTGAATTGGAATCGTGTATTATTTTTCAATTTACCAATTTATTTTTCCCTCTATTATTTGTGCCCTCCTCTCTCCTCTCCTTGCAGGCATGGAATGAAAGGATGTCTTTTCTCAACTCATGCCCTTTTGTAGAATGAGCAGATATAAGCAGCCTGGACTAGAGTCAATTAATGGTATCTCTAGTTTGGTAAATGTTGAAAGTTCTTAAGAGTCATTAGATCAATAAAGACAAGGGAATTTATAGACATATTTCAGACCTGTAATACTTTCACTAGCTTTTTAAGTGTGCAAAGCCATATTAAAGTTAAGAAGTGGGTAAATAACAATAATAATAACATTTTCCATCTACACACCACCCCTTTAAGGTTTATAAAACATTGTAACATGTATTATCATATTTAATTTTCTAATAAAGTTTAAGCGATGACAACTGTTCATCTTACAAAGAAGAACTGAATTTTAAAATATTGCTTAGTGTTTTATGCTGTTAATGAAATAAAATCAGTGGCTTAGAATGATTATGTTTTGACCTCTGATAATCTATTATTTCTTTTTGCAAATAAAATTTCCATTCAACCTTCCCTAGAAATACATTTAAATTAAAGCAGTAAATCTCAAATTGCAGGCTTTCAGCCAACAAATTTCTGGTAAACACAATTTTTGTTTGTTTACTTAACTGGTGCCTGTTCTACCTAGAATCTGGAACCTAAATATTTTATTTAAGAATCATATATGAAACCACTTCCCATCTCCATGCTTTTTAAAATAATATACTTAATTAAATAATTAATAGGCCAAATGAATTGAATAATTAATAGGCCAAATGAAACACCCTGGCCTCAGTGTGAGGGTGGGAAGGAGTAGAAACAAATGTCAATAAATGCAAATGTTCAATTTCATTCAAGTGCTCTGAAGAAAAAGATCACCAAGCCATGTAAGAGAATAAAAAATTGGATGAGCATGGAAGGCCTGGCTGTGGAAGTGCTGTTCATCTGAGAATCTGAACAATGACAAGAGTCCACTTTAACAGGAGGGACCATAAGCTAAGCAGAGTGAACAGGAGGAAGCACTTTCCCTGACCCCAACCATACCTGGTAACTCTGCTATTCACTGTCAAGGTTCCCTGTCTTCTACTTTATAGCACATTTCTGTTTGCCATTATGCATTTATGTCATTATTTGTTTATTGCTTATCTTCCCTATTAAACTATAAATTCCATCAAGGTGAAGATCACATTTCTTTTGCTCACTATTGAATCCCCTGCACTTTGTATGTGTCTGACATATAGTGTATTCTCAGTAATTAATTCTTGAAAGAACAATTGAAGGGATATTGAAAATTAAAGTAGCTATAGCATGACTATAGTACTAGTGAGTAATAAAATATGGTTGTATTTATTACTTGTTCAGTTGAGGATATTATCGAACTGGTATTGTAGTAACTAATTATGTTTCACAAATAGCACTTATCTTGTACTATTATTGAGCTTAACTACATGAGCTGTTAATTTTTAGCTCAGAGATCACAATTTCCATGGCATATTATCTTTTGGACTCGGTCAGAAAATCATTGTTTTACAGCTCTAAAATCTTCATTTAAATGAAAATCATTAAATCGCTGGTCTCGTCAGTTCAAATGCTCAGTTTCCCTTTACTAGAGATTATGTAAGTATTGCTTGTTTCTGCAGATGGGCTCCATCAAATCATTGATGCTTTCCTCCCTTAGACACTAAAGGAATAAACTAAATGCCTTAACTATGGGTTTTTCTAAGATACTAGCAGGAAATATTATGTGTAGGTCATCAAGATCAAAGTACCTGGACAAGGGTTCCTGCTGTATATTCTCCATCATCCAGGACAAGTTTGGAACCATACCAGAAGGCCAGTGCATAACAGAAGAAGATGAGACACCACATGAATCCAGTAAAGAATCCCATCACTATCCCTTTTCTAATTCCCCAACGTTGCGCAAACACAAGATTTTTCTCATACCTGTGAAAAGAAAACATTTGAGTCTATTTCAGAAGCAGCAGTTGCAACTCAAGTTAGAATGTTTAAAACAGACCACAATGCAGTGGTTTTCCTCAATGATTATAAAATCACCCAAACACAGAGCAGCTTTAGGGGGGAAAAAAAAAAACAGAACAAAACAAAACTAATAGCTTCTACGTAGTTATTTAAAGTTTGTTTCAACCTTGTGACAAAATGTGTTGAAGGGATGATGCTTAACAAAGCCTCATAGCTGATTATTTCTTGAAGGAGTACAGTAGATTAAGCTTTACTCCAAAGAGAAAAGAATTTACAGCAAAAATGTTTGGATACGAGGGATCCAGTATGATTTGTGTTTGAATTGTTTTATTAAGTTGCATGACATGCTTTCTATCAAAAAGTAATGCAAGTTTTCCTCCCAGGTTTGAAACTAGTATTTGCACCAACTCATCTACATATACTCACCCTTCTTCCCTGTGACCAGGAATGCTCTGTTGTAACATGACTAGTCCATAGACATGGGACATGGGACTATGTGGAAATTCAATCCAAATGCTAAATTTCAGTAATTCTATGATTTAGCCATTAATAGTGGACATTGCCTTAAAGCTCAGGCATTCTGTAACTGTCTTCCTATGTCTCAAAAAATAAATTAATAGAGAACTTTTAACATTTCATAGGACAAAACTAAATCCTATTCTCTTTTTTATTTGGTGAATTTCCTAGCAGTTGAGAATAATATCATCATATTAGATCTACAACACATGAAATAAAAGCTTGATTAAGTTAGTGTTTATTTTATAAAATCCGTACCTGGCACATGGTAAGCACTCAATACATGCTAGATAAATGGAAGAATAAATGAAATCGATTTTTGACAACTGTGTTGTTTTGGTCATTTAGGTTTTTTTTTTTTTCATTGACAATTAGTCCCTTAGAATGATGGTGTATGTATACCAATGCTAAATTTGATTAAATCAAAATCTTATTAGACTTAATAAAGAGTGTGTAGTACAGTAGCTAGATAAAACACACTGAATAAAAAGTGTCAAATAAAAATGTGTGGTATTATGTTTTAGATGGTAGACTTTTCTTCAATGGCATCAAACAATGTTATAGACTGTCATGCAGTATGTAGTATGTATATATACACCCCACCAGAGTTTTAAATATCTAAACTAACATTGCTTTCTAAAAATTACCAATTACAACGTCTTCAAAAACATATAACTAAAGGCTTGGGAGTCCTTGCAGTGCTTTGATCAATCTAATTACTCTGCTTAGCTACCTATTGAACTAAATCTCCCTCAGGGTACCATAGACCAAGGTGATTTTGTACAAAATAGGGAAGGTTCGGGGTAATGTGTGAATCAACGAAATTCAGAAATGTGGCAGACATTTCAATTAACCAACCTTTCAACCTCTCTTTTCTCACCACCAAAAGCAGCCACTGTTCGAATGGATGAAATAACTTCATCAGCCACTGACCCTGCTTTGGCATAGGCTTTCAATTCATGGTCAGTAAACTTGGACACACTCTAAAATCCAAAAGAAGAAAATAAAATGTGAAGACCAGGTAATTAGGTAAGTTCTGTCTGTCACTCATGGATTCATTTAGGAGAGTAAACAAATGGCATGGTCTAATATAAGACTAGATTCTCACTGTAACAGCATTCACTGAGGAACGAATTTGGTCCAAGTTTGTTCTGTGTTAAACTCCATCCACGGGTGTTTGTTGACATATCAAAATGACTGCACTAAAAATCGGCCTCGAACACCCTCTCACAGAATAAATCTCAAATAGGGAATTCTGTGAGACCACAGTGTTTCAGTCTACAGTGATGAAGTTTTCAAATCAACCATACCATGTTTCATTGCTATCGGCCAAAGGCCATTGCACAATTCACAGACAAACATCAGAGGCAAAGACCAGAGGCCAACAAATGCAGGCATCATATTAGTCATAATATAGAATGAGAGAGAGGTACCAAGCATGCAAAGATATGATGCTACAGAGGCATTCCATAGGAGAAAGCTTCAGGTAAATATTACACTATTTTGACTCAACTATGGGGCTCAACTTTTACATTTTACAAAAGGAAATAAAAAAGACATTGCACTTAATAATAAACAACTTACTTTTTCTAAAATTGGACTTGGATTGAGTCCTAGTTAGAATTCACTACCAAAGAAGTCCCTGGCCCAGGTGAAGAAACAAGGGGGGAAAGCAAATATAGAAAATAAACTCCAGGAACTTTAAAAATATTAGTACCCAGACTAAGAGGGTTTATCTTCCAAGTTTTTCCAAATCATTAGCCACAAAACTTTTAAAGCCTTAAACAGAATTCTAAGATGTAAAATAGGTAAAAGAAGTATTTTATTACAGCATATTTATTTCATAAGTTCACATTTTATAAAAGATTTGTGAATTGAAAAGGCTACAATAAGAAAAGTGAGGCTATTTTCATGAGCATTAAAATTTGTGTGTTATAGGTAACACTGTAGTTTTTACCACAATTCTTTTCTAATTTATTTTGGAAATATGTGCTGGAAGCACAGTAATGAAAAATTAAGTAGTTGTGAATGTTATCAGTTTTTATTGTAATGGCACATTAAATAATCTCAGAATACTTCAATTAAACTGATACAGGAGCTTAAAAGGTGTAGTTTGGGAAATATTTAACAATTGCTCATGTTTCTCATCATAAATATAAAAGTCAGTCAAAGGCAAACAAAACCCACAATAACATCCAGTGTGCCATATATTGCCTCTCCACCTTTCTTTCTTCTGATATTAAATTGAGCCTAGTGAAGTGGCTTGTGTCATTTTACACAAACATGCACAGACTTGAATTCAAGAAGAAACAAGTGCAGAGCTACCACATTCCAAGTCAGTGATGCATTTACGAGAAGTTGAAATATAGGCACTGAGACAAGAAAAACTGTGCTCCAAGTCTGCTTAAAACTAAGTTAACCAGGCTACCTGGTTGGTCTCCAACATGTTAAAATGTGATATACGATCCATTTGAATATGAATATTAATCTAGCATGGGTTTGAAGAAAGAGATTAAATGTATTTGGAGGGGGAAAAATAAATCTGAATCCAATGTTAGCAGAATCCTCACAGGACCTCCGTGGAAACTGAGGCTCCCTGGAGTGCAGCTGGAAAGCATTTGGTAGGAAAGGCTGTTGGAATGTTTGCATGATATGGTGGATTAGAACACAATAAAAGCTAATATCTCTTTTGTAATGAATTCTGTACCAGATGCTGGGCTAAGCGGATACCATTATGCCTTGAAATTGACAAAGTCATCACAATGACTTTGGGAGGTATTATCCTTATTTTTAAGATGATGAAACTTAAGTTTTGAGGGGTTAAGCATATCTTTCTTGATCCAGGTGAAGAGCCAGGTAGTGACCTAGTTAAGTGGAATGAGCTCTTTGCTATTTTCACTCTGTATTACCTGGGAAACGTTTTAATAGTATAGTTAGTGGATTGTAGAGAATATTTTTGCTAGAAAATATCATCATGGAGATTGGTACCTGTTGCTCAATGATGTGAGCTTTTCATTTGAATTCTACTCTCATTTACAGCAAATTATTCGTGTGCTTGTGTCTGATCCTATGACCTGCTATCTAACATGGCTGTTCTAAAAGTAAGATATAATAATTTCTCAATTCTTGATTTTTTTTAAACTTGGATGACCCAAAATTCCTACTCCTACATTTTTTCTTGACCTGCATACTTGGAGAATGGAGACTATTGGGAAACTGTTCAGAATGGGTCAGGTAACCTCTCTCTGCAACTGCTCACATGCAGTGGAGAACAGAGCTGTGATTGCAGAAATCTCTTTTATGTGCTTGTTACTGACCTGGGTATGCTTATTGGACCTTTTGGAGGGGAGAGTCTGAGCTTGAGAGACAATGGAAAGCAATAGGCATATTGGAGAGTGAGTGGAAATTTGGATTTTAGCTCCCTTGAAGTTGAATCCTATTGAATCCTAGCTGTACAGTATCAGACAGGTAAGTCCCTTTACCTTACAGAGCCTTGATTTCTTACTTTTAAAATGGCATTAATACTTTATAAGACTGTTGTAAAAATTAGAGATAATGTGTATGAACCTGCTCAATAGTGCCAAGCAAAATAGTAAATGCTCAATAGCTGGTATTGTTATTACTACAATAATATTTATGATCTTGTTATCCTTAATCCTTAATCTGTGAAATGTCATTTGATACTGAGGAATAATTTATCAAAATAGTAATAAAGATGTTGACTAAATATACTTAGGAAAAGAGTCTCAAGCTTATATTTTTGGCTCTTTTTCAGAGCAAATGTCTTCTTATGGAGAGAAATGAGAAGACATTCTTACCAGACCAATGATGGCTGCTCCAATCCCAATGAGAGGGCTGACAGAGATAATGACCAAGGTCAGTTTCCAACCCTGGTAAAATCCCAGCAGAAACCCACAGATGCTTGTGGTGATGCGCTGAATGAAAATGGCCATTTGGTCAGCAATGGCATCATTAATTTTATTAATATCACTAGAAACAAGAGAGGCTTTGATCACTTAAATGGAATTTGGTCAATTCAAATATCTTGCTGAGAAACCTGTCTTTCCTTTTTAAATATTCCCATCTCTGTACCCCATTGCCCTTGAAAAATATAACTAACTCTCACATCTTGGAAAATTAGCTGCAGCTTGAGAAGTCATCAAGCCTCTCCCCTCATAGTCAAGTAAGTTTGTCCTTGACCCAGTTTTCCTAACTGGTGTTCATTAAACTTTGACAAAGACTTTTGGAAACCATCCTATATGTCTCTTTCTTTTTTATAGCTAATATTTTTTCTGTCCTAAAAAGCCCTTCTTTCCTTCTTTAAACATGCTAAGTCCGTTTAGCCTCAAGGTTCTACTCACATATCACCTAATTCATAAAAACTAATATAATTCCCCAGAAATAAGTAACATTGTCCTCCCTGTGTTTCCATAGCAATGTAATTAATCTGTATATGTGTGTATGTGTATGTAATCATTGCATTCTACTTATAAACAGGAAAAAATAGTGGTAAAGAATAGCGTAGACTCCAGAGCCAGACTCTGAATTTAAACACCAGCTTTTCTGGGTCAAGTTACTTAACCTTACTGTGCCTCAATTTCCTCATTTGTAAAATGGGAATAATTACAGACCCTACCTCAATGGGTAGTAATGAGGATTTCCTAATATATGTAGGGTATGTAAAACAGGCCTACAATATAGTAAGCAATCACCATGTGTTTGCACTGATTATTTATTTACTTGCACCTTTTATCCTCCTACTAGGCTATAAATTCCTTGAGATTAGTTCTGTGGTTTATCTTTATGCCTTGCATAGAGCAAGTGCTCCAGAATATTGGTTGAATATAGTTAAATTAAGTTTACATTCCTGGGGACATTCCCATAATATCTTGTCCAAATGGAACAAATAGGGCTCAGGACTTGATAGGAAAAAAGGACTTAAGACATTACCTAGAAATTAGACAATTGTATTCTAGCAAGGTTATATATCTGTTCAAGGTCATAGTAAGTAAGAGGCAGAATGAATGCTAGAATCTAAAGGTCCCAACATTCAGTCTGATTTTATTTTCACTACACTACTCATTACCTTTTATGGGACTTTGATGTTCAATTTAATATAGGGTTCAACTGGCTTTAAATACTCAGGGCTCGTTCAGAATTACTGAGGGGGCTATTAACAGTCTAAATTAATATTTAGGTATAAACTGGATTTAAATCCAGTTTTTTAGTTTGAATCTTTCTTAAACTATTGTGGATTGTTTTGGTTTTGTTTTTATGTGCAGAAATTACCTCAACAGATAAAGCAAGATAATTCATTCTAATTGTATTGTGATATTCCTTGCTTTCTCCTTTTGAGGCCAAATAATCCTATATTTTAAAACTCCCTTCCATAATACTTTGTTTCTAATATTTTAATCAAAGGCCTACAAATCATATTGTAATATCCTGGCTTTCAATTTACAATGATCATATTTGATAAAGCATTACCTATGAAAAAGCCATGCTTAAAAAGCCTAACTTAAGAGATAAAACATACCAAAAATAACTGAAAATGTTTCCACTTGTTATTTAATCTAGAAATAAGTGTTTTATTATCAAAAAAATCATGCATACATTAAAACATCCTACCAGTCACTTACTCAGAAAATCTTGTATTCAGCTCTCCCACTGAATTGCAGTCAAACCATCCTATGTCCATTCTCATTATTCTCCTAAAGTAAAATTTTCTTATTTTCTGTATTTGACGAGCTGAGGCAATTACCCAAAAGCATATCTGAAAATGGAGCAAGGAATGTTTAGCATTGCGATGTCAAAAATATTTGTTAATTCCTTCTCTTTTCAGAAGAAAATATGTTCAGTACAACAGTTGAGAAAGGGAGGAAAGTAATTCACAAAATGCCTCTTCTTGGCGACTGAAGTGTGAGCGCTGGCATCTGCTCCCACAGGTGGAAGGAAGCAGGACAACTGTGAACAGGGGAGCCAGAAGATTGGATTTAAATCCAGCTCTGCCATTTTTGGACTTAACACTATTTTGCATGCCACTTCTGAGTGAATTTTTCCCCTGAGAGGCCTGCCAACAAGCATTTATGCTTAGTTTTCAGGCTGTTGGCCAATGCTTTTCAGAGAAAGTAAGACAAAAATTATGTCATAAGCGGGGAATTGGCTAAGAGTTATCCCAACCAAGCAAAACAAGCTTGTCATTAAAACTCCCAGTGTTAGAATGAAAAAAAATTGATGCATTTCTCTTTTCAACTAACACTAATTTCCTGGAATTCTTGAATGAATGGGGGGTAGGAGGGTTCATTATTTTTTTTACACAAGAAGGCAAAAGATGAAATATTTTTCTTCCTTAATAGGGGTTAAGGCCCTTCCATAATTTAAATCTAGAATATGCTCTAGATTCAGTTTACAAAATTTAGGTTGAAATACAGTTTGGTGAGACTTTAGTAATGAAGGAGGAAACGAAAGTAAGATTTGCTTTCCTATGACTCACGTTTATATTTATGATCAGCTTTCTCCAAACCACACATTCTCCCTTTACAAACACACCCATAGTGTCTATTTCTGAGTTTAGAAGAGAGGGTGAAGCAGGGTAGGCAGGCAAGGACAGGACATTGAAACTAAAAGTCTTGTCTCTATCTCTCTAGACAAATGCTCATAACTTTTACCCCAATTAAGAGGAAGAATCCTTTCCATTCTCTCATGCCCACCGCCATACAAAACTGTAGTCCTTAGGACTTCTGAATAATGTAAAAGTTAAAGAGTACACTTTGCATTTCATTGCAATGTCTTTGAACCCCAATGTTGATCAAAAAATAAAATGGAGGTGGCTACTAACCTGAATATATCCTGTGATAAGCACAGCAACAGCGGTTCCAGCATAGTAACTGGCAAATCTGATCATTTCACTTTCAATGTCCAGCAACCTTCAAAAGAGGAGAAAATAATGTTACAACTCAAGCTATCAAAAATTACATTTGTGGATACAGAGGAATTTAAAATATATGTGTTATATGTTCCTATTAAACATGGGTAAGGTATTTTATCTGTGTAGAAATATTATCAATCCCAAACAAATTCCTAAATAGATTTCATGGTGCCAGTCACAGCAAAGGTGCCTACGCCCTTCATTTGTATGCACAGAGATGGTAAGTTTGTGAAATAATCAATCGGCAGTTGTTGGAAGCCAGGGGAATCTAGATGGCAGCCCAGTGCTCTGTCCACTGAGGCCCCTTTCACTTATGCTCGTTATGCAGTGATAGAGCAATCACAGCTACAGAAAAGTTTTAAAAAGCTGTACAGATGTCTAAAAAGACACTGGTAGAGAATATATACTGTAAATCAGGAAGCTTACTGTTACCTCCTCTTAGAATCTAAGTCGGCTTTCAATTCCTCCATCTTAAGGTGACACTGTGAGAAATGTATGTGTCACCTTCTCATAGAGGCAGAAAAACACTTTATTAGCGCAGTCTTTCTGCTGACTACAGTCCAAGAAGCTTCACTCCCCAGGGCAACTTCTAAATCTGAAGCCAAAGAACTTGTGGGGAATAATAAGAAAACTCTTGCTCACACTGCCTGAAGCCTAATATAATACCTTCCACACAGTAGGTACTAAATAAGTGTTTCTTGATTTTGCTTTGACTTTCAAAATACTAATGAGGAAGGGAGATAAACTCTTTGGTCAACACTTCTGAAAATCTCCAAACCAGCTAAAATGTCTGTGTTTGCCACGTTCCCAGTTTTTCATGGTGATTTGAGGGAACTCTGAGAATGAACTAGGCCTAGAAAATCGTAAACATATATAAATATCCACAATTAGAACCCCTTATGAAAGCTAAGTATCTCTGTATAGAGTATATCATACAGTATTGTAAGTAAAGCCTTCTAATGTATAAATGAATCCATACTCTTAGTTTTCTGTTTGTTAAACGAATTTGGGTATCCGAAAACAGAAATCTATGAGCATTTGTCCAAAAGTTTTACTTAGACTTCCTGTGGTGCATTCATTGAAAAATCACTCTCTAAGCAGAGGTGATGAAATGCCTGTCATGAAAAATACAGCTGCCAGTTATAAACAAACCTATGTAGATTGAGAGTACTGAGCACTGAGCCAGCCTCAGGATTTCTTAGAGCAAAGTTTAGGAGAATTAGGTCATTGCTGGGTGGTATGGATAAGGAGATGTGTAGTCTATGATTCTTTTCACTTCAGAGGCATCCCAGAGATAAATGGTTAACTCATATATATTTTATTCTTGGGAAGGAAAAGTTATTAGAGTTTTAGAGACTACTTGAGAATATTTCCGGGATGACAAGACAAAGCAATCAGAGAAACTGAGAGGAAAAAAAGAGCAGGTGGGTTTATTTCCTTTGACTACACATCAAACTTTTTATCATCTGCTTGGTGGAAAGCTCTTGTGATTATAAAATTATGAAAAGGATTTTATAAAGTGTGCAGGTGATTTGGACCACAGAATGGGCACCATTTTTAATAGCAAAATTGACATATATCTATTTGAATAAATTAAGATTTCCCTGACTCATTTGTGGAAGGGAGAAGAGGGGAGTGAGATGACAATTAGAGGGAAAGGAAAGAGATATTTTATGAATTAATATATGAGATTTTTACCTTGATTTTTATAAAAAAATAAATGCACCATAAAATCAAGTCACTCAATTTACACCTCAAGGTTTCAGATTTACTAAAGCCAAAGGTTTTTCATTTAAAATACCTAGGAGGTCTTTATGGCAAGGTGCATTGCTTAACAAGTTTTCCTTTCAATGATTCTCATGCACTGTAGACATGGTAGCACTGACACTTTGGAGTGAAGATCAGTGTCAGCTCTAAAGTATGCATCACAAGCTGCCAGAAATGCATTCACAGCCTCGTGTTCAAGGGTTAGAGGTATTTCTAAATGCGTGAGACATTAACCTATGTACAAATGGCTTATCGCTGGGTAAAGCTGCTAGGACATTCATACACAATGTTAGCACACTGCCAGAATAGCTCAATCTTTATTTGAGACTCCACAATAATTTTTTTTCACCCAGGAAGCTATTTGTTTATTTTTAATGACCTTTTTCAGATAAATGTAGATTCATATGTGAGAATTAGCACAGAGAGCTTATGTGTGCCCTTTATCCAGTTTTCCCCCAGTGGTTAACATCTTGCAAAACTAAAGGACAATATTATACCCAGGATGTTGACGTTTATATAATCAAAATCAGAATGTCCTCATCACCACAAGGATTCCTCACGTTGCCCTTCTATATTTACACATACTTTTGTCTGGCCTCTACTCTTCCTTTAACCCTGACTACCACTAATCTGTTCCCTGTTGTCATAGTTTTATCATCTGAAGAATGTTATACAAATGGAATCACACAACATGTTAACATTTTGGGGTTGGCTTTTTTCACTCAGCATAATTCTCAAGTTTAATTAAAAGTTCATTCTTTTTTATTGTTCAGTAGTATTTCATAGTATAGATGTATCACAGTTTATTTAACCACTCACCCATTGAAAAGCATCTGGGTTGTTTCCAGTTTTTGTCTATTACAAATAAAATTTTCTATAAGCTTCTATAAACTTTTGTGCACAGGTTTTTATGTGAACATAAGTTTTTATTTTTTTTAGAGTAAATCTCCAAGAGTAAAATTGCTGGGTCATGTAATAGTTGCATGTCTGATTTTGTTAAAAAGTTGACAAACTTTTCCAGAGTGGCTGCACCATATTACATCCCTACCAGCAAGCTATGAGTGACCCAGTCCTCCACATCCTCACCAGCAATTGATGTGATCACCATTTTTATTTTAGTCATTCTGATAGATGTGTACTGAAGTCTCATTTTGATTTTAATTTGCATTCCCTAACCACTAATGTTATTTAACATCTTTTCGTGTGCTCATTTACCATCTCTGAGATATCTGTTCAGGTCTTTTCCCCATAGTCTAATAGGATTTCTTTAACCATCGAGTTTTGAGAGTTATTTATGAATACTAGAACTTAGTCTTTTGTTAGATATATAATTTGCAGATATGCTCTCCCAGTCTGTGGCTTGTCTTTTCATCCTCTTAACAAGGTCTTTTTCAGAGTACAAGTTTTAGTTTTGATGAAGTCCAATTTATAAATTTTCCTTTTATGGACTGTTTTTGGTGTCAGGAACAAGAGCTCTTTCTCTAGCCACAGACCTAAAAATGGTCTCCTAATTATTTTTCTAAGATTTTACAGTTTATTTTTTACATTTAAGTCCATAATCTATTTTGGGCTAATTTCTGTATAGGTTCATTTTTTGCCTCTGGATCTCCAATTACTTCAGCACTATTTGGTAAAAACTTATCTTTCCTCCATTGAATTGCTTTTCCACCTTTGTCAACAATCAGACACATTTGTTTGGGTCTATTTTCTGAGTTCTCTGTTCTGTTCCTCTGTCAATACCACACAGCCTTGATTGTTGTAGCTACATAATATGTCTTGAAAATGAGTAGATTGTTTCCTTGCACTTTATTCTTCTTTTTCTAAATTATTTTAGATATTCTAGTTCTTTGGCCTTTTCATGTAAGTTTTTTATATAAATGGTTTTAAATTAGTTTCAAGTGTACTGTACATTGGTTAGACAACTATAATGTTCATAAAATGATCCCAATTGCTCCCTCCCTCCCCTGGCCCTCCACTTAACCATCATATTAATGCTAACTGCATTCCCTCTGTCATGCTCCCTGTACCCAATTATCAACTACAAATTTGTACTTCTTTAACCCTTCACCCCATCCCAGCCTCCAAACCCCCATCCCCTCTGTCTGTCACCAAATTGTCCACTATATTTGTGAGTCTGTTTTTGATTAGCTTGTTCTTTTTGTTTTTTAGATTCCACAAAAAGTGAAATCATATGGTATTTATCTTTCTCTGTCTGATTATTTCACTCAGCATAATAACCTCTAGGTCCATCCATATCATTGCAAATGGTAGGATTTCATTTTTTTAATGATTGAGTAATATTCCATTGTATATATGAACCATAATTTCTTTATTCAATCATCTGTTGATGGATATTTAGGTTGCTTCCATATCTTGGCTATTGTAAATTGTGCTGCCATGATCATGTAAATTTTAGAGTAATTTTGTCTATATCTACAAAATATCTTACTGGGATTTTGATAAGTATTACATTAAACCTATATATCAATTGGGGTGAGTTGACATCTTTACTATATCAAATCCTCCAATTGTTTAGCATGTTATATCTCTCCATTTATTTAGGTCTTTGATTTCTTTCACCAGCATTTTGCTGTTTTCAGCGTACAAGTCCTGTACACATTTTGCTAGATTTACACCCAAGTAAAAAATGTTAAGAAGTTGTAAATGGCATTATGTTTTGAATTTTGGTACCCACATGTTTATTGCTGGCCTATAGAACTACTACTATTGAATTTTTTGTGTGTATCTGGTATTCTGTGACCTTACTGAACTTATTTATTTGTTTTAGTAGATTTTTATAGGTTCCTTGGAATTTTCTGTGTTGTGTTGAAAATCATGCCATCTGCCTAAAACAAACTAGATTATAACTCTGATGGACCCAGTGTGTATTGTAAACTTTATTAGCTATAAAAAAAGAAAATCATGTCTTCTGCAAATAATGATAGTTATAGTTCTTCCTTTTACATCTTGAGATTTTTTAATTATAGTAAAAAAAAACACATAACATAAATTTTACCGTCTCAAACATTTTTAGGGTACCATTCAGTAGTGTTAAGTACTATATCAGTATTTTTTTATTTTCCTTCCTTCCTTATTTCAGAGACTAGAACTTCAAGCATTATATTAAATAATAGTATTATATTAAACAAAGTATATCCTTACTTTGTTTCTAGTCTTAAGGGGAGAGTATCCAATCTTTCACTATTAAGTATAATGTAAACTGTTGGATTTTTGTAAATGCTCTTTTTTAAATTGAGAAAGATCCTTCTATTCTTAGTACTCTGAGAACTTTTAGCATGGATACATGTTTAATTTTTCAAATGATTTTTCTTTATCTATGGAGGTGATCATGTAGTTTTATTAGCTTGTTATTTTTCAAATATTGAAATTTATAGCTCTAATTGCCTATATTAAAAAAGAACAAAAACTTAAATCAATAATTCAATGTCTTATCTTAAGATACTGGAAATGAAGAGAAAACTAAATCATTAACAAGCATAAGGAAGGAAATAATAAAGATCAGCGTGGAAACAAATGAATGAGAATAGAAAAACAATACAGAAAATAAATAAAATGAAAGTTGAGTCTTCAAAGAAATAAACAAAATCAATAAAACTTGAGCTAGACTAATCAAGAAAAAAATAGAGAAGATTCAAATAGTTAAAGTCAGAAATGAAAGAGGGACATTACTACTGACCTTACAGCAATAAAAAGAAATATAAACAAATAATTTAAACAGCTCTATGCCAACAAGCTATCTAACTTAGATAAAATGCATAAATTCCTATAAAATACAAAGCTACTGAAACTGATTCAAAAAGAAATAAAACATCTGGCTAGATCTATAGCAGATAAAGAGATTGAATCACTAATTAAAACCTTTCAACAAAGAAAAGGCCATGATTGGATTGCTTCATTGATAAATTCTACCAAATATTTAAAGAATTAATACCAATTCTTCACAAACTTTTCTGAAAAAATAAAGAGAAGAAAACACTCCTTAACTCATTCTATAAATCAGTGTTACCAGATACCAAAAATAGACAAAGATATCATAAGAAAAAAAAATACAGACCAATATCTCCTACAGATATAGACACAAAAATCCTACACTAAATATTAGCAAATCAAATTCAGCAGCATATTCAAGTATTATACATCATGACCAAATGGAATTTATCCCAGGAATACAAAGGTGTTTCAACATAGGAAAATCAATTTAATCTACCATATCAACATTAAAATAGACAAAAACTACATGATCATCTGAATAGATGTAGAAGCATTTGACAAAATTCTATGTCCCTTAATGTTAAAAACACTCAACAACTAGAAATAGAATGGAACTTCCTCCATATGATAAAGAACATTTATGAAAATATCACAACTAACATCATACGCATTGATGAAAAGTAGAATATTTTTTTCCTAAGATCAGGAACAAGAAAAGGAATGTATGCACTCACCACTTTTATTCAACACTGAACTGGAGGTTTTGGCCCGAGTTATTAGGCAAGAAAATTAAATAAAAAGCATCCATATAGAAAGGAAGAAGTACCATAATTTCTATTTGCAGATGACATGATCTTGTATGGAAAATCATAGAGTTCACTGAAAGCTATTAGAACAAATAAATAGTTCAGCAAGGCAAGATTGTATGATACAAGGTTAATATACAAAAAATAATTCTATTTCTGTGCAGTAGCGATAAGCAAACTGAAAATGAAATTAAGACAATTCTATTTACAATAGCATCAAAAAAATAAAATACCAATAAATTTAACAAAAAAGTACAAAATTTGTATTCTGAAAAGTAGAAATTATTGTTGAAAGAAATATATGGAAATACATCCATGTTCATTAATCAAAAGACTAATTTTATTAAGATGACAATACTCCCCAAACTGGTTTATAGATTCAATGCAATCCCTATGAAAATCCCAATTGACTCTTTGTGGAAATCAAACAAACTGATCTTTAAATTTATAAGAAAATTCAAGAGACCCATAATAACTAAAACAATTTTGGAAAAGAACATAGTTGACTCACTTTCTAATTTCAAAACTTACCATAAAACTACAGTAATCAAAATAGCATATAACTGACATAAAGACAGACATATAGTAGAATCAAAGGTTCAGAAATAAACCCTCACGTTTATAGTAAATTGATTTTGGCAAGGATTCTGAGACTATTCAATGGGGAAAGATACTCTTTCCAACAAATAGTACTGAGACAACTGGCTAGCCCTGTGGAAAGGAATCAAGTTGGATCCCTACCTCACACCATATTCAAAAGTTTATTCAAAATGGAGCATAGGCCTAAATATAAGAGCAAAACTATAAAACTTTTAAAACAAAACATAGGTATAAATCTTCATGACCTTGGATTTGGCAATGGTTTCTTAGATAGGACACAAAAATCACAATTGACAAAAGAAAAAATAGATAAACTGTATAACATTGAAATTAAAACTTTAATACTTCAAAAATCATCATTAAGAGAGTGAAAAGACAACCCAAAGAATGAGAGAAAAAAATTTCAAATCATATATTTGATAAGGGACTTATATCTAAAATATATAAAGAACACTAACTCAATAATAAAAAGACATATAACCCGATTTTTAAATGGGCAAATGATACAGGTATTTCTCAAAAAAAAAAAAAAGTATACATAGCCAATAACCACCTAAAAAGATACTCAACATCATTATTCATCAGGGAGTTGCAAATCAAAATCAAAATGAGATAGCATTTTGCACTTACTAGGATGGCTATCTATTAGTTTTCTATGGCTGCTGTAACAACAACAAACACACACACACACAAAATTGGTGTCTTAAAACCAGAAATTTTATTTTCTCACATTTCTGGAGGCCAGAAGTCTGAAATTAACCTCACTAGGTTGAAATTAAGGTGCCAACAGGGTTGTGCTAACTACATCTAAAGACTCTAGGGTAGAATCTGTTTCTTGCCTCTTCCAGCTTCTGTTAGCTGCTAACATTCCTTGGCTTGTGACATTACTTCAATCTTCTCCTCTGTGGTCATTTCGCCTCTCCTCTTCTCTCTACAGCCAAATCTCCCACTGCCTCCCTTTTAGTGACTGTCCCTTTTAAGAACACTTGTCATTGTATTTAGGGTCCACCTGGGTAACCCAGTATAACCTCCCCCAACCCAAGATTTTCAGCTTAATTACATCTGCATCGACTCTTTTTTCCATATAAAGTAATATTTGTAGATTCCAGGGATTAGGACCTGAATATCTTGGGGGGGAGGGTGACCGGGGGGGAGGCCATTATTTAGCCTACTAGAGCTACTATCAAAATATAGATAATAATAAGTATTAGGATGTGAAGAAATAATAAAGTATGAGTAATGGGTTACCACAATGTAGTCCTTTCTAATGAATGCTGGTGATGCAGACATGAAAGGTAGATTCATTTTTAATCCATCTAACAAATATTTATGAGCACTTTGTGTCATGAATATGTCTCAAATTTGGCCCCACTAACAGTTATTTACAAATTTTAAGACAGAGCAGGATTAAAAAGATATAATAGGGTATACTTCCAGGAATTTTCCCTTGAAAAAATTTATCTTCATAAGTATCACTAATATTTTTGGGTCAATTAACATCATACAGAAATCTGAATGCATTTTCTTTTCAAACAGTGGAGTGATTATATTTTGTAGTCACACCACTCTGTAAAAAGCAGTTCATTTCTACCCTCCAACCTAAACGAAAGACTGGAAAGACTATCATTGAAAACAGTCTCTCTTTTATACAAACTGTTCTGAGTCCTACTTCCAAATTTAGAAAAGAAACATACATATTTAAACATTAGAAAATTTATTTCTAAAGAGTAAGCTTAGTATTTTTTAAAGCATAATTCTGCACATTGTATATTATCCTGTACTTTTATGTCAAGCGCTAACCAGTTTGCAACTACATATTTATTTGAAGGGTCACTGATATAACGACAGTCTCACTGACTAGAACTAAGCTCCAGAAAGATAAGGACCATGGATGTCTTTTAAGATAACCACCGTATCCTTTATGCTTACATAAGTTCCTGGTACATAGCAGATGTTCAAAATTTTGGTTGAATGAATGAATGAATGAATGATTCTAAAAGTAGGTCATATTATGGAAGAACGTCAATGATTTAGAAGGCTTTGTTCACAATCTGGATTTAGGCTTGCAGATAATTTTTTAAATAAAGGTGAAAAATATAAGTTCACTTGGGGGAGCCACTCTAATTATCTTTCTAGCCAGGATGTGCCCTGCCCTTGATTCTCAAACCTGAGTGTGTGGTTTCATACATGCAAATGAACTTGTTCTAGCCCTGAGGCATTGTAAGGCGCGCACTACAAAGTCCATGCCATGAGAACAAGTCAATCCTGTGTACTGTACAGACTCACCAATTACAAGGCAGTTTGTTGGGCTTATCACAAAAGAGAACAGCAGCACAGTGAGCTCTGGCTAATTCTGCATGGCTTCCTTCTTTTCATGACACCAAACCACTCTTCCGCAGAAACTCAACTACTAACTGAGACCAGTGGCCCTAGATCCACTAGATCCACTAATGAAACTAGTGGAGTAGCACACTAATGAAATTCCCATTATAGAAAGAAGGTTGGGGATCTAGTGGATCATCAGTCACAGCCACAGAAGCTAATAAATAGAAGGGGGGAGAGGGGAAGAAGAAGTCTTGGATATGAAACATGACATAGGACTCAAGTAAAATCCATGGGTCATCTTCCTACTGGCATTCAGTATTGGTAATGTCATCCTCAAGCATATAGTCTACAAAGTGATTAAATTTAGATAATGTATTCAATGGTCAATTGCCCATTCTGTTTTTTGTTGTTGTTTGGATTTAAAAACCTGGTAGGATAGGAAAAAACTCAGGGCAGAGTAATTTATAGAAATACAGGTAAATTTGTGCTTCTGTTCTCCTTATGATATCATTCCATCTCAGTCAATGAAGTCCCTTTACAAGTTTTGAATTACAATTCAAGATAGGAACAAAAAAAGGTGAAAAATGAAAACAAGCAGCCTACCCACAGCGCTTTCCACTTGTCACGTTCTGGTTGAGGGAGCTGTTGGGCCACACTATGGTGTTATTCACACATGCTTTTCCCGGGATCTGGAGTTCTTGTAGTTCAGTGTCATACTCAATAAAAACATCTGTCATGGTGCCAAAAATGAGTAGCACGCCTGGATGGGCTAGTCCATGGAGAAATGCACATAAACTTCCCACAGACATCAGCCAAATGTCAGTTGTCGAAGAAAACCGAAACTTGAAAAACAAAGGATTCAGAGATCATCTATGAGTGAAAAGCAGGAGAAGTAGGAGGACTATTTAATTTTAGCTACTAGATTCTGACATACAGTATTCAACACCAAATTCTGTGGGAATCACCTTAATTGAACAACAGAGTTTCACCAATTACATCAAAATAAACGATATATCAATTATCTAAAACATTAGACTCTTACTTTGTTAGTCCATGTTATTTCTTTGCTAGTCTCTGAATTCATTCTCTTTATCTCAAGAGCTGACTTTAGTTCTTAGCTAACTAAAGGGGTAAACAGTCACTGGCACTGATGCCATTGTCATCAATATGTACTGCGTGGAACATTCAGTAATAGCCTAAATTGTCTTTGAGATCTGATATTGACAGTGAAGGGTGCCTACTTATGCCTAGAAATGCCTCCACCCTGAGCAAATTTGGGGAAAATACCTATACTATGAAATTTCCAAAAACTTTTCATAAGAATAAATATACATGATATGATTTCTAGATGAGTTTCCTTACTAAAATGATAATTATGGGCTTAGTGATTATTTTACAGGAAACTTTTTGATCCACTGAATAGGATTTGTGTGTTTAATCAGCAATATATTTCTAATTGCTAGTCAGCATGTTATCACATAGACAAAGTTTATGACTGAAAAAGTGATCACTGTCATTAAAAACCTGCCATTATGACTAAAGATTTAACACTTCTTCCATGATCTGAAAATTCACAGTTGTAAAACCTATGTCATAAATCAGCACAGTTTTATTACCAGTTGAAAGAAGCCAACTAGACTGCCATCACCTTTCTTCTCATTTTGTAACCTGAGGAGAAAAAAAATAAGGATTTACAAACTATCCTTTCCAAACAATAAGAAATTCTCCCCAGGTGGTGATTTTATGTGTCATTCTTTAGTAAGGAAAAAAAAAAAACTGCTGGCCAAAACTTGTATCTAAAATCAAGCTTTTATTCTTCAGATTTACCTCTCCTAGAGATTTCAGTATACCTATATTTCATCTTCAGTAGAAATTCATTAAAGTTTTCTGAGAAGTACTGAGAGAAAATAGAAAGATTGTACTCCCAGTTATACTAATAAATAACTACTGGAGCTCAGCCCTGACCCTTGACCTATTTCTACCTACATTTTCTTGTGGATAAGTTGAGGTGGTTGAATTAGCTGATATAAAACTTCCTTCTAGCGCTTAAAAAATTTATGACTACATTAAATAGTCTTGACATGATGAAAAATTCCAAAAAAACTCCCATACTTCTCATAAAGTCATATTTCCTTAGTATTTCTTATTCATTTTATTTCTCATAAAGTTATACTTAACCTGTTTTTGACCTTCTCAACTGTATGGATATCTACGTCACCTGAGTCATCCATTCATGGATACACCCTGGACCTTGCTTTCCCCTTTTTCTTTATAGAAAGAAAGTGATAGATTATAACTAGCTATCTTGCTATATATTTTATTTCTTTATGGTGTTTATTATGTCTCCCTTACTAAAATGTAAGCTTCTCAAGGGCAGAGATTTTTGCATATTTTGTTCTTTTCTGTATCCTCAGCTCCTAATTTTAATGCCTGACACCTATAGGCACTCAATTAATATTTGTGAAATGAATGAATAAATGAATGAATGAGTATGGTCTCCAGCCTTAGCTCAATCCACAACACCACTTCATCCCTCTAGAGGTTATTCCCATTTCCTTCAGTAGCTTTATTAAACTTTCACTCTGATCTCATTCTACATTACCACATCTGTTAGGAGATAGATTCATCTCCTCTAAAAATCGAAAACCTCACGCAACCTTCTTGCTTATCTTCTTGTTGCCATTTACCTCCATCTACACCTACTTTCATCTCTCTCCCACTTAGCATGGTTCTTTAGGCCTAAGCTGACCCTCCCACTCCTAGTTCAAAGCTAATGTTACCATACCCAATGCCTCCCTCTGCCATGAATTACTTAAAATTTCTTAGATAACTTCAACCTGTCCCTTTCCACTACCTCTATTTAAGGAACTTGCCTGGCACCTCTTTCCTATCTTCTAAATTAAACTTCATCTAATCCTGCCTTCATGACAAAGTATGATTAACTGGCATTTGTTTTTACATGAGAATTTAAACTCTTAAACTAAAGAGAAATACCTAATAATTAAAATTTAAGTTTCTATAATTTCTCTATGAGAAGAATTTCAGGATTGGAGACCTCCTCCATGCCCATGAAATCATCTTGCCCAACTTTCCCCCTGCCCATTTAGTTGGAAATTCTATCGTGTTCCTGGACAGGAGATTTGAACCTAGTCCAGAAGGGATATTAAAAAGAGGTTTTGAAATCAAATTATAGTAATATTTTAAAGAGAAAAAGAATGAATTATCTATACCATTTTATAAGAAGTGTGATGTGCATAAAAGTATTATATATTTTAATGAAACATTGCAGAGTTATTCTAGAAAAGATGTATTGTTGAAATTGTCACTTACCGTGAATTCTTATCATTGTTACCTATCAGGATAAAAACAGTGTATAAAGCAGTTAATACTGACATAATGCAAAATAGTCATTAACAATTTTATTATGAAAAAACATTCCTTTAAATTACTTTTATTCATTGATATTCATTGAACATTGCAAAACGATTATTATTTGCTTTTTTACCTTTCTTTTATTCTCTCTCTCCCATATATATATATATAAGTTTGTGTGTGTATGTATGTATATATATGTGTATACACACACACATACATACATACATACATACATACATACATACATACATACATACATACTAAAGAGGATATTTTTCCAGGAACAGAACTGCTGGCTCAACTACATTTCTGGACTTTACTCCAAGATGTGAGATACTTATATCTTCCGAATAGCAACTGGAGACCAACATTTCTAAATCAACTGAAGAAAACCTGATTATTTTAAACTACCAAGTAAAATAAATATTTATTTATTGGTTGGTTCTTTAGAAACATCAGAATTCATCTATTTCAAATTTAAACCACAAATTAACTACACAATAAGATGCCATTGACACTTCTATGCCAGTAAAAGCCATAGGATTTAGCTGCATGTTATTCTTCCCAGCATAGTTCAGAGCAGATGGGGGATAGAAGTAGAAGTGGGGGTTCAGGATCTAGGTATAGGAAAGCCACATGAGAAGATACCCAAGGTACTAATGTCAACCATCACCATGGGATAGCACAGCCTGATTCTCCTGGCATTTTAGTTTAATTTAATTTAATTCAATTAATAAAGAGGCATTATAGTATGGATAGAAATTAATATTTTGAGTTTGAGAACCAGACAGAACTGGATTAAAATTATGGTTCCATTTATTATTAGTCGTGTGATCTTTGCCAAGTTCTAAAAAAATTATCCAAGTCTCAGTTCTTCTGTAAAATGTAAAATTATAGGATTTGTTTTAAAAAATAATAATTGCTTAGAAACATCTATCCTTACTATGTGTTACATACTAGTGCTATGGGCCCCCTTTTACATTTTCTCATTCTGACCAGCACAGTCTTGATACAGTTCCTCTCAGGAAGCAATGCTCACTAAATAATTACTACTATAATTAATCACAATAACATGTGCATAAAGGTAATAATAATAGTCATTGATGGAACAACCCTATTCTGCCTAGGAAAAAGACATTTGTTGGTGAGATACTGACACTCACACATACTTTGTGCATTTTTACCTTAGCACTTTCAGACATCCTATTACATGGATTCTAGGGAGAACCACCCATTCATGTGTATGAAACATGTCTAGTAATAATTTCAAATATTGTTAAAGATTTTTTATCTTCCCCTGAAACTTCACCAGCTTGTTCTACTTTTGTTCTAACCTTTCTTTATACAAGAGACAGTGAGAGAAAAATGTCACTTACATAATCCATCTGACTCAAAACAATGATTGTCCTCTCCAAATTTCTTCACACTGCGAAGAATTACTGAGTCAGACATGGTAATTGCAATCTGCAGCCAGTAAGTCTATAAAATAAAATAAAAGAATCATTACAATTATCTTTCATTCTTCTTTAATCAAAGTAGCCAAATGAGAGATCAGCTTGGTTCAAGAAATAACCTTCACTAACAATCTCAGACAAAAGCAGATTTTTTAAGGGGTTAATAACTTCATGAAAGAGTCTAATGATTAGGAAAGATATACCCAAATCAGTGATTATGGTTTTCTCTGGCTGAAGAAAGGATAGTTGACTATATTTATTTGTTCTTTCTGTTTATCTGTTCTTTCTTCCTTCTTTCCTTCATTTTCCTTCCTTCCTTCCTTCCTTCCTTCCTTCCTTCCTCCCTCCCTCCCTCTCACCCTCTCTCCCTCTCTCTCCCTCCCTCCCTCCCTCCCCTCCCCCCCCTTTCTTTATCAGTAAAAATAAAAACCACTAGAAGCGCACAACCAACTGGCAACATTCTTGAGTCAAGGGTACCTGACCAACAACAGCCAAATGCTGGTGAGTGGCCTTCAGTGCTCTTTTGTAAAAGAAGCCCCTAGATACAGGATACAGCAAGTCCAGTGTGAATCAGAAGAACTGCTACTCAACTCATTTGATAAAATAAGTATAACCTTGACATCAAAACAAAAAAAAAGTTATAAAAAAATTAAAACTACTTTTCAAAATAGATTACAATTGCTAAATAAGATATGTTAAGTATAATTCAAAAGTTTTTGAAAACATATAAAGAACAATGTTGATCCCAGGAATACAGTGTTTGTTAAATGTGAAAAAAAAAATGATCATTTTGATAGATGCAGAAAAAGTAGTCAATAAAAATTAACATCCATTCCTGATTTTTTAAAACCTATAAAATTAGAAAAATCATTATTTTGCAATCCCAATGAATAAATTTTGAGAAATGATCAGCAATGAGTACTAAAACTATTAATCAAAAAACATCTAATAGTACAAAGCGTTGTGAAGATGTAGAAGTAAGACACGACATTAAGTCATTATATTTCCTTAAGCTCTTCTTGGGTGTGACAATTTCTCATACTTTTCTTGTTTTTGATGATGTGACAGTTTTGAGGAGTATAGATTAGGTATTTTGTGCAATATCCTTTAAAATGAGATTTATAAGATATTTATCTCATGATTAGATGAAAGTTGTGTATTTTGGGGAGGAAAGACCACAGAGGTAAAGTACCCTTTTCATTACATTATATCAAAGGTACTATTAACAAAACAAACACACAGACTATTGGAACAGAATCGAGAGCCCAAAAATAAACCCACGTATGTATGGACAAATAATTTTTGACAAAGCTGCAAAAACATACAATGGAGAAAAGAAAGCCTCTTCAATAAAATGGTGCTGGGAAAACTGGAAGGCCACATGCAAAATGATGAAACTAGACTGCTATCCGTCACCATATACTAAAATTAACTCAAAACAGATCAAGGCATAAATATAAGACCTGAAACAATAAATTATATAGAAGACTTAGGTACTAAGCTCATGGACCTTGGTCTTAGAGAGGATTTTATGAATTTTACCTCAAAGGCAAGGAAAGTAAAAGCAAAAATAAATGAATGGGACTATATCAAACTAAAAAAGCTTCTGCACAGCAAAAGAAACCATCAACAAAACAAAGAAGCAACCAACTGAATGGGAGAAGGTATTTGTAAACAACATGTCCAATAAGGGGCTAATATCCAAAATATACAAAGAACTCATACAGCTCAACAATATTAAAAAAAAAAAAATACAATTAAAAAATGGACAGAAGACCTGAACAGAAATGTCCTCCAAGAAGACATACAAACGTCCAACAGACATATGAAAAGATGCTCAGCTTCACAAGCTATTAGAGAAATGCAAATCAAAACCACAATGAGATACCACATCACACCTGTTAGAATGGCTCTCATCAACAGGGCAAGTAATAACAAGCATTGAAGAGGTTGTAGAGAAAAAGGAACCCTCATACACTGCTGGTGGGACAGCAAAATTGGTACAGCCACTATAAAAACAGTATTGAGGTTCCTCAAAAAATTAAGAATAAAATTATCATATGATCCAGCAATTCCTCTTCTTGGTATCTACCCTCAAAATTTGGAAACATTTATCCATAAAGATATGTGAACTCTGCTGTTTGTTGCAGTATTATTTACTATGGCCTAGACATGGAAACAACCAAAGCATACTCTGATAGATAATTGGATAAAGAAGATGTGGTACATATATACAACAGAATATTACTCAACATAAGAAAAATGAAATACTCCATTTGCAACAACATAGATGGATCTTGAGATTATCATGCTAAGCAAAATAAGTCAGACAGAAAAAGTTGAGAACCATATGATTTACTCATATGTGGGATGTAAAAGTGAAAACAAATGAACAAGACAAACAAAAACTCATAGACACAGACCACAGTTTAGTGGTTACCAGAGGGAAAAGGGGTGGGGGGAGGTAGATAAGGGTAAGAAGGTCAAATATATGGTGACAGAAAGAGATATGACTTTGAGTGGTGACCACATAATGCAACATGCAGATGACATTTATAGAATTGTACACTTGAAACCTATATCATTTTAATATATATATATATTAACCAATGTTACCCTGATAAATTAATTTAAAAAAAAAAAACATGATAGTACCTATCAACATGTTTTAATAAGAACTAATTTTTAAAAAATAAATTTAATATTAAAAAGCAGAGTAAGAAATATGATTTAATTAGTTTATTAGCACAGTACAAATAAAAAAAACTAAATAAACCATATTCAAAATTATTTTATACAAAGAGAAAATTTGTCCAATATAGCAGTATTACTTTCACAGACTGCAATGTTTGCTGGTTCTACTGATTTTGAAATTTTAACCAAAAACATTTTTTTCAAAAAACAGTGAAACTCTTGACAATGAGAAAATTATAAAACAACTTTAACAATAGTTATAATATCACATCTAATTTTAAGACTTTTTTTAATTCAGTTGTCTCCAAGTATTTTTTTATTGGCTTAGCTCTTCATTTAAAAATTGTTCTATCCACTGGTGTGCAAACATTTGGCAGTATTTAGAGACCACTTCTATAGTGTCTTGCCCATGAGTTTCACATATCTTATGGTTTCACTCTATGTTACTGAATATATTTTTTAACTTTTCTCCAGGCCCTGATTTCTCCATTTTTCAGGTCAGAGAGTGGTGGTGATGGTGGTAAAATCCTCCTTGCAGGACTCATGCAAAAACGAAATAAAACTATATCTATTCATCAGCTGGCACAAATGGAGAAGATAGCTAAAGTTCCCTTTACCATTCAAAGTCAGAGACCCAGTCCGCCTGTCCCACCTCCAAACGCTCCCTTCTAGGGTCATTTGTAGTAATGCAAGCTCTGTTAAGGAGGAGAATGCTGATCAACCAGCCTACTCTCTTCCATTTCCCTCTCTGTTCCCTCTGCAATTCAGCACGTTAGGTTTCACATTAGGTTTGCTCACATTTTCCTTCTTTCTGAATGCAATGATTTTTCATGATCTTTATTATACTATTAAAAAGTAATTTTCTCAAAGACAAATATTTATGCACAGCATGGATTTTGTCATGCCCTTCAGCCAAAGACCACTGGGAATACACATATAGTTGAAAATATAGATTTATTACTCACTGCAGCAAGAGGGAACACCCTGCAGGGGACCATGGGTGTCTCAGTAGGAAAATTTTTAGAAGAACTTATTACAGGACTTGGGCTTTCAGTTAGATGATTTGGGAGAAGGTCGAAGGAAGTGGGGGTTTGCTCCAGATTGGATGCTGTCAGAAAGCCAGAGCAATTTTTTTTATAATTGGGTAAAGAAATAGCAAGAGAGAGGGATGTTTGGTATTTTGTGGGCTGCACAGTGACCTCATCTGGTCCTGTGCTTGGAAAAAATTATGAACCAGGTTTGTTTTTTCTCACTTTATCCTTGTCTCAGAGTGACCTTGTCTGAGGTTGGTGAGATGGTAAATTTTATGTTTGTAAATTTGAGGGAGCTAAGGGATGCCCAGATACTTGGAAAGCATTACTTCTGAGTGTGTCTGTGAAGGTGTTTCCAGAAGAGATTATCATTTAAATCAGTAGATGCTCTCCTTCATCAATGTCAATGGGCATCATTCATTCAGCCTACTGAAAACCTGAAATGAACAAAATGGCAGGGAAACTGAGGGTGGAGGAACTGAATTGACATTTTTCCAAAGAAGACATCAAAATGGTCATCAAGTATATGAATAGGTGCTCTACACTCATCAGGGAAATCCAAATCAAAACCACAATGAGCCTTTCTATACATCAGGATACAATGAGAAGCTGGCAGCTCAGAAGAGAGCTCTCACCAGAATCCAACCATTCTGGAACCTTGATCTCAGACTACCAGTCTCCAGAACTGAGCAATAAGCTTCTGTTGTTTATAAGCCAAAAAAACAAACAAACAACACAACCCCCACAATGAGACAGCACCTCATACCTATTAGAATGGCTATCATCAAGGAGACAAGAAATAACAAGTGTTGATGATGTGGAGAAAGTGGACACTTGTGCACCATTGGTAGGAACGTAAATTAGTTCATCCACTATGAAAAACAGTATGGAAGTTCCTCAAAAAATCAAAAATACAACCACCATATGATCCAGCAATCCCTCTTCTGTGTAAATATTTAAAGAAAATGAAATGACATATCCAAAAGATATCTGCATTCCCATGTCTATTTAAGCATTATTCATAATAGTCAAAATATGGAAACCACCTGAGTATCAATGAATGAATGGATAAAGAAGACATGGAATTATCCATTCATACACACACACACACACACACACACACACACACACACACACACAAAATGGAATACTGTTCAGCCATGAGAAAGAAGGAAATCACACCATTCATGACAGCATAGATGAAACTTGAGGGCATTACATTTACTGGGATAAGTCAGACAAAAAAAAGACAAATATTGTATTATATCACTTATATGTGGAATCTAAGAAAGGTGAATTCATAGAAACAGAGGGTAGAATGGAGGTTACTAGAGGCTGGTGGGTGGGGGAGTTGGGGAAATGTACTTAAAGGGTACAAATTTGCAACTAGAAGATGAGTAAGTTCTAGAGATCTAATACACAGCCTAGTGAGTATAGTCAACAGTACTGTGTTGTATACTTTAAAATTGCTGAGTCTAGATCTTAAATGTTCTCAGCACAAAAAAGAAATGATAATTATGTGACTTGATAGAGGTGTTAGCTAAAGCTATGGTGGTGATCATATTGCAATACATAAATGTATCAAATCAATATGTTGTATACCTTAAACTTACACAGTGTTATATGTTGATTACATCTCAAAAAAAAATTAAGTAATCATTATTTTTTAAAGCTGAGGAAGGGTGTATTTGCCCTTTCGTTTTAGCTAGGACACTCTCTTTTCCTGCCCTTGGACATTGGAGCTCTTGGTTCTTAGGCCTTCAGACTCAGGTTGGGATTTAGACCATTGGCTACCCTGGTTCCAGGGCCTTGGGTTTAACAGCTTCCCTGGGCCTCCAGCTTGCAGATTGTGGGACTTCTCAGCCTCCATAATCACATAAATCTATCCCTCATAATAAATCTCTTTCTGCACATCTATATATAGTCTATTGGTTCTCTGTAGAACCCTGACTTATACAGTTAATATTCTGAGAGATGGTTTATTTCTAAAAAGAGCTTAATAGGACTTTAGTGTGAATACTAGGCCAGCTACTGAATATCTGTAGCTGCTCTTTTGTTTGTTTGTTTTCTTTCTCAGCACTCAGTGCATCACTTAGAACTTCGGTAGTCCACTGGTCCCTTTTGATGTACCAAGGAACTCTACTTAGATGTACACTCTCCAGGTCTACAGGCCATGCACTGTGTAGCATCTAACTGTTACTCAATCAGAAATAAAAACTAGTTGCCTTCCTTACCTCTGGCCAGTCAGAAATGGCAGTGATGACTTTTGAAGGCCATTGTGTTGAAAATGTTAATTAGTTGCGCTCACCTACAAAGACAGTGGCAATTTTATAATACTTAGTTTAGGAAAGTGCAAAAGATATCAAAATTACTAAAAAGAATAAACAAAGGCCTTGTTTATAGTATTTTCCAGAAAAGGCAATGTTTCCAGAAATAGATGTTAGATGAATTGCTTCATATCATCATAAGTGTAGAAGAAAATTCCAATATATCATTAGACCATGTTTTCTACCACTGGTTAATTCCCTTTTTATTAGACAAGATCCTGGGAACATCATATAGCAGATGCTGGAGGTTACTTCTGCTAAGCTCTGAAACCCTGGAAATACAATGGGAGTCTGGTTTTCACTGATAAACAGATTTATCTTACAGGGTTATGAGTATCTCCCCACTTAGTACACTCTGTAATTTAGGAAGTGCTATAATAGTTTTTCACATTGTTTTTCCTCATCAATACAAGCAGACAAATGCCACCTAATTCTACTCTCTCACCACCTAAGCTAACAATTTATTCTTGAGTTTCCTGAAACATATCAAAGGTACTTGGGTATTATACATTGTAGGAAGCTTAAATTAGAGTTTTTTAACAATTTACAATAACAAAATTTTACTTTAACTGACACAAAGGAAGTCAGATTTTTAAAAAATTTACCATGCTACTTCCTTTTCACTCTGCATTTTTATATGTTACATTATTTTAATCTCTGAAAAATCTCCTTAGGAATAAATTTTCAGGGTCTTTCAGAAAAACTTATTTTCAATGAATTTGAGACCCTAGTAGTGAAAAGTCAGAAATCAAAGTTTCTAAGCACTAGTCAGCAGACTTTGGCCACCTAATCCTGGAATCCCCCAAGAATTCTTAATTGTCCATGCCAATGCCCATGTCCGGCATACACTCTGGAACTTGTGTTCTACACATGCTTCTGTTTAACTATCCAGAGTTGATGTTTTCTTTTCTTTGATAAAATGTGTAATCTTATCAACACAGAAACCCACATTAGAGGACCTTTCCTGGAGGACATATCAAAGATTTTTCTATCTTAGAACATTAGCAACAACACTGTGTAAGACCATTGTTGGAGAAAGAGAGAGGGGGCTGAGAACAGCCCCGAGATGTCACCTGAGAGTACCTGGGGCATTGACAGACCTCAGAAAAGGGCTGAGTGAGCAGTGCCACAGGAGCGTGAAGCTGTCAAAACAAGGAGATACAGGGTTCTAAAAGCCATGCCAGGAACAAGTCAAAAATCCTGAGAGTACAAAATGTCAGTGCGCACCATGGACTGTTATACCAAGGCTGCTAGTATGACTTTAAGACATCAGCCTAGAGCAACGGATGAGTAAACTGACCTTCACCAAAGACTGAGAGTGACACTAGCAACTGGCTATTGATACTGCAGAAGAATTGAAAAGAAGAGGGAGGAGGAGGAGGCAAGAAAAGAAAAGAAACAGATTAGGGGTGATAATATTTCTCCTGGAAGGTGGAATCCTTCCAAGCTAAAGGATATGACTACAATAGAAGCATTCAGCCTACCACCTGTTTTTCTAAATAAAGTTTTATTGTACCCAGTCATGCCCATTGTTTTCATTTTGTTTTTGGCTGCAATGGCAGAGTTGAATAGCTGTGACACAGCTATAGCCACTTCCACCCCTCCCCCCAATGCCTAAAACACATACTTTCTAGCCCTTTACAGAAAATGTTTGCTGACTCCTGTATCACGAGGTCAGTTTAGGATAATCTAAAGCCTGAGGAGAAATCCTCAAGAGCCTGATTTACTCAACTGAAAAACTGTGTGATGCTCTAGCCCTCCTACCAGCCCTATCTTTGTGGAGCTTATAGTATGGCAGGGAAGACAGGTGACACATAAGAAACTATAAATGTGATGACTGTGAATAAAGGGGAAGCACAGGCCTCTCCTAGACCCTAAAGGAAAGACCTTGCCCTTGTCTAAGGAGTTAAGGAAGGCTCTGGAACCAGTGCATTTGGGATGAGACCTTGGAGATGAGGGAAAGTTAGCTAACGGAAGAGGAAAGAGAAGTGCTCTAAGGAGGGAAGGGCACATGCAAAGACCCAGACCCAAGAGACAGTGAGTAGATTTAAGGACTGAAGAAGGTCCAGTGAGTGGGCGGGGAGGTGGATGCGGAGACCCCGGAGGACGTGGCTGGTTGATTCCTTGGGGCCTGGTAATTCTTAACATTGAGGACTTGAGACCTTATCCCAAGGGCAATGGGAACTAGTAAAGGCTTTCAGCCAAAAGAAGGATATGATCACATGCGTATTTTTTAAAAACCTCAACACTCTGATAAGGCTTGGAACTTTGCAGCCCATACCCAGAAAGAGAGACCAGGAAATTGTGTTGGAAAAGACAGAAATTCCCACAAAGCAGTGACTCACCCATTTCCTAAGCCCAGGAACATATATAGTTTATTTCACTCCCAAGCAGATAGGCCTGAGGTGACCAAAGGAAACGGGTTGTGTGATGTGACACAGTCAAGCCAATGGTGCCTTGGGCCTTGTCATTTTAAGAGATAGGTTCTTGATTCTGTCAGTCTTTGGGGTTTTGAAAGTTTTCTGGGAGTGGTAGGAGGCTGATTTGTTCTGCTTTCACTTCATTTTCTCCAAATACTACTTTTAAAACATGTCGGTCTCACTTAGACTGAATTCAGGAAAAAGAAGCTGAGGCTTTTCTACGTCAAGGCTAAGATAGGGAGGATCTAAATGCCCTAACCACCACTGAGGAGCTGAAGGGACAGCGAAGGGCACACGGCCAGGCTCAGGAGCCCCCCTTGACCCCACATCACACTGAATATTCTCCTTGGCTTTTCTCTTGTGAAGCTGTCCTCTCTATAAAACCTTTCAAGGCTGCCAGCTCCACAAACTTCCCTTCCCTGGGCTGCTCAGAGAGAAAAGCAGAACCGCCCCTGCTCCTCTTGAATCTGGAAGTTACTTTTCAAGCCACAAATTTTTATTTTTCTAAAACGCCCTTAAAATGTCTTTCACTGCTGATTTTTAGGGCCCCTTTGTCATCATTAAACCCAGCAAATGATTTCTTTTTCCTAAGGATCAGTAGAGGAGGAAAGAAATGTTAGCTTATAGTAAGAAGCCAGAAAAATAGAAAAGTTTTATCTTGCAAGTTTGGGGATGATGATGTATATCAGCAATGTGGGAGACACTGTTAAGAAATAGGATAAAAGCCAGACCCTTCTAGCCCTGACGGGGAAGAATCATACAGGATTTTTTCAGAGCCATGATTGAGGTGAAGGACTAAGGAACAGCTCTTGAAGAAAGTAGAACTTAAAGTCAAAGTACTTCCAGCTCTCCTTTGTCTCTCCATGCATGGTTTTTTCATCTTCACAAATCAACACATAACTCTAATACTTGATTCCTGCAATGACACGTAGGCATTTTTTAGCAATTTCAGTGTCTTTTAAAGTTGGCTACGTTTTCCCCAAATTACTTCCTAATCCACTTTCAGCATTCATCCGCAAATATTTGTCGCCATTACTCATAGAGGTAGGAAACACAAATCATTCAAAGGCTTACAATCAACTGGGGAGAGGGACATGTAAACAATTACTGCTAGGCAGGGAAATGGAGGCCTCACATGGAGATAATTACAGAGTGTTACAGAGCAGAGCACAAGTGTAACTAAGTCTGGATTGGTAGCGGTGTGTGGGGATAAGGTGGAGAGTGGCTGCACACAAAAAGGACCTCTATAAAACAAGAGCCTGTAAATAAGTCAATATTAAGTATTAATATTAGTCCCAATATTAAGAGTTTTAGGTATAGTCATGATTTGTCTCTAACATGTCTAGAAAGCTATTCCTCCCTCAAACATTTGTAATACTACACTTTATTCTCAGTCTTAAATGTGAAGGGTATTTGATCTATGCGTTCAAATAATCAGCAACATGTGATTTTTATTGGCTAGGGAAACCAAAAAACTGGAATTAGATTCTAGAAACCAACTCTAGCCAGGCATCCAGAGCTCATATGTTTTAGTAACTAAATTCTTGAAAACTGGGAGAATGAGGGAAGGAGCATGATGTCAGAGAAAAGATAAGTCGGTATAGTTCTGAATTAAACCAGTACCAGTTTTCCAGTGTAGGATTTGTGGTTATCAATACAATCAAATTATGCTTTCATAAAGCCAAGTTAAGAAAGTTCCCTGGCATTTTTACTTTTGGTAGATTTTTCAATCTGCTCACCCATTTGTGCCACACCCCCATATACCACAGATTCTCAAAAGAATTGCTGCGTAAAATAGTATTGCTATATATATACATGACAGCATCCAAGAGTCGTTTGTATTGTATATAGTATTATGAAACCATTCATGTATTCTGTAAGTTCATATTCAAGCATTGTCATCTTATTTATCACATGACAAGAAGCCACCCTATAGTAAATCAGAAACACAACATCCCACAAAGTGAGCCTTAGAGGAAATGGATTTGCAGATCATAGTCTTCAAACGGAATCAACAGTAAAAGTCACTTACCTGTGAAAGTGAACTTGAGGAAGCCAGAAGAAACAATGAGCTCCACTCTAGAGAGTCATAGCGTTTTACCTTTTCCAACTTTTGTTTTCATCATTCAAGCTTTTTCAAGAACATTAACTATTTACTTAAGTGTCAATGCCCTGAAGGTCAGCCTAGGTGCAGGCAGTTCAGTAACATTTGATAAAAGGTTGAACACACTCAAAGTAATAACCCCAAACACAGTTTGTACTGGGGAAGCCCCCTGAGGGGGTCAACAGGCTTTGGAAATTGCTGACTTGCCTTGGAAGGAGAGGTGAGCTGTGAGCAAGGGAGCCCAGTGAGAGTACTGTGATTCTGACTGTGTCCAACTCTTGTCTTTATAGGCCCTTATTTTTGAAAAGTTACATAACAAAGCAAAAACAAAACAAAACAAAACAAAACAAAACACCAATCTTTAAACTTTTCCCAACAATTTAAAAGATTATTCTTGGAAAATCCTTAGGTTGTAGGCCCCTGAGGTTTCTGACCAGGCTCCAGAGTTTCCTGGAGACAGATTACCTAAAAAGACACCTGAAACAGACTTTTGCTCAAAACTCTGAGTGCTCTGATAACCCTTGCACCCTGGCCTGAACAGTCAATAACCTCAGGCTCTACCCACCAGATGAAGCCCTGTGTAAGTAGAGATTAATGATTTTTTTAAATGTTCAAATAAACAGAAATCCAAGTCAAATAAACACATATAGCTTCTCCAGGGTTTCTGTGTTGCTCATATCTG
>CM053503.1:121735830-121819809 GCA_028627145.1 Eidolon dupreanum
GGACTGACATGATCTAACTGATGTTCTAAAAGGGTGGCAAGAGGAGACAGAAGGAAGCAGGATGACAAATAAGGAAGCTATTGCAATAATCCAGGTAGAAGGTGAAGGTGACTTAGTCCAGTGTGGTAGAAGTAAAGATGGTAAAAATTGACTGGACTCTAGACATATTTTGAAGATTGAAATAATGGGATTTTCTGATGGATTTAGATGTAAGATATATATATATAAAAAAAAAAAAAAAGAGGAGTCAAAGCAGAGTCAAAGATTTGGGATCTGAGCAAGGATAAAGCAGCCATTTACTACAATGAGAAGTCTATATGGGCAGCAGGTTTGGGGCATTAGTGGAGATCAGGAGATTAGTTTTGGACATAAGTCTAAGATGACTATGTGATAGTCAGGTGGATCTGTTAAACACACAGTTGAATCTATGGGTCTGGAGTTTAGGGTAGTGGTCTGGATCAGATTCACAAATTTGGAATTTGTCAATATATAGATAGTATTTAAAGCCATGAATACAGAATGAGGCCACCAAAGAAGCAGTAGAGATAGAGATGAGGCTTGGCAGACTCTTTTGCTTGGTTATTACCACCCTGAAAATCATTATAAGCTGTTAAAAGCTAAGTTGACACAATAAAATTGCCTATGTTTTTGTGGCATAGAAACTAGCAGAGAAAAAAAATGTCAAAATTAAAGCTTCTTTGGGTAGTTTTGTGTTTTTAAAGCAAGATTTGTAGATTATAATTTCTGTATTTAGTTCAGTGCACGGCGGGGAAGAATGGTACAATGAAAAAGCATAGGATCCCCTTTGATCATTGTACAGGCTGCCCCAACCCTATTTCATGTCTGGCCTTGGCTCCTAGAACTCCTCCAGGCCCCATATGTTTGGTCACTTAAAATAAAACCCTGAACACATACAACACTTCATTATAGTCTTCAAATCATGCTTCCTTAAAATGATAGTGGCAACAAAAGTTAAAAGTAGCGAAATGGATAACCTCAATATGTATTTTAGATGTTTTATTCTCCCTCTAGAGAATTATCACCACCAAATAAAAACCATTAAATAACACCTTTATCAAGTTGTAATTTATAATTATCTGAATGAAATGCATATATTGATATCCACAGCACTCAAAACTTGGTCAGAATTTCTATTTTTATTTACCTCCCTAGAAAGGAAAACTAGCACAAAAACATAGACTATACTCATAAGCAAATCTTTTCTCATATTCTTGAGTGTAGTAGTTCTTATCTATCCGTAAAGGCTCATCAGTGCACATATCATGTCAAACACACAAAAAATAATAATTATTATAAGGGAACATCAGTAATTGGAGAAGGGAAAGGAACTGGTGAAATAAAGAAGAAAATCAGAGAGAATCCTACTAAAAAACAAAATTCATTAATAAGTGGTTATTTCTGTGGTGTTGAATAGAGACTTGAATTGTCAAATGAATTCATTTCTCACTGGAGAGAGGTAAGCCTGCCTGAGCCTCTGGGTGGATTGAGTTTTCATGTCTCAGCTTCACCCAGGACACCTCCCTTCTTAAAGTGATATATCAGGCTCAGAAACCATTCCTTTATTGGGGTGGAAGAAGAGGTGGTAAGAAGTGGGTGTTGTTAATAGTCAAGCATAGGTCACTGTGATGTAGGCCAAGTGGTTATAAGTAAGGTGTGAGTGGTACCTACTACTCCCTAGCTTAAAGTGAGGCAATTCATTCTTAATACGACATACCTTTGCAGGAAGAAACCAGTTTTACCAAATTAGTCAATTGCATCTTCAGACAATAATTCAATAGTTTCATAAAACAAAACTCCACTTCTCTATATAAGCTTTTCAATCCAAGTGGATATTAATAAACTAATATTTTTAACTTTAATGGGGAAACATGAAGGCAGACACATTATTTTGACTGCTATGTTGCAAATGTCTGTTCAGAGAACCCCAGTCCCACTTTTAGTAACTCAGGGTGACTCCAAAATGCATCAGAAAACATAGCTAGTGAAACACTACTTCAAAGCAGTGAGCTATCGAGACCTGATTCCTAATTCATTGCTTCTCAGTGACACTTTTGAGAATATCACAAATTTAAATAAGAATGATTCAGAGTGATTACCTAGGGGACCCTGATTACATGCATCAAACCTCTAACTGAGGTGAATAAAATAAAGGACTTGCAGCCAAGTTCAACCTGCATCCAATTCCTATAGAAGTGTCAAGGTGGCTGCCATAACACTAGGCGCTCTTTCCCAGTTCAGCCCAGGGGTTTTGGCAGGCTTTGTTTCAAAGTCTGCACTTACACTTATTTCTCCCAGCACACAGTCAGATATCCTTACCCTTAGACAACAGCCCATGCCACGTTAGCTGATTCACCATATCCTCAATTCCTTATTGGGTGTGGAAAGGTAGTTGCCTGAATTCTCAGGAATTCATTTCAGACCCTCACATGTTACTTATGGGCATATTACTAATGACGGCACTAGCATTTTTTTTTTCTTCTGGACTGTTGTATATGTCTTTATTTTTAGGATAAATAAATGTGGTGTGCGTGTGTGTGTGTGTGTGTGTGTGTGTGTGAGCCAAACAGAAGCAGAATTCACAATGGGATCATATTTTAAGTTCTAGTATTTCCTTCTAAGTCAGATTTTAGGGAATTACATTTGGTGACCATGAGAGGACATACTAAAAGATGACGAGCTACATGCTGACAATGGCAAGATGGAGAGATGGAAAGAGCCTGGGCCTCAGTGATATGATTATGCCACTGAAGCAACCCTAAAACTAAATGCCTCCAGATTTCATATAATTTGATATAATTGCCTTCATTACTTAAGCCACCATTAATTACCAGGATATTCTTTCCTATGCAACTAGATATATGCTAAATGATATTCTTTAACATTCCTAGATAGCTCCACAAACTAAATTACATCACTATTTTTCAAGGAGATATAGGAAAACATATGCAGACACCACACACATACACACTCACACATACACACACACATACACACACACACAATTTTATATATTCTAAAGGCTTGATCACAGGAAATTCAGAAAATGACACAAGAAAGTAAGAAAAGAGAAGAGGAAGAAACAGTTCAACTAAGTGACTCTTCAATGATTCATCTCAAATCTTCATTCCAATGACTGACTTCTCATGGCTTCTCCCAATGATTCCCCACCTAAGTGATAATTGACTTCCCTCTTCTCCCTCACCCTGATTCCTGATGTGTCACTGCCAATTCAAATCCATTGTTAAAGCATTTAGTTTTTCTCTTCTCCACATCTCTACTTCCTGGGTTGCTTTCTTATTATTACTCTTGTCAAATATCTATAATTAATTTAGTCAGACATTCAGAGTGACAAACTTGCCATCCTAGAACTGTGGTCAACCACTGAGAAGGTTTTGGTGTTGATAAATGTTGCTGTGACTTACACATTTTGGCATGACCTTAAGGTTGAGCTGGTTCCTTCAAGCCCTGCTGAGATTCCTACAGCTAATGAAGCCTAGAAAAAAACTATTCAAGAGTACTCATATCTGGAAGCCGTAAACAGCTCATAGTTAAAGAAGCTGTGCTGGATGGTTTGGTGGCCACTGAGTTATGGATATGTTTTTATATTGGTGAGATCATAAGCAAGTGTGGCATCATTGGGTATAAGATTGAGGCCCAATCTTTAAATTTGATTATATTTGGTTTATTATTTTAGTGTTCTTGGACCATGTGTGATCAGATTGGTATCTGAATAGAATAAGGTAATGTATGATAGAAAACATACCCATATTTTCTTCATGCATGAAATCCCATTTATCACTTCTGATATCTCCTACTAAATACTAAATTCCAAAATATTTGCAATTAAACATTATAATAGGGGTAAAGTTCACAGCAATGTTAATTGTGTACATCCTCATCATTTCCAATGTTGCTTCACAATCATCACCTTTAAACCTCTAAGCCCTAAACTACTTATAACTCCCAGCTCTGAGAAACCATTTCCTTTTTTTATCATGCTGGACTCACATTTTTTATTTCCCCTTGCAGGGGCCTGCAGCTGTTAGATTTTATCTTAACTCCTGTGTTCTTTGCTCTCATTTTTATTTCAATCTATTCATCATAGCATTTTTGATGAATCCCTCTTATAAACCCATGGCCTTCTGAACTGAAATCATCCAATGGGGTTAACTTCTCTCCTTCCTCATTGGTAATTCTCGGTTCATTGTGAACATAAAGAAGACTCCTCTCTTGCCCTTGGCTCATCCTGGCATTCAGTTCCTCCATCCCAGAGCAAAGTGTTTGAACAAAGTGGAACAATTCCTTACATATGTAAGGGGGAGAAGAACAGGTGCCCAGGAAATATTTCATGTGCTTACCTCTGGAAACAACCAGAATGAAACTGCTTCTGACTCCTAATCTACTCATTCTTTAATTTATTCATTTAACAAATATTTATTTATCAATGACTATTAACTTGGCATCTTGATAGGTGCTGTGGATAGAAATGATCAGCAAAACATTGTTTCATGAAGCTTATAGTCCAAAAGAAAACTAATAATAAGTAATCATACAAATAATCATAGAAATGATGATAAAGTTCATAAGGTCTATTAAAGAAAAGTTCAAGAGGCTATGGGAGAGCTGAACAGAGGGATTTAACTTAGCTTGAAGGGATGCTGAAGGGATTGGCCAAGAAAAGGGTGGGAGGAAGAGAACAACAACTAAGGGAAAAGAGCACATACAAAGCACTAAGGCAAGAGGATGCTTATAGATTAGAGTAACTAAAAGGCCACTGTGTCTGGAGAATGATGAGAAAGGAACAGAGAAGTATGACCTAGGGCTGGACAGAAGAGTAGTAGGCTGGATCATGCAGAATTGTGAGTCACATTAATGAGTTATGAGTCAGCAGAAGAGTAATGTGATCTGTTTTGCAGTTTTAAATGTTCACTCTAATTGCAGGGCAAATTGACAGGCAAGCTTGGAAACAAACAGGTAGAAAGCTATTGTAGTGCTACAGTCACAGTATGGTATGCAGCCTATCTTATAGTATTGGAAGTGGAGTTGTCAAAAATTGGCCGCTTTCAAGAAATATATAAGATTAATTATTTATTAATTATTAAAATTAATAGGTTTGTCAACGAGGAGGGGTGAAGAGTCAAGCATGACTCCAACATTCCTACAATAAATGACTGATGAATAGAAGTGTTATTTAGTAAGATGGAGAAGAACTGGGGAGAAAAATAATTGTAGGAGTAAGAACTAAATATTTCATTTTTAATATGTTTATTTTGAGATATTATGAGGTACTCAGGAGAAATGTCAAGTAACAGTTGGTCTGGAATTCAGCAAGTAACTCTGGACTAGAGACATTAATTTTGGAGTCATTGAATATCTGTGGTATTTACGGGCTTAGGAAAATATAAAATTCCCTAGTAGAATAAAGAATAAAAAGAATTCCTACCACTGATCCCTGAAGGACTCCAACATTTAGGGTTGGGTTAAAAAAAGGGTGGATCGCAAAAGAGATTAAGAACCAACTTCTAGAAATGTAGATTAAAAACCAGAAGAGTCTCTAGTAGTGGATTCTGAAAACTAAGTTTTTCAGATAGTCCATCTTTTCAGCATATCAGAGAGTCAGACATTAAGCTGAAAAAAAAAAATTCTGTCATTATCTTCTACAATCATCAAAGAAGAAAGTATGCTAGACTACAGAAGTTAAATTAGTAGTATTTGGATTAATCTGCTATTGGAGATATACAAAAGGGATTCAAAAATTATTCATGTTAATTGGTAACATCAGTGAAGATGGCAGAGTAGGGACTTCAAGGGGCTTGTCTCCCCCATAGAACCAAAAATATCTATCAAAAACTGTAAGGATCAACCTTATTGGAGCTCTTGAAGACAGGCAAAGGTTTACAGCAACCAAATGAACATTTAACCAGGAGAAATTTCACCAGAACATAGTAAGAGAACTCTATGACCTTTTAACTTATCCTTGCCCCATTTCTATCCCTCTCCCCAGCACCATGAGGATCTTCAAACTGGCAGCTTGAATCCATAGCATGAATACATGGTACTGGAGAAAGTAAAGAACATTTTGTTCCCAAAGAATCACATTTGCTTTGACCTAACTGTTGGTGAATTCCTTGAAGAGCTAACAAAATCCCACCTAACTTGGAATTCTTTCCGGGTAGAGAATATTCTTCAAAAATATTGACAGCCAAATGAACCAACTTTTGTCCCCTGGGACCAAATTCTAGACATGACAAATCAAGGAAAAAAACACTGAGAGTGAGACTCTGAGGGTAGAAAGGCTTTGAAAAACTCCTGAGCATAACAGGTAATCTAGAAAGACATCTGCATGCCCAGGGCATCATGCATGCTCAGAAAAAAACTAGAGAAGACTGAAAGCTTTCTTCTAGCTGATCTTTAGGCTCAGCATAAGCAGGAAGTGAAGGGCCAGAGTTGTAAAGGGCCTAACTAAACATTGAGAAGTTGCCCACCACAAAGTCAATCTGTAAAGACCTGAAGACAATTTTTTCTTTTTCTTTTCTTTTTTCTTGGCTCTAACCACTTAAGGAAATCTCTATCAAACAACTAGCTGACTAGTAAATTAAAGAAATAAAGACTTCAGAAATCGAGATGAACAAAAAAGCTTAGAAAAGTCATTCAACAAACAACTAAGACCCACAGCAAGGAAAAACAACAGATTCTAGAAAGGAGAATTTTATTTTCAGAGTTTGCAATGTAGAAGGAATTGTCTTTTCAACAAAGGGCGCTGGACGAACTGTATATTTACATACTTCTACTACAACTTCTACCTGGTTTTTAGAGTTTCTCCTATGTCTGCTGTTTCTTAAAAGTAAACAGCCTACAATAATTCTATGCCACAGAGACACATTTTGGGGTGGCAAATTTCACTCCCTTACATTCACATGTTTGGTGCTTTGGTGCTAACCGAGGGCTGTGCCACAAGACTCCAGCAGCCTAGCCCAGACTTTATATGGCGGCAGCATTACAAGAGGGCAGGCACAAATGTGCTCTTTTTTAAAGCCTGTCCTTGCATCACTTCTACTGATGCTCCATTGTCCCAAACAAGCCACGTGGCTAATATGGGAAGGGTCAAGAAGAGATTACACATAAGAATGTGGATAGGGGGAGGCTTGTCCCTTACTGAAACGATCTATTACAAACTTCAACCATACAAACATGCAAATTTTAGGAATTTATTCTAAGTAAATGATCAGATGTATACAAAGATGTTCAGTTAAACGTGTTCTTCAAAACATTATTCCTGATCATGAAAAATTAGAAGCAATCTAAATGCTCAATTATAGGAGGTTAGCCAAGCAAACCCATATGATGGAATACAACTATTTTTTTTTAAATCACTGTACACAAGAATATTTATTTGATATCAGAAAATGTTTGGGATAAGTTTATGGTAAACTTTTTAGAAAGCTACCAGCCAGGAAATATTCCAAGTACATCATAAATACAAGGTACGAAGTTCATTTGGGACATTTACTTAACAATCGTTTAGTATCACACTGGAAGGCAACTAATAGCTGGTAGATTAACCTGTATCAGTTCAGATCTACTTCACTATGGGATATTATCTGTACGTACCTACAGCCAACCAACTTCAACAAGGTATTGTGACAACAATGTGTCCTTTATTTTTGGTTGGTTTCATTAACAATATTGTCATTCCCAGGATTTTGTACTTAAATTAGTTTATAGGCAGTTTGCTTTCAAATTAATAATTTACATATTACATATATATAAAATGACAGATTGTGGTTATATCATGTTTTAAACTTTTATAATAGAATATTTCAACCGTACATAAATGTAGATTAGTATCCTAAACTCCCATGTATCCATCACCAGCCCCACCATAAAACGCATGGCTAATCCTAGCTTCATCTAAACAATAAAGTCTCTCTTTTTTTAATAACCATAATACTATTCTCACATCTAAAAAGTTAACAACAATTAATATAATCAACTATCCATTATTTAAACTTTCAATTGTCTCATAGAAATTGTCATAAATGAAATTTATTTATTTGTTATTTTAAAGTATGTTCCTTTGAATTAGGATTCAATTAAGGTTTATATATAGCAATTGGTTATTACATCTTATAAATCTTTAATCAATAGATTTCCTCTCCATTTTGGGGAGTTATGATTTATTTTTATTAAGTAAATCAAGTTATTTGTCCTTAGAATTCCCCTTGGTTTGCTGATTAGACTCCCAGAGAATAGTTAACCCATTTATTCTTTGTATTTCCTATAAACTGTTAAGTGGATGAAAAGGCCCTATTAAATTCAAGGTTTTTTGTTTTTGATAGGTTTTCTGGCAGCAGGACTTGTTCCTAGCTGGCATTGTGTAGGATCATATCATTTTCAGTACAATATTTTTTAATGTCTTTTTTCTCTCGCCTCATTCACTCTGTTTTACCAGCATTGCCTATTCTACAAGCGACCCATGTTAACAACCCAGTGCATATCTCTCCATATTTTCTCCATGTTCACTTAAATATCTTTATGCACATGCACACAGAGATTCTCTGTTTGCTTTACAAAAATAAGGTTGTGGAGAGCCTTCCAAGCAAAGTAGTAGAGCTCTAATTTATTCTATTTAATGGCTGCAAAATAATATTCCATGTGTACATCCACCACAATTTACTCAGCCATCCCACTTTTAGTGGCAATAACTGTTCCTGGTTCTTGTTGACACGTCTTGTTCACATACACATATACACTAGCTTTGTTTTGATAGGATCAATTCCCAGAAGTAGGATTACTGGGTCAAAAATAATATGTATTTTTATTTTAATTGATGTTTCCAAATAGCTTTCAAAAAAAGTCTGTAGAAATTCACATATTCACCAGCTGAGGATGAGATCACACTTTCCTACACAATCTAACACAGTCTCAAGGACAAAAAAAATAGTCACAAGTGAGAGTCATGCGTTGGGAGCCAGCAAGGAGTGGGAGTCATTCAAAAAGTGGAAAAAGCTCCATGGGATTCCTTAGTCATCTATTTCTGAACTAATGATGAGCGATTTCTCAATAGAAAAGGCCCTATCTATTCATCTTTGCATCTCATGAGCCAAACAGAGGCTTGGCACAGAACAAAATTTAGAATACCCACAGAGTCTGAAGACAGTTATCTCTAATGCTGAAAGTTATTTCTAACTTCTATCCATTTTATGGATCGCAATAAGCTTTTTCCTACTGGATAGTACTTGCATATTGTGCAATAGACTGTATCTAGCATCTGCTCTTAATTTCATTTGATTCTTATTCATCTTAGCTAAGATTCTGGGGAAAAGAAGTCATTTGGGATTAGAGGAAACCAGAAAACTGAGCAAGAGGGTTATTCTTAAGCCAGGGAGCATTTTTTTAATGCTCTGCATATGATGGTCACACCAAAACGAGTATCCACCTCTTCCCCTCTGTGAGAGTCACATTTTTCCTATTAAGTCTCTACTCGTATTTCTTGTAAGTCTCCCTGTTGCCAGGAATCGCTAGTGTTTCTGGTCACTTACCTGCATTCTCAAACATCTTTTCTCTTACTCCGTTTATCTTTTCAGAACAATGCTCCCCAGTATAATACTCCCCATCCCACCTTTCAAACCAAGACCTCTTGTTTGAATATGCTACAAAGGACGTGTGTGCTGCAAATAAGAAAAATCTTTCTTCAAAGAATCTACCAAACATTCCCATGACTCAGTCCCTAATAGTATATCCAAGGATCTTTCAGTATAGGGGAACAAAAGATTAGCACAGCATCATCTTACAGTTAGGAGAGTTGAGAAATGTTAACTGAGTAACAAAGCTCCTAATTTTGACCAAGCCTAGCTATGCATTTATGGGCAACATTTGCAATTAAGCTGCTCACATGCCAAAGGTATTGTTGTTGTAGCAAGGGATACCTTCAGAGTGGAAATAAGAGAACCGTCTGTTGACAAAGGGAGGAGGTAGAAATTACAAACTACAATTTAAAAAATATAAAGTCATAATACCAACTCATAGTTATAAAGAGAAATGCACTCCACTAAGGGTGACCTTGGAGAGAAGATTATATTAATATGCCAGGAAGGAGGATGTCAACATGCACACTCTGTAAAGAGTTTTGCCGTCCCTAGCCACCCTTACAAGAGTGACATCCACCCTACTCCAGGAGTTGGATCCACCACAGCCTGCAGTGCGGGGTAAGTGATTTTCTCCATTCAACTCCCACTTCTGGATTCTCTGTGGCTAAGACCACTCCCAACCCAGCATGGTGCAATTACTAAGCAATCTGGTGTCTGTCACCTGAGAGAGCTTTGAATCTGGATATTCTCCTTGTGTTTTGGTGTCTGGAAAAGGGCTGAGAAGGCACTCTTGGGCAAAAATTGGAGAGAGAAATATGGGAAATATAGATTTAGAAGAAAAAGAAGAATCATATGTTTAGCGTTTTGTCTGTGGCGGTATTTAACTTTACCCCTATATAATTACAGTTCAATTGTCAACATTGACATTTACATTTGAATGAAATCCACAGTACAATCTTCTGTTTTAAAAAGGTATTAGGAAAAAAATAGAATGGCAATTTGGTTCTGGATATTTTTACCACTTCTGATGACCAGAAGTCTAATGTAGGGAGAGTTCTGAACAAAGTAGCACTTTGATAAGTTGCCTTATTAAGGAACCGGATGAAAGAAAATTTAGCACTTAAGATGTAAATTTGAATGCAGATACGATTACAATTCAGATAAAGTGCTGCTGACAAATGATTTCATTAAGTAAACACCTAAAAGGGACCATTTGACAAGGGGAACAAGTGTTCCAACCCTGGTGTCAGGGCTACTGAAACTAAACTCTTAAAAAGTGGATCCACTGGAATTGAGGGATCCAGACATAGCAAGAATTCTAGTTCTCAATATATAAATCAGTCAAAATATCTGATTTTTTAAAAAGCCTGTAGAGGAAAAAGGGGCCACATACTAAACCTGACAAGCTCAGGGGGGGCCAGTATGGTGGCCTCTACAAACTCGGACACCAAAAGTAACCACATAGGTTGGTCTGAACATAAAAATTCCCAACTAAAAGTGGATCACGGCAGGTAGTCATGCTCTGGGTCTGTAGCTTCCTTGACAAAGGTCAAGCTTTACCTTAACTGAGCTTGTCTGTTGTCTGTTTGCATCTAAGATAACAAACCTTGAAATGTCAGAGTAATCTCCTTTTCCAGACCCCTCAGAGTACAACCACCACACCAGAACATAAGACCACAGAACCTCTGGTTATCTTGTCTCCTGCATACCATCTCTGTGTGCTGTAAATGTTAGTTATTATTGATCCTGTACCAACCAACATAAAAGAAGTATGTGTCTCTTTGTTTTACTTTTTATTCAGTCCCAGAAATTCCTGCCTCCTTTGTTTTCTCCCTTAAACAACCACTAATGGATTTCATGTAACCCTCCTTAGGTCTCCTCCTTTGATTCTAATGGATAAAATAAGCTGCAGAACTGCTATTCTCCGAGAATTTTCTCAATTCATTGAGATTTTGCTTCCTGGCAATTGTCTTCAGCTTGGCTCAAGTAAATTCATGAACTGAGAAAACACTCTGGATTTTTGTGTGGTGAATATGCCCTGAGGGATCTGAAAAAGATTACTCTGACATTTCAAGATATGTTATCTTAGATGCAAACAGATAACAGACAGGCTCACTTAAGGTAAAGCTTGACCTTGTCAAGGAAGCTACGGACCCAGGATATGACTACCTGCCATAACCCACTTTTAGTTAGGAATTTTTATGTTCAGACCAACCTATGTGGTTACTTTCGGTGTCCGAGTTTGTAGGGGCCACCATATTGGCCTTTTCTGAGCTTGTCAGGCTTAGTATGTAGCCCCTTTTTTATCCACATTGGGAAGTTTTTAAAACAAGACTGCTCTAGACAAGAGTATTAAATCAGCGAAACTTACTAATGTTATAGCTTTTTCTTTGCCCCATTTCCTTCTCTGTTCCATGACCACCCAGGTACCTGCAGCTCTCAGTGACAATAACTTGCTCATAGGAAGGGTCTGATATTAATCATTTACACTTTTCTTCATGTGGATTTAAGTCAATGTATTATTTCTCAAAGATGTTTTCTGTTTAAGCCTGACTTTGACATGCGGGATGTTAAAGAGGAAAAAGTATGTTTGGCACATTTTTAGTACCCTAAATCTGAGGAAATTTTGATCTTGCCTTTTGTTCTTTTGGAGAAAAAAGAATCCCCATTTAATTTACAGGGTGATTGCAGTATCTAGACTCTAGATAAGTGGATATGTTTATTCATCCACTCATCCCAGCTAAACCATAATAAACTGAATTTATAAAAGAAGGAACACAGAAGCTTAGGAAATCTGAAATGTATAAGAATAAATTGGTATATAAGGAAACTGAAACTAAACAATTAGTAGACTTTGTACCTGCCTATCAGTCTGTCTACATAAGGAGGAGGTGGTGAGCTAGAGGGCGCGGTGCATATTTGCATCATGTCTTCCTTCTCCTTACCTGCAGCCTCAGTGCTTTCCATCACAGTCCCAGGATATGCCAGGTCAATTATGACAAGCTCTGAAAGCAATCAACTCTGGGAAGAGAAAAAGCGTCATTTCTCATTCTCAGTGATCTCAATTCTAGAGATCACTTCAGTAAAATCTCTTTGTCATGCCTTAAAACACAAATTAAGACTTATAAATAGGTCCAAAACCTTATTTCATTAATTGCTTATGATCTTCTTGCTCACCAATGGTGTTTAAAAAAAAAAAGCGGTAAAAAGAATCATCAGAGGTTCATTTCTCCTCTGTAATTTCTTAGGAGGGAAAAAATACTAAATCAATAAATGCACATTAACAGGAAGAAAAAAAAACAACATAGAGATCATGAACAATAATCATAATTCAGAAGTTAAATGACTAAAACAATGCACCAGGCTGTTTACAAATGCTTACATGCTATAGTATTTCAGCTGCCAAATCTAGTCAAGAGATCGTACTCACAGTTAAAAGAATACTGTTAATCATTTTTAAGTTTCTTCTAAAAGTTGCTAAATTTAATTTACTAAAAATTTAATTTACTAAATTTAATTTACTAAAAATACTGCGAGTCCTTTGAAAACACATGACCCACAGCTTCTTGGCTTCCTTTATCCATAAAAGAGTGATTTAGTCATCACCCAGTGTCACAACAAGGGTGACTCACAGAGTGAGGAGGAAACCTGAGGACTCTTCACACATTTGGTACTTGGGGCTTGACGGAAGCCCATGCACCTCCATCTCAGAAGGATCAGCGAGTTCAGGGTGACACAATTCTTCCTTCCCCCAGCACAGTGGACAGATCGCAATCAGGCCAGCAAGTCCACTACAGCTTCTGCGTCTCAATTCATCTTTAAAGAGGTAACCAATGACTGGGTTTTGTCATTTAGTCCTTTATTTCTCAAGTCAGTCTTCAAACTGTCTTTGATTTTCCTCGCTCTTACAGAATTAATCAAGTTGTCTTTCATGCTGTAATCAATTATTGCTATTTTTTTTTTTAAAGTAATATATTAGAAGGCAATGATGGGCACTGTGTTCATCTCATGATAAAAGTAATCTCAGTGTCACCTGGGACCTTTGAACTCCCCCAGGTCTCTCTTTGAGTGTATTTTAGCATTCTAGAGTTACAACTAAGTTTTATATCTGTGACTATTTGACACCATCTGTGAATCTTATAATTAATGGAAATTGGAGTGAGGAGGGGCTCCATAAAAAAAGTAGGAATCTTAGCTGAGTTTCCTACTGTGACCACAGATTTGTTTCCAGCTGCAGGGTTGATCTGGGTGTACCTACTTTACTGATATTATCAGATGTCGGTTTAGGCGAATGCGTGCACGTGCACACACAGACATACACACTAAACTGAGTGAGAAAAATGCCTGCTAGGTCAAAAGAACACAAGGAAATTCCTCACAGTGCACATTTGATTCCTGGATACTGGGATGACAACAATATACCTGCTTCAGATATATACTCTCCATTTTACAATCCAGTGGTTGGTATTTTACCTCAAATAAAAAGTCTATTATCACTTTGAATACCAACATACAATGAGAAAAGGAGAAAGTCAGTTTAGTGGCTTTGCTGCAGCTTAATCCTGGCAGCCTTTGTTCAAGACTTTATGATTCAAATGGTGCTGTGATGCACTCTCTTAATGGGTTGATTTTTAGCAGTTGAGGAAAAAGTTTAAATAAAACAAATTTTTAAACTAAAATCTATTTATGGTTGTACAAATAGTTCTAAAATGTCCTGCTACACTATTTGCTCAAGAGCAAGGATTGTGCTTTATTTATCTTAGTATCCCTTGGCATATATTAGGTGCTCTAAAAATATCCTTGGCTAGATCCTGCATAGAACGAAATTGAAATGTTATATCATCTTTGTATTGTATTTTTGAGATATAAAAAGTGTGCCCAATTTTTAAAACAAACCTTAATGTTTAAATACAAGAAAAAAAATATTATCGCACACATTTCAAATGAGGAAAATTGGAGTTGGTCTTAAAACTCTTACAACAAATGTCACTTTCTTAAGGTGCCATCTTTAAAAACTCAGCTCTTTTCTTCTACTTAAGGATAACTGAGATTGAAAGAAATATATTGAAAATTGGAACATACTTCCTGTATCTACAGATAAGATTCTCTCATATTCTAAGCTTTCTTTGAAGCATTGTAACTATGCTATAATAATACACAATATATAATCTCTCCCAGTTAGCAATATTTGTTCAATGACCAAAAAGTAACTATGTCTTTACCAATAATTCCTAACCTGCCAATACTGTCAGAAGGCATATTGGCAAAGTAATAAGCCTAGGAGGGACTGAGAATAATTAATTAATAATTATGGATGTTATGGTAAATAATAATTTAACAGTTTTGAGTAGGCAAAAGAAAAAGAGATACTTTCATCTTTAGAACTAAAAATGCCACACATAAATTCATCAGGTCTTCCCTACATTAAGAGTGGCTGACACGTCTCTGCTTGGATACTGAATGAGTCTGCAGAGGAGGCACGCATGTCTCCACACCTCATCGTCCCACTGCACAAAGGGCACCTTGGGGACCGTGAGACACCTCTCTCCTACAGGAAGCAGGCTTAAGGGAAATGTACCTGATGGAGGAGATTTTTTATTCCATTGAGTAAGGGAACTTGCGTCCCATAATGATGAATACTATCCCAACTATATCATAAGCAGCATCATAATCATTATTACTATTATTTTAATCAGACCCTCAAAGTAGTATTGCTTAATGTAAGCATATTATATGTAGGACCCATTCACTCCATCTTAAATTTTTTTTGATTTCTAGATGTCTGACTTAAACATTTTTTTTCACAGAAACGTAATTCATTAGTCATAATTTAGTTTGTGTCGTTAGGCCCAAATGTTTGCTTTTCATAAAGAAAAGTACAGCAGAAATTTGTGAAAGGCCACTTGGGTTAAAAAATTTTTTTTCTTACTTGAAAAGGTCAAAATAAAAATGAATTCAGTGTAAGTCAATCAGATTTACAATATTTAAATGTAAAAGGGATTTACATGTCCAGTCACTCTTAGTGTAAGAAAACTTGTGCAAGGAAACCTCAAAGAGAGAATATTTTAGAAAATTATTGATAAATGCTCTCTATTTAATATATATAAATAACTTAGTTGTTGATTCAACTTAGGCCATGATTGCAACAAATTAAAAGTAAATAAAGATTCAATAAATTGCTATCAGTTTGGTTGATCAGTTTTAGTATTACTTTCTAAAACAAAACACTTTGTGGAGTTATGCGGTAATAAAATCAAGTGGTGCCAGAGAAACATAGAAAGACCTCTATGTTTCTCACAAAAAATATAACTCACAATGACATTGAGACATTATTTTCCTTTTTTTTTTAAACTATGCCATTTATTTTTAAAGGGAAGAGGAAGATAAATTTTAAAAAATAAATAAAAGGATCTTATTTTAGATTTTTAACTAGGAAAAGAAACCCAGGAAGAGAAAATTAAAATAAGTAGAAGTGAACGAGGACAGCAATCGAGTTGCAATATTTTTCAATAGCTGTGGTCAAGTAGTTACTCTTCAGCATTTTTCATAGCAAATGAAAGAGAAAATTAGTTCTTTCTTGGTTTCTTTTGAATCTTTGTGGCATAGTAGGGAATTTTGATAAAGTATTTTCATTCCTCCTATTGACCAATAATGTGTTCATCTCTTTGCAGTTCTTTCTTTTCTTTTTATACAGTTTAGAATTTTAGAGATCGAAATTTTGTTCTAGCCACTCAGGTAAATGACTTTATGTAGATATCTATACTACTTAGCTCACAGAAGTACTTTGACAATTAAATGAGGTAAGTATTACTTGAACACTTTTTAAAAATTTTTGAAGTTATCTAATTGGAAGGGTGATGATGATGATGATGATGATGATGATTTTGTCCTGATGATTGAGAGGGCTCAAAGACTAATCAATTTATCACCAAAACTTCTCTCTTCTTTTCCTCTCTTTCTTCTTTCCTTCCACAACATGTATTTACTTAATGGCAAGTATCCCAAAAGGCACTGGTGGTATGGAGATGTGTACAAACAGGCCAGGTCCCCAGAGATAACTGGGAATCCAGGTGGCAGGGAAGCAGAGTAGCAAAGCACAGTGGTAGAATAGAGTGGTCTAGGTATCAGTTCTAGAAACAGAACAATTATATCTTGAGCCAAGTAACCTGCATTTTTGAATTTGTTTCCTCATCTATAAAATAGACATAATTTTATTGTGAGGTTTAAATGAGAAATAGTTATAGATCATAGCAGAGGGCTTGAAACATAACAAGCACTCAATAAACCATAACCATTACCATTATTTCTACATAACTTGGTCATCCAGAATGCCCAAGGACCATGGGTTTTCAAAGAGCAGATTCTAAATTCTAGAGTCAACTGGCCACTCATTTGCAGGGCACCCCTCAGTATAGTCTATAGCAGCCCCAACTCAAAAGGCTTAGTGGAATTTAGACCTCACAAATGCTATGGGTGCTAATTTAGTAATTTCTATATTCAAAAATGGTGTTATATATTGATTTGGCTTTGTTCACTGCCTCTTTTCCCTTGATGACAAAAAGTCTTTTTTTTTTTTAATCATAGAAATTAATGCTTACAGCAGCAGGATATAAGTAATATTTATAAGTAATAAAACTTTTCTGGTAAGGATATAAAAAATAAACTCATGAATATGACATTACCAAGGAAACAAAGGTCTTCCTGGGTACTCTGAAGTTCTGGACACCAAAGACGAAGAAGCTCTAGACTGGTAGTTCTCAACTGGGGATGATTTTGATCCCCACGGGATACTTGGCAATGTCTAGAGACATTTTTAGTTGTCACAATTGGGGAGGGGACCTACTGGCAATTGAGGGGTAGAGGCCAGGGGTGCTGCTAAACATCCTGCAATACACAGGACAAATAATTATCCTGGCCAAAATATCAAAAGTACAGGGTTGAGAAACCCATGCCTCGATATGAGCAGTACATAGAGCAGACCCCTCACAAAGTGAGAGCCATTGATCTTGACATCATGGTAAGGTTCTTTCTCTGTAGCAGGCATTTAGTCGCTTTATTTTACCAAGTACTTTCCAAGGTAGATATTATCTCTATTTTACAGATAGGAAAATAAAGACTAAGAAATGATAAATAATTTGCCCAAAGACCTTCTGATGACAGAGGAACTGGCACTGGAACTCTTGTCTGCCTGATTTTTGAGGCCTGAGTCCTAACCTTGCTCTACTCTGTGTGTGTGTGTGTGTGTGTGTGTGTGTGTGTGTGTGTGTGCACTGCCCAGATTTTTACTAGCAAAGTGGCTAGTGTTTATTTTGGCTTAAGAAATATATCTATGGCCAATTCGATGGACATATATCTAGAACTGTGCCTGTCTTCATGCACTGCGGCCTGGGGATTGTAGATCTGCTTTCCCTTAATCCGTCTCAGCCTTGACAATCACCGGGGGGTGGGGGTTAAAGAGGACTGTTACAGACCAAGGCACTTCTTGCCTTGAACCAAGAGATTTGTACCTCTGCTAAGCAGTTTGTTGTGAGATAAACTGGAAGACACAGCAGATAAGCAAACAACCCAAGCAACTCAGGTCAGCATCCTGCGTCTCTGAATTACTGAGATCAGGGAGCCATGTGTAGGTGACCACAGGGGTAGAGTATGGTTGAGTCAGCCCTGTTAGTTGCTGTTATTCATTCACTTCTCTGTGGTCAATGAACTAATCAGCCATCAATCAGCTTCTGTGTACAGGTCATGTTCCCAAATACTCTGACTGAGGACTGCTGCTCAGAGGTGACATCTTGACTGTATTACTGTTGGAGGTCAAAGGTATCTTTCGTTTGTGGCTGACTTGGTTCAATGACCTAGAGAAATGTGAACCTTAGGGACTGAAGAAGAACCAGTATTTTTGGACGATAACATTTGGGATAAAAACAGACTTTGCAGAGACAGTGACCAGAACATGATGGAGTGAGAGACATTCTCAGATCTCTCCCCTTGAAACAACAATAAGCTGAACATCTAAAACTCAACAAAAAATACCCAAACTGCACACCAGCACATCTGAGCATGGGATCTGCTCATAAGAGCTACCACAGGTCAGAATCCCAGGAGTCCAGCGGTGGGCTGGGAGAAACAAAGAAGTTTCCCCTTGCAGCCAGAGCTCCCTGCAAGAGGAGAGAGGGTGGAGAAGGTGCAGCAAGTTCCCTGAACGACTCTGCCTGGGAGACCTGTGAGCTCCACACAGCCGGCAGCAGTGCTGAGGCATCAGGGCAGAAAGCAGAGAAGCAGAGACAGCAGAGAAGCAACAGTTGACTATTACAAGCCATGGCTGCAAAACATGAGGCTGAGCCTCAGCCCCCATCCCCTAACCCAGAGGGCTCCTCTCCCTATATCCTCTGAGACCAACACTACAGAACCCCAGGGGAATCTGAGTAAGTGCTACAGAAACTGTTGCTAATGCTGGCAGGGACTGAGACTGAGGGTAGCGAGTGTGATTGAATATCTGTAAGAAAGAAAAAGGCATTATTAAGACTTTATATAAAGCAAGGATCCAAGAGGCTTAGACTCCACCTACTGGAAACCAAAAGAAAAATGCCTTCTTTGCAACAGGCTAAAAGACCTTTATATAATAAATCTTTCTGGGGGAAAAAAAAAAAAGCAGAATACACTTCCATTAATGCCCAGGCAGAAAAATAGTCCATTAAACACCATGATCAACCAAGGTGACAAGGCAGTTCAGAAAGAAAGAGAAAAATCTCCAGAAAATCAGCTTAAAAACATAGAAATATGAGACTTAAATGACAGAATTCAGAATGGTACTTCTGAAAAAACTCAATGAGATCTAAAACAATTCATATCAACAGTTTCAGAAATTGAAAAAACAACTAGATGAGCAAAATGAATTCTTTAGCAAGGAGATTGAAACCCTCGAAGAGAACCAAATAGAACTTCTGGAGATGGAGAACACACTGCAAGAGATGAAAAATAAAATAGCAAGCTTGAGAAATAGAGTCGACAAATGAAAGAAAAGATCAGTGATATTGAAGACAAAAATCTAGAAATAAATCAGAAGGAAGAAGAGAGCAACCAAAGAATAAAAAACAATGAAAGAGAAATACAAGAACTAGCTGATACCATCAGGAGAGAAAACGTAAGAATAATGGGCATTATTGAAGGGATGGAAACAGAGCAAGGATTAGAAAGCATATTCAGACAAATAGTTGACAAGAATTTCACAAATCTAAGGAATGAACTGAAGTTTGAAATTCAAGAAGTCAATAGAACACCCCATTATCCCAACCTAAAAAGGCCTTCACCAAGACACATTGTATTAAAATTATCGAAAATCAATGACAAAGAAAAACAGGCTTTGCAAAACTCTAGGTTAAGGTTAGCAGATACTTAAATTCAGTCTGAAGGCTGGGACACCAGAGTCTGAAATGACCCTAAGTCCAGAGGTGTACCTCATGAGGACATCACAATTTATTGTAAGCCTGTTCTTACCAACTAAAATCTCCTCTCTGTTTTCTTGTCACCAGGTGAAAATGGGTTTGGCTAGGGACAGAGGAAGTTGAGGGGGAAATGGAAAGGATGAAAAGAGAAGAGGGAGTCTTATAGCTTTGGTTGACTACTTGTTTTTCTGTAGTAGTTGTGGAGGTGAACTTATCAAAAAGCAGAAGGCAGAAAACTTAGAGTCCAAGGTCATTCACTTCTGGAGTTCTAGGGTTCTTTCCTATGTTGTGTATGAGACCCAAAGCAATCCAACAAAGCCTTTTCTAGGAAAAAAAAAAGTTTTATTTTCCCATGCCAAATGTCCAACTTTTCATTCTGAAACAATTTAGAACTATGGAAAAGTTGAAAGAGTAGTATAACCTAGATTTCCCAAATGTTAACATTTTGCCTTATTTATATTTTCATTCTTTCTTTATATACATACATATATGTTTAACGTTCATTTATTTATATACACATTATTTTCTGAAATGTTTGAGAGTAAATTGAAGATATGGTGCTACTTAGTCATTAAATATTTCAGTGTGTATTTCTCAAAAAGCAGAACATTTTCAAGATAATCATAATAAATTATAAAAATTGAGAAATTAATATTAATGCAATATTATTTATCAGATCTACAGATCTTGCTCAAATTTCACTAGTTCACCTAATAATGTGCTTTATGGCAAAAGAAAAGAATGATTTTCTGTCCAGGGTCACATGTTGCACTGGGTTATCAGATCTCTTTTGTCTCCATTAATCTGGAAGAGTCCTCAGTCTTTCTTTTCCTTCATGACTTTGATATTTTTGAAGAGTACAGACCATTCATTGCGTAGAATTGAAAGACGCGTCCTGTGCATTATCAGCTTCCAGTTATGCACAGACGTTCTCTGTGTTCTTCCCAGTGTGGCACCTAGAATCTTCCTCAGTCTTTCTTTTCTTTCATGACTTTGAGGTTTTTGAAGAGTGTGCCATACCAGAGGGGGCATGACTTTGGTTTTTCCTATAACCAGTAGTATTGATTTTTATCACTTGGTTCAGGTGATATCTGTTAGATCTCCCCAGTATAAAATTACTATTGCTCTTTTTTTTAATTAGTATGTGTCCTATGGGGAGATTCTTTGAGATTCTATAATTACCATTTCTCATCAGAATTTCACCCACTAGTTTTAGCATCCATTAATCATTCTTGCCTGGAAAAAAAAATTGTTATTATCTCAGTAATACTCTCCATATTGAGTTGTAATGGTCTTAGAATTGAGTTGAAAGATGACATTAACCCACTAAAATAAGAAAATGGAAATGAACTTGCAAATATTTTTGTAGTGGCAACACCAAACCAATACTTTTCCTAGCAGTCTGAAAATAATTAAGAATCTGATAAATCAATTAAAATTGAACAACATTTTTTAATAGATGTTGTCTCTTCTACTCTTGAATTTCATGAAGTAGCAAGAGAGAAGATTTTACCATTAGAGTCTACTTCTCAGGTAGATGAATTCACACATGAGATTAATATCACATCAGTTCAATGACCCATATCAACTTTACTATGGCTCTTCTCCCTCTCTTAATCTCTCCCATTTACTTTTGCTATTACTAAATTAGTTTTTGCATTACTTTAGAGGAGTGGTTCAGCACTTAAATAGCCATCTTCTCAAATATGAGTTACTTTTTTAATCATGTATTTATCCACTCAAATATATTAAAATATCTCAAGTTCATCAATCGTAGCTTATAATGCATTGGTGATTCTAATTTGAATTTTTTTCTAACTTTGCACATTCAGGACAACATCTTTTATTGTTCAAGAAAGAAGTGCCCCTGTCATACACAGAAAAAAACAAAATGCTCCTTTTGGTGTTAGCCCTCCTAATTCTTTGTGGCTTTCTATGGAATTATAAAAGACAGCTAAAGATTGCAGACATCACTGATAAGTACATTTTCATTACTGGATGTGACACTGGTTTTGGAAACTTGGCAGCCAGAACTTTTGATAAAAAAGGATTTCGTGTAATAGCTGCATGTCTGACTGAATCAGGATTAACAGCTTTAAAGGCAGAAACTTCAGAGAGGCTTCACGCTATGCTTCTGGATGTAACTGACCCAGAGAATGTCAAGAGGACTGCCCAGTGGGTGAAAAATCAAGTTGGGGAAAAAGGTGAGTGATGTGGGAATGGGGAAACTGGAGAGGCAGTGTGAAGTAACTAAAGTAAAATAAAATGTATTCAGATTTTAAATAGCCTTTCAAGAAAATATCTCCTAAATACCAGCTGTACACTGGAGAGCACTGGAGAAATTTTAGGATAGCCCAAGTAGTTCCAGGCTGCAAGCTCTCTGTGTGCGTGAGAGACACAGCCCAGGTTCTCCTCAGTCTTAAGTCCCAGTGGCTAAATGTAGAACTGAGATGGAGGTGTTGAATTTTGCTGGTCTCCTCCCATGAAGTGCTACTTTAGCCATATACATAGCAAAGCAACTTGGGGCTAAAATCTGTAGAAGAATATGGGAACAATCTTTGAATTGCCATCTGTATACCCACGACCTGCTTCTCACTACAAAATGATTCCAGAGCTTATACATTTTCAATAGGAAAGCATACAATGGCATGAGAATTGGAGAATAGGTGTCTTAGATAGTCATGGTAGAGTAGTGAGCCATTGGACTTCATTCTGCATTACATGGCAGCCTTCTGAACTAGAGGACTTTTATTGGCTTGAATGAAGTTTGAAATTTTTCATGGATGAAGATATTTGAGTCCACAAAGGGAAAAACAAATGTTTTTCTCTGTTACTATCTCTACAATATAGTTGAGAGTCTGAACTTTAAAACCAATGGTTTTAAAAAGCTCCAGATAATTTTAAAGTTTGAATTCCAAACACCTTTGCACATATTAAATGTTTCCCATTGTAAATAAGCCAAGTGAATGATAAATTGTTTTTAACCAAAAATAAACATGTCCATATACATATGGGGTTTTGTTGTTGTTGTTGTTGCTGTTGTTGTTGTTGTTGTTTTGTCCACATATAACAATTTGTAAATATTCTCTGGCCTTGCCATCTAACGTGGTAAGAAAAATAGGCCAATTTACTCTATACCTGATATTGAAAAGCAAAAAGTCTCACTGAGACAGTATCTATATTTGACATTCAGAACCAGAAATAAAATAATTCTGAGGTGGTTTTCAATAACAAAACTTCAACTATATAAATTTAGCCTCCTACCCTTTCTGCTATTACTTCCCAAAAGTGCAAAGTATTTCAAAGCAGGAGTATGACTAGAGGAGGAAATGGCACCATTGTGTAAAGCAGGGGCTATATTTCCATTAAGGATGCTGCTACCACACCTCCTTTCCTTCCTCCCTGTTCTAGGTCTCTGGGGTTTGATCAACAATGCTGGTGTTCTCGGTGCACTGGCTCCCACTGACTGGCTGACGGTGGAGGACTACAGAGAACCTGTAGAAGTGAACTTGTTTGGACTCATCAATGTGACGTTAAATATGCTTCCCTTGGTCAAAAAAGCTCAAGGGAGGATTATCAATGTCTCCAGCATTGCGGGTCGGCTTGCATTCAGCGGAGGGGGTTATACTCCATCTAAATATGCAGTAGAAGGCTTCAATGACAGCTTAAGGTGAAGTAAATACTGACATATTAGTAAATAATAGCTGCTAACATTTATTGAATGTTTATTATGTACTAGACACTCTATTGGCTGCTTTAAATTATTCCCAATTTATAGATGATCCCAGTGAAACTAAGAGAGATTAAATAACTTGCCCAAAGTCATCTAACTGAGATTTGAACCTAAGTCTATGTTTATAGAACTGAAATTTAAACATCTTTTTTATTTTTTGCTTTAATGCATGATGCTGATAGTGGTAATAAATTTATATTCAACAGGACAACTTGTTAAATAGTTCAGGAATCACATACAAAGGTTAAATCAGGGTAGGTCTCTCCATTGGTGTTACTACCAGTGGCAGACAAAACAATATTATTTTATTTAAACCCTCAGTAGAAAATTATCTGGTAAAGTAAATAGAATTATCACAAAATAATGACTCAGCTATGCAGGCTTTTTTCCCTCTTGTTGCAAGTTCTGGACCCAAATCTCCATACATTTCAGACACTCTAGCCAAATAGATGGTAACCTCTTCACCCCAACCCCAAAGACAAGAAAGACAGCTTTCCTCTGGTGCTTCCATTTCCAAATGAAACTTGGAGCAGAAGTTTACTGATCAGAGGAAGATATTTTGCTGCCATGAGAAAGCACTGAGTACGTCTTTTTGCTGTGTGCTGTCAGGGAACCCCAGAGCTCAAAACAAAGGACTAATTTAGCAAATAAATGCCCCAACTCAGCACCCCCAAACATGGATTTCTTTGAGGGTTTATAATGTTTGAGTTTCACTGGGCTGCTTGAGTCTGTAGGTTTATGTCTTTTGGCAGATTTGGGGAGTTTTCAGCCATTAGTTCATCAAATATTTTTTTTTCCAAAATCCACTCTCTAGCCTCCTTCTAAGACTATATAACACAAATGTTAGAACTGTTGGTTTTGTGACACAAATCCCTAAGGTTCTTTTCACTTTTTTGATTATTTTTCTCTCTGCTGTTCAGATTGGATAATTTCTAATAATCTATCTTCAAATGCACTGACTTTTCTTCTTTTCTATTCTGCTATTGAATCCAACCATTAAATATTTTATTTTGGTTATTGTATTTTTAAATAGTTCAGTGGTACTTTAAAATCTAGTTTTCTTTCCCACCTCAACTGCTAACATTTTCATTTTAGAGTTCTTAAGTAGCTGTTCCATGCAGTCTGTCCAAGTTTTGTAGCTACATTCAGTGGGAAAGATGCAGTCAATCTTACCTGGAGCCAGAACAAATTATTATCAGTTCAAAGTCCCTAAATTTAAAGTGGTTGCATCAGTCAAGATTCTGGTAGGAAATGGAGGCACATTAAAATTAGGTGAATAGAGCAGAGTTTACTTAAAGGATTATTGACAAACATGGGAATCATGTAGGGAAATCCCAAAGGATAGTGTAGTATCTAGGGATTAATGGTAGCAGGGGCAGCTCTATCCACAGGATTGAAGGAAGGAGACAAGGAAGTTTCAAGAACTTGGATACATAGAGGCTGACACCTTCGACTGAGGGAAAAATTAACCAGTTTTGACATCACAGGGGGAATAACTAGCCCAACCTCTTTCTCTGATCTCCCCCTGATCTTCCTCTAGTACTCCCAATTGACTGTACCCTACAGACGCCCAAATATAATTAATACACTGTGTTCTTCCAGGATACAGTTCAGGCAGAAGGGTGAGGATACTAGAGGAGCAAATGGAAGGTATCCGGCTTAGTGCGCCATGATAGGCAAGAGAAAAGACAAAATTAGATATAGCCTTTCCTCAATTCATCCATTTATTTATTCAAGTAGTTTTTGTTGAAGGCACATTTTAGAGTTGTGTTCTATGCCATGGATCTAGGTTTAGCTTACTAATAAAAGATTAGATTATTCTACTGAGATTAATAGGGATAGAGCAACTCTGTTTGGCCATTTGATCAGGTTGCCGGGTTTCATTCTCCAAGGTAGTAAACACAATAATGACAGAACAATGCTTCTTAAATGTTAATATGCATATGAATCACCTTGATTTTTTCAAAATTCAGATTCTGATTCAGTGAGTCTGGGGTGGGCCCTAATTTTATGCATTTATAGCAAGCAGAACATTGGGAACCACCCCAGACCCACTGAATCAGAACTGCTCATGGTTCAGGGATCTCACTTTGAACAGCAAGGTCATGGCGTACCTTCATTAGTCTCCTCAGTTTCCCCTTGGTTCTACTTTCAGCAACAGTGTCATAATAATATTTTAGTATACTTAGAGATTTATTCACTGTTAAAGAGAGATTTCAACTGAAAGTTTTGTGGGATTGCAATGTAGCTATGCCATGCCTGCAATTAACGGATAAGAAGTGTTTATTTCTTTCTAAATCATGGAACTGGTATTTTCAATACCATTGCATGCAAGCCACAGTCCCATGGCACTCCAGAATTTTTATAAGTAGGAGAGTTTAGGAGAGGCAGTCCGACTGGGAAAGGGTTGGGACTCTTTAAAGCTGTGCTTGCCCAGCAAGTATATTGGTTTCACACTGGTTTTACTTACCTGGTAAAGTTAGTTGAGTGGCTTAAAGCCATTTGTCCTTAGAGTATATGTTATTTTCATGAGTAAGTGGGGAGAAAAGTCTTCCCAAATACCCCTTGGCACTGTTATTTTCCAAAATGTAAAGGAGATCAGAAGACAAGTGACTAAAAGACAATTACATTGAAAAATAACCTTTTTCATTTTAATACAAGTGAATATCTTTCAAAATATGTCAAGGTCAAACTAATTTGCATTTTTGTAAAATGTACTTAAAACTAAACAATAGCTGTCTTGCTAAAAAGCAGAACCTAAGATAAATTAAATCACATTTAAATTCACCAATAGAGTTCTTAAAAAGTCTTATGGAAAAAAAAAAGTCTTTTGGTGAAGTCTTCCACACACTGAGTAATTGTTTTCTTATATATTCTTAATGGAAATATAAATTAAATATAGAAAATACTTATTCATATAATGATTTGTCATACATTGGGTTGCTTTAAAGAAAGGGGCACCACAATTTCCCCAAAACCCTGTTGCCCAGTAAATACGTAGACTTTTGGTTTTCTGCAGCAACATGATGAAAAACTTGCTGAGCAGCATAGGGAACAAGTTAGTCAAGTCAAGATTGTCACATTGTGTCCCTCAACATATTTTCATTTAGCTGTAATCTCCTCACATTCCTAGAATGGAGGTAAACTTGTTTTTCCAGGCCAGGTATTAGTCAATTCACCATAAGTCACCCTGGGGACTGAAAAGAACCTGTCCTTAGCCCAAATGCTTCTCAGTTTAGTAAGAGAGTGCAGCTTAAGGGGAAACACTGGACCAAGGGTGGGTCCTCCCAGATCCCTTTCCTGTTCTTTCACTAAACCAGACCTCACTTCACCCACTGAACTTCAGGTTCTTCATCTGCAAAATAAGCAGGGTAGAAAAAGATGCTTCTTTCCAAATCACCCCATTCTGTGATTCCACAAAAAGATCCACAAGAAAAGAGTCAGCCAGATAAAACATATTCTCCAAATAAACCTCCATTAAACATCAGCAATGCGTTTTTTTTCACAGACGGGACATGAAGGCTTTCGGTGTGCACGTCTCGTGCATCGAACCAGGATTGTTCAAAACAGAATTTTCAGATCCAGTAAAGACCACTGGAAAAAAACTTGCCATTTGGAAACAACTGTCTCCAGACGTCAAACAACAGTACGGAGAAGGTTACATTGAAAAAAGTGAGTTTCTGGGTGGTCCCTGGGTCCTCTGGGATTCTTTGTCCTAAACATCATGAAGGAAGCTGGAACACAAATGAAAAAATAAGGCTCTCATAATAATACACCAATAGGGATCTTAAGTATGGATCAAATGTTCCTATTAATTCCAATGTTATCTTTTGCTTCTCAGAAAGTTTATAAACATTTATTGATCATTTGCTAAGTGCCAGGTTCTCTACTAAGCACCTTATAAATTATGTATATCATTTACTCCTCAAAAAAACTACAGAATTAGTGAGCAGAGGCTTGGGAAGCTGAAATGTCTCACCCAAGGTAATACAACTCTTGTTTGTGCCTGTGCTAGGACCCATGGTCTTCACCTCTACACAAAACTCCTCTTTTTGGTAAACATGAACCACTCACTCAACATTGTTTCAGGACTTATGGAGATTACAAAATATAAAGACTCAGACTCTGACCCTTGACTAGCTTACAATCTAGTTGACAACAAAAAGTAACTAAGTGAGACTATAAAACAATGAGACTATATAGCATGCAAGAAAACCGATCTTTTACTTCTTAGACCTACACCAACGGCCCAGAAGGGTGTTAGATGATGTGGTCTCTAATTGCCCAAGGAATTCATACCAAGGGAAAAAAACAAAAAACAAAAAACAAAAAACAAAAAACAAAAAAAAAAATTGCTGGTTAAGAAGCCTTTATGTGACAAGTCAGGTTTGAATAAAGCTTAAAGGACTGGAAGGAATTGTGTGGGTAGAAAGTTTCTGGAGCAGGAACGCATTGGGAGTGGAGATGGAAGAAGTAACATAAGTCCAGAGACTGAGTCAAGGATGGAGGAATAATAATAAAGATTAGATTATGAGAACTAACATAGTAAAAATTTTCTATGTACCTGTTACCAGTATAATAGCTTCACATGAACTCTTTCATTTAAAATGCCCAAATAAACCCTATGTGTAGCTATCACCTTAATTTTGTGGAAACAGAGACACAGAGAAGTAACTTGCCTGAAGTTGCACAGTTAGTAAGTAAGTGGAAGTAGATTTATATCCAGTTACCTTGACTTTGCCATTTATTCTTGGGCACCACACTATACTGTCAACAAGGCATTACAGAGGTGGTCGAACTTCCTGTATCAGGGCTGCACCTCCACCTCAAACTTTCTGGCCCTGTTAAAGTATACTTGATATTCTTCAAACTCATACTGAGCTCCTGCTTTGAGCTGGACCAAGTCCTTCCTAATAGTGTCACTCTGTCCCTCCAAACTGTGACCTTGCCTCTTCATCAGGGGCTTGGTAAGACAGCCAACTGTAGTAAGGTTCAAGGCTAGAAGTTTGCAAGGTGGAGCCAAGACCAAGCTGGACACACCTGGGGAGGTTTTTAGAATGACTGACTCCCCAATCACCCCACCCACTACAGACACACACACACACACACACACACACACACACACACACACACACACACACAGATACATATATATATCAACTAGAACATCTGGTTTGACAATGCTGACATGTCGCAATAGGTTTAAAACCACTGCCATTAAATGCTGTTTCTCATTCCCTTACCAACGCTGAAGATTCTGAGTAGATTCAGAAACAAAACTTTCACTTAAAAGAGCTTTCTTTATTGATATTGACATTGATACTTTCTAAATGCATATAAAAATATCATCAACTTCCATCTCAAAATTATATTAGCATTGGCCTCTGGTTCAAATGTCCTGTCTTAGAAGTACCAGTTGGCTTCAAACCCAATTTTACACAGGTTTTCTTATTAGAGTTTTCCAAGTCAGGACTTAGAGATCAGCAAGACTCAGTTCCAAAGCAGATCACAAATTCAAGCTCACTTTTTTTCGTTCTCCAGTGTGGGGTAGTAGGAGTTTAAAGTAACCACTAAGACTTATTAGGTAACCTGTTAGACTCTTTGAACAACTTGTGGCTACTGGGGCCTGAAGTTGAAAGGAAGATTTAAAATAATACATTTCACTTGAGAAGACACAACTCAGGTGTGTTTTAAGAGCATAGGAAGAATGCTCCAAGCCATTACCAATCCCTTGATAAAATACCTACCTCTTCAAAAGTATCTTAACTCATTACTCAAACACTTCACTTGCCTGAGAACAAGGATATGTTTAGCTTCCTGAGTCAAGGCTTTTGGGGAATGACTCTCTATTTACTGGGTTATAGAGACAGGTGGTATATGAGTACCTGCACACACACGCACAAACAACGTGTATACCTGCATTTCCTATAAACATAGTACTCACTGAAAACAAATTCAGAATCAAACCCATCATTTCCTGGGCTCAGGAGGCTCATAGACTTTATGAAAGTTGAAAATAGTGCTTCTAAAAGTTTGGTCTCTAGACCAGTGCCATCAGCATCACCTGGGAACTTGATAGAAATGCATATTTTTGGACCTCACTTTATATCTACTAGAGGTGGGACACAGCGATCTGAGTTTTAACAAGCCCTCTAGGAGATTCTGCTGCCCACTCAAATTTAAGAGCCAATGGTCTAAAGAAAGCACTCCTGCATGCTTTTCTGTGGAATAGAGAGAAACCCATCATCATGGGCCTCAATTATAATGGCAAGTTTGAATTCCCACATATGTATCATCCTCTTGGCACCCTAACCTCACATACTCTTTTTCCCTTTTTCACAAAAAAAATAAATATACTTTTTTCTTTTTTTTTTTTTATAGGTCTAGACAAAATAAAAGACAACACATCCTGTATGAACCTGGACCTCTCCCTGGTGGTGGAGTGCATGGACCATGCTCTCACAAGTCTCTTCCCTAAGACACGTTATACTGCTGGAAAAGACGCCAAGACTTTCTGGATACCTCTGTCTCACATGCCAGCAGTTTTGCAAGACTTTTTATTATTAAAATGGAAAGTAGAGCTGGCTAACCCCAAGGCAGTGTGACTCAGCTGACCACAAATGCCTGCCCCAGGCTACGAGTTTGGCTGATTTACAAAACAAGTCTCTCTCTCTCTCTCTTTTTTTTTTTATCTCATTCCTTACCTAATCTCACCTGGACTCATTTAGATCATGCTTCTTTTGATAAATGAAGGAATCCTACCACCACTAGTGATGTCCCAGTGTCCCTTCTCAAGTTTCTTTGAAAAGAAAGACAGGGATAGTATCACATGGTACCTGCCCAACATTTAGATTTTGCCTTCCTGGTATGACATAAGGGAAATTGAAAGACTTTCTCGTCCAAAATGATCTCCATCATAGCTTTCCCAATGCTTCCAGTCCCCACCACTTAGAGTAACTCCCAAACATTAAATATTTGTCTCATCGAAATGTTCAGAAATAAGTAGAATATTTTCATAAAAGGATTAGACATGTTCTGTTATCTTGTTGAAAATAAGACTGTGAAGGACTGGAACTCAGTTCTGTAAACTTTGATGGGGGCAGGAGAGGGACGGGTAACAAAGTATTATGTGACTGATATAAGCTAAGGGACAACAGAAAAACATTAGGTAGGACTGCAAGTAGGAGTGAACTAAAAGGAATAAAGGACTGAAAAAACAAGCGGGTATAAAAGTAGGGGTAAGGAGACTCCAAGACAACCTGCCTACTTTACACGGAACTATGGAGGATTGAGCAGCCCATTCAAGACCACTGGGAACACTGATGCACATACAGCTGTCTGGTGGAAAGACAGTAACAACAGAGTAACCACGCATTCCAAAAGAAGAAAAAGGTGTGGAATATTTATGTTTATTCTGTGATTGTGAATATAATAAGACTAGGAATATCCAATACAACTTATACATGAGAATGGTTGGCAACTCTATATTTGAGGTGCTTGAAAATCCATGAAAACATAGAGCAGCTAAAGAAAAGACTCTCTTTGGCCTACAGTTACCATGACATTCTGCTCCGTGCTCATATTCATGGTTCTAAATTGAATTGACACTGGACCCACACAACATACATGCATTGTGAAGAAAATATTTAAATCTCTTGTTTAAAACTATATTCATCTAAAGATATCAGCAATTTTAGTCATTTTCATTAACCTTTGTGGAAACATTTGCTTACGAGGTAATTTCCTTTTTTCAAGTGTACAACATATTGATGACTTTGAAAAATCAAATTATCAGTGGTATCGGTCCACCTGGACATATATTTCATTATTTTGAGGAAAAGTATATTCATCCGTTTTGCATGAAAATGAAGTAAGTTGCAGCAAGAATCAAAGGGAAGAACTCTCAAGCAAAGTTAGCTAAACTATTGTCACTACCTTCCTGTAAAGTCATTCACATCTTGGCCCTGGCCCTAGAGACAGATCACCAGTAGATTTCTGATTTCTTCTGGTTACAATTAACCACCTGTGGATTAGGGGGACCCACACTCGACTTGTCCATGGAGCTGAAGTTCAGCAATGTCGTTTACTAGGGCTCTTTCTTCTCACCTTGAATTCCCAGATTTTGGCTTCATTTTACTGCTTCAAAAATGTGTGGCCTGCCTCTGCCTGACCTTCTAGGCCTCCAGGGCTGCCAAGACTTTTAGAATCTGCAGGAACCTCCTTTGCTGAAGTTCAATCATTCCAGTCCTGTTGTTGGCCCTTCCTAATGGTGTTATTTACTTAGTTTAGTCTAGACCTGAGTTCTTTGCTCATGTATCCCAGTAGTTATGATTGGTAACTCTCAATTTTATCCAACCATAAAAAAGCTCTATTTAAATGAAAGCTCGCAAATATGGTAGCATGTCAAAATAAAACCAAATACATTTACCCAACTTTTAAAGCTTTAAAACTAAATGAAAATGTGGGATGTTTTGGAATATAAAGGCATAAGTCTCAACAAAAGCGCAAGACCTAGGATGGAAAGAGGGAGGAAGAGAGGGATGGAAGAGGAGTAGGAGGGAGGGAAGGAGGAAGGGAGAGAGGAAGGGAGGGAGAGACATCAGTAGGTCACTGCACTAAGAGTCTGGTATATGGGATCCTAGATGTCTCTCCATATTACCATCACTTGTGCTCTTCTCTGTGCTCTTAGGAAAATCATTTTTATCTATAATATTTGAAAGACACATGTGCTGGAAATTTCAATGAGTATTGGTCCAGAGTATGGAACAAAATGGATATAGTCTCCTTCTTCCCAGAGCTTAATATAATTCAAGGCTGAGATCACTATTCAGGGTACCTTAGAGGAGCTTCTCCAGGAATCCATGGCCAAGATGAACTGAGATATTGTCTTCTACCTCCTCTAGCTTGGGTGAGCCTTTCTTACGTGGTTTAGAGGGGTCAGAAGAATCTCCCATACTTTCCCTCTGATCTGATTTAAAAATCATCATGTCCTCTACAGCTCTATCTGGACATCCACAGTATATCTAAATCTAGAGTTTCTATCTCCTTCGCTCCACCTACCATTTTCCAGTCCGGCACCAACTACTATTAATTTTGTCTCCTAAAAAGATCTCAAGTCCCTCTACTTCTCTTCATCTCCAGGACAATCATCTGTTCAAGTCTTCATGATTTTTTATCTCAACTATCGTATATTCACCCTGTGTATCTTCAATAATTTCCCCTCACTGCAGTCAGGATTGTTCTAAATTAAAATCCAGTCATTCTATTCTTCTCCTCACCACCATTTTCTTGAACCCTTCAATGTGTTCCTATTGCACTTGACTAAAGACTAAAATGTATAACATAAACTACAATGTGCCAGCACTCCTCCTTAGCCTCATTTTAGGCTACTATCCTTATTCTGCCACCTCGGTGTCTTTGCTCATGCTCCTCTGTAGAAAGTTCTCATTTAACCTGCTTGTCTGGTTTCCTCATCCTACAGATCTGAGCCTCTTCCTCAGGGAGACCCATACCATTCCAAATTCTGATCACCACCTTTTATCTCAACTAAGTTCCCATCTTAAACATTCTCACTGTGCCCTTTAATTTACATCAGGCCACTTATCACGGTTTGTTAAAATACTTATCAGATTTTAAGTTTCATGAAATCAGGAACCATGATGCTTTGCTTATCTTTCTATTTCCTTGCCTAGCAAATTGCTGGCATATACACCATTGTTCAACAAATATTTGTTAAGTGAATTCAGAAATCAGACTAAATTAGCCTTTCTGATTAAGGGACAATCTATCACTTAAGATCAAGCTTGCTAACCCCATTAGTTGTGCCATCAATGTGTCCCTTAGATTTAAATCCTGTAACTTCCTTAAGGCTTTGAAGTAAGGGTTCCTTTACCTATGGTTCCACTATCAGCCTCTCTTCAGAGACTAGTCAGTATTGCCATAGTGATTTCTCATGATCTGTTGGTCCAGAAAAACTGTGAAGGAGCCTCCTCTATGTGGAGCCATCTGGGAACAAGTGGTAACAGAACAAAGAGCATCAGGAATCATTTCATCCATTTCTCTGCCTGCAGACAGGGCATGTCCAAGCCATCCAGGCTGAAAAGAATCTCTTCAATTTAAAATCTCTCCAGAAACTCCATAAATTCTGTGGGTAACCCAGTCCAAAATTTAATGAGGAAAACTTCCAGAAGCTTCTAAGAAAAATGATCAATTTTGGCTCTTCTCCATAGTGTTAATCCCAGTAATTCTCAAGAACATGAGAATTAGTGGAGGAAATAGATAAACATTCTCAAAATGAAAAGCTTTTCAATATTTAGAAATCATTTGTGATAACTTAATCTAAGCTACAGTTTATAAAGACAATGCTGGCCAACAGTTTCATGAGTTTTTGCATGTTGAAAAATAAGATAATTCTGTTGATATTCATAATACTGACATTATTCTTCAACTCTGTAATTCACTTTTTTTTTTTAATATGAGTAACGCTTCCATCCTAGTTTATGAAGCCAAGGCTATAAAGCGGATTCTGGGTTAGCAGAGTTTCCAAGTTCTTTCTGCACACAGCACCTGCCAAAGAAAGAACCAGATCACAATTCTTTCCTGATTAGCCCCTAGAAATAAATAGCACTCCAGCCTGAAATAGGTCAGGCAAGGCAATATAACATTCTGTCACATTCTACAACCAGCAACTGCCTGCCCTGAAGAGTTCCATTTCAGTTCTTTGTGAGAAACTGGAGATGAAAAGAATTCTACTATAGATACATACCACAAGCCCATTCAGTCCCATGCCTAGGTAAAATATTTAATCTCAGCCCTCAGGGTCTGTTTTTTCTAACTAGATATGGCAACTAGAACAAGATACCAAGAACTAATGGTGGTGTTTGAATTATGGATCGGGTAATCCAAGCAAACTGTCTTCCCACGGATATAATAAGAAAAATAATAATAGTTATATAGTACTTAGTACACATCAGGTTCTTAATACATTTGTAAATTACATAAATGATTTCATCCAACCCTAAATATATCTTAGAAATGATTTTGTTTGTTTGTTTGTTTTTAACATGGTAAGAACACTTCACATGAGATTCACTCTCTTAACAAATTAAGTATGCAATGCAGTATTGTAAATTATAGGCACACTGTTGTATAGCAGATCTCCAGAACTTAATCATCTTGCATAAATGAGATTTTATACCAGTTGAACAGCAACTCCCTATTTACTCCTCCTTCCAGTCCTTTAGCAACTACCATTCTGCTCACTGCTTTTATGAGTTTTACTTTTATTTACCTCACATAAGTGGTATCATGCAGCATTTGTCCTTCTGTGACTGGCTTATTTAACCTAGCATCATGTCCTCCAGGTTCATCCATGTTGTCACACAGGGAAGGATTTCCTTCTCTTTTAAGGCTGAATAAAATTCCATTGTATGTATATACCACATTTTCTTTATCCATTTATCTGTTAATGGACATTTAGGTTGTTTCCACATCTTGGATATTGTGAGTAGTTTTACAGTGAACATGGGAATGCAAATATTTCTTTGTTTTCAATTCTTTTGGATAAATATCCCAAAGTGGAATCACTGGATCATATGATATTTCTACTTTTAATTTTCTGAGGAACCTCTATAATATTTCTCATAGCAGCTGCACCATTTTACATTCCCACCAAGAGTTCACAAGGGTTCTAATTTTTTCATATCTTTACCAACATTTTTCTTTTCTTGAAAATAGCCATTCTAACCAGTGTAAGGTGATACTTGTGGTTTTGATTTGCATTATTTGATGATTAAAAATTAATGATGTTGAGAATATTTTCATATAACTATTGGCCATTGTGTATCTTCTTTAAAGAAGTGTCTATTCAAGTTCTTTGCCCATTTTTTGGTTTGTTTTTTGAGTTTTTTGTTTGTTTGTTTTGGGGTTGTTTGGCTTTTTTTGCTATTGAGTTGAAGTAGTTCTTCATATATATTTTGGATATTAGGTATGTTATTTAAAGATGGGGAAATGCAGTCACAGAAAGGTAAACAATTTGCCCAAATTCATACTGCTGGTAAGTAAGTATGGGCCAGGGTTCAAACCCAAGCAATCTGATGCCAGAGTGCTCAGAACTACTGTGCTACGCTATATGAAAACTGAATCTTACAGAGTACTTTTCTAAACTTAAATATTGAGTCTATAAAGAAAAAAACCTAGGCAACAATAATTATGCATAAGAGTAATGCACAATTTTTAGCATAAAAAATATATACTTTCTGTTTTTCTAAATTTCATTTTTAAATTTTTTTCACTTATGATGAAATAACAAAAGCACTTAGACCTCATTCCTCAGGTCCTTGAAGTTTTCTAACTAGATTTCTAGATTTTTCTTCTTTCTATTTTTTCTTTTTTTATTGTTGTTGATTTTATTTGTTGTCAATGTTGTTGTTAGTTGTTTCAAGAATTTAGATTTAATCACTTTTTGCTAATCTCAATAAAGGCCTTAAATCATCTTTCATGACCAAGGCAACTCTTTGAATTCGTTAACTTTTAAGAGCAGAAAAAAGAAAAAGTACAGAAGACTGGGATCCTACGAATACTATGTTCCCACTGTATCTTTGTCACTATAGAGAGGTGATGCTGTAAGGTGTCACTAGAGGTCATGGGGCAGACTGTTCCAGTGACTGTAGCTACTGCAAACCCTGGAGATACTAATGAGAGAAATGAGGGAACCTTAGGTGGGCCCAGGCAGGGCCTCCTAGTGTTAATACGCCGCAATCTAAAACAATAGTAGTAGGTAGCCAGACATTCTGACTTGGCTGGAAGAGGACATGCAGCCTAGCACATTTCATGGAGATGTTTCCAATAACAACATTCCCAGTAGAAATTTCTGCTCCAATACCACCAAAGAATGGAAGGGTCACCCCCTTCTAATTACCTTATTAACTCTAGTAAATGGAATGTTCTTTAATTATTTTTGAGCCAAAATCTATCAATGTAGAGGAGAGAGAAGAGAAAGGGCTACTGTTTCTGCTAACATCATGATAATAATAGTTCATATTCGATGAGCCTTTAAAATGAGCCAGGGTCTACCCAGAGAACTGTTCATGGATTTTCTCATGTAGTTGTTACATTTACACAACAAGTACTTTTATTGCCCCATTTTTCAAATGAGGAGTCTGATAGCCAAGGTTCTTTCAATTCTAATAATCTATAATTCCTAAATTTTTCCTTCATAAAATGCTAGTGAAGTAGAGAGAGAGAGAGAGAGAGAGAGAGAGAGAGAAAGGAAGAAAGAAAAAAGAAAAATTATACAGTGGATATTAAAACCCAAAATGTTTTCTTAAAGTTCTTTCTTAAATAAAAACTCTAGAACTCTGAGTGTTGAAAGCATGAGATAAGCCTCCTGGCCAGTGATCCCAAGGCACCTACTCCATGTTCTTGAGGAAAACGATGGACCACAGTATGCAGGCTCTTCTCATTTCTCTACTCACTCTCCACTTCCTGCTGCTAATATATCTCCATACTTTACAAATTCCAATGCACATTCTGAATGAAGTAAATAAATGTCTGGTTAGGAAACTCTAAGCACTCAAGTCTTCCTTGGGCCTCTTTCCCTTTACTTAGACACTTCACCTCCAAAGTCCAGAATGGAATCTGATCTGAGTTCTGTCCTTGAGAGGAGCACTTTTTACTATTGATTTAAATGAAGCCACAGAGGCATGTTTGTTCATCCACCACAGGAATACATGAGAAAATAGAATCTAAGTCTAAAATAATTCTGTGAGTTATAACCATGAATTAACAAGATTAAATAATATAGGGGAAAACCCAGGGCTCTATTGTGGTTCCCAAAAAAGAAAACATGAGATTCAGAGCCATAGTGGAAATGGTGAGGCATTTTAAGTAATAGTCACTCAAAGTGAGTCAACAGTATGATGCAATGGTATGATGTAACTGCCCGCCCACAACCCTGTGCCCACAAGGGACAAAAGAGTAAATGATGCTTTGATCTTGTTTAAATTTTAAATTTACAACATTTAGAGCAAAGTTGGTGATGGCTATGTCTACTTGCAACCACTCAGAGCACTAGGAAAATTTTGCCTTCACTGTTGGGAATCCTATTCTCATATAGCCACAGACATTCTGAAGGGGATGGCGAGGAGATCAAGGTTATCTATCTGAAAACCAGGTTAGCTGCAGCAGAGCTGAAGACTCTGCAGTTATATACTGGGAATAAGAACATGAGAGGAGCAGCCCACTTAAGGGGGCCTCCCTGTGAAACAGGAATTCAACTCATTCCAGATGGCATAGATTGGTAGGGCCGGGGTCATGGACGGAAGTTACAGAGTTCAAGTTTAATACCACTTAAGGACAAGTTTTTACCACTAAAAACTTAACTGAATGGCAGGCACAGCTGGTGGATGAGCACAGAAAGGACAATGCTAGGGGTGGAGATGCTGAGAAGGGATTCAAGTGATATAGGGTCAGGTGACTGACTTGGGTGACATTTGAAGATGCTCATAAACCTAAAATTCTATGATTGGGGCAAGGGGGGTTTCCTCAAATATGGCAGATACCAGGATATAGATGACTAAGAATTTCCAGTCTCTAAAGCCTGAGGAAGAAATAAGCCAAATGTTCTTCATCCACCTCTCACAAGGCCTGAAATTTTATTCCTTCAAGCTTTGAAAATTTGCCTTAGCCTCTGACAAGGAGAAAGTGCTCAAAGGGGAGCTAACAGACATCAAGACGAACTTAAGCTAAACTTCAGTTGGTGCTCATAGGAAGCCTCAGGGTCACCTCTGGCGAGGGGGCTGGAAGTGTTCTTCAGTCCTCCAAGGAGCTTGCAACCTGCGAGTCCAGCACCAGTGTAGTCGTGTGTGTGCAGTTATCCGAAACAGCGAATACCTTTTTAAATGGGTATGTTTTAAATAAATAAAAATATGCAAAGGGCTTATAGAGAGAACCTCGTTTTCCTCCCACCAGACCTCTAGACCCTAGAAAAGAGCTCCTTATGTGTGTTGCTCCTGAGATGTATAGAAATCCTCACTGCACCCGTTTTCACACAAATGGTAGCAGTGAATGCTAGACGCTACATATTTTTCTCTATTTTTCTCTATAATATGTTCAGATTTAGTGAACCAAAGAGTAGAAACCTTTAAAACAAATGCTCACAGTCTCCTTTTTAAATCTGGCCCAGCCTTAAGCAATTGACAGCTATGAGTCCCTCATTTTACTTCTTCAGTGCCTGACTTAAACCAATATACAAAGTCATTAAATCATGGTGCTGTTATTCTTTCATTAAATACATCTTAAAGTCTGTATTCCCTACATCCTGATTTCCTCTCCAACTTAGCACCGTGATGCTCCTTACTCTAGATAAAATAATAAAGGAGATAATTGTATTGCCTTATAAGCAGTTCTTAAGAGCATAATATTATTTATCAACACACAACACTAGCAGTTAGAATAAAATCACCAAAGCGTTAATCAGTGATCTAAAGATAAGTTGCTCCTCTGTGAGAAGTGAGTTCACTCTTTTAGGAAACCAACTAGAAAATGTTATGTTCTTTTTCGGGGATATCCAATTCCTGAGTAGTGTTTAATTCACTGAGAGTCCATTGTATGTCAATGGTAAAGGGCTTCTAGAAGTTAGACACTGACTGAAACCTACCTTTTCTTTCTTTATTTCTTAAACCTGTTCTTTCTGTCGTTGTAGATGAATACCCAGAGATCCACTTACTTGACTATTGGCTAAAAGTGGCAAATGAGGCGTTAACAAAGTTGCCCTGTTTGATTACAAAAGCTAACCCTCTTGAACAATTCCCTGTTAAGCACACACTTTCCCTGCCGTGCGGAAATGGGGTCACGATACCGATTATTACTTTGAAATGACAGAGGGCAGCTGTTATTGGCGGAATTGTGTCCCTACAAAAAAGATTTGTAGGAGTCCTAACCTTTGGCACCTCAGAACATGACTTTATTTGGAGATGGGGTTTTTACAGAGGTAATCAAGTTCAAGTGAGGTCATCAGGTGGTCCCTAATCCAATATGACTTGTGTCCTTAGAAAAAGGGAAATTTGGACACAGAGACAAATACTCCTGGAAGGAAGACAATGTGAAGAATACAATCACCTACAAGCCAAGGAAAGAAGCCTAGAACAGGCCCTTCTCTCACAGCCTGTGGAAGGAGTCAACCCTGCTGACACCATGATCTCTGACTTCCGACCTCCAGAACTGGGAGACAAGAGATTTTTGTTGTTTAAGCCACCAGTTTTTGGTACTTTATCACAAAGCTACGTGATGGTATTAACATGGTATTGGTTTTGCAGAATCATGGAGTTAAAAACAATCCTATGAGCTTGTCTAGTCCACCTGCTTGCCTCTGAGCATCTTCCTCTGATAACTACCTTTTAAAAATTGTGATAAATCCGTCTAGCATTGCTTCACAAGTGTTTAAGAACAGACTCTTTGATCAAACTGTTGCAGTCAAAACCCAGCACTGCCCTTAGCACTCATTGGTTTCACCATTGGCAGATTACTTACTTTCTGTAAACCTTATTTTCCTCATCTGTAGGCTGGAGATAACAAGAGTACCTACCTCAGACAGTTATAAGAATTAAATTAATGCATTCACATCAAAGCTGTGCATAGTGCTTAGTAAGTGTCAGCTATTGTTATTCATTTTGTTGGCGCCTTCTCAAATTAGCTCTTAAGTTCATAGCAGAACTTAGCTGTAGGTCAGCCTCATCTTGGCCTGATATTTCAATGGATTGGCCGAAGACAAGGTCAAGAGCAACTTTTATAAGTTAAGTGTAATAAGAAGGGATTGGATCTACAACCTAGCACTCAGAATGATAAAAGGGATAAGAACCAAAACCTGTGGGGAAAAAAACACACAAAACATCTGCTGGTAACCATTTTTTCAGCACCCACTCTATGGAGAGTCCTACCTGAGGTGCTGTCACTACAGAGGACAGAGTCTAAAGGTGGAGAACTAGCGTGACAAAGACTTCAGTTTTTAGAAGGGTGTTAGAATCAAAAGTAATAGAGTTGCAAGGCACTTCAGATCTCTGATCCACTTTCCAATTTCAAAGAAAAGGAATAGAAGCCTTGAAAGGTGGGGAGATTTGAACAAGATATCTGTCAGATTCACAACAGAGCAACAAAATGGGCTTCCTCTGTTTTGAGAAAGATAAGAAAGCGCTGTTGTGTAGAAGAAAGACTAACCACACAGAGTAACTAAACAGAAATCTAAGAGCCCCAAAATCATCATCCCTGAAGAGCTGCAGAAATATGATGGTGATGATGATGATGACGACGACGACGACGACGATGATGATGATGATGATGATATTACCAAATACTGAGCAACTACTACATGTGTGGCGCTATGTTAATTGTTTTAGGAACACGATTGCCTTATTTAATTCTCACACAACAACCTTGCAAAGTGGTCACAAAGAAGATTAGAAGTCAGATAGGATACTTAACTTACCCAGCACCTAGAGCTAAGGAGTAGCAGTTAAGACCATTAGCATCTACTTTGGACAGCCTCTTAGAGGCAGCTATCAGCAACAGATGCTGCTAAAGGCCTTTCTTATTCTGTGAGTACATATTTTTAGACCATCCAAGCCACAGCAATGAGAAGTGCCTTTTATCAGTGAAGACGATTCACTTGGTTTCCATATAGAGTTTTGAACCGTGAAAACTATCATTATTGAAAATAACCAAATTCATCTTAGTGTAAGAACAGGTTCTCATACAAAACTTTTGGTGACATTTGGGTCTACCATTGACTGCTTTTGTGCTACCATACACTTGCTGAAATCGTGCCTTTTCACCTAAATGATAACATAGCAGCATTTCCTCTTGTACTTTTCTAGTACAGTGTAATGAAATGCAATGGAAACCACAGGAAATACTGTGGTCGGGTTTTGAATTTGAGCCAACATGTGGACTTGAACACTGTGACAGGGGCGACATAATTGGAAAGTCCTGGTCCTTCTTTAGGTGACAAGAGAAACATCACTTGGGGGGCCTGACTTATAGCCCTTGTCATAGATGTCTCCATTTAAACCTAAACTAAGGGCAAACCAGGGAGACCCCACTTGAGACACCCCCTCAGCTCCCAAAGCAGTGTGCTGGCAAGAGAAAACATGGGAGGATGCCTGCATTCATAAGGACTGGCATATTTTCTAACAGTTAGCATTATATTTGGCTCCAAGTTAAATGACAAGTAGTTCCTGAGCATGTTCTGTTTTCAGAGCCAAGTAGAGGGCTAGCAGAATGTCCTGTTGCATGACTGCATAAGGCCTTCCTTTATACCTTATCCCTAGATCGTTAAAGTAGCAATGGCTCTTCCATTTCAGCAGGAAGTGAAGCAAGGCTATCTATACTTCCGTTAATTGCCAAGGAAGCTTGCAAAAGGTGCATTTTGAATCCAAAATAAGTTAATGCAGAGAGAAAGTGTAAATGAATAGTAGCAAACATAGCATTTGTTGAACACTTTTTATGTGACTGTGTGCTGTGATGCATTATCTAACATAATCTTCTCAAATAACTTTATGGTAGATACTATTATGATGCCTTAGTTTACAGACAAGAAAACTAGAGATTTGGGAGAGATTAAGTGGCATGTCCAAGGACACACACACGCACACACGCACGCACACACGCACACACACGTCCTGACTGACCTGGAACTCAGTCTGGCGCATCAGACACACGTGGATGCCCTGCTGCCCCTTCCCCCTCACACCAGGGAAGTTTTAAAAATGACCTGTTCATGTGTTTTAATTTACTCTCCTCTCTTGTAAGTAGTTAAGGGTATAGTAAGAGAAGTGAGTCTGTACAATATTCCTGTGTTTATCTATACCTCCCAGACTACCAATAAATCTTCTTTTCTCCCTCCGTAGTGAAAATGGAAGGCAGAAGAGTATTTTCTACGCAAACTCTTCTGTGATAGAAAAGCTTCCCCAAATAAAGATAAGAGAAAATTAGAACCTGAAAAGATTTAAAATTTGTTAGGAAAATATTTTGATATTACATTGGAGTGAGTCACTAGGAAAATCTATGCATGACTTTGAGTGAAGCAGAAGCACTGTATCAGCACGATGAGAGCTGTCATTCCTTGGAGGTTCCATGCTGGCAGCTCCAGAATAGCCCATTGGTGAGTGGATCACTTCATTAGGCCACAGAACGTGTAGGCTTAAAAGCTCAGCAGTTCCTCATAATTATCATAGAGCAAATGGCCACATCTCAGCTGGAAATGGTTACCTGAGCTATTTTAAGGTCAAGTTTGAGGGAAATTTATTTTTTTAATCAAATAGGAAAAAAAAAACCCCATAAAAATTCGCAAACCTTTTTATATTTCTATGGATGGAAATAGCATATTCATGAAGCCAGCCCAGGTAGCTGCGTGTCAGGTGAACTGGACTTGGGAAGCTGTTTCAAATTTAGGGTGAGGGAAAGCAAGAGGCAAAGGCAGCTGAGAGGCACTTCACATGTTGCCTCATTCTCATAGTAACCTGGAAATACACTTATTCCTACCACCATTGTGAAGGCCACCATCAAAACAATTGCTTACTGCAAAAATCACACTGCGTTAGTTTGTAAATCAGAGGTTGAGCCTCTAGTTTTAATTCCAAAATCCAACCTTTTTCCATTTTATGGACCTGGTTGCTGCGTGGCAATACTAGATGAGTAGGAAGTTGTGGGTGGGGCCTGCCCTTTCTCCAAGTGGTCTGGATGCAGGACACAGTGGCTTCCAGGGGTCTAAATAAGCCACTTCCTGAAGCCTTCCCTACCTTTCTTCCTCCCCTCAATGCCACTGGCCCTAGGGAACAAATGAAATTGAGAGAGATTCCCCTCCTTAACTTCCGCACCTGTGCTCAGTTTTGGTCTGGATTAAGGCGTGCAAACCTAGTGCTGCCACTTGAACACGAGGGGGCGCCTGATGCTCACAAAATCCCTGGGTCCAGCAATCCCCGTTTGATCTTAATGGGAAGGAACATAATCTGTCCTACACGTAAGAAGTATCACTTCTAATGGATCAAAATCTACCATGTTTGCAACAAACTCGCTTCTTTGTTTAATAGTTTTTCCTACTGGAAAATCCTTCCTTTTAGCCCGTCTAGATCCGACATCCCTCTAGTTTACTGCTATGAGAACACGTTTAAAGAACGGGTCCTTTTTGTCTCCTGGAAAACTGTCATCCTCCCAGCCCCGCTATTTGCTAGTCCTTAGGATAACCCAGAATAACACAGAAGACAAGCAACCACTGATAAATGTAATTTTTAAAAAGCAAGCAAAAATAGTCCAAGGCATAAAAAAAAAAAAAAATGACCCCATCTCCAAAGTCCTGACCATCTCCTGCACCCAGGGCTCACTGGGCTTCCATGTCTTCGTGGAGAAAGAAGTATAGGTGGGTGAAGTCAGCCACTTGGAAAAGCTGTTGTTCATTCTACCCAGGGAAGCCCAGAGAGCAGCAGAAAGAAGGGGAATGGCAGAGCGTTCTCATCTTGTGAAGCCCCATGCACCCGCCCCAGGTGCCCTCCACATGCTGAGGCCTTTCAAAGCTGGGCTCTTGGCAACAGTCTTTGAAATAACTGAGTTCTGGCAACACAGGTTTGACATGAATAGGCAAATAAGAATACTCAAGTCTCCCACTTCATGCTTTTGGATCTTTTTTAGAAATTCAGCCACTAACCATGAGTAACAAAAAATAAAGGAGAAAGAAAAAATGGTCTGACCTTCACTTAGTTTCTCCCACTGACCTTCTTGTGCGAGAGCCAAAGCACTTTTCAGATGAGAGAGAAAGATGGCTGGGGTCTCAACAAGGAGCTGGGACCACTAAGTGCTAAAGACATTTCCACCTCCCCTCTCTAACAAAAGCTTTGGAATGGATAAATGGGCACTACTGAGTTCTGTCAATCAATCTCTGTTGCTCTATTTTCATTGCTACTAAGATATATAAAAAGCTAAAGTTTGCTACAAAGCCCCCATCAGTTTATTCAGGGAAATCATGGAGAGGCTTAATGAGTAATGTCTGTAAACTTGCCAGGCCGCTAATTGTGCGTATCATTTCCTTACAGTCTTTCCATCCTGTCACTCTACTCCTAATAATCGCCTTGGCTTCCATGCCTCTTCCTTTGTTTGCCTGCTCCCCAGAGATGGGCCTGGAGAGAGGCACCTCAGATGCAGGCACGTCTCTATAACAAGATGTGACAATGAGTTTGGGGAATTCGCTGGCTAAACATAATTACAAAAAAGAACTTTGCATCATTATCCACTGCTTTTCCGAGGCATGAATGAGTGGTAGGTCTCCTTTGTCCTTACCACTCTGAGGACAGGGCCAGGTACACAGCAGATATTGACTGACCAACCCAATCTGCCGGAGGGGAAGGAACACATTTAAATAAAGCCTGAATCCACTGTCAAACCAAACCTAATACAAACAGCTGAATGGTGAAGAAACAAACTAACAAACAAAATGTGGTTAGAAGATGAGTTACACCCATATTCAAAATTCCTGGCATTTTTGATGCTTCATTGCCTGGATATCGTCAGTGAGTGGGGGATTTCAAGCTTTGCCATAAAGACAGAGTCACGAGATATATGGTGGGAAATGGGGCATAGACTATATTTTATCTGCCAGAGCAGAACCTGGAAGAGGTGGCCTTACTGTCAAATGGAACATTACTATCACACCAACATGAACAAAAGAGAATCTCCTCCCCCTCCCCCTCAGGTCCCACCTCTGCAGGCTGGTAGATTACCATCATGTCCCCAGCCCGCACGTAGCCTTCCAACAACATTCTCAGGTCCCAGGCTCTAATTCTCCTCTTGATTTTAATAACTGACTTTGCCTTTGGCATGAAACACAAACACTATGCATCTGCTGCTTCCTATGCATCTCCCTTCACAGAAACCTTCTCTGAGCCTTCAGCACCTTTTAATGTTTCTTGGATTTTAGCTCCTTATTGAGATCGGGACAGGTATTAGGAGTCACATGTTTTTTAGATAAGAAAAGTGAACGTGGGGACCACAGATAACCTTCTCAATGGCACAGACGGTCACAGCAACACTGGAGCATCAGGATTTCCTTCTGCCAGGCTGGTGGGCCAGTTATCTCTTGATTGATGGGATGTGCCTGTGGGTTTACGACGCTTGGCCTTTGTCCTTTTGTCTCCCCCTGAAGATCAGATGAGTCACTTCAAGACTTTAGACCCTCCACTGGGCAGTAGGCACAAAGTGGCTTTTTTCTGGCAACTGCCCTCGATGAGGTAGGGGCAAGAGTATGGGGAAATGGAAACTGCCTGTTAGGGTTAGGTTTAGGACTTAACCTGTCAACTTCTCTCACACAATTTTTCCCCTCAGCCTTCATTATTGGAATTAACTGGGACATGCTGGCATATTTTCGAAGATAACCTAATGTTTTAGAATGCGAGAAAGGAACTGGAACGATCTAAAGAAACGCAACGTCCAGAGGGCACGCTGGAAGCTCTGCTGCACTGAGCCAACCCCCAATGTCCCACTTCTTTTTCTCCAACCCTTTGGCAACAGTTCCTAGCATTCTTACTGAGGGCACAAAATGGGCAAGGAGGCAGTGGGAAGCGATCTGACTGTTCTTTGGGTGAAACTCAAATCAGTCCCCCGTAGCTAACGAGAGGAGGCAGGGAACCAACTGGACACAGTCACACTTCATTATAACCTGTTTGATCCATTAACATTCATACCCATCTGTCCCACTCCTTATATTCTTCCTCTCTCTTTCTAATTCAAGGGAAGGTAGGAGGAGACCTCAAGCTGAAATCGGTGGGTAAATCCCCACATTTCAAAAGTTGTATATTCCAGAAGTCTCTTTATAAGAGTAGCTCTAGTTCTGATAGGAGCCAGGAAGGTCACATTCTATCAGGGCTGGGTAGGGCTCTGGGTCCTTCTGGCAGCCAGGAGGCTGTGGAGATCAATAGTCCTGACAACACCCAAAGGCTCCTCTCCCAGGACCCCGCATCCCTCCCGGGGACCAGCTCAGTCCTAGGCTGCTGAAGAGTAGTCTGGTCTTGTTAGCCCCCTTCCCAACTCTGACACTTCCCAGTCACTTCCTTTCCAAGTGAGAAGACCCCTCCTACCAGCATGATAAGTCTCTGATCGGATATCTAAAAAAGGACTTCCCTCCCTGGGTTTCTTTAACACCTCTAGCTTTGCACATCTTCCCCAGCCTTATCTGCCCGTTTAATAAATGTCTTTCCCTAAGCATGTGCCCTAAGCCCCCTTAGCAGCTTGGCTGGGAGAGAATTTGAACACTCAGATGGCCACTCTCAAGTTGTTCCTTGCTGCTGAAACTCAGCTAGCCTCCAGACAAACCGATGCATCCTCATTCTCTCTTTAAGTTGAGTTCTCCTACCAGAACACTTTCTAGAATGTTAAAGAGCAGATGTGTCTCCAGGCTCCAGTCTGCATCCCTCCGGTTTATTAAAGAATTTCCTGTCCGGAATCCGACTGTCAGCCCCAGGTCTGCCTATACTTTCCCTGGGGGCCTGGCCAGATCTTTATTATGCAAACAGAACTCCCCAACGCACTCCACCATATACAAGCCCTGGACAAATCCAGGACAGGGTACAGATGGGTTTCCTTCTGAGACCAATGCCATTAATCATCTATTTGGAACTGAGAATAAATTTCTTACAGAAACAATGTGTCAACTGGAGGTTCCGGCGGGTTGCTCTCCAGCTCGCAAGAGCCCATTGAACCAAATGTGGCTAACTGTACTAGGCTCAGTTCTGTGATTTGGCAACAGAATTTACACAATCAGGAGGGAGGGGTATGTAGAAAAAAGAAAAGGAACCGTCTTTCTCCATTCTTGAATACTGGGCCAGTCCTGGGAAAGTTCCTAAAACAAACCGAGCATGCTTACTGTCTTTGGCTTCCTGCCATCTCCCCCATGCACCCCTCCCCCAAACTGTAATGCTCCCGCCCTCAAGCATTCCTGAACTGATGCAGTTCGAAATCCCTCAGGTAGGCACCTCACCCAGGCTGGCCTATCCCTGTGCAGGCTCCAGGCACCAAAATCAGACCTGCCTCCCTATCCCACAGTCCCTCTGCATCGACCTGCCCTCTCAGAGTCGTAAAAGGAAGGCAGCAAAATCAACTCATGCTCAGCTATGAGGGCTGACTGTGCTTTGGTTCCCCAGGCATGTGTGCCAGACCTCCTGGTGGACTTTCAGATAAGTCAGCAGCAGGATGCAGAGAATAACGTCATCTATGTTGCTATGAGCATCGGCAGAGCTCCAGGCCTGTACTAAGTGGTTACCTACATCATTTATTTAGCAATATTTGAGCACCAAGAACAATGAGTCCTAGGACCACAGTTAAATGAAACAAATGCCCCTGTCCTCATGGAGCTTACATTCTAAGGCATTATCTCAATTTGTTTTCATAATCACCCAGATGCCTGCTGCTATCATGTCCCTATTTTACTCAGTGAAAAACCTGAGGTACCTAGAGATTTAATAACACACCCCAAGAATATGCTGGCTAAGTAACGAACCCAGCCAGGCTCTCTGTGATGCCTGGGCCCATGTCTTCACCACTGGGTCCAGTCACCTGGGAGCCAGAGTTCTCCAACTCCTGCCCCCATCACAGATGGGATCAAAAACCTGGGCTCGATTGCCCCAGCTGTTCTTGTTTTTGTCTGCCTCTTCCCTTTCTTGTCTTCTGAATTTTCAGACTCTCAAGAGACCCCAAATTTTCCACAAGCTGAGAGGAGGGAAGAGGGGACAGGAAGACTGGGAGCTATGGGTCATATGTGGACTGGAGACTGTCTTTATGTCCGCAGCTTCTGCGGATCTAATTAGAGGTTTTTCTCAAGCCTCCTTGAAGTCTCAAGAACCAGTTATTGTGAAAGGTCATTGGATAGACAGTCTGCTTTGAAATAAAACATTTACAGTAATAAATTTATTCAAAAGCTATTACTTTGAATCTGAATAATTAGTATATTTTATACAAAAAAAAATAGAAAATACAAATTCTCTTTGCAATCCAGGGTGAGACATGCACACTCAGTAGTCACTGAGTTAAAAAAGCAAGTCGAGATATTTAAAAGGGGAACAAGTTTTCTATGAGGCCTGCAAGTAGGTGCATTTAGTCAAGGCCAGCACAGTCTCAATAGCCTCTGACCTTTCTAGACTTGAATACCTGTCTGGTTCTCAAAGGTGACTCCCCTGTTCTTCAGAGACAAAAAGAAACAACTAGGACGTTGTTTCTGCTAATGTTTGATCTCAGAGAAATGCCCTTTACATCTACAAGATCAGAATTCCTCCCTTCTGTAATACAGAACTTTGGATGCCACCTAGCCTGGTTTTAAGTTTTGTATTCTCAGAAGACTCTTAGCCATCTCCTTCCATTTAGAACAGCTATCACATCTGTAGTTCTGGTCAGCAAAGGATTCTGATCCAGGAAGAGGACTCCCACCCCCATCCCTCCACTCCTCCCAAACTCCACTTCCTATATGGAGGTATATCCCCTCTTCCCTCTCTTGCTCTCAGCTTTCTTCTCCAGGGCAAGGCTTTCAAAAGGATCATCCTCATACCACTCAAAGGCTGCCTCTGGCAGCTTGGCTGGGGGAGTAAAACTAACAGAGAAGAGGGAAATGGGAAGCAAAAACGTAAGGGCAGACAGACTTTTAAAGGACAGGAATCAAGCTCTTTGAGTTATTTTCAATATTTTTAAAAGCCGAATTGAAATGGTACATTTACCCTTTAATAGCATGAGCTACAAGCTTGTCAATACCAATAAGTCAGTTTATTTATTAGTTCAACAAATTCATTAAGCACCTGCTAAGTGTTAGACCCTGAAGATACAGAGGTAAATAAAGCAGATGTGTTGCTGACCCATGCAGAAGCTTACATTATGGAGTGTGAGACAGACAAAATCAAGTAAACAGACTAACTACATAAAAAGATTGTAGCTAGGGTGAAAAAAAAATAGTGATGTGACACAGAAAAACAGAGAGTAGAAACTACTTGAGGTAAAATGAACAAACAGGACCTTGCTGACACTGGTAACTCTGATTTGAATTAATTAATTAATTAAAAATGGAAAGCAAAGTAATTATTACTCAATGAATATAGTTATTTTGATAAATGATACCTTTCAAAGCATGGGCTCCATGGAATTATTAAAAGGAGGGCTTCCTTTATGAAAGATTTTAAAACACTGATCTTCAAAGCCACATTTAAGAAACACAGAAACAGCCAACTCGTTGAGATCACATTGCTAATTTTTGGCTGACCTGGAATAAGACGGGTCTCCTTCTCCCCAGAACAGGTTCTTTCCATTACATCATGTCTCATATCGCAAAGATGACCCAGACAACAGTGCCAATCGTGTTTGGAAATGTGGCTGAGTTGAAGCCTCCTGGGTTCACAGGCTGGCTCTGCCACTCACTGGCTGTGTGATCTTGAGCAAGCTATTTATTTTAACTCTGTGCCTCGGTTTCCTCCTCCATGAAATGGGAATGGTAATAACAACACCTCCCTCTGGTTGTTGTACACTCTAAATGACATACTTTCACATCCACAAGTGTCATTTTAATGAGAGAAAAAGAGTGATTCCTGGGGTCACACAGACAGTGTGGAGTTGGCAGTTTCTCCCCAGGTCTGCATGGGTTTTCTTCAGGTTTCCTCCCGCACCCCAAAGGTGGGCACATGAGGTGAATGGACGTATACAAATTGCCCCAGTCTGAGTGAGTGTGAGTGTCCCTGTGATGGAAGGGTGGTCCTGTCCAGGGTGGGTTCCCACCTGACACCCTCAGCGGCCAAGACAGGCTCCAGTCACCCTTGCCCCTGAGATGGAATAAAATGGATGTAAAAGAATTCCCTTACTTGTTTTTATACGTCTTTCTTAAACACGTGTATAGCTCATATTCATTTCAATGTTTAATACTAGGCGTTTTGGGTCTTTAGAAGTTTGGTGATGTTTTTGTGACCAGAATATGCTGTAGGAACTTGACTCTTGCTTCTAACAATTAGACTATGGTAAAATCGGTTTCATGGTATGTTGTTTTGCTTCAAGTCACAGTTTCCAAGCACCTATCAATGACATTAAGTGAGGATTTACTGTACTGTGTGCAGAAACTTTAGTGCCAAAAATCACATACTGACTGCTTGGTAGATACCAGCTACCGTGAGCTGGGTCTCAAGAGGCCACAAACCCAGAGTGGCTTCATGAGTGGCTCTCAGCAGCCCTGTACTGTACAAGAGCACTGCTTAGTTTTAGGGATTAAGTGACACCAGAGGGGCGGAGCTTCTCTGCTTACAGGCAGATGAACTTTTCGTACTGGCTCATTTCCTCTCAGTGATCTTTCTGGAATGGCATGACATTAACTTCTCAGATGTCTTTTAAGCAACATTTGACCAACCTATTCAATTAAAAGCCTTTCTAAGTCCCAGGAGCTTAGAAGAAAAAAGCCATGATAAAAATTTAAATGGTACCTTATAGTCACCAGAGCAGAATTACTCCTCGGAACCACCCTGTGGAGTACCATCAGCAGGATAAATAAGTGTCCATGAGATCATTCGTCTTTCCCTGGAGGCCCAGATTCACTGAGAGGATTTCTTTCTTGCCTCAGCCTTTAATTCTTTTTGTTGTTGTTGTTACAGTCAGGCCCTGTGTAACGGCAAGCTCCCGTTAGGTTGTAACAGAGCTGAAAATTTCCTATCAGCTAGTGATGTTCTAGCCACCGTGACATCGTCACTGTCATGACCTCGTAGCTGTCATGACGTCGTAGTCATTGCTATGTCATCGGGCAACGTGTTACTCACGTTTGCAGAGATGTTGGTGTCAACAAACCTACTGCGCTGCCAGTCGTATAAAAGTATAGCGCATACAATTATGAACAGTACATGATACTTGATACTTGATTTACTATACTACAGTTTTTATTATTATTTTAGAGTGTATTCTTTCTACTTATGAAAAAAAGTTTGCTTAAAACAGTACATCATGATATTCCAGCAGCAGCCTCACACATCTCATTAACTGCCCCTCTTCATTACATCATTTTCCTCTTGTACTGATTTAATCTCATGTTGTATTGTACAGTAAAATGCTGTACAGGCTTTTAGCCTAGGAGCAATAGGCTTTACCATAGAGCCTAGGTGTGTATCAGGCTGTACTATCTAGGTATAAGTACCTTCTATGATGTTCACACAACAAAATTGCCTGAAGATGCATTTCTCAGAACATACTCTCATGCTAAGTGGCACAGGAACTGTATTTGTTTACTTAGCTGATGTTTATCTGGCACCTATTAAGTGCCAGGTTCAGTGTTAGGGGCTATAGATATAAGAATGAAAACTAGTCGTTGTCCCTGAGAGAGTCACACAGGACAGCAGAGAGATACAAAGAAAAGGATGATTAGAGTGTATAACAAGACTAGAATGGAGGTGAGCTTAGAAAGTTGGTGAGAGTGCAGAAAAAGGACACGCATTCCACTTGATTAAAGAGAGACCTTCCCAGGAAACTACAAATAAAAATTATGATAGGGTTAGTTGTCTAAGCTATTTGACTCCACCACTCGTTTTGAGGCAGAACTCAAAAAAATCACTGGTGTTCTCTTTCACATATTTCTGCCTCTTCATTTCCCAAGAACAAGCACCTTACATGATTGAACACAGCAGGAGGTGCACCACTAATGTTCAGCCTGTCCTGGCAGATTTATTTATCCACAGAATAAACCAAAGCATTGGTTCATTATATATTTAAATGCTAATGACTCATGTGAAGAAAAGGTTAATGCTGGTGGCACAGCTAGACAGGGCTGGCTTGGCCTTTCATACTGGGAGAAGCCAGCACCCAACCGGGAAAGGAGCACCCCAAAGCCAATCCAGCACAAGGTTCTGCATGGGACTGAAGCCCTGTCCTCCAACAGCTCTTGCTAAACTGCATTAGTGTTGACCGAAGGCGAGAGAGTAATGCACATGGGCCAGAATTTGTTTCTCTGCTCTCAGCAGAATACAAATCACTGAAGGCTTTCCTTGGGCAGGAAGTTTTGATAGGGGCTAAGAAAAGTTTTTCAGACTAGGAAGCTGTTGGTCAGTAAGAGAAGAGTGAAATAGGGATGAAGAGGCAGTTGGGTCTGTGTGGATCAGGGGGAATATTTCCTTGCCAGCCTATGTCAGAACTCAGTGTGGTGTAATGGTAGAGAGCACACACCCAGAGACCAGACTGTCTAAGCGAGGGTCCTTGATCCAACACTTGATAGCTAAAAGATCTTGTTCAAGTTATTTAACCTCTCTTACCTCAGCTTCCTCATCTATAAAATGAGAATGATAATAATAATCTACTTCATAGAGTTGTTGGGAGGATAAAATGAGTTAATACTTGAAAAGTGCTTAAAAGAGGTCTTGGCACATAAGAAACCTTCAATAAATACCTGCCGTCATTATCATTGTTGCTAGACAGTGTAGGTTACTAGGAATCCACAGAATTAAAATTAAGGAAATAAAGGAAAATTTTTCCTAGGTCACGATCTTGTCCTAAAGCATGTTGTATTGTGCTTTATAATTTACAAAGCATCTTCCCATATGTTATCTTTGTTTTCTGATTTATAAAATAAAAAAAAAATAGTACTTCTCATATAAAGATTCCAGAAGAATTAAATGAGATACATCATATAATGTGTTCAATAAATGTTAGTTTTTACAATTTGATACAATTCTCTGGTACCTAGCAGATGCTCATTCAATGTTTGTTGAGTGAAAGTGAATGAATAAATATTATCCTCATGAGAGCTCTATGGAGTTTATTATCTGCAATCTTTTTTTAAGGTAAAAACAAGTATAGAGAAGCTCGACAACTTGCACAAGTTCAGCCAGCTAATTAGGAAAGGGTCATGGCTCCAACTCTAGTTCATTTTCCAAGATACCAAAGCTGACTTAAACCAAGACTTGGGTGGTCATTTGCTTAAAAGATATCAACACTGGTGGCTTTACACTCTAAACATCAGGACATTTTCTACTGGGCTGGGCTGAGCTGTGTTTCCTGCCATCTTTTCATGGGCTCTGACACACCAGAATATTAGAAGGCAACACCATGCCACAGTGAGTGTCAAAGCCATCACAAGGAGCCGCTCTTCCATAAGTGGCCTAAGGTAACCTCTGAAAATGGTTCGCTATTCACTTGACCCAGAAAAGCCCATAAAATCATACAAGTCCAGAGGTTCAAATCTTCGTGTTCACTTTAAAAACACCTGGGAAACTGCCCAGGCCATCAAGGGTATACATATCTGAAAAGCCACCTCGTATCTGAAGGATGTCACTTTACAGAAGCAGTGTATGCCATTCTGTCATTACCATGGTGGAGTTGGTGGGTGTGCCCAGGCCAAACAGTGGGGCTGGACGCAGGGTCGGTGTCGCAAAAAGACTGCTGAATTTTTGCTGCACATGCTTAGAAATGCAGAAAGTGATGCTGCACGTAAGGTTTAGATGTAGATTCTCTGGTCACTGAGCACATCCAGGTGAACCAAGCTCCCAAGACACAGCACAGAAATTAGAGCTTGGGGGCTGATTAACCCTATGTGAGCTCTCCCTGCCACGCTGAGATGATCCTTTTTGAAAAAGAGCAGATGGTTCCTAAACCAGAAGAGGAGGTTGCACAGACGGAAAAGGTATCCCAGAAGAAACTGAAGAAACAAAAACTTATGGTCCGGGAGTAAATTCAGCATCAAATAAATGCAAACAAACAAACAAACAAACACATCATCTTGAAAAACAAAAACAAAAACAGAAGGCCCCTGATGCCAAACTGATCACTAAAATTTTAAATTTTATGTGATACGTATTTTACCACAACTAAAAAACAAATTCAAGTTTAACTTTCAAAGAATGGAAAATCATGATTAATTTATTTTACTTCTAGGTTCATTTGTTCCTTAACTTAGAGACGAGTCATGGACCTCACATCTCATCAGAAGTCAGCAGGATGCCCTTGGCTCGTCATGGGTGGCTGCCTCCTCCTCAGACAATCTTAACTCTGTCTAAAGTCCCTTCATGTGCCTTGGGGAATTTGATGTGGGCCCCAGAGTCCCATGAAAGGCCCCTGCTGCCTTGGATCTATAAATGATGTTTGCAGGAGTTTCCTGCAAAGAGGAATCTCACATGGTAACTTTCAGCCCTGAAATTGACAGGCAGGCTCTCAGATATTTCAAAAAAGAATTTTCTAAAATGCATGTCTGAGAGCTCAGCTAGAAAGAGACAGTGATTGAGGATGAAAATTAAGATGCTATCATTTAATCTGCCTTCTTTGAAGTTGCTATAACAAGCTTAGAACTTACTGAAGTAGCAGCAGTGAGTTTGAAATGAACTAAATTTCAAATGAAGAGTGAAGTAGAAATAAATCATTTAACTGTAGCACTTGAAAGCTAGAGATCTTAGAGTTAACCATATCCGACCCCTTCATTTTACAGATAAGGCTATTAATCTGCAGGGAGGTGAAATGACTTACCCATGGCAGGTTAGTCAGAGCTTCGCTCTCTCCAGAACTACTACCAGTGTGACTAGAGTCTGCATCAGCCACTTACACAGGGCCATTGGCAAGGCCCGATGACAGACAGATAGACTGCCTCGCCAAAACCTAGATATAACCACCATAATATACATAACTATTTTCCGTGTTGCAAATGGTCTTTATAACCCTCCACCAAATGCATCCAGTCCCTTTAAGATTTGGAAAATGGCGGCAAAGCACTGTGTAAAGAACAACTCAAGGTTGCTTATCCTCTAAAACTGAAGCATTGCTCTAAAATCCTCTAAAACTAAAGCATTGTTCTAAAATCCTTTATTGTTAGAATTTGCCAAAAAATAAAAAAGTAAAAACTCAACAAACGAAAACCTAGAAGCAATAAATACACAGTTCCACTTGTGGGAATGAACAACGTCCCACCTATCTTAGAGTGAAAGTCTCTGTAGTGCCAGGAAGGCTCAGGACTTTCCAAAGCCTCCTAGCTTCCTGATCCCCAAAAGGCTGCCTGAGGAGATAACAGCAACCAAGGAGCGAAGGGAAACTAACAAACAGAACGCAACTGACGTCTCTTGGCATCGAGTCTGGAAACTCTGGAAGGGGTGGAATAAATTCCTACATCCAACTGTTCTTTAAGTTAGCAAAGGTCTGGGTGCTCAACCCTGGGAATGCCACTGGCTGGTTGGAACAAGAAATTTGGCTCTGTCCCCCAGACCATGACCTGAATATGCACCTTACCATTCTCAGCCTTGGTTTTCCACCTTTCATGCCCAGGGGTAATATTAATATTACCTTTCCTGTCACCCTTCAATCACAATAAAATAAGACCTAACATTTCATCTACACTCTAGCCTCATTACAGGGATGACACATGCATCCTTTCAAAGGCCTAGATAAAATCTTGACCACCTCATAACATCTTTTATTTAAAAAAAAAAAAAAATTAAAGATTAGCCAGTTCTATTTAGATTAGTAGTTCTAACCCTAGCTTCACATTACAATCACTCAAGGAGCTTTTATAAATACATTTTTTTTTAAAAAAAAAGCCTTTTCTCTTCACCTTTGCTTAATAAATGATAATAATAATCACAGCTACCAAGGATTAAGGGCTTCCTTTGTGCCAGGCATGGGGCTGAGTACACTCTTCACATGCATTTTCACACTGGATTCTCACAGCAATCCTCCCTATTTTATAGAACGAGCAGCTGGGGTTCAGAGAGGTATAACAGCAGGAGGATCACCTAGATCCTATGATGAAAATTATTGGTTGGGAAGTTGTTTTGGCAAATGACTATCATTGGAGGACACTAGTTATCAGAGTAACAGGACTATGTGTCCTTCCTCTCTAGTCCCCATAAGCTGGGGACAGCACTCAATGACTAGCAATATTGTAGCTGAGACTCAGTGACATCTAATAGTTTCTAGAACCCTGCATGTTTTGTTTCCCATCACTTATTCCAGAATATCATGGACACAAAAAGTGAATGCAGACGCTTGTTGATTTTCAAACAAAATGCTGTGAATTCACATCTGGGAAGGAGTGGCACAGAATCAGTGTGACTGAAAACATTCAAAGCGGCAAGGGGTCGGTTAGACTGGTAACTTCCCAGAGTTGACACGCCCAGGTGTTTTTTTTTTTTTTTTTCTGACCCACCCTCTGCGGTAGCTGCGGTTGGGACCACTGGTGGTGTAGAACAGTGCTCACACTGCTTGCTCTCCCGAGTGCACCTTTCTTCCAGGGCATTAGAGACCTTTCACAATATGGGCCCACCCAACCTTTTTTTAAGCTACATTTGTAGCCACCCCTCTTCTCCTCCATGCTCTCCAGCCAAACAGTATTCTGTCCTCAAACATCTCGTGTATCTCAAACACCTTGTGTATCTTCCCACTTCCTTGTTTTGCTCATGTTGTATTTTCTGCCTCCCCTCATCCTTGAACTCCTTTGCTGGCGAAATTCATCTCTCAACATCAAACTTGAAGATCTGTGATGAGTACTGCCTGCTTGCTCCTCTCTGCTTCCACATACCACATAATCGGGATTGGTTTCATCCACTGGACATGAGCTCCCTGACAGAAATGGCCACAGCACTAGGTTGAAGAGCACAAGCTCTGAAATCAGAGCTAGGTTTAAATTCTAGCCCTACCATTTACTAGCTGTGTGACTTTGGGAAAGATGTTTAATCACTCTGTGCCTCATCTGTAAAATTGGGATAACAGTATCTATCTTACAGGATTGTTATGAAAATGAAATGTGATAAAACACGTAAAGTACTCAGAACTGAACATGGCCCATGGTAAACATGCAACTAGCTATTATTATTTCTAACTCTGGTGCCCGGAACAGGAGACTAGGAATATTGAACTGTTTGCTATGGAGGCAATTAGTGAATATATGTGATTTGGATCCTGGGAGAAGAGATTCATGTGTGATGATTGGGCAAATACTATTAAAGCATGTATCTAACTTACTCAGAAAAATGTCAAACATACATAAGAATAGAGAGAATATTATGATGAACCCCATGTACCTCATGACCAGCCTCAACAATTACTGACCCCTGGCCACTCTTTTTGTAACTACACCCAGCTCCTTGCCCAGTACTCGAAGCACATCCAGGATTATTTCAAAGCAAATGACAGATATGAAAAAAGCAATTTTATGTTTTATGCTCTTAAAAGAGCTTTCAAAAAGGAAACATTATCCCATTATGACTTGTGTCCTGTGACCTAAATGAACACAGAAGAGAAGGCTGAAGAGATGCTGAGAGGTCAAGAGCAGCTAAGGGCTCCAGGTCACAAGTCCAAGGGTCTTTCCAGGACACTGGGGAAAGCCACGCACCTCCTACCAGCTTCCTGGGAACACTCCCTCACCCCAGGCCTAACTGGTTCTTAATTATCTTTGAGCCGGCCTGCGGTCACCACAAAAATCAAATAATAATGGTTTTTTCCCAATTCAGAAAAAAAAAAAAAGTTAATGAATGGAATTCTCAATTAAAAGTTCTCCTCACAAATTTCCTTAAACCCCTTGTCTTTGCCTCCATTAGTCTGCACCTGAGTGCTAGTAGAACAGAGTATGTGTGTGTGTGAATGAGTGAATGAGCGAATAGCAAATAATAATAATAATAATAATAATAAATCAATAGGAAACCCTAGAAACAGGTGACCAGTGCCATTTGACAGATTTCTATGGACACATCTGCTGTGGCTATAATTTTATATTACATGTCTGCTGGTAAAATTGTTCCTGCTTCATATGATGAAGTGATAAACATTAGCTTTTAGTCCCCTAAACAGCACCCTGTCCTCCACCTGGCAGAACTTCTGAATAGCTGCTCTGGGGCTGGAGGGACGGAGGCAGGGGCACAAACCTATCTAGGAGAGCCTACGTGGAAAGCAATGTGTGACCCTCACATTCCAATTTCTAAGTGCCAGAGGACAGGACTGTAGCAGCAGGCTTTCTGATTCCTTTCCAGGGTAGACCCAGAAATGAAGCTAAGCAGGAAACTCATTCTTATAAAAGAAATTCCCCAGAATAATTTCTTACTGAGCTTAAAGCCCAAGACAAATATCAAAGCCGGAAATTACAACCATTTTCAAGCATAGGTTCTCTTGGCCCCATTTTACTCTTGGTATTGAGTTTCTGATACAGCCCTCACATCCCAGAGTTAAGACATCAAAATACACCCAGTGAAGCCTGAATCTCAGTCTGAACAAAACGCTCTCCAGCTGTGACCATCCATTCTGCTCTTCTGTCTCAGCGTGAGTAGCTCCAGGACCTCTCAGCAGAGGGTACGCTTCCCGCTGAGCTCTGGAACACAATTAGATCTGAAATGAGAAAACTGGCTCAGGGCCTAGGGGATAAGGAAGTAAAAGGGGAGGTGAAAATTGACTTTGAAAGGCAACAAAAAGGGGCTGCCTACCCAGAGTTCAGGTAAGAACTTAAAGGAGGCTTACTCTTCTGACATCACCCTGCCAGGCCTGCCGAGGCTCGGCACTCTGGAAATTCCTCTCCCCTGTCTGAATCCTGGGCACCCTAGTTTTCTGGGTTCCCTAGCACTCAAAGCCCCAAGCTCTCTGCACAGCAAAATACAAGACCCATCACCCAAGCTTAAGAAGCACACAAAAGAAGTCTGATAAAATACACATTTATTAGAAAATTTTCAGCAGCATCATTTCCATTTGATTTTCTAATCAAAATACATTTTAAAGGAATTACAATGAGCACTCAAGATATAAGCAACAAATATTTTGAGAACTCATGAATAAAATAATCAGTAGTACATGTTTTATGCATCCATCCGTCCGTCCATCCATTCATCCATCCTTCCATTCATTCATTGTTTTAAAAATGTGCAATACTAGCACAGAGAGCCAGGAACTCTACTTATTATGAAAATTGAATATTCCTGCCATGTTTTTCTGGTTGTGAAGAGTATACCCGCTATTCAAGAGAAGAGCTAAATTCTACATTACATTCTGATATAAATGTATGATTTAGCCAAAAGACCTAAAAAAGGCTCAATACGAATGGTTTCCCTTTCAATTCATGTTCAACTTAGGAAATAAATAGTTGTTATAATGATATTTTCACACACAGAAACAAAAACCCAGTTGAGGCTTTGCTTAAGCAGTATTTGTTTCGCACCTTACTTTCTGAAGACACAAATATGATTTTAGTAATTCAGCTACTGAGCTCCAGTTCCTAGGGAAGGTGACCACCTGAGATTCCAGGCAAGGGTGTAAATCGCTCTTTGCAAACTAACTTGTGCTTAATGGCGTGGGATTTTTTTCACAGACATTACAAATAAAAATGTTGCCTTGGCAACTAGTGAGATAACACATATGAAACAGAGTGTTCTGTTTAGACAATGCAAACATGCAGAAGGGTGAAACTGAATTGCTTTTTCTACCTTCTGCATTATCTGAGGCATCTATAGTCAAATCTAGATATCTATGTAACACACAGTGCCCTCTATTAATATCTACTAATTAGGTTATCTGTAACATTGAACATTAATTAAGTGCTGATATGTAAAAATGGACCCAAGAATGGGGCCTGGATTCCCTTCCTGGATAATTCTACAGGGAATATGAGTGGCGCCTCTCCTTTAGACAGGGCCAAAGGCCCCAAGTCAATTCCTTTCCTCATTGGATCATTTACCATAATGACCACCAACCAATTCAGCAGGTAGTTTTATTAGCAAATTTAATGATGTGGTAATCTTTCCAAAATTTACAAATGTACAATATATTTATAGCATTACCTTTAGATAGTTTCAGTGCAAAGATATACATATAGTACATTGTGATAATTATTTGTAAAAATATGAGATGGCATTAAGTAAAAAAAAAAAAAAGACACATAGGCATAGTTTCCATAGACAATTCCAACTATAGGCGAACAGGGAAAAAAGTATATATTTTTTTTCAATAAAGTACTGAATGTTACCTTTTCTTCATCTGTTTGTAAAAAAACATATGTGCAAAAGTGTATTTCTAATTATTCCCTAAATAACTGTAGCATAGCTACATCTCAGGGTCTTCTTTAACAAGGTTTGCTGTGTCTTTAAAAGTGTCCTCTGTTGCAGTATAGGCTGGAGTTTGGTTTCTTTTTGGACGAACTTTAGCAGGGAGAGAAGGTGATGGAGGTGAGGTCACAGCAGCACTTTCTTTTGGCTCATTCTCCATCTAAGACCACAAAGAAACTTGAATTAGCCATTTATTTGCCCAACAAGACTGGAAACGGTTTTGTGTAAAGAAGACAAATCTTTTCCAGGACATACTCTTCAGTGTATGGACATATTCTGAGTGTACATCCAGTTTAGCTAAGTAAGTTAAAAAAAGAATTCTTGTGCTAAGAAAAACTGTTAAAAATTACCTCCGCATAGACTGGGTTTTCAAAGTTGGTTGCTTCTTTCAGTTTTCGCCTGAAGATATTCCATTTTGTTGACTAAATGAAAAAAGAGAAACAGAAAACCTCCTGTAATGAACATTTTGTGGGTTTCTTCCCCCATGTTGTAAAATTTCTTCTTACTGAAGGGAAAAAACAATTTGAGACATAGGACCATGTGACCTGGCCCATGTTGTAAACTGTTCAATTCCCTTTCTGCTGGTTTCTAAACAGTGACTGAAACTGTCTGGGCTCTTTTTATTTAATAATTTTAAAACACTCTCTTGGTTTGAAATTTATAGTTTACAGAATCTGTGTCCATAATATCTAGAATCTTTGACAGAAACTGGAAAGAGATTTCTTTCGAGGTCGCCTGAAATTTTAAGGAAAAAGCCAGACTGCAACACTCATTTCCTAAAATGATATCTCGATCCTTGATCGACTCAAGCATATCCCTTCTCCCTTCACCATTTTGTCCTGTAATCATAGAAATAAGAGTGATAACAAATACAACTAACATTTATTGAGAGCTCACTATGTGTCAGGGTCTATTCTAAGTTTTACTAGTTTCTAATTTAATCTTCTCAACAACACTGTGAGCTAAGTGCTCTTATTACCTCTATTTTACAAACGAGAAAACAGAGTCACAGCAAGATCATCTAACTAACTTGTAGGTATAAGAGTAGGCAATGACTGTAGGACTCAGAGACCCATAAACTGAAGAACCCAAAGACACCTCATCCTACACTATGGTGGGTGGCCCCTGTCTTGCTGAAAAGTTGCCTGTGGTGGCAATGCTGACACAGCTCTAGCTGCCAGATGAAAGGAGACAAGGGACCAGAGACAGGACAGCTACTCCAGCGGGCAGCTAAGGTCCATATGGCTTACAGAACATTGCTTGCTCTGTAAAAACAGGAGACTGACATGTGAAGGAGTGGGGAGCACATGGCTACAGAAAAGTAGAAGAGGCTCTTCTTCCCTTTAATCCACATTTAAGTGAGCACGTACTCTGTACATCATCGTCACCAAGGGGAAGATGAAAACATTCAGGTCGGAGCCCAGCCTCTGGAAGCTTACACTTAAATGGGGAAGGCAAAATCTTTTAATTAAAAAGTCATTGCTTCAGTAGGGAATGGCAATTTGGAGGTAAGCAATGACTAACAAGAGAAATGGTGGTGATTTTCATGTTTATTCCCTTGGAAAATCCTATACATGTCGACACAGGTTGTGGAAAATCATGGAACTCAGTCATAGGAGTTCACATTCTCAACTTTAAGTCCTTTGAGCAGATTTACTAATGAAAGATAAATTTGTGAGCCTCTTTGTCACATTCATGTCAACCTAGGGTGATCCTAACCAAGTGCCTCTACTGCATTAAGCCACACTGGCTGTTACCTCAGCACCGAGGGGGCAACGGATACAGGAAGCTCCCTGGACAAACCAGGGAGGACAGACCTTAGAGGGTCTCAGCCTCAACTAATTTACAAAAAGGAAGAACTGACATACTGCAAAGATGGAGACAAAAAGGAAAAGAACTATAATTGGCAAAGGCCCACTCTTATTTGAAAGAATCTTTTAGTGTTCATCTCAGGAAGGACGCACACAAGAAGCTTGTCTAGCTGTCTCTTTTTTTCTTTTAATCTCCAGTATGAAACACTGTGCCTGGCACATCGAGGGCAATAATGTTAGTTGGACAATTAGACGAATGAACATAGATGGTTGAAGAGGATATAAATTAGTGCCATCTAGTGGTGAACATAGGTGACAGCAGTAGAGCAAAGAACGACATATTTACTTATTCAGGGAACAAGGCTGTATGCTGTAGAAAAACTGCACTACACAGTAAAGGGAAGGGTCTTCTACATGTATCCTTGACACAAGGAGCTCGTTATTCTTACTAAGCCATTCTCTCAAAAGCCTCTGGCCTGCAGAGGCTGGATCCAGAAGTCTGTGCCCTTCTTTTCCACATGGTTTCACACATCCAAGAAACATCATTCTTATCTCAATATTAGAATGTAGATTTACTTGGTAGAAAGTTTTTCAATTTATGATTTTTTCAAAATTATCTTTATGTGAGCCTCACCTATCAGGGTCTTCCTAGTTTGCTGAAGGTTAACAACCCCAGCAATTCTAAAGTCCTTTACAAATTCCGTATTATTTCAGCTATTGGCCCCTGTTACCTGAGTTCCATCAGCACTTGAGGAAGTTGGCTTGGTGTCTGGAGCTACCTCTGAAGGGTTTATGGGACTTTCATAGTTCTTATTATCCACATTTTCAGATGAAGTCACCTGTGTAAATATTAGATGCCATTATCCAGTATGAAAGAATTTTTGCTGTAAAGTTTCTTATCAAGTCTTTGGTTCTATTTGCTCTCCCATAGACATGATCAGGCACCATTTTTATTATATGAGACTGACCCTGGAACCCAGAAATAAAATACCACTCAACTCCCCAAATTAGGAGTACCCACCACTAAGTCATCTATCTTATGTCTTAATCCTGGGAGGCAAATAAATACACTCACTGCTGGTCACAATCTCACTTAGTAATAGCAGTTCCTATTGTGTTCTCTATGGCCCTTTACTCCCACTATTGACCATATTTTTGGATAAAAGATACTTTGTTTGCATATTGGCAGCCAAAATCCTAGAACAGCATAAAGTATTCCCAAACTCATTGGTAAACTGAGAACCTTATCTTTGGATGTTTAGAAAAAGATTAATAATTTCAGAGTACTGCTTGGGAGGGGCTTAATTTTTGAAACAAAGGGCATAATGGAATTAATACTCTTCTAAATATTCCCTCTTAAGTCCAAATTGCTGTGGATATATAATTAATAAATTACAAGTAGAAATTCACTCTTTTCCCATATTTTTGCATTCGCTTTATTTCTTCTTGAACTGAATATACATTTGTAAACATGGCCTTGTTTTATTTCAAGTGAAAATACCAAATAAAAATGTTATATCTATTTTATCACATGATTCAAATTTTGATCTCTGGATATCAAAGGATTAGGCAAAATGCTTTCAAGATTCAAATATTTCTGATCTTAAGAAAGCTATTCATAAAATAAACATTTCAATCTTATATTAAAATGTACCATATCTTGTGAGTTCAAAAGAAGTTTAGGTATTAACAATAAAACTGTATTTCACAGAGGCTATAGTTCTCTTGACAAATGAAGTATAGCTAACAGCTGACAGGCACTGGAAGTGACGTTGGGGCTGTTGATCCCGACCTAATGAAAAGTCTTTTCCCTTCATCCATACTCCTATCTCATCTTTCTGATCCTCTTAAAGATGAGTGAGTTATCGGGCTGTACCAAAGGAAACTTAGATATCTTCCTATTAACTTTTGAGACCTCTGTATATACTTTGTACTTTTCAGAAAAGTAAGGAAAAGTTAAGCACAAGCAGGTGACCTCTAATCACACCCTTGTGATACCTGACTATCATTCTCTCATTCATTTTACAGATATTTAATGAGAGTCTGTATGTGTCAGACACTGTGTTTGCCAAGCCTCTGAACAGACTCATACCTCTTGCTCTGACCACTTAGAATGAAAAGGCTCTTGGTCAGCACCCCCAGAAAGGTTGCCAAACCTCAACAGCTGCACAAAAAACAGTATTCTGATTGTTGTCAGGTCTTGTGTCCTTGGTCAGCCTTGTCACTGCAGATAATGAAGGTGAGGACTAGACCTCTGTTCTGCCTTCCGTTTGAGGGAAGGTGAGGCGGGCCCTAAGAGGGCATTCATTGTTTAACAGAACAAGATCCAGCAGTATGGCACCTGAAAGAAAGGACTGCAAATTCTCACCTGGGTTGGCTGAGCCACTTTGACAGCACTGTCCCTGGTTGCATACATTGGGTTTTCAAATACTATGGGCTGCTTTCCCATCTCCATGGCAAAGTGATCACTCTGATAAAGAAAAAATAAAAGATTATACCATACTGATTTAGTTCACACACAAAAGATGTCCTCATACCTGGTGGCATGATAGGTGCTATGCCAAATTTACCCAAAAAGAAACTACAAAAGAAGAAAAGAGAGAAGAAGAAAGAAGAAAGAAGAAAGAGGAGGAGGAAGAGGAGGAGGACGCAGCAGCAGCAGCAGCAGCCAGCAGAGACAGAGCCTTGATATGGCAAACCATTATGTAAAGTAACGTAAATGCACTAATCCATCAGCTCTAGGAAATGAAAACACTCCTCCTATGCCTATGGCTCCTTAGTACAAATACTCACTTGGGTTTGGACAACAAAGAAAGAGGTAGGTGGTGGAAGAAGAGCAAAGAGAAGAGAGGGAATGGAAAGAAGAAAGAATGGATAATATTGTTCTTTTAGGCAGGGGGAAAAATGAAAGCTTTGGTGGAAAGGCAGAATACTGAAAACAATTTCCCAATACTGATTATAATTATGCTGATTATACTGTACTAGTCCACACGCGAAATATTCATTTGGTCCTCACAGGAATTATTACTGTATCAGTTTTACAGATGGGGACAGTGAGGGTCAGGAAGATGAAGCTCCATGCCTATTTTTACATATTTAGAGGGCGGCAGAGCTGTGATTTGAACGAACCACTGACTCTAAAAATCACTGTTTATTCCATCACTATACATCGGTGGGAAAATATAAGAGACTAAGAAACATATATTTCCCTACTCCTTACTTTAAACATACAAAAAGGTCATTAAACAAAAAAAGAATATCATGTTCTCTCTCTTCCCTCTCCCCAAAATCACAAGACTGTTTAAGATTCCAATTAAACTTACCATTGTTTATGATTCCAATTCAACAGTCTGGCTTAGAGTAAGGGTAAATTTCAACTTTATTACTATTTTTAGAAAAAAATTCTGCAACAAACCTAATGTTTCCTAACTTTGTACAGTGAAGACTTTATTCTGAGAGGCATATCATCCTTTTTTCCCCTAGATTAATTTTATTCTTTATAAAAAGTGTTTCTTTTATAAAACAGTAAAAATAACAGTCCTCAAACAGTCATTTTGAAGCCACACTCACCATCACCATTGCTCTGTCAATAGCAGACTCAGGCCCAAAACCAGATACTCCAATATCCATGTTAACATCCATCCCTGACCTGAAGGTCACCCCATTTCCACTTTCTGAGGATTTGACAAGACTGCTTAAGCTGAAAAGGAGTAATCGAAACAGTGTTCTTACTACTGTTTGTAACAACCTTCCGCAATAATATCCTTTCCTCCATATAGCTAAATCTTAAATTAAATGCTCAATCCCCCTTCTGTATTTATACATCAAATATGGTAATAAAGGCCCTTCACTACCTGGAGGTGTTAAAGCTTGAGATCTGAGAAAGCCAGTTTGGTACTCACAGGAATAAAGCCTGGCCCATCACACAGCTGACTATGTATGTTCTCCAGTCTAACCTGAATGTCCACCAGTAAGCACAACTGTTAGGACTATAAAATGTGATTTGCACTCAGGTTTCAAAGAAGCACTTGATTAAGAATTTATGATTTGAAGTGACTGCTATAAGTTCATTACTTTTAGTTTCTGCAGAAAACGCGTACTGTGTATTGTACTTTCTTAACTTAAAAAAAAAAATGACTAAGTTATTCACATGATCATATCACATAGGCTTCTAAAATCAAATGTCCCACATGATGAAACTGACCTTGGCAGCTTGGGCAAAGAAGGCAAAAGGGAGCCAGTTTTCCTATAGTGGAAAAATCCTAATGTTGCCAGAGCTCCGATTATGATGATCAGGATGATTGTCAACAGCACAGCCAACGCTGCCATCAAGGAGGAAGGAAGAAGCAAACATATTAACATGTGAAGGAGAAGAGCCAGATTTAGAGGTGGAAGCTGGGGACTTGAACCATTCATTCTTCAAAGACTGGGTTAAACGGAATATAAATGGCATTCAATTTAGGCATGGTGAAGTATTTCCAAGTTTCTCGTATTCTAAAAACTTACTTGTTCCTGGAGAAATGCCTTTTGAAAGCCCTATTTCACAGTAATTTCCCATGTAGCCACTAGGACACCTGAAAGTAAAACAATTGTTTACAAACTGTTGCCATCTTAGACATCTAATGAGATTTTATAAGCACATCTTGATGAAGAGAGAGGTCTGACTAACAAATGATATGTTAAACCAACAATGTATCCCGAATGACTTTTGTTTATTCTGCCAAGAGATGAGGAGCAGAAAGAATAGTCATCTGACTTTGGAAATCCACTTTCAATGGAATAGCTATGGCATCTCCAAGTTCAGCCTAATCAAATAAACCTATCACTGTGTTCTCTAATCTATGGAATTTTTTCCTAGAGAGCAAAAACAGAAACCATGATTGTGTTCTTTCCTTTGGTATGCTTTCATTAAATACTTTTTAGAGACCTCCATTTATCTTGTTCTGTGTTAGCACTTTCTCGACAATTCCATTCTTTCCAAGTCTTTAGCTCAGCTCTCTGCTCATCATGTGTGCCTTGTCCTGAAGCAGCCCTCCCACAATCCAATTGTAATTGACAATACTGGGTGAGTAGGAAAATACAGTAGCTGTCATTTCTCTAATTCCTTGCTCCTCAAAGTGTGGCCCACAGTTCTGTGGCCTCTTAAGGGAGCTTGTTAGAAATGCACAATCCTTGTGAATGAGATGTGCATTTGAGGCAGAACCCAGGTGGTTCTTATGCACATTACAGTTTGAGAAGCACTGCCTTAGATCTCCGTGGACTCTCCCAAGAAAGGGCAAGCTGGTTAAAATGTGACAATTAGTGAAATAGCAAGGTTCCTGTACTTGTTATCCTGGCTGCATGAAGGTCTCAAATTCCCCCAGAAGAAGCAATTCCCCTTCATACAACTCGGACCTCAACATTCAGACTTACTTGCATTTGGGGTGGTCATTCTCATCAAAATAGCAATTTCCTTCGTGCATACATCTGCATGGGGGAGGCATGATGATAGGATTTTCAATGGCTGCAGAAAGGGAAAGCCATGCATGTGTTAGTCAGCCATACTGGCAGAGCACCAATACCATGCAAATCTGCCCCCAGCCTAGGGTGGGAGGGTGGGGGGACGGGAGAGGGCGGTTAATTAGTCTCCCTATCAAAACATTACCCTCCCTTTAAGTCAGATTAATTTCCTTATCAGTAATAAAGCCTTTAGAGAGAAACATACATTTCGTGGAAAGAAAGGGGCAGTTTCTAGCATTTCTCCCCATCCCCCAAAATAGTGGAGAGATGCTAGGCTCCAGAACATACATTAATTGTTAAAAGAAACTTGTGGTAAAGGAACCTCTTAGGACATTCACCTTCTTCTTTGGCATATTCAGAATTCGTCTTTGTGATCCCAGTTAAAATCAAGTTCAACTTAAGCATACCTCCAAACTTCAACTAAAGGCTCCAAAGCTTCAAAGAGCCATCGATCAATAGACAGACACATAGATACAGATATGTAGATGCTTGATAGACAGCTAATGAGAGATCACCTCGTTTTTTTAAATCCTCCAAAACCAACCTTGCTCTGAGTCCCTGCTCCAGCTCAGCCCCCACATACTTCCTGGATGTGCCTTATGGGTCATTAGGGTTTCTGTGTCTTATACCTAGAAGATGCTCAGTAAGTATTTATTGCCTGGGTGTTTATTTAAGAGGTTCAGACACCTTTCTGGCGCAGCCCCTCAATTTGAGTCTCCACTCAAAGTTCCCTTTATTAGAGAAGCCTTCCTGGCGCTCTCTGTCTAAAAAGACAAGCCCACTCCTACCCACCCTCATCCCTTTTACTCTGCTTAAGTCTTCTCCCTTTTACTTTTACCACCTGACATTATATATTTATTGGGTTCTCTATTTATCAGACAATAAAGTCAACAAGAGCAGGGGATTTCTCTTTTGTTCACTTCTGTTATCTCCGGCACTTAGAACAGTGTCTAGTACATAGTAGGCACTTAATAGATACTTATCAAATTAATTGATTAATTAATATACCAAATCAAGACCCTGTATGGAATGACGACCAACACTAACATGTTTATTTTAGTTAAAGTTCTTTTAAACAAAAATCTGAATATCATCTGCTTGGCAAAAAATGTAAATGAGGAAAGTAGTAGACGAGAACCTGAACAACACGACTTCAATGTGAAACTGTAATAAATGTCAGAACAATCTATCTACAGCATAGAACAAATCTCAAAAGAAATTTAAATTGTCATTTTGTTCAAAATATTGCTAAATAATGTAATCTTGCCAATATTTTTCCCAGTCACCCTGGGATGAAAGTGGGGATAGCGGAAGGCAAGCAGAGGGAAGCAGTTTTTATTCCGAGTTCATTCTCTAAACCTGCCAGCTTTTCACCCTGACTCGGAAGTCAAAAGGTGGTGCCTTGTTTATCTGCTTGCTCCCCCTAGTGGTTGAAGGTGGTTATACCTCTTCATTTCCCAATTGGCTAAAACTGGGGGACGTGAGCCATAAAATGGGCTGCTGGTGAACTGCAGGATGATTTTTTTTAAGTGTTTAACAAGCATTGAATACCAGTTAGGGACACTAGTTATTCCCCATGGTATATTAGCTCCTTGATTTAAGAGTCACTGAAGAAAGGTCTTGCCAAGCCTAGATCATCCATAGCATTTGGGATAAGAATTAAACCACTGTTTCCTCATTCTAGCCTCCATCTTCCAACAACATAATGTACATTTTAAAATGAGGCCCTTTTGCACTTGTCAAAACTTGAAAATGAGCATGTGAGGAAAAATGAACCCCTCTCTAGCCCTCCCCTCCATACTGTATAATGCCCCCCACCTCAGGAACCTTGAGGAATCCAGTTAATGCTGCATGTGTGACAGTCAGCCAGTATAGGGAAGAGAAAGGAGGAAGAAGCCTTATAGAAAATTCACTTTTCAAAACGTCTTTCCAAAGCAACACAACAGTAGATTTAGGGTCACTGGATCTATATTTCTGCAGATCTTAGCAAATAATTCTCAGAAATCATTGGAACACAAGCCCCTTTAAGTCCCACTTGGCTCTGTTCACATTTCCTCCATCTCTCATCCCACCTTCTAGCCATTCCCAATCTATTCTGCAAAGGAGCCAGTACACAGCATTCTTTAGGCTCCTGAAGAAGATGAAGCGTGGGTAGGGCACCTGCTGAAGAAGGCAGAGCAGCTCTCCCAGGCCCCCGTGGCTGCCCGAGCAGTGTCCCTACCTGCATTACACTCAGTGATGCTGCCCTCTACAAAGGTGGAGCCTTGGGGACAGGCACAGCTGTATCCTCCAGGTCTCAAGAGGCAGAGATGGCTGCAGACCTTTTTACAGCGGTTGGGCACTAAAAAGCAGGAGAGAACAGCGGTTAGGTTCTGTGGAGGAAATGAATACCCCAACCAAGGACATGCCCATTGACCGATCTGTGGCCCTGCCAGGTGACATCAGAGCCCAGGCAGCATCCCAACACCTCTAGGCCACATGCTACCTGTCACCTCACCAAAGTGGCACAGCCCCTCCCTGTGCCCTCCATTCCACTTCTGCACCATTCACATTGCCTACTGACATCACTTATCTCTTCTAACGCCCTGGCAGGTTTGGAAGGTAGGTGACTGGTCACTGTGCAGCCTCAAAAACTAATAAGTGCTAAGCAATTTGAGATAGTTCAAAAGACCAGTGATATCCCATTATTACATCAAGATTTGTCATCACCCAAATTTGGACAGGTCCTAATGTGTGGCCTACCCAAATTATATATAGGATGTGACTTCGCCCTCCAAGGAGAACTTTCTTCTGGGCTTCAGTTTCCTTATCTGTAGGACAAGGGAATGCATCTGACTAACAATTTTAGAATAAGGCTCGTACAGCTCAGGATAATTTGTCTGCCCTGGCCTTAACAGTTGTAAGAGTAGGTAAGACCAATGATATCCAGGAAGCTCATTTCGTGCCTTGTTAATCTAATTCACATTTAGCAGGGGCCTGATGCCTGCTGGATTCTGTGGCCTGGAAGTACATAACCATAACTCCAAACAATGAGATCTGAAATATTTATACTTCATATCTACTGGTGGTGTACATAATTTCATTTGACCTCCAATTTTCTCTTTCTTTGGTCAAAATCACACACACACACACACACACATTCCTTTCATGCACCAAGAGGTCAGCCTATTATAATCCACTACCATTTTCCAACAATATAGCCATTAATTTGAAATACTAAGGAACCTCCTTAGTATTCCAAGGTTGGTGATTACCTGACTGATTATATCTATGTTGATGAAAGACTCGAACTTGAGTGAGCCAAGGACTCACTGTCAGCATTTTCTCTTTCTTGTCTTGCCCAAATTTGTCTTGTGTCCATACTTCTCCTTTATCCTTAGATACCCAGTATAACTGGCCTTCAAAGATGTCCAAACTATAAGGGTTCATTGCTGCTTACCCACAGGGGGAAAACAAAACAAAACAAGGTTACTGAAAAGAAAATAACCTAACCCCACTTCTATGTCAGATGTCGTTTTGCTTGAATTCATCCCTAATACAGTGCCTTGAAATTCCAAGAATATTCAGGCAGCCTCCTATACATGGGACTACAAAAGCGTGCTGCGCTGGGAGATCATGATAACTGAAATTAAACTAGATTAATGCCTACAGGCTAACACAAATTATAGGGCACTTGCTCACTTTCAAATTGCTGCTTTTATTTTTGGAAAATAATTTGTATGGCAGAGATTTCTTTTTTTCTTTGAACATAAGACATTGTGTTAGGAAAACCTGATATGAGCTGGATTGTTACAGTTCTGCAGTCTGAATAAGAAAACAAAATGTTTCTCTCTTTCTAGATGTTTCCAGTTGTGCATAATAAACAATCTAGCACATCAAAAAATGAATGCCTCTTAGCAGTAGTTACACATGGATTACCACTGGTACTCATGAGTGCCGTGTCTATCAGAGCAACCTAAAGGAAACTCATTTGTTTCAATATCTGATGCTGAGAGCATTTTTTTAATTACGTAAAAAGAACAACAGAGACTTAATCATTGCTAATGGTTCGTTTGCATTTAAATCAACAGCTGGGAACTGAGGGAGGGGAGTGGTATCTAAGAAACTATATAAACCATTTTTTAAAATGAGGGTTCCTTTCTGAGAAAATGGGCAAAGAGATTGGAAATAGATTGACTGTTTTTTTTACTATATTGAATTCTAACTCATTTCTAACCTGCACTGGCAACAATTCTCCTATCAGTCCCATCATATTTTATGGTTTCAATAGTTTTCTCCTTGAAGTCGCTCCAGTAGATCCGGTCATTGTTCAAATAATCGATAGAAAGGCCGGTCGGCCAACCAAGGTCCTCGTGAACCAGGACGTTCCGCTGCTGCCCATCCATCCAGGCAGCCTCGATTTTGGGTTCTTTGCCCCAGTCAGTCCAGTACATAAGCCTGTAATAGAAGGTTTCCTCATTGTAGCATTTCATCTAATGAGGCTTCTCCCCTGAAGCAGAGCATGGACTCTCAACAGGGAAATCAACAGTTTTTCACAGAGGCCCGGGTGCTAAGGAACACTATTTTTATACTTTACTTTAAAGACAGGGAGAGAAAAGGGGAAGCTGGTGCATCTGTGGTCTGTACTTCCTGAAACTGGGCTTCCTCAATAGAAACTGCCCGACCCTGCCCCAGAATACACACTCAGACCCTTCCAAATACATACAATATGTAATTACTAAAGATGTTCCTTCTGCAAAAAAATATTTATTGAATGCCCACTGTGTGAGAGGTACTGTTCAGTGTTTGGGGTGTATCAGAGAACAAAATAAAGGTTCCTGCCCTCGTGGAGCTTATATTCTAACTTTTAAAGTGTATTATTTTGCATCCAATTAAGACTCGATTATAGAAGAATTGTGTAGACCAGGGATTGCGCCACTTCAAATACCTGGAAAGGACCAGGCAGGTAAGATAAACGAGTAGAGCAGACAGTTTCATATGTTGCATGAAGAAGAGAACGAGGTCCTGTCTAAAAGTTCCAGGCATCAAGAAAGACATGCCTACCTAGTGTTATCAATTCTTCTGATTTTTTCAAGCCCCAAAACACAGATTTAAAAAAAAAATTTTAAATGTTAGCAAACAAGTTAAAAAAAAAACCTTAAAGCTCTGTTAGTTTAGATCCAATATACCTTTGGGCCACATTTATCCCACCAGCCACCACTTTGCATTCTCTAGTCTAAACCAATCATCAGGTATAGATCAATCCTTAAATTCTCCTGAGGAATGTGTGGACTTCAGATAAACCAGGCTCTGGAAAAAAATGTGACGAGGGGCCCTCCCCTCACACAGCATCAGTCTGAAGGCTGGTTGGTACTAAATGATCTCTAGTGCACATTATAATTCCTGAAAATAGTCATGGACGCCATTCCAAAAAAGTCCAAGAACAATATCAGTACAATTAGGAAAAAATAATTAAAGACATGTAAATTTTTGAGAATCCAGCAGAAAATACCTAGAATATTAAACTCCTTTAAATACTTACCCTAGTTTGGGATTCACAACCACTGCAGCTGGTTGATCCAGTTGGGTAGAAATTAGCCACTTCCTGTACCTTCCGTCAAGTTCAGCCACTTCAATCCGTTGACTCCTGGCATCTGACCAGTATATATGCCTGAATTTAGAGGGACAGTGTTTAACAACTGAAAAGTATAGACTGGCCACTTCTGGGGAGAAGGTTTAAAGGTGAGAGCATTTAGTTTGGACGCTGTGGCTGGCAAGACATCTATTCAGATACTAGTGATGCAAGCACAGTCTCCCTATCTCAGGAATGCCCCACTCTCTTCAGCCAAGGGGACATCTTTGGAAGGTTACAAGTAGAACAAGGAGGTTAGGAGGGGACTCCTGCCCGATCAGCCAAAGCGGCTGAATCAGTCAGTGTCAGTGATGGCAGTGAACCTCACATCTGTATTACTGTGAGACAGGAACTTCCAAGTGGAAGCCTTAAGTACTGTCAGGTTGGTCCTTTATTTATGACTGGCTGTGAATGGGCTTCCTCCTCAGCCAAGAGCCCCACTGGAATCAATAAGAATGTGGCAACAGTTCCAAGGATGAGTAGAAATAGCCTTTCTACATAACAAACTCAGCCAGGACATCCTGCCCTTCTCCCATCCCTAAGGCCGAAGGTCTCAGTCTCTCACATGCAGAAAGAGTTCCATCTGTTTCTTCATGCATTCATTCATTCATTCAGGCTGAGAAAGAGGTAAAACTTCAAACAAGATCTGCCGTTGCCTGCTTGGTTTTCAGAAGGAAGTTGTTAAAAGTCTAGAGTTTCAAGTTCCTGACTCTGAGGCCTTGTTTCCTGACAGAAAATGCTGATGAGTCTTTTCTGTTAGCCTGCAGGCACAGTGGGGACCTAATTAACTTCTTCGGAAATGTTCAGGTGTCCTAGGAACACCAGACAAGTTTGTTTAAAGGTGAAAATTAATAAATATCATAAATAACTCTCCATTTTCCCAGAGGCTAGCAAGCCCCTAAGTCTTCCCTCTAACACATTTTTCTATTATGTTCATTTTCAAAGACATAGGGGAGTCTATGAATGCTTACACTCTGATTCTAATGTTATCACTTCTTCACAGATGTCACTCCAGGGCAAGACTCTTCAATGAAGAAGGAGCTTACTGACTTCTCCACATCAGTTTGCATCACATGCATCTATCTACCTGATGATAAACCTACTTAAGATTCTTACTTAGGGATCATCCAAACGTGTGGATTCTAGAAAATCTAAAAGAGCAGAACAGAGCTGACACCTCTATTAATAAAAAACCCAAAGATTACAAGAGAGTCAAATTTCCAGTCTGTTCGACCACATAGCCTGCTAAAAACAGGTGTAGATTGTTCCTCCTGAAATAATTACCACAGAGAAAAAGGTCTCAATTGCTTTGCTGAGAGAATTGTGAAGCTGTCCCATTTCTTCACATAACGAACTGTGCTGAAAGGTTAATTTTGGAACCCAGAACTCTGTTGGCAAAAATGCTCTCCTAAATTTAAATAGAGAATCTTAACCTTTGTGCTTTCTCAAACTTTTTCATGACAAAGACAGAATATAGGAAATGATAATGTTTATAGGACACACTGGGGTAAGTAAGCAGAGGTGGTTGCTGGGGCCAGAGGAAGCCCAGGCGCCACCCAGCTGTACCAGCAACTGAGTGTACTCATATCTGGGTCCAGTTAACTCATATACCAAGGCCAGCAGGAATGAGCCCTGACCAAGAAAACAGAATAAGCAAAAAGGGAATGTGTGCTAAACTTACCTTGCAACCCAGTCCACTGCCAATCCATCTGGCTGCATTATGTATTTCAGGCCCAGGTTCATTATCTGCACATGATTATTGCTGCCAGATTCGAAATTGGGGATGTAGGCACGTTTAATAGCACCAAAATTAGAACCATGCCCTAGCACAGTGTAATACAGGACACCTGCAGAGGCAAGACACAAAAGTCGGTTGTACATTAAGAACATCAGGTAAAGGAGGAACTGAGTCTAAGTAGGTGAACTGATCAATTATTTATATCTCTACCACCTCATTGTTCTTATAAATGATAATTCAATTATGTCAATATGATCTAACTTCAAAACTTATCATTCATGAAGAGCTATTAGCTACAAATGCTTTCATTGATAACATTGATACATACTTAGTCGTCTCTATTTGAAGGTAATTCATTAAAATATACTTCAGCCATGAGCCTATTTACTCTCAATAGGATCGAGTTCTAGTTTCCAAAATAGAATGCACAGATTAAACCAGAGGCAGACTGTTGAGAGTTTGACATCATACTCAATAACGGTGACAATAAAGGAGTCATGTAGGTAAGTCCTATTTTATATATAGACTAAAAGATAGTGGACAGCAGACATTTTTAAATGCATAGGAAGACAGTGACATTTAAGGCATATACTTTCCTAGGTATATACTATTCTTAAAAAGCTTACTGCATAACTAAGTGTGAAAACACAACAATAATAAATTTTATAATGCATAGTTATTAATAGTTTGCAAAGCATTTTCACTTCTTTGATCTCATTTGATATTCAAAACAACTCTCAGAGGTGGCAGGCAGAACAAGATTACTGCTCTTATTTAACAGATAAGAAATGGAGATTCAGACAATTGTTACAATTATTTAAGATCATAAAGGTATTAGATGAGGGAGACAGGCATAGAAGACTAGTTTTTGGACTCCTGCCCCATTACCATCTCCCACACATCATACAGAGCCATAAGAGATCCAACAACAAGCATTATTCATTTTTTCACTCATCAGATTAAATTTTTTGAGTACCCACCAGATACACTGTACTAAATGTCAGGTCAGGTGCTAGGCAGGTAGACATAAATTAAATTCAATCTCTGGTTCCAAAGAGCACATGATAAAGTGATAGAAAGAAAAATATGGGGACAAGTAGCTATAACTCAGAGTAGCACATGTTTTAGTAAAAGCATGTATAAAATACTATAGGTTCATGGTAGAGCAATCATGGAACTGTGCCAGGATGAATTATAGAAGACGTCACAGGGAAAGTGACATCTGAACTGGGACTTTGAAATCTGAGTAGAAATTTTCCAAGTGTACAATGACGGAGAAGGACAAGATCTGCATGAGCAAAGACAAGGAGATATTAAACAAAGGGACACGAAGTGGTCCTGAAAGAGTACTCCCCAGAGATGAGAAAAGATTTGATAAGAAGTTGGGAAAGGTTGGCTGGGACCCATGGCCATGCTATGGTGTCTGGAGCACGCTGGATAGGAGGTGCTTCCTCATCCACTCACGCAACAAAATTCACTCAAAAAATTAATTCCCCAAAGCTCAACACTTAATTCATTTAATTAATTAACTAATTCAATTAATATTGGTGAAAGATGCCAAATTTCATACTCACTGAGAGATATGTCCTCAGGATCCCAATCATAATCAATAGCCTGAATATGTTCCTGTTCTTCAAGATAATCTGCATACTTCTCAGATGAGAGATTATATTTTCGAATTCGCACATTTTCAGGAAGTAGCAACAAAGGAGGGTTACCTGTAAATAAGAAGGGCTGCTTTTTCTGTTTGAATTCTAACTCAACTTTTTTTATATAAAGCATGTAAAAAATATTTTCTATTTTACATAAAGTAGCAAGTATCCTCCCCGCCCTATAAAAAACCATGAGTTTTTATAGGAATCTATCTCTGCTAATCGATAGTGCTGACTATCCAACTGAGTTGCAAAACCCAGGACTGTAGACATTCTTATCTCCATTTTAGCTAGAAAGCAAGCATTTCTGTTAGGGACATTATCAGATCTTTATTCTTTGTCCTCAACGGGTAACAGTTTAGAGCAAGGCAAGATTGAGACCCCTAGAAAGCATCCTACTTTCCATTGATTTTTTTTTAATTCACTAACAATAAAACAGACATGATTGTAGACAGTCTCACAGAAGAAATAATTATAGTTTTATTGAAAGTTTACCAGGAAGTCCTCGTTCTTCAGTTTTTACTGACAAATTTTATAATTCTTTTAACAGGTAATCAGCCTGTGATCCTATTTAGCTTCTAGCTAATGACAAAAGCTTGTTCTTGATTTAAAAAAAAATTTTGCCTAAAGCAACTATTTTAATGGTGACTCATCCTGAGACGCATTGTCTAATTTTTTAAAAATTTACTTACCTAATGTTAATTGAATCTAACTTAATTTTTGAAAGTTCATTTTATAAATTTCTTATTTTGACATTATGTTTTACATTAATATTCTAATTTATTTCAGTCATCTACTTAGTTAAAAGATGTAAACTTTTTTTAATTCGCTGCCTAATTACCAGACCAACTGTTCAAATGCCTTTATCATACTTTCAGTGTCAAAATGTTTGGACAGTAAAATATTTATGTGAGTCAAATGTATGCATTAAAATCCCATTTTGTATGAAGAAATTAAACAGCCATTTTACCCATAATCTGCAAAATTAAATGCTATTTTCTTATCAAGTTCCATAAACTCTACTACAAGCTTCAAATTTAAATCTTTAAGATCGTAAAGACCTGCATTCCATAACTGGGATATGCTGATTCAAATCAGACCTCTGGAAATTTGGACTATAATACTTCTGAATTGCAGTCTTTCTCTTTTTTTTTCTTTTTTCATTCCTATCTAGTACTCGTTACTGTTTCTATCAGGCCTGATTCTCAGATACTGGCATTAACCTAAAATGTAGAACTGATGATTGAAATTATAAATGTGCTAGGCTTCCTGGCACATTCCTTCCGTCTGTGCCCCAATTGAATGTGACTATTTTTTGTGGTCCATCTTGGATTATAGGGCTCAAACCTTGATGTCAGTGGAGTGGTTGCTATAGAGCTTCATAAATTTCCTTCTGTTGATGACCATCCTATAAACAAGCTTGTGTTGTTTAAATCTTCTGGAGGGTGACATCTTGTCTACCTTCTGAAGTTTTTATCAAGGTGGATGAGAAGCTGTTCAAAATAATAAGTAACACCTGACTCCTGTTTGAATCCTTACATATTTGTTGGGAGATTGTAGTTACTGTTTTAATCTGGCAAGGGAGGAGAGTGGAGAAGAGACTGGATCTGTTTTAGAAGAGAAGTAACTGAGGAACTAAAAATAAGACTCTGAGAGTAAAGTTTATTTTCTGGTATTTCATACTCATAAGCATTTATCTGAGAGTCAATTAATTCCAACATGAACCCATCGTACGTACCATCAGCTTCACACCGTTTTCCATAGGTGCTGCTCAAGGACCTGAAGCCTTCGGCACAATAACACTCATAACTTCCTTTGGAATTTTGGCAGTGCTGGGGACAAGTCCCAAATTGCTCACACTCGTCAATATCTGTAGGCAAAAGAAAACCAAATATGCAACAGACGCTCCCATCCATTCTTTGGAAACACTGCTTTTGTTTAAATCCATATTGGCTAGCGACAAAGACTAAGAAGATTGCAGATGAAAACAAGCAGGCACCAACATTTGTAGAATAGTTACTAAGTTTCAGATACTGTTTCCCCTCATTTAATGTTCCAGAAAGACTTTATGAGGTGTAAACTATTATGAAACCTTAAGTCACAAAGCTGATAAGCAAGGAAGATAACATTTAAACTGAAGCAGTTTGACTGTGCAATAGCAGTACAAAATTTTCCCTTTGGGGAAGCAGATGTTGTTTTGTTGTTGTTTGGTACTACTTTTCCTTCTGCTAACTAGCTTCAGGAATGAGAATCATTGGTTTTATTTTTCAATAGAGTTCTTAAGCTTCAGCTTCCAAAGAACTGTTCCAATCATCTGATTATGGCACATCGTGAGTTAGAACAGTACAATCAAATAATAAAAGGCTTAAAATCATACTCATCATTTACCATCTTGATATGCTACTTTATGACTCTATTGTAGAACACATTTGTGTCTGACATAAGTAGGTGTGTAATAACTATGTTGTTTGACTTAAAAAGAAGTAAGACATATTTGTTTTAAAAAAAATTGAAATTTCACATAGCGATACATTAAACAGCCATCATCACTGAGGCCTTCATACATCACATTGGATATTTTGGCAGATGACCTATCTGCACTGTAGCTAATAGCTCTTCAAGTATGATAGGTTTTGAGGTTTGATAATATTGATGTAATTCAATTATTAGTATTATAGGAACAATGAGGAGGTAGAGATGTCAATAACTGAACAGTTCACCTAATTAGATCCAGTTCCTCCTTTATCTGATAATTTCACAGATATTCTTGCAGATGAGCTATCCGCCCAGTGCTCTGCTAGGCACTAGTAAGATAGCATGGAAAAAAGCAATTGGCATTCCCTGAATTTGGTTTTTTTTTTTCACAGCCCAAGACTTAAATGAGGAAAATAGATCTTGACATTTGTCATCATTGGTTATATATATCACAAATGTGCAGCTTACAATCTCATTCAGAACTGATCATTACTCTCTAATGATAAAATTATTGGTGCACCAGAATATTTTAATAAGCTAGAAGCATGAGTTTAGCCTATTAAAGGAAATAAATAGTGCTTTAACAAAAGGGAATGACTGGAGAACATAAAGAGTACATGTTTCTCCTAATAAGAATTGGAGGAAATATACTCTACCATCACAGGAGTTTCTGTCTAAAATATTGGCTTTGAACCCAGGTCTACAGGAGCAGATAAATCCTCCTTCACTTAGTTGAGTACAATTTTGTTCACATAGATTTTCAGCACAAGATCTTTCTTTTCCTTTATCTGAAAAACAAAATTCCAAAATTACAAATGGAAGGTATAAACCAGATCAGTCACAACTACACATTGCTAAGTAAGTTTTGGCCAGGGTGAATAAAATGCATATTAGTCATAAGTCATACAACTGCTATTAGAACCATAAATTGATATACATGGAAAGAAATTTTGTAATTCGCATATATCAAAGACTTCAAAATAATCATGTTTTTACCCAGTTATTCCACATCAATAAATTTTCCCTCAAGAAGGAATAAAATTGTTCAATATGATTTTTGTTTAAGGATTATAATATTATTTATAATGAGAAAATTTTGAAAACAACTTGAATGTATATTCAACAATAGAGAATAAATTATGGTGTGCTGTATTTTATTAAATCTAAGACACCACTGATGTACCATTATTTTATATAACACTAAAATAAAAAAGATCTGGGACATACTATGGCATGTTATAAATTGTAAGATGCATCCTGGTTTCAGAGATATTAAGTGTGAAAATAAATATGCATCTTAGAATCAACGAGTTATGATTATCTACATGATGAATTGCTATGCAATCATTAAAATTCAGTTTCAAATGATGCTTTGACATGGGAAATATCTATAATAAAAATGTAGGTAAAGATTATAATGCTATTAATATAAAATATTTCTTTAAATTTTTTTAAATATTAAAAATTAAATTTCACACATATACGTGCAAAAAAAAAGACAATGAAAGTACACCAAACTTTGTTCTCTCTTAATGATGGGATTCAAGTGATTTTTTTCTTTTGATCATTAATATATTATCTAGATTGTGTAACTTTCATAACAAAAGAAAATTCAACCAATAGTTTATATTTGTAGGGCCCATAAGAATGACCTTTGTTATCTGTTCTGTTCTATGATCGGGATCCTCCAGATAGACTTTTAATAGCTCAGACTCCAGTCAGACACTACATTGCTCGTCACTGCCCCCAGTTCTCGTCTCTGCCAATTTCTGCCCAAGCTATCTGGCTTTCATTCTTGTCATTCCTATCAGTTTGCTTCTTTTATCGTGCTGACTCTTCCTCTACCTCCAGGTCCTACTGGGAAGCTTACAAAGATAAGTGTAACTGGTAAGCGAAAATGGGGGCCGGCCGGGTGTGGTGGGAAGGGCAGTTATCACCATAAAGCAGTCAAGCTTCATCTGCTTCTCAAATGAAATGTCTGTTGATCCGAGGTTCTGAATATTTTAGTGAAAGAGACTTTGTGGTATTTCCTGACTCGATTCTTCCAAATCCAAATAGATTTACACCTACTTGTCTTCTACAGTAGGCAATGAGGTGAACTTAACAACCTCTCAGGGTCCCTTAGGGTACAGTGACTATAAGTATATGTGGTTTGAATAAACTAAATATAGTGAGCTTTAAAATAAAACCTACAAAATAAAGCTCCATGTCATTCAATGGAATGCTGCCCTTAGAGTTCATACTTCAAAGCTATACACATGAAAGCCTTATAATAAAGGTCTAGTCTGAGCTCTTAACAACTACACATTGCTAAATAAATCTATTCAGATTTTCTAGTTCTTCTGGAATCAGTTTCAGTGTTTTCTGTCTTTCTAAGAATTCATCCATTTCACGTAAATTGTCTAATTGGTTGGCATAAAGTTTCTCATGGTATTGCCTTATTATCTTTTTAAATTTCTATAAGGTGGATAGCAATGTCTTCTCTACATTGCTAAGAAAATATGACCTACTGTTATTAACTTGGATAGGCTTGAGCCTGTCACATAACCTCTCTGAGACTCATGTGCATAATTAGACTCTAATCTTCTCCCAACTCTAAAATCTATAATGTGATTAGGGGATCCAGGTGATAAGCATTTCTGGACCAACTGCTCCCTTGAGTGAGCTATACTCATGTGAAACCAGAGTCCTTAACAAGAGCAGAAACTGCATAACATGAGAGTTTTCCTCAGATTCAAGGACCTTCTTGTAACTTCTTTCACTTCACAATAGCCATCATTTTAGTTTGTATAATAACGGATTTCCCCAAATCCATACATACGACAATTTATTTTTAAAATATACTCTATTTTCAATTTCATAAAGAAGAAATAAACAGAGAAATGGCAAGTCATTCTACCTTAGTAATCACATAAATAACATTTGCAACCTAAGGTTAACTTCTTTTATACCTCAGTGGTGCTAGAAAAAATGTTAATGTCTTTCCTTTACGAATGCAAAAAAATTTTTTTTTATGGCAAACATATGTCCTGAACACCTCAGTGATCCTGTTTAAAAAAGAAAAAAATGCAGATGGAATAAAAAGAGGCAGAAGAGGAGAAAGAGAAAACAAAAGCAAGTAGATGAGCAGCACCCAATAACTGGTATTTTAAATAAGAATTCTGTCTTAGTCAAATTACTAGTGCATCACAGTAAGACTGAATACCATATCATGAATCTACTTAATATCTAAACAGAAATGCTGCTTTTATTCTTAAATTAATGTATGTGCTACTTATTTCCTTTAAGTAAACCTTGCTTTCAATTAAATGTCATTTGAGTAAAAAGTACTGTAGTTAATTTTAAGCCTTTTCATTGGCACACTCAACCTGGAAATACTCCAAACTCCTGGAACAGTTCACATATCAGTCTTTGGACATCAAACCCAAATCTACCATCCAGTTTGCAAATCTTGTCATGTTCATGCTTTTTAAAAATACTAAATCAAGTACTTTATTATGTCAAAAACTCCAAACCACACTGAAAAAGTGTTTTTCATCCCCCTTTGTAACTCACACAGTAGAAAAGTTGCCAAGAAACCTGTGGGATAGCTCAGAAAATAGTGATTAAAGCCCTAGAAGTTGAAAACACATGGAACTAACTAAAGTGACTAAGTTACAGACTCCTAGAATTTGAAGAACTTTCTCCTTTTTCCTATGAAGAAACGGAGGCCTAGAGAAGTCAACACGTGCCCAAAGGGGCACAGCTAGTGGCAGAGGAACTAGAGGCCAGTTCTCCTAGTCTGGAGACACAGGCCTATTCAAATTCTGCCTCTGCCACACTATGTGACTTCAAGCAAGTTACTTAAGGTCTCTGAGCTTTATTATATAGATAGACATCATAGCAGCGACCCAATGGGGCTAACTTAAGTGACAAGTTAGATACTGTATGCAAAAGCATTTAATAAGAGCTATAAAGGACCACGAAGGTACAAACTATTAACCTGTCATTCCAACATTTCCATCGCAACATTGGTTGTGTTCATCATCCTTTTCCCACACAAACTCCTCCCTCCACTTTAACAATAAAAATTAATGTTTCTTCCAAGATCCCCTGTGATATTCCCATCTTTACCAGCTACCCTTAGAAGCTTTTTCCCTAAGTGTCAAAGATACTGCATTTGGCTTAAGATTAAAAATATATATATGCAGACTAATAAAATACATAGCTGGGAGGCACCTAGTGAACTGGGAAGAGGATGTGCTCTGCAGTTAGGCAGATCAGAGTTCACATCTTGACTTAACCTCTTAAGGGCAGAAAGACATGGCCAATTTCTTTAACCTCTAAGCTGGTTTCCTCATTTGTAAGGAGCGGGGAGGGCGGACAGAGCGGGGGGG
>CM053503.1:121819909-121845020 GCA_028627145.1 Eidolon dupreanum
AAGGCAGCTATAGGCTGGACTGTATGTAGTTCAAAGTACAAAGTAAAGAGAAATATGGGGTTATCATCTACTTTTATGTTATTACAGGCATTCATTAGATAAACCTGAGTTACCACAATGAAGTATAAAAATAAGTACTTACTGCAACCTGTTTCATCAGACTGGTCACCACAGTCATCGATATCATCACAAGCAAGGTGCTGTGAAATGCAATGTTTATTGCTACATTTAAATTCATCTTCACTACAAGGTCTAGGGGTAGGACCTACACCTGTAATTTAAGAACAAGTTAAAGTCAAGACTTTTCTTCTGCAAAACAAGATGGTTTCTTCACTGGCAGAGACAGTTATTGCTCACAAATAAGCCCATCCTTCCAGACATTTCCAATTATTGCTCCCTAGCAATTATGTTGGGACCATGTGACTAGTTCTGGCCAATGGACTATGAAGTAGACGTGTCACTTCTGGGCTGAAGTTCATGCGCCCGCCCCACCCCACCCCTATTTTGGTAACCTTGGAAGCCATGTGCTTCAGGTTGCCTTGCTACAAGACGGAGGAGTGCTGCATAACCTGTACTACCCTTAACATGAGTGAGAAATAAGTCATTGTTATATCAAACCACTGAGAGTTTGGAATCTGTGGGTTGTGGCAACTAGCATTAATGCCTGGAATAATACAGACGTAGGATGCTTTCATAACAAATAACTAAAATATCTGGTATTGGCTTCACAGTCAGGAAGCAAACAATGAGGAAACTGATACTAGAGGCAGAAAAGATGGAGATCAAGTCCAGAAATTTGCAGTGTGGGAAAAGCCGACTGCATTTAGATCCCAAATGGTAAGAGTCTTGAGGCACAAAAGCCAAATAAAACCTCTTAGTGGAATGAAGTGACTGCTCATCTATTTTTCTAGATGGCCTAAATGTAAGTGACAAACAGTTGAGACAAAGGTGCCTGAGGGAAACAAAGCAAAAAAATGAAGCAGATTCAAGAACTATGTCTCAAAAGGAACACTGAGTGAGGTTATTGACTTTTAGAACCGACTGGAAATAAATAGAGCCAAAGCCTGCTCAGTTTCTGAGAGAAATATATGACTGAATAAACCCAAATACTGTGACTGAAACTTTTAAAAAAACCTCTCGGGCCCCCAAACTTCTACGAGCAGAGAACAAGCTGAGAAAGCAGTGAGGGCCCTAAAGAGAGCATATTCTTCTGTTCCCTCTTCATTTGAAGAGGGAAATAGACAAGGAAACACTCTCAAAGGGGAGGGCAGAGTTGGTGAGGAACAATGGACACAGGTGCTTTTTCCAGAGCAGAGTCTTGACCTTAACAATAAATCTCTTTCACTCCCATAGCAGGGGCCTTCACAGTGTCTGCATGAGGTAACCAAATAACTTATTCTCCAAATCAGTTAGGTTTTGAGAATGTAAGGGGCACTGTTAATAATTCCACTAGGGCAACAGACATAAATGGTGCTGTCCTGGGCCAACATGTCTTCCTATTCCAATGTCATTTCAGAATTATTAAAACTGGTGATTCCAATGAGTCTCTAATTTTCTCTTTCCCAAAGGGAATGTTTATTTCTATTATGCTTCTCTGTTCTAGCACTATCTATTGGAGGTCGGGGGGTGGGTGGCACAAATAAAACTAGTCTGTTAGTTTATAGGTCTCCAGACCAAAAGGAATCACATCTGGAATTGATAGTGTGACTACTGCCCATTATCCAGAGCTACGGGATTTCAGTTACTGGATAAAACTATGAGTTACGTCCTTGGGAGGGGTTAAGGGTGCTTTGTGCATGAGAAGAAAAGCATAAAGGAATTCCTAGTGACATAAAGGTAAATTATGGTAGGAATAACTGGTGTTCACCAAATACCCATGCACTTCCCTGCATTTCCCTTTCTCCATTGCATGCGACTAGTTCCAACCAAAGGACAGTGAGTATGAGTGACATTTGTCACTTCCTAGGAAATTAAGAACCTGTATGCCTCCTCCATTTCTCTCTTCTCTGACCAGCAACGAGATGGCATAATTATGAGATAGAGGAGAGCTGCCTGACCTCCATCAAATTTTACATGAGTGAAAAATAAACTTCTGCTGTTTAAGCCATTGAACATATAAAGCTCGAACTCCTTTAAAATGGCATTAGTAGCAAGGGAAATGGAAAGAGAAGAGGGCAAGGGAAACTTACTCAAAAATGTTTTTAATGTTTTATTTCTAACTTTTCATCCTTTTGTGCTATGCCTTAAATAAACATAGTAACAATGTTATAGCCACTGGTTCATCTCTGCTCCAAACAGTGGGGTATAAACTGCAATAGCGTCAATGTCCTCCCTGACACAGTCCCCTCTGGGATGGGGAGTGGCAATGAGCATTTTAAGACCACAATGAAACAAGGGATGGAAAATAGAAAAATTAGGTATTTATCTAAATTTTCCTAGATAATATCCTTTTAGGAAAAAAAGTAATTGGAGTCAGGGAAAATAATTTTCCTCACAGACTTTTCTAGGTAAATAAAATTGCCCAGATTCATCAACTCTCCCCATCAATGGGCAGATTTTAAAAGTCTCAAAATGGAAAGCACAGATTTTTTTTATATCTAACACATTAAATGCAGCCAGTTTGCAGCTTCTATCTTAAAATAGTCCATCATTTTTCTCTTCTGGGAGATAAATTTTCATTTTGAAGGATATTAGATAAGCTAACACCAGTGCTGCCTTACTTAAGGTGATCTTCACAGCTGGGCCTTGAGAAGTGCATATCCCTGGATTAACAATTAGTAACTCTAAGCTGAAGACTGACCCAACCTCGTCTTCAAAAACAAACCATTACTTTGTGAAGTGTGATTCAACCAGTATTTAGTGTTGGTTCTCATTTTTTTTTTTTTAAGAGAAAATGAGGAAAGAAAAACTGAATATTTAAATAAAGACTAAAAAAATCAAGGGACTTGCCAACATCTCACCCAAACAAAATAGGAATATGTGGAGAAGGGTTGCATCTGAGTTATGCATGTGTTTATAGGGTCTGGCAAACATTTATGTCAGCAGAAATCTATAGTCATAGGTGTAGCCGAAGCCTCTATGGGACAAACTGAAATCCCAGAGTGTACATTTTGCAAACTGCAGACAATTTGGGGCCCTTAGATTTTCCTTCTCCCTTTTGACTTTTGCTTACAGTTTTCCACCTTCTCATCACTTCCATCTCCACAGTCATCCACATGGTTGCACACCTCGTGACTGTAAATACAGCGATTGTTATCACACCGGAAACGGTGTGGTGACTCACAGGGAACATTCACTAAAACAAAAGATGGGAAAACAAAAGTAGAGGTTAAGAGTAGAACTTAAGTGTTAATGTCTGAAAACATTCTTATGTCAGCACCAGGCTTGCTTGATTCATCCATTCATTTGCTCATTCAATTAACTAATGGACATATACATTTGAGTGTCTACAGCGGTCCTCAACCTTTTTGGCATGAGGGACCAGTGCTTCTATGAGAATCTAATGCCTGTGGAGCTGAGATGCTGATACTAGCTCTGGGGAGCGGCTGCAAGCACAGATGAAACTTCTTTGCTTGCCTGCCATTCACCTGCTGTGCGACCCCAACCCCTAGGCCGCGGACTGGTACTGGGGGTACCTGATATAGATCTTGGGGAGGGGGGTCAGAAGAGGCATCACATGGGAAGATTTGAGTCATGACGGAGCATGGCAGGCCTTTGGACCTGAATAAAAGGTCTTTTGTAGCTGGAGCACCAGGTGAGGACATTGGTAGTTACGAGGCTGGAGGACCAGTAGGATCATACATGTGCTCTTATTCTAACAGCCAGGAGGCCTTTATTTGTCCCTTTGACTGCAATTGTCATTGAACCTCCAAAGCATGAAGTCTTTTCCTTAAAGTTTTATAACATGATGACTGTCCTTCCTGAATTCTCTCACCTATTATATTTAAAGTTGCTATCTCACAATCAAACCCTGACTCATTTTATTACCCAGAGTTAGAACTCTAACAGATGCTTGTGCGCCTATGAGGAGCCCAAGTGTAGAACCCAGGACCCTTACTTGTTTGGTACAGGGGCATGGCCCTCCATGCATGTACCAGGAATTCAGTGAACTCAACACACATGAGTGTTCTTCTTTCATCTGAAGGACCTGGGCTGTTTGATTTCCTTATGCCTTTGTACCACTCACAGGGAGCAAGAAAAGACACATAATGATGTTGGTTGGGGGGTAAAAAATCAAATTCAAGAGCTGGTTCTTGGAAGTATGGTTAATAGAAAAATTATTTGCTAAGAAAGACAGGTGTTCAATGTGGTTCCATAGTGTAGTGGTTAGCACATCTGCTTTACACGCAGAAGGTCCTGGGTTTGTGCGTCAGTGGAGCCACAGTCCATTGTTTATGGCCATGCTACCCTGAACAAGCCTGACGTCTGATCTCGGAAGCTAAGCAGGGTTTGGCCTGGTAAGTACTTGGATGGGAGACCACCTGGAAAGACCAGGTGCTGTAGGCATAAACAGTAATAAATAACAAAAATAAATTTTAAAAAAAGAAAAGCAAGTGCAACATTATAAAACAGTGTTGGTCATTTTTTAATGTGGCTGTGTCTCTGCCTTTCTAAAGTTTAATTCTGCTAGCTACAAGAGGTGGCAAGAAAAATGTTAGGATGCCACTGTGAAAATATAATGTATGCTAATTATAGTTCTGTGAAGGAAAAAAAATATTCTGATATATCATTTTCTACAGTCAAATCCTTGGGCTAAAAATGGATAGTGATGAATCTAGGAAACCAAATGGAAGAGGCGACGTGAACTTAAGAGGCAAACGGCAACAGAGTCACACTAGGAGCTAATCGAGCGTCCCCACAGGAATGTTCGGGGGTGCCTCCTCCTGTGTCGAGGGCTTTCGCTTACACAAAATTCTTAACCTTTAGCTTGCATCAGAATCATCCGTAGGGCTTGTTAAATGCAGACACTGGTGGGCCCCATTACCAGAGATATGGAGGGGGTAGATCTGGGGTAGGCCCAAGAATTTGCATTTGTAACATCTTCCCACGTGATGCTGACTCTCCTAGTACAGGAATGGCACTTTGAGAACAGGTCTAAAGTCTCTCCAATGACTCGAAGGAGATAGCAAAATTACCAAAACAAAATCTATCTTTACTCATTGTGTTAAAATCAATAGTTCTCAACCAAGGGACTAAATTAAGAGCTAAGGAGTTTTTTTTTCTTCCCCCTCTTTAATTCCGCCTCCTCTCTACTTCCACCCCTTACCTACAGATGTTGCCACCTACCTTTAAGAACTGGATCTCTGAAGGCAGGGTGTCTCCTCCCAAGCTCTTGCAGCGCATACCCGGGGCCTGGCGAACCCAGGACCTTCTGCATGTAAAGCAGATGTGCTAACCACTATACTATGGAGCACCCCCAAGAGCTAAGGAGCTTTTTAAAAATATATTTGCTCAGGCCTTGGTTCATTAGGTCTAAGCCTGGGGTGGGGCCAGGGCATGTGATGTGGAAACAAGGTGTGTACACAAATTGAGATTCACTGGTTGAAAAAACAAATATGCATCATACAGCAGAAGGGAATTAGGTGGCCTTGAATTATGATGTGAAGGAAAGTGACTTTAAAGATAAATTAGTCTTTAAATTTCCAAATAGTGATCTACGAATCTCTAGGGTTTGGAAGAGATGCTTTGAGGGGCACGGAAAGTAGGATGGAACAGGAGGGACACACACCCCGACCCCGTATTCAGACTTCAACCACAACAGACCTGCCTCTCTTTATGCACATTGGGTTTCCAATTCAGATTTCTTTTAAAGAAATTGTGTTCTAAGGTCATAAACTTGCTTAAAGCCATGGGTGTTTGCCCAATCTCATGTTTCAAATAGATAACTAAGCAAGAAGACTGAGTGAAATCACAGTAAAGCAGATCATGTATCCAGTACTTGAAACTTGTATGACTGTCTCCAGGATTACATGCTCCACATAAGAAAGAAACATGGAGATTTTGCCAGACAACACCTCTCCCATTTACTCCATCTCTCTCCCTCTTACAGCATAGGTGAAGTTCTTCATCGGAACCATCGCCACAGTCGTTATCACCATCACAGACCCAAGATGACTGGACACAAACGTGATTTTTACATTCGAACTTAATAGGTGGGCAGTATGCACCATTCGGAAAGCGAGTAGCTGTTGGTGGGGAAGACACATATTCAAACTATTAGAAGAAGCTACTAGTTTTGGAAAGCTAACCTGCTATTTCTCCTTTAGCTCTTACCATTACAACCTGCTCTTCGTTACTCACCCGGAGTACCATGGCCTGAAATTCTGACAGACTGTTTCTTAAGGACAGTTGTTCAAGCCCAATTTTCAATGACATGAGTTATTCTATGGACTTTTTCTTTATAGGCAAGTACAACTTTTCAGCTCTGTGTCAGCACTGGCTTTATTCATGATCCATTTAAATAGTCTTTGAAAGCAGGTTTTAAGATGTGGCGATATCATTATCAACAATATCTATCATGGAGCATCACAACAGTTTTTAACCCCGTGATTCATAAAGACTAAAATGTGGATGATTATAGTGACATTAAACTTTAAATAACTTTTTATATGTCATCATGCAATTTAGAAAAATGTTAATACTGTAAATTCAGTATGTTCTAATACCCAACCCAAGTTCTTCATGCCCATTTATTCATTGCTCAGATATTCTTTTATGTGCAATGTTATTCAATTAATGATTTTTATAGTAGTTGATAATATATAAATACTTTGGTAGCAGAGATACTTAAAAGTCTCTATTTAAAATATTATTAATGAAATGCCCTTGAATGACTACCGTGAAATATTTGGGTATGGTGACTCAGATCCCAGGTGAACTAATAATTATCAATGAATGCTGAACAGGAAATACCTATGGCCTTTTAATCTAAGAAGTGGTGGCTGATGGAAGAGGTTAGAGTCTAAACTGCCATATCCATACAATTCAGATAAATAGTGCCATGATTGTCTAGGAACTTACGACAAACAGCTTCATCAGAGGCATCCAAACAGTCGATGATTCCATCACATTTCAATTCATCGGGCACGCAGTGTCCACTCTTACACTGAAAATATCCAGGATGGCAAGTCCTCATTTCTGAAGAGAAAAGACTGTCATTCTCAGGATGCCTTGGCATTCTCAGACAGCTCCATGGAGTGTCATAGGTACTCCATCACATTCCTATCCACCTTCTGTCAATGGCTCACAGCAAACCCACAACTTGTGGTTAGCAAATGAATAAACACTCAAAACTTACACCTTCCCTTTTCAAGATAGGGAAATGAGGTACCTATCTCTCCTCTGTTAAATAATCTCTCTCTTAAACTTTTCCTCAGAAATCTGAATTCCCAACTTTTCATGTTTGCTAATTTTTCTCAGACCCAACCCTTGCTCAGTGAAGAGCTATAAATATTACTTGCACTTTATGATTCCTATTCTAATGCTTTTACTTCTGTACCAGGCAGTTATAGTACCATAACCCCTGGGGCTACTCTCTGGGGAAGCATAGGAAGACCAATATTTTTATTTGTCTACTTTAATTTGTAGATTAAAGTCTGCTCCTAGAAAATGTTTAATGAAATTAAAAAAAAAAAAACTATTGCTATTTTCCCCTGTTATAATTGATCTAGATGTAAGTTAATAATAAAGCATAGTAGATACAGAGCAGAAGGTAATGTGTAATCTTAAGGTTTGTATACCACATAAATTACACAAAAATAATCTTACTCTAAAAACCTTACAAACACTCATTTGAAGTCCCTACTTCTGTCATATATGCTGATTTTAATACAAGACACTGTGGGAAGCTTCTCAATGAGCTCTGACAGTACCACAGTCTCGTTCATCCGAGTTGTCCCCACAGTCATTGTTGAAGTCACATATCCACCGAGAGGGAATGCAGCTCTGGTCGTCACACCGAAACTCACTCTCTGTGCACTCCCGAGGGACTAAAAAGGAAAACCACATGGCCATGAGTGGGCACCAGGAATCACACACAGGACAGGTTAACAAGGAGGTGTAATGCCCTTAGCGACCAAGGTCCTCCGGTGTTCAAAGTCACAGCTGTTCACTTGGGCAGAGTGTCCAACCTCCAAAAATAGATCTTCCACCTCAATTTTAAATCTGTAAGAAGTTATTTAATCTTAAGATAAATTTCAACTTTGGGAAACTAGATAACCTAAAAGATTCAGTATGAACTTTCTTATAAATAATAAAATGCCAACTGATTGCCCTTCTGTGTAAGGAGTTTTCAGCCAATTGGTATTTGCAAGTATAATCAGCATCCTGATTTTCTCAATTGCCTATGGCAAATGATCAATTCTTACTTCCAAAAGGTGACTAAAGTTGGAATGTATTTCATATTACTCAATCTGAAATTGACATATATCATGAGTCAATGGTATATGTTCAGGGAAAAGCCTCATTAAAGCTGTTTTTGAAACACACCTAATTATTCAGGAGTAAGTAGTTTGGTGTGATCCACATCTTTAGCTTCTTTTCCTCATCCTCCTTGTCCAATTTCTTATAGTCAGCATCTTCACTGGGAGAAAGAAACTAAAACCTGACCTGTTATTTAACCATTAGACCTCCTAATATAGTCAACTATTCCAGGAAGGCTGGCAATCCAAAATACAAGTTCTCTTTCCTTTGCTGTTACGGCCATTTTGGTGCAAGATCTTTAGATTAGCACCATTCCTTCCTGTATTTCTCTCGGTCCTGGTTTTCTATTTCTATTCTATTTATCTTATTATATTTGCCCTTTATGGTAAGTCACCTCAAGTTCTTCTTGGAAAAAAAAAAAGTTGGTATAAATAAATTCAGCAGACAAAAGACATATTTGGGTAAACAGCTTCATCTCAAAGTTTGATTATAAACAACTCAGAATTAGATGCTTATGTCCTCAATTAAAGAAAAAGTAGAAAAGAACCAGTCAGCAGAAAGTAAGAGATCAGGTAGCTGTCATTCTACCATTTCAGGGCAAATGGCGTAGTTGAATTGTAAACAAAGAGTAGATGTCACAGCTCTGCTGGTACATGAGGATGATAGAACCCTGAACACTTACCACAGTTTTCCTCATCTGAGTGATCTCCACAGTCATCGTGCCCATCACATTTCCATCGCAGAGGGATACATTGGTGATTATTACAGCGGAAAACCCCCACAGGTTTGCACGTCATCTCCTCTGCAAAGCACAGTCATTGCAAAGACTTCAGAGGCCAATGGTCAAAAAATGCCAAAAAAGCAATGGTTTCCTTGTGAGCAAGTCTGAGACTTATGCTACCATATTCTCAAAGCTCCCAGGGGGAGGAATGTCAACAACATTCACTGTCAATATTCCTCTTTTGGCTAAACTTAACCTATGCTACTACTTGAAACTATATCTATTATTTTTATAGAAAATGTTCAAACAGTAAATTGGTATCTGGCTTGTAATTTGCAACAAAAGCCTGGAAAAGAATATTAAGAGATGCCACCAGCAAATAGAATATTTCCATTATATTTTCTTTAGTTGATTAGATTCAGTGTTATTATTAAAATAACCCATTACCTTCCTTACCACTCTTCCAACTAACCCTAACACACACACTTATGGACATTTTGGTTTCAAGTTAGAATATATGCCTAATCTTGATAAATTCCATTAATTTGTTTATCCTTTTGTCTATAAGTTCTTCCAGTGTTGCCAGAGTGACTACAGCTAACCAATAGATAATATGGAAAATCAGAGAGACATTCAGAGTATAAAAATCTCCAAGTAAGAAATATTGACTTTGAGATATTCTTTTCAGTGGTAGATACCAAATCTTTCTCTACTCCATTAATTTCAACCAGTCTATAAGAGTAGATACAGAATTTAAACTTATCAAGTATAAATAAGAATTCTACATTTGAGAGAAATTTTACAAGTTCATAATGTCTTAATAATATCTTCTCCAATTACAGCATCCTTTGGGATGAGATTTCATTTAAGATGCTATAAATCAAACTCCCCCAATAACCCTGTAAAGTGCTACGAAAATGTAACATGTTATTAGAAGAATCTATAGACAGTTCCTTTTTCAGAGGTAAACAAAGGAAAGATGACATGGAACATCCACTCTCATCTCCTAATAATGGCCTGGACATTTAAAATTTCCTTGTCCCTCTCCCACTCCCCTGCAGTGCCCCTACCACAGCCTTGCTCATCACTGTTGTCCCTGCAGTCATCAACGCCATTGCACACAGCCCACTTTGGGATACAGCGGTAGTTTGTTTTACAGTTGAATTCTGTATGGTTGTCGCAGCGATAGGCAGGGCCCACTGAAAAGAGAGAAAGTAACAAAGTCAGAACTGAAGTTTCATTTCCAGGAAATGGCACCAAAAACACCTTCCACCTTCCACTGTCATATTTAAGAAGTGGTGCTGACAAGTAACAATTACCATGTTACCATTAAGTTGACTCTGGCAACATATGTCTGTCTTATGTGTGATGCCTATTCCCCAAGAGCAGAAAAGATCCTAAGTTTTCTCACTAGCTCAGTACCACTGGTTTGTGTTGCAGTATAATTTTGTGAGAGGAAAAAGGACTGGGTTTGAAATTTTTAAAAAAGAGTTGAAGTGTCAGCTCTGCCACTGAATAGAAAGATGACATCTACTAATGTGAATCCCAGTTTCCTCATCTGCAAAATGGGAATTTTACCTCACAGTGTGTCTCTGAGGCCAAATGAGAAAGTGCTAAATATACAAAATGTGTAAGTTCTTGTTATCATATTCTGGACAGACAGACATTCAGTGTATCAAGAGGAGAAACCAGCCCCTTCATATACAGCAGTCTGGTTCAATACGCAGGCTATACGACCATACTTTGTTTTGCAGTGTCAGAGTTAGCAGAGAGAGCCAAGAGGGGGTACCCCATGTGCTCTCTCAATCTACACAGAGGTTCTCCTTGTTTCCTGCTCCTGGTCAGGCCACGCTGCGCCCACGGGAACTTACTGCATTCCTGGATGGGCTCATCCGAGTAGTCTCCACAATCATTGTCTACGTCACACTTCCAGGACTGAGGAATGCAGCGGCCATTGGCACACTTAAAATAGCCTGGCTGGCAGAGTCTGCTGGCACAGTGGGAACTGTCTTCATCTGAGTCATCCCCACAGTCATTTATCGAGTCACACTGCCAGGCTTCTGGGATGCAACGTTTGTTGGCACACTGCCATTCATTGGACTCACATTGGTGGTGCTCTATAAGCAGAGAAATTTTGTTATCAGCTTGGAAGGCATCAGAAACAGAAGCTATTAATTTATACTGATGAATCCTGGGAATCCTGGAGAACTCAATCATAATTTCTTTTCAGAGGAATTATGTCCTAATGCACTTATTACCAACCACTACCACTACATAAGCAGTTATTTCTTTGACTACTACTGTCTCCTAAATTCTTAAATATCTTTTTCTTGCATGCAGAATTAGGAAATAAGGACTGAATCACTGATGGCCTACAAAATTCACCTTCTCCACTCCCTGTTACCCTAACAATGTTTTTTAAACATAAATGTCGCGTTTGTTGCTGTTGCTGGTCTGTTGTTTTAGGTTGAAGAGGTTTTGTTGTTTTAGGTTTTTCATCTTTTTAAAAACAGAAACAAACATTACAACTGAGAGACCCTGATTAAAATTGGGGACCCCCTCATATTTTCCTCAATGTTAGCTTAAGGAGGATTCTATGCATAGCACATGGTAAAGGACTGCCAGGACGGTCAGCTTACTATCTACCTCTACCTTCTGCCTTAGAGACTTTAGTAATTCTAAAAAAAAACTTTATTAAAATAGATATAGGATGGGGTTTTCTCCTAGGACTCTGGACTGGTTTTTGGTTTATGATACTCAGAAAATCCCCACAGAATCATGACTATACACAATCAACTACAGAAATGGGCAAAGAAGGCATAAAGCAGCTCAACACACCGCAAAGAACTACATCTTCATCAGACCCGTCGGGGCAGTCTTGATGAGTATCACACAGGAAGTAGGGGCTGGTGCAGTTGCCGTCTTTGCACTGGAACTGCCCTAACCGGCAGTAGCGCTGTGGGCAAATAGGGGGTTCATCCGAACCATCTGAGCAATCTCTCTGTCCATCACATTTCCACCAGATAGGAATACATCTGCACGGAGAAAATATACCACTTCTCTTAGCGAAGCTCTTGGGAGTTGGGGGGTAAGGGGGTTGGTTAGAGGAGTGGGCAATGACTATATGGGGAGAAGAAGGCAAAACTGAATTCTAAGTGACCCGCATGAGTTCTCTCATGGCACGAGAAAATGATTAATTAAACCTTGGTTACTGGGGTGTATTTTAGGAGAAAACAATTAGATGACATAAAACAGATTTGTTAAGACTCAGATACATGCTGATAAAAATGCTTTGAGTATGATGATTAAACTCCTGCCACAACCAACAGTGGAGTGTGTGTTTGGAGCTGTGGTTCTGGTAGCAGGGCTGAGATTGTCTGCCAGGGTGATATAAAAGACATTTAGGTATTGGTTGGGAAGCTGGAGGGCTCTACCATTTGTTGAGAGCCCATGTCATGATAAGTGTATGCTAGATTCTTAATCTAAGGTATTTTATTTAATCATCAAAACAATCTGCCAATCTAGCATCTGCCAATCTAGATGCTATGATTTGCATTAACACCCCATTCTCTGACTCAGTCTCCCTGGTCATCATTAATGGCCTATGGCCATTGTTAGGAAAATAATCTATGGCCATGTTTCACAGTAAACACAAATGATCAAAAATGGATTTGAATGTGTAACCCTGGATCCTCTGGCATAGTTAACACTAAGGAGCTAGGCCAGTGTACATGTAGGAAAGACAAGAGAAATTCTATCATTTTTGAGGGCTATTTTTCAGTATGCACTCATATATACTCTGGCCCTGACACTTAAGACAATTCATTAGAAATAAAAAACACATAGTTTGCTTCTTCTCTACAGATATAAAAGTTTGTATATATAGGTATAACAATTTGGTTAACAAAATTCCTTCTATTCATGGAAGAAATTATCAGAAGTTGGGGACTGAGAGTCTTGGTGCACTCCATAGGAACACATTAATTAGCCAAAATCTTGGTCCATTTGAAGGCTCCCATCCCCAGAAGCCCTTAAGTTCAATATGTATCCAAGGAATGGAGAGTCAGTAAAAAGAGGGAAGAGAGAGTCTTACTTTTCCTTGTTAGCACACAGGAATTGGGTGCTTGAGCACATGGGCAAGCAGTGGGTACTGTCAACCAGGTGGATAGTCTTAAAGTCATCTGGGCACTCGCAGGTGAATCCTTTGCCTCCTGCTTCAATGAGGCAGAGATGAGAACAGCCACCATTGTTGGTACCACAGGGATTATTCACTAGTGAAAGAAGAAAATATATGTTCATTCAATATAATATCAAGCAGAGATGAGCTGATTACTCACTTTATAAAACTTATCACCTCTTAGTAAGAAAAATCATTATCCTCATTTCACGCTTTTTCTAAAAGTTCATAAATAAGACAGATGATAGAACTATATAAGCAATCCTGTGCTTTAAGAAAACTGATTTACATACTACAAGAATTGAGGCATACCCACTGGTGTTGTAGGCTACAAAAGATGTGATTCTCAGAGTCCTTGGAGAGTAGGTGGGTAAGTTTGCTTACATACTTGTGTCCAGTACCTAAGTTAAAGTTTTAATTTCCAGCACATGGTATATTCTCTTATTCTAAGGATGTAGGCAACAGAATTATGGCCAAAAATGAGATGGATGGATAAATTGAGCAGCATCTAATTTTCTAGGCCACCACTTGGAAATGCAAATTAATTTGAACTTCCGCTAAAATAATACCAAGAATATAACCTTCCAGAGAAAAATATTGAGTATCTTTATCTAGCTAATTCTCATTTTTCCTTACTTCTAAGTTTATTGTATGTTTTAGCAAGACATCACAACAAAGCAAACCCACAAAATCCATTCTACCCCCAAAATATACTCCAGACATTTGCTAGATTATCTCTAGATCATAAAAATGTCTTTGATTATATGAAGAGGAATGTAAGTTTGCAAACAAATAAAGACAAATCCCCTAATTCATGATACACTGAAATGTGTTGCTCAACACTTTTACCTTCTAAAAGGGAAGAAAAACAAATATTCAATACACAATACTTCACATTTAAATAAACATTTAATAAATGTTGTTTTATAATTATTATAATTTTCTTTTAAATCAATCATTTCAATTGATAGATCTTGGTATTAAGGGATGACTGTTATAATTACACACATATAATTATAACACATCATGGTTATAATTTATTGTGGTTATATAGGAAATGTCCTTATTTTTCAAAAGCACTTTCTTAAGTATTTAAGGTTGAAATGTCATGATATTTTTAACTCACTTTAACATACTTCAGTTCTCCCACCAAAATAGTTAGTTCTTATCAAAAACAAAACCCAGACTGATTATTAAAAAATAGAGCCAGTGTTAAGAAAAAGGTTTATAAGCAACCTTTCCAGGAATGGGGAACAAACTCTAAAAATATTTCCACACCCTTGACTCTCTGCATATGTTTTATAGAAAACATTAACAAGTAACACCTTTATAATTCCTGACATTTACTCTTAGAGAAACAAGAATGGCATGCACAAGAACCTAAAGCAACTGTGCCAGACTTCTGGATCACCTACTCACCAATTGGCTGCCTATATGGATGATACACATGGATGTCATATGGTCTATGTGTTGTGTTCACCAGCATCATCCTATCTGATCCATCATATTTGTTTCCCTTTTCAACTGTCCTTGTATTCCAATCTGTCCAATAAATAGTGTCTTCAAAAATGGTAATAGCAAAAGGGTGAGACAGTGTCCTGTCATACACTATGTGGCGATGGTGGCCCTCCAAATCAGAGTACCTGGGGTAGGAGAATGAAAGAGTCATTCACTGAAGATAAATCCTCTCTTCTAATGCCTTAAGGATAGAAGAACTGACTAATTAATTAAAATTCTACCTTCTAGAGGTAACTGAGTTTAGATTCTCCCTAAACTCCTAGTCTTTAATTAAAACAAAAATAAATTTAAAGAATATTTTGACGGAACAAAAGATGTAAAAGTTGAAAAAGCAATGTCTTAAAAGTAGGACTAGCCAGAGAAGTTGAAATAATCACAGATTCCTAATCACAGCTGCTTTCCCGCAGATGCAGCTGGTTCAGTTGTTGTGAGTTTACTACCTCTTACATTGATGTTCCCCACTAAGTGTCCCTTTGAAATCCTGGGATGAACACCATCCTTGTTTCCTAAATCATCAGAAAAAATCAGAGGATAGCTATGTAAAGCTAGAATTCTGCCTTCTTGTGAACATTTCAGGGGAGAGGTTGTTCTAGGAGACAGCTGGATTCTCAGTATAACTTGAGCCATATATACTAGCTGTGTTAAATTACAGGCCTGCAAGGTTAACTTTGCATACACTGGCAGAACATTTATTATAAATCATGCCCTGGACACTATTATACTTTTCCAGATTAATAAACCTCCAGAGGAAGTTCTCTGATTTCAAGATGTCACAGAGCATCCACAGCCAAATATCTAGGTCCTCCTAGTTCCAATGTCTCATTCTTTTTATAAGTCTGTGGCAGAATATTGGTATTTTAAGATTTTGGAGCAGACACTAAAATTCAAATAGGAGATAGAAATGAGCTAGTATCTAAGAAACTTGATAATGTTAGCTATGCGACATTAGAAATAGTTTTCAAAATATAACAATTCATAACTTATATAATTCATAACTCATAGGAAAACCTGAAGATCTTCTTGACCTCTATTGATAAGATTGCAGCTATAAATGACCAGAACTTACTCACAATCTGTTTCTTTTAAAAAAATTGTAGACCAGAAAGTCATCCTGAAACCTTCCTTTTCAGTTCTTGTATGATCTTTATGCAGAGATTTCAGATACCTTTAAGAGTATTTTTTTTTTGGTCAAGTGTAAAACCACAGGCACCTCCCAATATGTACAAGAAATGGGTTGGATGCTCTATGAAAGTTTATTGATTTACACAGTCTATGAAATCTATTTCTGAACACAGGAATTGATACCCCTTCAAGAGCTGATCAAGTTAATATGGCTACATGAATATTAAAGGTTCATTCATTCCCAGATCATAGCACCTGATATCATTTCACCTTTACACAGTAACCTATTGCCTGAAATTTAGAATTCGGCTACAAAAATTTTACCAAAAATTGAATGGAATATTAAGTAGCTAGAAAATTCCTTTTTGCCTCTAATGCTCCTTAAAATACTAGGTTTGTGTACACTCTCCATTTCAGTTAAACCTACCAAGCTTTCAAGATCATGAATAATCTACAAGAACTAAAGGACAATAGAAACCCAAAAAAGTTATTTTAAGTTTCTCTGAACACCCTGATGCTTCTACTAATTCAAAAAGAGTTTTTAATGGAAAGCTAAACTCTATGATGTTCCTTCAAAAAGAGAATATACACATCGTGGGAAGGGCAAAGGGAATCACCATCTGTACATTATACTGAAATGATACAATTAAACTAGAAGTAATATTCTACTTATTCTGACCAAAGTTGATCTCTACATAAGAGTGAGTTAGTATCTGCTATAGTAAATTTTGCAAAGAGAACACTAAAGATTGCCTTAGGACAGCAAATGAACCAAGGAAAGAAAGTATTCCCAAAGTATCACATGTTCAAATCCTTATAATCTTCAATTTTCCAAGTCTCTTTTCCTACTGACCCTAAACGTATTTTAAAACTAAGAGCATTAAGGTAATTCCAAGGGGCTGAGCTCAAAACAGACATTGGAAAGTAGCAGAGGCTGATGGCATAGCCTATAAAAACAATCCAATGTCCTCTGCTTTCCAGGTCAGCGGTGGCAAAGAATCTTCATCACATGTGTAGACTGTGGAAGATCCTGAGGAAAGTAGCCCTATTTAAAGTGGCCCTAAAGAGAGTTCTAGGATTGATTAACTATGTCTGCCATCAGCATAAGAGAGGGCACTAGCATGTGTGGTAGGTACTCAGTGGCACATTCGCAAGAGAGTATGGGATTTGAGCACTTCAAAAATTTCTAAACTAACTTTGGTAGCAAAATAAATTTAACAGAATGACAATTTTTAAATAGCTCTGTTGAGTTAATGACAGTTCCATATTTTTTAATTCAACAGGCTGTTTATCTGGGTACTCGTTCATAAAAGCTTATCCAGAAGGCATTACTATAGTGCATTTAGAACATAATTAGCAATGTCCCAAAATAAACACACACTGGTTGGTTAATACACTGTGTTATCCTTTTTACAATGACTATTTTTCATTGAATAGAGTGGTATTTAACACATTTTCTAAAAACTATTTTATTACTGGAATGATTTGAATGCATTATCATCTTGAATAAATGTTAACAGACTCTACTGCTACTTAAAACACTTCATTGTACATATCAATAAATGCACCAAAGTACTTTAGGGAAAACCTTTCAACAGTCTCGCTCTTTTTTTTTTTCCAAATAGTAAAATCTATTAATGATATATTCAGAAGGGAAGGGCAAAGAAACCTGCTCTGTATGACTCCAAAGTTCACTCTCTTTCTACTGCGTCATACTACAGAGCTCAGTGAATTGCCTATTGGAAGTTTTAGATAGAAGACCCCAGAGTGACTTCCAATTCACAGGCCAGTTAGAAGCTGCCTGAGAATGATACATTGGCAACACTAGCCCTGGTATTTGGAATAAAGTTATCCAGTTTGCTCTATTCTTTTCTGTATACGTACTCAATGTAACCCAGGTGAGCATCTGCCCAGTAGAGTAGATCATTGGTATAATCAATGGTGATGCCATTGGGCCACTCTAACTTGGTAGAGATAATCACAGACTTATTGATTCCATCCATTCCTACTCTCCCAATGTATGCTCGGTGAGCCCAGTCTGCCCAGTAGACATACCTGTTGGAGGAAACACAAAGGGTCAGCTCCTGAAGCCAAAAGAAATCAGTAACCAAAGGACATAGCTCTTCTCTGATTAGAGAAATAAAGTTTATGTTCTACAAAGCCTCTCTGAAAGGAAAGAGAACTAATAGAAATGCAGGAAATGCTCAAAAATGAACATGATTAACTGGGGGCTTCAGTGGAGTTGACATAGAAAATCCAGTAAAGGTGGGTTGGCTTTTTTTTTTTTTTTTTTTTTTTTTTACTGCAATTTTCTTTACATGCAGCCCAAATCTGTGACTTAAAAAGTGAAATGATGAGTCATGGCAAAGAAAACAGAATAGTTCATGAATATCATTGGAATAAGCCATGCTTCTACCCATTATACTAAACCATTTACCAGGTAAGAAAAGAAGACAGATCCCAGCAAGATATTGGCCTTGAGATAACTATATGAACAGCTTTTCTGGTAACAGAGGCGAAATAAGGGCATGAGAGAAAAGCCCAAGGTTACAAGAAGACAATACCCATATTGAGGGTGAAGGGCAATTCCTCTGGGGTTATCAAAGCAGAAGGTGTTGTTGGCATCCAAACAGTGCTCAGCCAGCTTGCGGCGGTATCGGCCATCAAGCTCAGAGACAGAGAGGCAATTCAGGTAGGCATCCACCCAATAGAGCTTTCTGAAATAGAGAATCAGGAGTTACCCATACAGCCATTTTGCTGGTGAAAATGCATATTTAGCCACCCAACTTCCTGTCCAAGCTACATTGTAATCACACAGACAACTGTTAGTAGGCACTTTCCCCAGGCAAACAAGAGCAAGGGGAAACAACTGGCCTTCCTGCAATGAGGCAACAGGAGATGCAAGAACGTGTGCTACAATTCGCAGTTTAAGATGATATCACAGAGGGAATTCTGGGGCTGCACCTCACACAAGGATTCTGGCTTTACTTTCTTCATGCAGTATAAACTATCCTTTCCAGGCAATGCAAAGTCTTAGAGGAGCAGGGAAGCAGAAATGAAAACAATGAGTGTCATAAGCTACACTTTAAATGATAGAGTTGAGGAAACAGACTTGTCTAAATGTATCATTGAGACTGCACAAAGGAACTCTGAATCATGGCATCCCTAAGATAAAGAGAAACCGTACCCATCCCTGACCCTGTCAGACTAAGTCGACGAAATGAATTTCTTACCCCACGCCAAGTTTTACTTAATCAAACTTAAAAAGCTTTAAAAACTTATTAAAATTTGTTAGAAACTCCTACCTGAAGGATATTTCAGTTCTAAATATATTTCTATTCAATAAAGTCCATTTATTTTTCTAAAAGACAGAGATTCTTAATCTGGGGTCCTTAACCTGACATCAGGGTAGCCTGGGCTTTGAGGGATCTGTGTACCCTCTAAAACTGATACAAATTGTGTGAGCTCAATGTGTCAAGTGCTTTTCTCCAGAAAGGGGTCCGTGGTTTTCACCAGAATCTTGAGTATCCATAAGCTTCCAAAGAGTTTAAGAATATGAGTGTCATTTAGGATCCGATAGTCAATTCCAGCCGGAAGGAGAGTGATTTCCCTTCCAAAAGGCCTAGATGTCTCCTTGAAAGAGGTAAGCCCTGATCCAACCATGCTGGTTGTAACTGTTAGGACAGCAGCATCCTTTCAGGCTTGAGGATGAGGGAATGAGCATGCGTGAAAGTACAAGCCTTGCCAGTTGGGTAAATCCTGATGAATGAGATGACCACAATCTTGGATTCCATCACTATAGAGGCTAAGAATACCAATAATAATAGTGGCTATGTACTGAATCCCCACTAAATACCAGGACCCAGGCTAAGAACTTTTTAAAACATTATTTTATTTAAGATCATATCAACTCTGGGAGTAGGTACTATTATTATCCCTGTTTTCCTGATGAGGCTGCTGGGGCCCTGGGATTGTATAATTAGAAAGTGGTAGAGCAGAAATTCAAGACTACATACACCATAGGGCACACCACTCTGTTAAGCTTACTGCCAATACATTAATTTCTCTTCATTCCACAGTCAAAAGACTGACCCTGTGAGCACTCTGTTCAAGAGAATGTGGAGGAGACACTCTACTCCCACTGCTGGAAAACTCAAGAGGATGAGAGCCAGCACAATCTTCCAAAGTGCATAATGGTACTTTTAAAAATTATATGTCAAGTACAAAGGCTTTGGAAACCAAACGCCTTTGGGTTAGCAGTGGACATCTTTATTGATATTGGGGAAATTGTTTCTAATTTTAATGCAGTTAATATCTTACAAATGTCCCCTACAAACTTAAACGTAACTGGATTCTATTCTTCCTTTGTCTTTTAAGGAATGTTTAGACTGGTTGTGCTCTATTGTGAACATTTAGAAATACTTCAGTCAGAGGATATTTTATCCTACCCTCACACTAGACATTCTTGCTCCATCTTCCTGACTACCATGCATTTATGTAATCCTCTCTCCTGGTCAAGTACATGCCCAAGTGGAGAGGAAAGTAGCTAAAACCCAGGGTAAAATATCATCCTGTTTTTCCCTTCACTGGAGCAAAAGACGAAACAGAAAGAGTACCAAGTTTAGTTCTTTTCCTACAAATCATTAATCGCTATGCTTTTTGATACTTGGTAGAGCCATAGTATATAAAATAGTCCTATTCACATAGTCAATTCATTACTCAATTTATTTATTATTCAGCAGGGACTTATTGAGCACCTGTGGTAGGCCAGCTACTATTCAGGTAGTTCTAGGGAGCAAACTCCTGACTCCCCCCCCCCCATTTTAGAATCTTTACCCTTAAGATAGTCAAATAGAGAAGATGCAGAAGAGTCCTCTGTAGGTCTGGGCTGACTGTAGCAATAATATTTGCAGTATAAGTGCCCTGGGCTGACTGTAGCAATAATATTTGCAGTATAAGTGCCCACAGCCAAGTACCTGATATTCAAGATTCAAGATTCAATAGAGATGTTAACAAATGTGGTTGATTTGATAAAGTTTAATTAAAATATCCCTTGCCTACCTTAAAAATCCTCATTTTCTAAAAAACAAAAGTTTCAGGTCAACCATTCTCTATTTCATGACTAGCCCAGGCTGAGAATGACTAATGTTGTAAGCAAGCCTGTGAACTCCAGGAAAGCAGGGATTGCTCTAGGCTCCTGGAGCCTGGCATAGCAGCTGACATGAAGCAGTTAAGTGACTGAACAAACCAATGAATGCATGAATCATCCCTTAACATCATCTCCAGTTAACTGAAAGGCCAGTAATAACAGAGCTCTTTGCTCCCCTTTGATGTCCCTCCCCCCCAAAAATGATACCATAAATTCTTAAAATCACTAGATTTGGGGTTCTGTGGTATCTCATTTGAGTATTAGGTACACAGCAGAAAAAAATATATGCAGAACCATTAAATGTATTCACATATTAACCCAAGTTGGAAGGATTAATTCCCTGTTAAGATGAAAGCATGGTTAGAATTTTTTTAACTTAAAAAGCTCCTCAGTGTTTTCTTACCTGCCAACCCAGTCTACAGCCAGACTTTCTGTAGCCGGTAGTTTGTGCTTCATGATTATCTCCCTGTTTGTCTTATTCAGAAACATTCTCTCAATGATTTTTTTTTCTATATCAATCCAATATAATCTCTTTTCTACTCGATCAAAATCCAATGCCACAGCATTGCCCAGTCCTTGCAAAATGAGGGAGTAAAAAGAGCCATCTATAGTTAGATTTCTTAAATAGTAACGGTTGCTAAAAATGAGATAGGGCTCAATGTTACTGTTCTGCCGGCAGCTCTTTCCATCTGGTTCTCGGATGTAGCCTGGGGCACACTTACAGATGTAGGAGCCCATTACATTCTCACACTTTTGGCTACAGACAAAGGGTGTCTCCTTGCATTCATCAATGTCACTGCAAGTCCGCTTGTCAGACATAAGCTTGTAACCAGGACGACAAGAACAGTAGAAACTGGTTAAGGTGTCTGTGCAGTTTTGGTCGCAGCCACTGAGTGAAGGGTCATGGCACTCGTTAATGCCTGTAGGTAAAAGAAAGTTATTAGAGAACTAAAATGTCAGCAATGACTCCACCATAATGGTCCAAATGCAACATTTACACTGTACAGCACTAATTCTTAATGAATCATATTAAAAGTAGATAAATAATAGAGATTTCTCAAGGCCATATATTATTCAAAAATCACTGTTTTTTAAACTTCGTCCTCAACTTAGTCCTTCACCAGTGATTTTAACTACTAATACAACTAACAAGCTTTGGTTTGACTTTGAATCCTACACCTGCAAATTTCTTTTAACCAATGATTTATAAAGTAAAATGACAGGAGAGAGAGAAAGAGAAATAGAAGAGCCCAGCCAGTGGTATTCTGGTAAACAAGCCTCCAGGCGAGGGAAATGCCCCGATATGTAGTATCTTCCATTTTTGTGGTGTGACTACTCACACCACCACCAATTTCAGGCTGCCAGTGTGACATCACTGACCACAAACCTGGGAAGAGATACACATTTGGCTCTCACTAAATTAGAGGAGCCGCCCAGTACTCCACTGGGTGTACCTCTGGCTGGTCCTGGGGCTCATGGCCAAACTCATGCAAAAACTAACTTCACAGGGAGAACGTGTTCTTATTAATTCTACATTTTATAAACTCTAGAGTGGTTTACTTGTGGAGGCTAGGGTAAGGGACAGGTTAAAACTCTCCCCTTCAGTCACCTCAGGATGGAGGTAAAGAACAGGCTAAGAAATCCTAGCAGAGAGGCAGTTAAGACAACCAGTCATTCCAAGAATTCAAAGAGAATCAACGTTGTTTGACATGTTTAATAATACTATTAGGTACTAATGGCCTGACTTTGCTCATCTTCTGTTCTCTGTAATGAACTGTCTAACTGAAGAATAAGTCCAAAAAACTTTTGTGTACTACCCTTATACCAAGAAATCCCTGCCTTTGATAGATAAGAAATAGTAACTCTCTGGTAATTTTTACTTTGAGGACAGACTGGAAAGTCTTGATAAGTCATAAGGGGTTAAGAATTCATATTCAGTCTCCCTGTTTTCCTTTTCCCAAATCTTATGTTATACTCACCACATCCTTTCTCATCACTGTTGTCTGAACAGTCATCTAAGTGATTACAGACTTTCACCATATCAATGCAGTTCCCATTATCACACTTGAACTGATGAGGGGGACACGTGGTTTCCGGGATATGGCACAGGTGCTCCAGCTCATCAGAATCATCTCCACAGTCATTTTCCCCATCACAGACATAGCCTTTATAAATGCAGAGCCCGTTCTGACAGGTAAACTGATTCCCATTGCAGGTGGGGTATGAGCAATCCCTCTCATCACTGTAGTCACCACAGTCATTGTGCCGGTCACACCTGTGTTATGAGACCCAGGACACAACCCTTAGAGAGACTGACAACAAGTCTCAACAATGTTCTCCTCCTGAATGCCAGGTTAACTATTTTAATACCAAAATCACCAATGTTCTTAGTACCCTCTCCACCAGAATCTTCATCTACCCCACCAATCCTCAGCGCTAAAGGAATATAATATTTAGCATTCCACACAATTTCTCCAGGTGCTGGTTTCTATCACTGGAAATGTGGGTCTAAAACTATTAAACATAATTTCATTCATTTTCCCCCAGTTGACAAATTAATTAAACATAACTTTTATAACTTTGGTGTTCACTAGATCTATTCATCAGATAATGAGACAGTTTATGGGCACAGGCAAAATCCTAGGTAGCCATATGCTAGAGGTGCCCATACCCAAGCAGATACTCATAGGATGAGTGCTATACATTATAAATGATAAGAACACATAGCTTCTAATTAAATTAATGTTTGTATTAGCAGTCCTGTTCCTCCATCTTCCATTGTAATACTCCTGCCACCTGCGATGAGATGTAAGTAGTTATGGTGATGGGAAGGAGGGAAAACTAGTAGGTTAGCACAGACTACTGTCAAAAGAAGAAGGCATTTCATAGTTCTAGAAGCTATTTTGGGACCTAACATTCCCAGGCATCCTGAGGACAAGTAGTTTCCTAAAATTTTGTGGGCCAGACTAGTCTTTCTTCTCTACATTTTTCCAAGATCCCAAGAAAGTCACAATTACTGAAGCAGGTCCTGCTAACAGTAACTCATCATAAGTATAAAGTAATCTTAAGTAATGATGAGCAAAACTAATGTTTGGCAATTAATAAAGGAATTTACTTTCCTAGACAAGAAAAAACTAAAGGAGTTCATCACCATCAAACTAGTATTATAAGAAATATTAAAAGGCTTTCTTTAAGAAGGAAAAAATCAAAAATATGAATAATAAAATATTTCAAAGAAAAAAATTCTCACTGACAAAGGCAAACATACAATAAAAGTAGTAGATCAACCAACACAAAAGCTACTACAAAAGTTAAAAGGCAAAAGCAGGAAGATCATGTGTAATTATGACAGTAAACTAAGGAATACACACAAGCGCGCGCGCACACACACACACACACACACACACACACAAAAGAAGCAAAAGATAATGACAAAAACAAACATGGAGAAAGTAAAATTGGTAGTTATTTTAGAATATGTTCAAATTTAAGCAATCATAAACTTAAAATAGATTGCTATATGAAGCACATGGTAACCACAAACCAAAAATCCACAGGAGATATACAAGGAATAAAGGGAAAGAAATCCAAACACAACACTGCAGAAAGTCATCAACATATAAGAGAGCGACAGAATAAGAAACAGAGAAGAACTACAAAAACAATCAGAAAACAATTAATAAAATGGCAATAACTACATATCTATCAATAATTACTTTAAATGTAAATAGATTAAATGTTCCAATCAAAAAATGAACAGATAAAGAAGATATGGTACTAGAAGGGAAAGGGCGAAGGGAGGGGGGAGGTAGATGGGGTAAAGGGAGTCAAATATGTGGTGACAGAAAGAAATCTAACTATGGGAGGTGAACACATAGTATAAATATATATATGCCTTACTGTTAAAGTGTACAGCTGAAACTTATTGGATTTTGTTAACCAATGTTACCATAAAAAAATAATAAAAAAATATTTTTAAAAAATTACCTATTTGAAAAAACAA
>CM053503.1:121845120-121865790 GCA_028627145.1 Eidolon dupreanum
GATGGTTGCCATATGGGAGGGGGATTGAAGGGCTAAGTGAAAAATGCGAAGGAATTAAGAAGTACAAATTGGCAGTTACAAAATAATCATGGGGATGTAAAGTGCAGCATAGTAAATACAGTCGATAATATTGTAATAATTAATACGGTGTCAGGTGGGTACAAGATCTATCAGGGCGACCGCTTCATAAGTTCTATAAATGTCTAACCACTGTGCCATACATCCTAAACTATTATAATATTAAATATCTACTGCAATTGAAATTTTTTTAATTAAAAAAAAAGAATTTACTATGGAGTGCATAGGAGTTTGAGGCAGAGCGTTAAAAGATGTTAAGGTATCAAAGCTGAATGTAGTCAATTTTATAACTCATCTATGGTTAGGTCTTCTAGTCAGCACTCCCATCCACAAACCAAGGCTATAACCAACATAATTTATACCAAAATGTATTCATGTAACTGTAAAAAAGTGTCAATCAAAGCAAGCCCCATTTGGTCACCTAAGAGCTATTTAACTTATTTCTAAATGATTGAAGATACCAGTGCTTTCTTTCCTTTAGTTTAGATGCAGTCCAAGAGGGGAAAAAAAGTCAGGCAAACAAATCATCAAGTTTTTAGACCCAATTGCACGTCAATTATTCCAGCGAGCTATTCACAACTCCCTCTTATTCAGGTTCTTCAGCAGCCTCAGTAATGAGCCAAGGGGAAAACGTTGATAGAAAATATGATCCCTTATATCAGTGTATCAAATGCAAGAGCACACATTCTACCAAGCAAACAAGAGGGTGCACAATAACAGTGCACTTAGTGGAGGCACTCCAGGCAAACAAGATTCGGAGTTACTTTAGTCCCTATATAGTTCATGTTTCTAGCCAAACAGTATTTTTATTTCCTGCCATAGCCTTTGGCAATAGCAATTCAGAAAGCTCAGGGAAAAAAAAAAAAAAAAAAAAAACAGAGAGAAAGAGAGAGAGGTAGAAAGGGAAGAAAAGATGAATAAAACCAGTAAAAGTCTGGTAAGGCAGGTAAGTCAGGTGGTGCAAGATCACAGTAATAATGAAGGCAGAGTGTAGAAAGTTCAGAAAGGGGGTGAAATAACCTGGATCAAAATTAAGACTTGATATAAGTCTATTCCCTAGATTGTATGCCTAGGTGTCCAGAATATATTTAAGACTGATAGTATTAAATATTTACTGAATTCCAAAGAACCAAATCTCAATACAGTGTAATAGAACTCTTGAGCAACTAGGGAAAAAATATAAAGATTTATTCATTTCCACTTACAAAGACTAAAAATCTACAGATCACATCTATATCAGTTAAGTACATAAGTATAATTCACTACAAAAGGAGACAGCTCTGTCTCCTGAATGTCTTCAGGTTGTCATTACTCATACTACCACCTCTCAGCAACGTCTGTGTGGGCCTCAGCAGGGGATGAGTCACCCCACAAGAATACATTTTCCATACGACATTCATCTATCTCTTTTCTATAACTTTCTTGGTCAGAATGCCAAATGCCTGCTCTTTCTGCATGCTTCACAGAAAATGACTTAACCTTCTCTGGCTTCCTCATGACCACCGTTATGAACACACAGATCTGCACCATGCTGTATTTCAGCAATACCTCAGGGCCTTCCAAGGGGCTGCCTACCCCTAAGCAAATGGCCCCAGAAGCTCTGCTGTTCTAATCTCGTGCCTGCTTCATATATCTTTTCCATCTCCTTCCCTAGCAGGCTGTAAGCTGACAGTTCTTGTTCTCTCAATATGCGTGTATGTCCTTGGCATATGTAATATGTCTTCTTAGCTCCACTTCCATGTGTCAAAATGCCTAATACATATTTTCACATCGGGAAGTCCTAGTACAACAAACTCACCTTGGGCAAACTCCCTTCTGGATTCCCCTACTCTTGTTAATACTCTTACTATTCTTCTAGTCTGTCAGGATTGAAACCTACACATCATTTTTCTTGTCTATTTCCATTTTTATCCAAAAAGTTTTTAAGTGGGAATAGTGAGAGGTTGGACACTAAAAAAATATAAACTTTTAGAATGGCCCATTTTGGAGAAAATGATAAGAAATCAAACACCAGAAAATTACGGGAGAGGTTCTCAAAACTGGCAGGCTGTAAGCTGAATCTGTTTGACACAGTGTTAAAAGTTTAAAATTTGTTTTCAGTATTTAAAAATCGGAATATTTCATATAAAAATCCAGATTTCCAATGTCTCTCAAAAAAAGAGAATAAAAAGTCTGGCTCTCCTGCCACTCCTGCACAGCACTCTCAGCTCTCCTCGCTGGTCTCTCCCTGTTGTCTCACTGACTCTGAGCCTAAGTGCCAAGCTCCATTTATCATTGGAATGAACTGTTGTTCTTCTATAGCAGAGAGAAGAAAGTTAAGCATTTATTATCCCCATGCTTCTACTCCAAATGGAAAACCAAGAGGGTCACCTACTTCAAGAAAAAACTTTTCTTATATCAAGCCTTATTCATCTCCCTGGTCCTCCCTGCAAGGTCATATTATGACTTTCATAAGCCCCAAGTACTTTCACCTTCATGGACCCCTTCCTCCAGAAAAATATTTTAAATTGTATTTACTGACAACATTGATTTAAAAACATGTATATATATATATATTAATATGACATATTAAAATACTTACTTTGACCTAAAATTTATATTTTTTCCTTCTGATAGTAAAAGAAATCTAAACATTTTCATAGGCCACTGAAAATACCACGGGCTATAGGTATTGTGAAAACTATACCTAATAGATAAGTCAGTGTTACACCCACAAATATTTGAGATGTACTAGGAAATTTTTTAACCTCCAATTTACCTGTATGAATCTGGGATACACTGTCCATTATTACAGGTGAAATCATTTTCAGAGCAAGATCCCCTCGAGCAATTCTGTCGCTCATCGTAGCCATCGGTACAATCTGCATCACCATCGCAGACCCAAGATTGGGGAATGCACCTCCTTGATGGAGGCACATTATTGACACAGAGAAACTCAAAACTTGAGCAGTTGTGACTCTCTAAAATCAAAGCACACAAAAATCAGAAACTACATGAGAGCTTATTCTAGCAGTCAAATTCATTCTGAACCATTATTTCTCTTGCTTTGTATTGCTGAACAATCTGAGAAATGAAAGGAAATGAGGGGAAAATAGGTAAATAAATCACATTGCTATGGTAATAATAGATCATAATAAAAATACCTCCAATAATTCCATTTTAATTGCTTTGGATCTTGGATGTTTTTCAGCAGTAAGAAATAAATATAATAAAACACTTCACTTAGTTTTTCCTCAAATTAATGTAAGATCATATTTTTCCCTTAGGGCTTCGTAAACTACTCCCATTTTTTTAATGGAATAACAAAAATTACATTTGGTAACATTTTTTTTACTTTACAAAGCGTAAACACACAAACACAATGTGAGACAGGTATTTTTATACCAGTGCTACAAATGAGAAAAATCAAACTCAAAATGGTTAGTTAGATGGCTCAGTCACATAACTTTCTAAAGAACTACGGCTTCAAAGTTAGTGCTTTTATAACTGCGTTATAGCTACCACCCTAACTAGAATTTGGGTGTATAAGAGGAACATATATCAACAAAGTTGTCAGAAACCATGACACTATTAGGAAAGGGATGATATAGTAATATACAATCATTAATGCCCCAGAATAAAAGAACAGGTATTTTATTTAATCCTATTGTGAGTGAATAGGAGACCAAAAGAAGGAGGTGGTGAAGGAAGTGGGAGGAAAGTATATGCTGAAATTCATGTCTGTGCAGCTGCCAACTACCCATCTCAGTGGACAGAGTATACGTGGACCAAAGTCACTGACACATGAGATGACAATGAAACACTAACATCAGGGAGCCATTGTTTTTATTATTTTACCATGGAAAGACACTTTTCTGACACCTTAGCAAAGACTTTCATGATCTGTTGGTAATGAGAAATGGTGTCCCACAGTCTGTTCCATAACCCTCCCTCAAATGACATCTCTAAGGTAACAGATGAAACTGGAGGCACACAATTAACTGCTGCACTGTTAAAGCTGCTGTTAAGGGTGGCCACCTTCGTTCTCTTTATCTGCTCTAGAAATATAGGACATTATTTCCCTTAGCTAAATGCAAGAGAAAGAAAATAAACATTAAAATCATTTTTAATTATCTAAAAGCATTTAAGTACATGATATCAAAAATTGCCAGAGTAGAAAAATAAAGGTAACTGTCTATTGATGTGCATTCAATTAAAGAGGAATCTGTCTGACAATCAAACCCTCCAGAGACATAAAAATAAATCCGAGTTTTCCTAGAATGTGACTTTGCAGAGGGATTAATTGGTTTCACTTACCACAATGGTGTCTTTCATCCTCATCGCTCATGTCCCCACAGTCATTATCACCATCACAGATCCATTCACTTTGGATGCACCTTCCACTGTCACACTTGAACTCATCACTTAAGCATGTTGACTCATGGTATACTGAAAACAATAAATAAACAAACGAACAAACAAATAAGTAAATAGCACTCTTGATGAAAAGAATGGTTTCTAGTCCAGAAATCTTGAGAAGTCTGCTATAGCATAGGCTGTCTATAACACTAATTAAATTATTTAATCATATCCCCAACATTCCTATTCAACTAACCAAATTTTCATACTCTCATAAACCCAAAGACCCCACAAAAATAGGCCAAAGCAAAAGAAAATTTAATTTTAACTATTAAAAACATAGCACAAACGTAACAGTAATGAAAAACAGGACATTTCATTAAAAAGTAAGAAAGGTGTATAGATCAAAATAGCCTTTTGAAGAGACATATCCCCTTTGACATAGCATCACCTCTAGAAATCTAACCTATAAGAATCTTCCCACATATGCACAAAGAAGTTTCTAACAGGATGTTGAAAGGGTTCAGAATAGGCCTCCTAGCCAAGATGTGCTACTTTAGCATGTGGGTTATTTTGAGATGAAAGAAATCAAGACCCTGCAGGTTCAAGAGAAACTTTTACCTCTCCTTAAAGGATTTAAATTGGAGGGCCTTTCCCATAATAATAATCTCACCGTAAATAACTTTTCATGACCTATCTATAGGGCAGAGGAAATTCTAAATACTGAACATCTGTTCTTATTATTCTGTGAATGACCTTCCTTCTCTCTGAAGCCCCAAGGAACTTTACCTCATCCTTAGCTCAAAATGTCATCTATACCTCATTCTAACTTTAAAGACAGGAAGTTGGCCTATGGCCATAAGATCCTAACCCTTATATAGCAATAGGATTTATTGACAGATAAGAAATTAATGTAAAAGGTTGTAGCTTTATATTTTTATATTTTTATGATTATGTAAAAAAAAAAAAAAAGTGCATGGATATAGATTAGAATTTGCAAAGACAGCAGCCTCCAAATACAAAACAAGCACAACTGCCTCCAAGAATATCAAAGGGTCCCTGGAACTTCTTGGGAATCTCAGATGGCCATGGGACCCTTCCTCATAAGCTGGCACACAGACAGAACAGAAAAAGGATGTGTGCCCAACTATGACCCTTCTCCATGTATGTGATGATTACAATCACTTTTAGATCCTCCCAGTCTTATGGGTCAGAGCTCAGCCAAATTTAGAAATTCCAGTTCAGAGTAAATTAAAATTAATTGAATTCTACAAGCCAGGCACCATATTAGGTGCAACACTAACATAATCTCATGTCATCAGCATCAATCAGCAACCTGCAACTTGCAACCTCTATATCTTGATGAACAGCACACACTGTGCCCTGCACTAACACGTTTTTAATGAATATCTGCTGAGTGGTTTTGGCATCTCAGCTGAGAGTAGGAGCGGGAGTGCAAATATTCAGCAGACTTGACCTTCGTCTGTATTCAAAGTAGTTAAAGAGGTTCTCTAGCTCAAGGGTCCCCAACCCCTGGGCCTCGGACCAGTACCAGTCTGTGGCCTGTTAGAAACTGAGCTGCACAGCAGGAGGTGAGCAGCTGGTAAGCAAGCAAAGCTTCATCTGCACTTAGAGCTGCTCTCCAGCGCTAGCATCATGGCCTCAGCTCCACCTCAGATCATCAGGCATTAGATTCTCATAGGAGCACTGGTTCCTGGTGCCAAAAAGGTTAGGGACCACTGCTCTAGCTGCATCATAATGCTTTTCACGTGTTCTTACTCTCTTACCACAGGAGGCGGGTTCATCAGAGCCATCAAGACAATCTCTTTCTTGATCACAGTACCAATGGCTAGGAATACAGCGTCCAGATGTGCAGCGGAACTCATTGCTGTTGCACGTGTGAAGGGCTGCAAGAGGAAGGAAAGAAGATAAAACCTATGAGCAAACACAAATTTATTCCCATTAGTCTTAACAATTTGCCTATATCTCTGAACTAAATAAATAGTTGCCAAGGAAGATTGAGGCCTGGGAGATGGGCTTTTGTATATGCTTTCCATGGGGAGGGAGGAGTATGGGAGAGGGAGAAGGCAGACAATATTGCCCCAGTTTTCCAGAATATTTTTTTCTAGATTCCAGAAATCCCAGAATAAGTTTTATTAGAAATACCAAAAAACTATTTTTTGATGCATGAAATTACAAATTAATGTAAGAGACTTCCTTCTGTTTTCTGCTGTAACATAAAATTAAATTTTACTGAAATAATAATTAAAGGCAAAAACAACAATAACATGACCATATCTGAGCTCGCCCTACACACAACCTTAAGCATGTTAGACCATGATTCAAGAGAGTTAGCAAAGTTCTGCTGTTATTCATCTTTGTTATAATGGGCCTTTATTTGAGTAAATAACCCTGCCTACATTTGAATATTGGTTCTTTTCTCCAGTAACCTTAGGTAGCTCCTGTCAAAAGTATTTTCTAAATTATTATGTGTGTGCAAATAAGAATCAAGCCTTATAATTCTTCTGGTCTACAAGTCTCCCTTGCTTTAGTCCATAATATCTGATGATTTGCTGGGGGAAAAAAATGATAAGGAAGCAGAGGTCCCTATAAGATCACCACTAGCTTCAATCTGTATGTCCTTATTTGATGGCTGCATCCTGAATTCTACTTCATCTTGTTTCTGTTACTATAACTGATCCTGCTCTTAGTAGCCTGGCCTGGTGAAAATTACTGAATTCTTAAATCTTTATCTATTTACACTAATAGTCTCAAAGTTATCGAGCTTAAGAAAGATCTTTTAACTTGATGTACAAATACGGGAAATTGTTTGATTGAACCAAATTACTAAATATGAAATAAAGGTTTCTGAAATTCAAACATATTTAAAAACAGAAAATTTTTTTCAGTTACTAATGGCAAGTATAACCATATTATGAGTAAATGTAAGGGCTTAATGCAAATTCTACAAGTATAGTTTAGGTATCACAGCAGGTCTCTGGAGGAAATATTTAGAGATGGGCCTCTAGCCAGAGAAGAGAGAGAAGGAACTTCTTTTGCCCCTCCAATCACATCCTAAAGTAACCGCCTACTGAATCCACTTACAAGGTCAATTTGAGATGACAAATTGAAATTAGCCCAAACACCCAAGCCATATATCTTTGTATTAGCTGAAGACATGCATCCCTGGAACCACAGAAAGAGAAGTAGGCTTATATTACCACAAAAAGTGGAGCTTTCATCACTCATATCTCCACAGTCATTGTCTCCATCACACAAGTAAGTACGAGGAATACAAATATTTGTAGTGTGGCATTTTGAGAATCCGGACTGGCAAGTGCGATCAGCTTGAAAAAGACAACCAGATAAACATTTGGAAAATATCCACCGCATATATACCATAAAGAATGTCCATGCTGACAGATATATTTCAGAATTCAAATCATTAGAAGGGAAGCATTCTCAAAGCTATCACAGAGGCATGATCCATGACACTTGTGTTTTACCACAGATTCTATAGTAAAGAGAGCTATTTCCAACTGATAGTGCAAAGAGGGAAAAGGAGGCTTGCTTTGTAGTTTAAATCATTTTCATTATTTAATAGCATCAAGGAGAGTCTCTTAATTAAATAAGCAATGGCACATCAACACAATGGAGTAACATGTAGCTATAAAAATGAATAAAGAAGATCTCTATATATTGATAAGGAATGATGGCATGATATCCAGCATATATTGTTATATATTGTTAATAGTAAGAAAGCACAATTCAAAAAAGTGATGTAGAGGGAGGGGGAAAGGGAGAGAGAGAAAGAGAGAGAGAGAGAGAGAGAGAGAGAGAGAGAGAGAGAGAGAGATACTTATATTAATAACAACAATGAAAAAAATAAACTAATGAAAATTGTCATCCCTATGGATAGATTGAGAATAGTATGGAGGGAACAGGGTGGAGAAGACAAGGAGAAAAGACTTCTGTGAATGTACCTTGTCATATAATTTTGACTTAGGAACCATGTACGTTATTTTGAATAAATTAAAACAATTAAAAAAAGGGAAAAGGGAAAGCAGTCAGCAAAATTTGGAAATGGTAGCAAATGAAACCAATGATAAATCAAATAATAGCAATAACCATACAGAGAAAAAAAATTCAAATGCCTTTGAAATCAGTATTTTAACTGCATATCCCTAGAGGGAAATAATCTAAGAACAAGCAGATTTATTGGTAGCAATAATAGTATTTGTGGTTATTTTTAAATTATTATAGGCATTTTAAAATTATTGTAGAATAAAGCAAATAAGTTTTTATGTTAATGTCATTAGAAACCAAGATTTTTACCATAAGGGAAGAGATATAATTATAAAATTTAAGAAGTTAAGTAAAAATCTTGTAATCTTAGGTTAAAATGAGAAATACTAATATAAATTTATACTGTTCCTTAAAAACTGTATTTCCTAGTTCTATCCACTGAAAAGGCCTACAAGCAATGAAGACAAATAGGAATGGTACTCCAATACTGTGGCAATTTTTAAATACCGCAAAAGGAATGAGGTCTCCATTGAATAAATGATTACTTCCAGGTCTGAGACAGAAAATGTACAAGCCTGAATTATGATGACCGAATGGCCCATGCCAGGACAACTGAGCATCAAAAAGAATACGTGACTTCACCACATTGAAACTCATCAATTATGTAAAATCTATGAGTTTATTATGATACTAAAAACAAAACAAAAACTTAATGCTCATTGCTCACCAACTCATTACTCCAAAAACTGACAATTACAGGGAAAGACTCAAACATTTATCCTGCAGAATTGTATTTCAGGGTAACAAAATAGTTGATAAGAGAAATTTCTTTTTTATGCACCTTCAGGTAATAAGTGTGGGAGAAATAATAGAATTTTAAATGCTTATTTTGTAACCCTTAAAGAAATCATGGATTTATGAACAACTATCCATGAATGCTAAAACCACTGAGTAAAGGGTCAATGGGAACATCCCAAGGGAAGATTTAGGCTAACAGATCTAAAATTCCAGTTAATAAGAAGTAATAGAGATAAAGTTAAAAATTAAATGGCTCAATTAAGAAACTAGTCAAATCTGGAATGTAGGACATTTCATAGGACAAATCAAAGGCATTTTTTAAAAATGGGAAAATTAAAGAGTTATAACAATCAAAATCAATAAGTAGACCTTGTCTGAATCTTAATTTGAATAAAGCAAATGTAAAAAGACATTTTGGGGATAAGTGACAGAATTTGAACATGGATTGAGTTCTGGAGGATACTAAGTATTGTTGATTTTACAAGGTAAGCATTAAAATGGCATGGTAGTTGTTTTTAAAATGTCTTAATCACTGATATGTATTGAGAGTTGCTTTAAAATACTCAGAATAAAAGTGGAGGGAAATGAATGAAACAGATTGGTCATTTGTTAATAAATGTTGAAGTTGGGTGATGTATATATTATTCTTTTTCTTCTGCTTTGGTGTACATTCAAAATTTTCCATAAGAAAAAGTTTTTTTAAAAAGCACACACAAATAAATACTGTGTATAACTCTACCTACAAAAGCAGATGACCATGTAGTTATACCTAAACTGAAAATATATTTGAACTTACACTCTGTTCTTTGTTTTCCCAAGATGCTAACATGCAAACCCCAGAAATTTTGAAAAAAATCAATTAATAAAAAAGCAATTTACCAGAAAAACTAAAAAAAAAAATAATAATAATTTCAGTCAACATTGTACTATGTAGCTTTTTGCACAATATTAACCACAGTACATTCATGCAATAATATTTGTCATTAACTTTTGATAAAACTAAAACAATCAAAAATTTTTATTGTGAAGTAAAATTGGTAAAGCTTGAAAACAATCAAAAATTTTGATTGTCAAGTGAAACTTTAATCTGGTAGACATATAAACCAAGGATAAATATTTAAGTTTAAAATAATCAATGGTTGTACGGGTCCATAAAGGTAGGTAAATAATTCAAATATTAAGTAAATTTGTTTTTTAAAATCATTTAATGAAATACATTAAAATGAAATTTATGTTTTAGGTGAATACTTAGTTTTTTGTTGTATTGTTTTGTTTCATTTTTTCAGAAAGCCTTTGTTTCATCTCCTAATATCTAAGACCCCAAAGCACAATGAGTACTTAAGATGAACTTACGACAATTTTTCTCATCTGAAGTATCATTATCATGGCAGTTGTTTACACCATTGCAGACAAACTCAAGAGGTATGCACCTTCTATTACTGCAAGTAAATTCCGTGGTGGCATTACAGTCACTGAACAGGCACCCTTCCTCATCACTGTTGTCACCACAGTCATTATAGTGATCACAGCGATAACGATACTGGACACATCGCCCATTGTCACAGGTGAAGGCGGTGGAATGGCAGGTGTGAAATGCTAAAAAGAGGAAAATACATTGAAGAAACCTCTTGATTAAAGCATCATCCTAATTTCTAAAAGAATGCAATCAAATAAAATAGACACTTTGAGTTTACCTTCCAAGGCAAAAGCAGCTGCAAAATGGACTGCATGCAAAGTAAGACAACACTTTAAATTAGTTAGATTAAGCAAAATATGTTGTATACCTTTTTTAACAAATGACATATTTTAAGCAAATGCCAAATTCAGTCCATTTCTCTATCATCTCAATCTAATAGTTTTCCTTGATCGCAGAAAAGCATGCAAATACAGTTTCTTTGGGAAAAGAACTCTTATTATCCCCTCCACAGTCTACTAGAAAAAAAAAGTACCTAATCTCAGAACATCCACTGCGTTTTACTCACCCCATTTGGATAGAAATTGAATATTGGGAGTGATTTTGATGAAATTATTAAATTAATTATCCTTCTGCTATGAAAAGTAATAAAATGGTAAAAATCAGAGTCAGCTGGAAAACATGGCAGAGTGAGAGACGTCCTCAGATCTCTCCCCTTGAAACGACAATAAGCTGAACATCTAAAACTCAACAAAAAACACCCAAACTGCACACCAGCACGTCTGAGCATGGGCTCTGCGCGTAAGAACTACCACAGGTGGCATTGTGCTTATGCCAGGTGTCCCTAGGTGGTCACCTTACCTATTTAAATGTAAATTATGTGTGTATGTATGAGACTAGAACTGCAGGCACTGTTATAAGAACTCATTAAATAATTCACTGATGTCTAGAAAAAAATTAAATTAAAATGGTAACAATCACCTAATGGAGCCCTTAGTTACATACTAAATCATGCTTAACAGGTATCAAGTCTGAAGTTGTGTTTATATATATTGTTTTTCTTACACCTCTCAAGAAACCTAGCAATAGCTCCATTTTACAGATGAGATGTCTGAGGCTATACAGATTGTGTAAATGGCATAACCAGGATATTAACTCAGTATTTTTGCTCCTAACCACTACAGAGGGTACGCTACTCCACAGCATGTACATCAGCTTATATGCGATTTAGCAGAAATGCAGTCTAATTCTCAGACTCAATGTTTTTCAGTTTTAATGGATGCTCAGGCGCATTTCTAACTAACCTATTCACACATAGCAGGATTCTGTACCAAACACCTGGCATAAAGACATCGTTAACTTCTGACAAAGACTCCAAGAGTTCAACTCACCACAGACACTTTCCAGCTCATCACTGCCGTCACCACAGTCATTGCTGTTGTCACATTTCCACTGCTCCAAGATGCAATGCCCATTGAGGCAGGTGAAACTGGAACCATTACACCGTATACCATTGTCCACAATGCAGTGCTTATTGTTATTGGCCAGATACCAGTGGCGCTCCTGTGGACACTGGCACTCGGCACCATTTGGACCTGAAGAAAAGTAGGCCCAGAAAAACCAAAAGATTTGTGTGGCAAACATTCACATTTTCTCCTCCAGAATTGCACTGGCAACAGCTTCTATATTAAATGTGCTATAAGACAAACCATGGAAACTGTTCTCATCAAACTTTTAACTATATTCTGAGACATTCTTCCATCAAGAAGAACAATCATCAATTAAAAAATATGGCTAATTCACCCTAATCTTTAAACAACTACCCCTCATCTATACTGAAGCAATGGAAACCATTCTGCCTTCTTGGCAAAATCTACAAAGCAACAATATCATAAGGCACATCTTCCTATGAATTTGATCTCTATAAAACACACTATGAAGCACATCATCACACATATTACACTTCATATCACCAGTAATACTTCAAACTATAAATAGTACCTCCTAAGAGGAAGAATTAAATCTTTTCACAAAAAAGGTAAGCTCATTGATGGAATTTATATTCAAGTCATGAAGTACCACAGCCAAATCTCATCTTTCTTCCTACCTCTATATCAAATAAGAAAAAAAACCTGTCAAAGTCTTTCTCTACACATACAAACCCCCAAATCTTTTTAAAATTACCCTGAAATCAAGATGAACTTGGATTTTGTTCTATGAGAGCAGAATATTCCTTCACCTTCCTACCAGTTGCCATTATCATTATTACTCTCCTTGATTCTATATTCACGGGCAATGCCTTACCTGGTGCACAAATATGGCTGCAGCCCCCATTAAACTGATCGCAAGGATTGCTGCACTGCTGTGGGTGGTCTTTCACAACAACACGAATGCCCATAAGCCAGAAGGGAAAACTCGTGGTCATCGCAGTTTGACCTGACCCATCATATTTGTTAGCTCGGTAAATTTTTTTTGTGGACCAGTCAGTCCAGTAAATATATTGTTCATTGACAGTCAAGCCAAAAGGACGAAAAATTGTGCTGACAATGATCTCACGTTCCATGCCCATTAGAGTGCTGCGTTCAATCCTGCGCCTAAAACAAAGATTAAAAAAAAAAAAATGCTGGGATCCAAAAAGAATAAGTTCCTCAATTGGCAGCCTAATGCCTGGGCCTAACTGTTCCTTTACACAAGCCCTCAACTTTGTTTTCAGGTAAAGCATGTGACAACTAGAAATGTTTCTTCTGGTGATGGGAGATCTTAATTTGCTTATCAAATAATAGCCTATATAAATCATTGATTTCTAAATATTAATATAACCTACAAGTAATTCTGTAAAAAGGACCATGCTGACATTAGTAACAGGAGAATATTATGAAATAACACATGTAATGCATGGAACTCAGTTTTTAGCACATAAAAGTCACACAATAAAATGTTAATTATTTTTCCCTTCCCACTCCCTTGGCAAATTTTTAAATTTCTCATTTACTGAATACCTTGAGGTATTTACCCAGAATAATCCAAATTTAAACACGAAACATCACTGCTTTGTTTCAAATGAAAAAATGAAATAAAGATCAGAAATAAAGTGTCGCAAGACCAAAAACATAAGAAAACTAGCAAGAAAAATTAAGATTCGTGACATAGACACCAACCATAAAAAACAAAATCATCTCATCTCTTCAACTATTCCATTAGGATGATGAGAATGTGAATAATTTCAGGGGTTCTTGGAGAAGTTACATATAAAATTAGAGTTGACAAAAGTTTCTTAAGGAAAACATCATGAAATTGGCTAAGAAGAAGCTGGCTTGAGAAGAATCTATTTGAGAAGACACCGAATGCTAAAGCCCAGAGAAAACTTAATGTCAGTGTGTATTTAAAAGTCATTCATATTTTATGGTAGTTACATGGGGCCTATAGGTTATAAATTGAGTGATTACATCTGTAATTATAGCTGAAATGAATTCTCTAGCAATGCATCTTTAGATGCCTTTCAATTTATAATTGAATTCAATTTCATGGCATAGATCAATTTTCACAGGTACATTTTACTAAGCTAGAATATATTTCCTATAACTGTGATTCTACATTTTAGCCACATCTATTTGGCACATTATATTTCATCCCATCATGCAACTCTCTCTTTTTTGGAAGTGGGAAAAAACTCCTCTTCTCAACATTCACAAGAATAACCAAAGATACATACAGACTAGCATCTGCCCAGTACAGAAGATCTTCCTCATGGTCCACGGTGAGCCCACTGGGCCAGACCAGGCTACTGTTCACAATGGGTTTCCGGAAATTTCCTCCTAGTGTTGCTCTCTCGATTTTGGCATTAGTACCCCAGGAACTCCAGTAGATGTACCTAGTAGTCATCCAAAGAGAGTCATAATTAATTCACCACGAGGAACTTTGTAATCTTTTTTACTTAAAAAAGAATGGCAGCATTCTTTAACTGCAAACTGACATTAACATAGCAAATGAACCCTACTCTATTCCCACCTACACAACCTGCCCAAAAGGGATTTACTGAGTCAGAGTATTGATTGCCTAGTATGCCACCAACCTTTCTAGCATCACATGGGCTCCTTCCCAGGTAAGGTCACTGTGCATGCTCGTTCTACTTTGAATCTGTAGCTACAGCGTTCAAGCTCTAATATGGTGGCCCTCTATGAACTTAAAAAAATTTCAGGCCCCTCTCCCTCCAGTAACAAGCACACAAAAATATGATAAAGAAGAGGACGGCATACCCTCCACAAGGGTCTAGCACAATAGCTCTTGGCTCTGTAACGCGGGCTATCACAGTGCGCTTAGACCCATCCTCAGCCATGGAGTTAATCGTCTGGTTTGTGTAGTCACTATAATAAATTCTTCTGTTGATCCAGTCAAAAGCAATGCCATCAGTAGTCCCTATATCTGGACAGACACCAACAAACACACATACACAAAGACATTAAAGTCTCAACATGCATTTTAGAATCACCAGGTCATCTATGTGTGTTGATCCCATTGTGTTTACTTCCTTCCAAGATAAGCTATACTTGGAGTGCACTTACCTGAAACAATTATCATGGGAGAACTGATCCCTGCATTCAGGCTGACATAGGAAATCTGGCCATGCCCAGCTTCTAAATTTTGTGTGAAGTAAATCCTGTTATTTATGCTGTCATAGTCTAGAGTCATGACGTGTCTTCCCACACTTATTGCTTGGAAAGGTGTGCTATGATCTTCAGGATCCAGGTGTAAGCTTCTCAAGGAACTCTCCGAGGCAAAGATGAGGTAATTTTCTTTTGGAATGGCACAGCTCTTACCGTCATGATCCAGAGTCCCAAAAACACAGCTACATTTTGGTGTGTGCAGTCCAGGCAGAGCAAAGCAGAGATGGGAGCATCCACCATTATTTTCCAAGCAAGGGTTGTTGTTGACCTCTGCTGGTGACCGGGGCTGGACTTGCTGGTCAAAGATGGTCACATCTCTTAGCCAATTGATATTGTCCCTTATCACTGCTGGTGGCTCTGTGTTCTCTGGTTCCTTGCTAGCTTGGAAGATTTTTTTTAAATTTCTGTCTACCCATATGATAGAATTTCCAAAAACAGTGATGGCATAAGGAGTTGGGTAACGACTACCATAACGAATCACTCTCAATTCCTTCCCCTCGATATTGATCCTTGAAATTACATCTAAAGTGTCATCAACCCAATAAACGTAGCCATTGCTATGGTCCACTGCCAAGCCCCGTGGTGTGACAATGCCCTCTGACACAAGCACAGTTCGATTGGTACAGTCAAGAAAAGAACGTTCGATCTTTGGGGTTTGCCCATAGTCAGACCAGAAGAGGTATCTGTTCTTGGGGTCTACAACAATATCCCTGGGCAAATCCGCTGTGACTCTAAGTAGAACACGGCGGTAGGTGGTATTGATCCTTAGAACTTCTATCAGTGTTTCAGACTGAAAAGCATTGATGAAATAAAGATTTTCTGCAGAAAAATGAAAGAGCATGCTGATGAATGGAAAACCAAGAAGAAAAAAGAAGATACCTCTTCATATTCAGAACAAATATGTGAGGTTGAGGTTTGGCTCATTACATATTGACTTTTCCATGATGATAAATGTCTCACTTTAGACTTAGAAAAATGAATATTTACTCTTAGAATATCAAGAGATCATTTCTTCAGATTTAAAGAAAATGTGCCTATCTTCAGCTTCTAAAGCACATTAGAATTCATAGCAAATGTCAAAACCCACTTTCTACTAAAAGGTGTATTTACCAGAACATCCTGCCTCTTCTACCTGAATGTTTAACGCCTGACTCTTCAGAGACTATAAATATACATTATTATGGCATAATGATGAAAAGAGCAAAGAGTGAGAGCCAGCAGGATCTGTTGATCAATATCACCAAATGCTCTTTGTGCTTAGCATTAACATGAGGCCTTTTTCCTAGTCTTTCTAACCAGTATCAATCTTTTCATCCCAGGGACCTTCTAAAGCCACGAAAACAAAAAGTTCATTTGAGTATTAATGTAAATGCTAGAATAAAAAGTCCATAGTGTGAAGACAGTATAATGAATAGAGAGGAATCCCAAATGGATTCCATGCAGTTGAAAGTCTATTGTTAAACTAGCTACCAAGGCACACCTACTTTATTCCTATATCTGACTCAAAACTGCTCTAGAGTCATCAGGCCAGTATGTAATATTACCGACCTACTCTTTTCATTATCTATATCTAATCATACTAAATGTATATTTCAATCCTTTAATACAGGGTTGGCAAACTTTCTCTATAAGGGCCACATAGTCACTATTTTAGGCTTTGCAGAGCATATGTTTTCTTTCACAAGTACTCAACTCTGCCATCATAACATGAAAGCCACAGATGATACATAAACAAATGGGCATAGCTATGTTCCAGTAAAACTTAAAATAGGCAGTGTGCATTTGGCCCATAGGCCACAAACTATTGACCAATGCTTTATCTATACCCTCAGAAATAATGTAGTAAATTCCTAATCAGGAATGGGATTTAGAAACCCAATTAAAGCCTCATCTAAACCATACTACCACATTTACTATTTACAATCAACTCTTATTATGGTACCTAAATTTTTACAATACATTTTAATTAATATTTCTATGTGATGTCTACTTACCAAGCTTAATAACACAATGATACCTATTTTATAGAATTGTACTATATTCTAAAAATTATAATATATTTGATACATTTGTTTCTCAACGTATCATTAAAAATGAGTGGTAATTCAAAATTAAGTACATGAATCAATACAACTAAGTTAATGTAATATTGAGTCAGGCATTTCAACAGAACTACAATAAAGAAAGTGCCTAATGATCAAAACACTTTTTATACATTAACAAGAGGAAGCAATTAAAAATTTGACAACTAAAATTGCTCAGCTTTAAAATAAATAATTGTCATTTCATGACTTTCATTATATTTTAATATCAGAAAAAAAAACAAATATGTAGCATATATAATATTAGACTAAACTTTACAACATAAAATGAAATGATAGAAATACAAAAACAAAAAGCCTTTTCAATAAAATTACTGTACAGTTTACCCACCTGCTACCCAATCCACTGCAATACCCCGCACTCCATTTTCTCCAATCCCATATGTAATGATGTTTGTAAAACCAGATCCATCTGGTTTGATTCTACGGATTGCATTATAAGATTTCTCAGAGATGCTAAAATCACACCAATAAATAAAGCCAGAAGATACATCGACATCCACATGCAGTGCATTTCGTCCTGGAACATTTAAAAAAAGATCATTAAATAAGGCTCTAGCTGGAACTAGAACTTTTAAATACCTGCCCTTCCTCTCAAACCCTCATTCCCAAGCCCCTGCTTTGACTATGCCCCCATTACAAAATAAAACCATTTGTTTCCCAGTTGCAACAAGCACACCCACCACCCAGTTCTTGGTTTCTCTCACATTTCCTACAGTAAGGAGCACTGGCTCCTGGGAGAAATGGCTGATTATAGTTTTGGAGTGGGAAAGTATGTGGTGATCCTGGAATATCTTACTATACCCAGAAGCAAGGGAGCACTCAAACACAAATGGAATCATGTCAAAAGCCATATGCAGCCACTTCAAGAAGAACTCCCTGGCCAAAATGGATAACTGGAGCATCAGAAGAGTAAATATGTTAAATGATTTATAACATATTGAGTTAAAAAAGTAAAATCTTGAGTCCACACTGATAATAACTGGGTGATTAACTGGGTAAAAGGACAGCTCTCCTAGAAGAATATTATCTAATAAATGTAGAAGAGATGATAGAACAAGAAAACCATCATTTTTCAATCCTAATTAAATAATCCTTTCAGTCAAGGATCATCATGGATGGCTGCTAAGACCAATGGGTAAAAGGCACTTGGGGAATAAGATATTCATAGAGTGTCAGAGTGACCCCAAAGATTGCACACAAATTACAAAGCAAAGAAACATGCTTTTAAAAGTCAGGGATTTCACTGACACCACCTTAACCAAATACAGTGCATAAATCTTGATTATATTTTTGATGGAACAAAACAACAGCTATAAAAAACATTCTGAGGCTAAATGGAGAAATATAAATATGAATATTAAGTGACAATGCCCTTAGGAGATACATTCTAAAATATGTAGGGGTGAAATATCATGATATCTGCAATATATTTTTTAAAAGTTCATTAAAAATGTATGCATATATATGTAGGTATACACACATAACACAAAAAACACACAGAAATCAAGACCTCAAATGTGGTAAAATGTTAACAATTGTTGAACCTACGCAAGAATATAAGAATGTTTACCTCACTTTTCAACTTTTCTGCATTTGAAATTTTTCAAAATGAAAAGCTGGGAGGAAAAACTATTGATTTTATAATAATTTACAAAATGGTAACTTAGATGTATAACTTTTTAGATACGGGAAAACAATGAGTCATGAGTACATGTGAATATGGTCACGAAGCAGAAACATGTGTGGTGTCAGAACACTGACTCCTTTCACCATAGGTTTTCCTGTCTCTTCTGACCATTCTCCAACCCCTTCATTCCCTTCATCCTCTTTTCTTCCCTTGCTACCTTCTATTTCTATCATTAACCTGTGGCATACTCCTTGTGATGCTCCTAAAAACTTGTGGTAACATACGTCTAGAAACCTCTCGGCTCATGTAGGAAGCAAGCGATCACTTTATATATTCACATCATGCAAGCATAAAGTGCTGCAAAAACACAGTTATTAAGGAGAGATTAATACTGTCAACTCATTTATTTTGACTCATCAAATATATATTAATAAATCAGATTGGGAATTATGTCATTATATTTAAAAAACTAATATACTTCTCAGCTGACACTTATTGGATTTCGTTATCCAATGTCACCATAAAAAATAATTAATTAATATAAAAAAAAGTAATATACTTCTACCCTAAATCTCCATGAACAGTTGGAAATAAGGTTCGACTCTACCGAATACCAACTGTGTAATGCTTCTTGCAATCTCATGCTACATTCTTCTGTTTTGCTCTAGGCCTGTCATTCTCAGTGTTGTCCAGGAACCAGCAACATCAGCATGCCCTGGGAACTTGTTAGGAATGCAGATTCTCTAGCCCTACCTTAGACTACTAAATCAGAAAATCTGGGAGTGGGGTCCAGATCTGTGTTTTAAGAAGCCCTCCAATTCTGATACACACTGAAGTTTGAGAACCACTCAAGGTTGAGCCAATTTAAAGGGAAAGACAAGCTTCATTATGCACTGAACCCAAACAAGAAGAAATGCTTTCTGGCACCCAGGATTTCAACGTGGCACCAGATGTAGTCAAATACCACTTATATTGGAGTTGGCATACCTTGGCCTGCCACTGGCACCATGGCTTCTGAATGATCTGACAATTCCAAGCTAAAGCCTCTGATTGCAGACAGCATTGAAACAACAATAAAAGAGCTATATGGAGAGCAGCTCTGATGATCAGGATTGAGTTTAAATCCAGTAGCACAGGCGCACGAGAACAGTCCTCCTGGTACAGGCAGGCAAATCTGCTGACAGGCATTCACATTGTTGCTACAGCCATTCGAGGATTCGGCAGAATCTAAATGAAATCAAAATCAGGGTTACTTTTGGCCCTACCTACCTACCTCTCCATTTCACACTGTTAAAACTGAGTCACCAAATAATTCATTATAAAAATTAATAATGAAATACAGTATTTGAGTTAACAACCTAACAATAATATTAAAGAGACTAGAGCTTATACAACTAACACCTAAAGATATGAAAACAGGACCACAACCATTTTATAACAGTTAGAGAATGAAGCATTAATTGTATTTCTTCCACAAATATATAAGAATTAGAAAGGTCAGTATACAAATTCTAATTTTTTTTTTGCCTTCTTAGCCTATGTACTGGCATTTAAATTTTTATCAGTTTAATTATATGAGCAGTAATGTGATGGGCATTTGTTATAAAGTTTATTAATGGG
>CM053503.1:121866290-121881849 GCA_028627145.1 Eidolon dupreanum
ACAGAGATTTTTCACATCTATTTTCTGATTTGATAGTTATAACTACATGGAGCAGTAGGTCAGGCAAACATCATTGTGCCCATTTCATTCATACTGAAGTGGGAGTTTAAGTAAATCAATCAACTTTTCTTAGGTGGCAGTGTGAAGAAAAGGGTCCTAAACCTCTTTCATCCCTGTGTGTGATATTCTGGTCAGGGGCACATATTTAATGCCTAACTGGACCATTACACAGGAGTTGGCTGACCCCGCATTTAACATCTTCACCAACAATTTCTGCAATGAGGATGGGAAATGTGCTCCATACAATCACAGAAGATAACAAGACTGGATGGGGCAAAGAGTAGTGCTGTTATAGCAGAACAGATAACAAGCCTTAGTCAAAATGGCTTGGTAAACTGAAAAAGAATACAAAAGAATGAAGTTCGCAGTGGGAAATGACAAGTTGTCTGCTTCTGGAAGAAAAACCAACTGCAGACATAGCTGATTGGATTTCATTCCAAAAACTTGTCCCAAGTGCTTCCTCTGTGCCAGAATCTGAGCTGAGCGCTGGCAAGAGAGAAAAACGAGGTCTGGCTCACTGCCTTACTGGACAAGGGCACTCAGCAGTTACATGAGCAGGTTGTGCCCTTGAAATGGCAGAAGTTCCAGAAGCCTAGAGCAGGAGTCTCCAACCCCTGGGCTACGAACCAGTACCAGTCTATGCCTGTTAGGAACTAAGCCATATAGCAGGAGGTGAGCGGCAGGTGAACAAGGGAAGCTTCACCTGTATTTGCAGCCACTCTCCAGTGCTGGCATCACTACCTCAGATCATCAGGCATTAGATTCTCATAAGGGCACCAGTCTCCGGTGTCAAAATAACTGGGGACCTCTGGAGAGCATAGAAAAAATAACCTTGTAGGGAGTTCCTGAAGGGGCAATCTGGACCAGATTAGCTGATCAAGCTCAGCAGAAGTGTTTGGAGTTCCTCCTCTAGGCCAGGGTACTAGGCTGAGCAGTGATCTAACCTATTTGCTGTGGTTTTATGAAGACAACATGTCTCCATCATGAAAGCAGGTCCAGTGATGACGGCTATGGTCTAGCCAAGGCTAGAGAGAAGTGGCTCAGAATGGTGGAGGTGGCAGAAAAAGGGTGGACCTGAGGAAAGAGGCAGAGGACAAATTACCAGGGTTTTGTGATGATTAAATAAGGACGTGGTTATTAAAGTGAAGGAGAAATATAAGGGATCTAGCCTAAGAGAAAGGATGAAGAATCACACCACTAACAAGCTCACAGATTCAGGAGGGCAGAGCGGAAGTAGAAATAGGAAGGGAGGAAGAGGGTGAGTACTGTGTGGGCCGTGCTAAGTTGTATGGAGAAATCACACCATGTGATAAGAGCTTCCTCAACGTTGTACACATGCATCAAAATTTGTAAAGTGCTTTCACATTCATCACTACTTCCTTTTAATCGCCAAAGTTTATCACTATTAGAAGTACATTTTAAGAGTGAAAGTTGTACTTGTCAAACTGATAATGAACTGAAAACCAAAACTACTACACAATATTATGGAGGGTACCAACGTCAAAGATAGATTTGAAAGCACTACTATTTAAAAAGCAAAAAAGAGACTAACACATTCAATTCCATACTCAAAGCAATATTTAAATTGATCCATAATTATTATTGAGCACCTTCTATCGGCCTAGTCCCAGTTCAGCTGCTTAAGCAAAGCAATGAAAATCAAATATTATTTCTACAAATAAATGAAATTATATAGTTTCTGCTTCTTATTGCAGGATGTAATGAACTCAACCTTGGAGTTTAAAATTACCAGTATAGGGAGTTTTCACACATGTGCAACTATGTTATGATATTAGAGAATAGTATGTAGCTATGAGGGAAGGCTGAGTACAGAAGTTTGCTATATATTTTTTTCTAAAGTCTCTATTATTGGAGAGCCTAGACAACATTCAAAGAAAAGCATTGCTATCACTAAAACATGAAAGAAATGGCTCTTAAAGGACAAATGAGAAATAATAATGGAATTACTTTATCTTGAAGGAAAACATTAATAAATATTTTTCTATAAAAAACTATGCACCTATTGTAAAGACCTGGACTTCAACTAGAGCAAAATTTGCTCAAGGGAAAGAAGTTGTTGGGAGAAGGGGCAATAAAACACTGGTCACCAAGAGAGATTGCTCAAGAACCACTGCCAGACAACTCAGAACAGTAGTGTCAGCCAGGCAGGCTCAGCATGAAGAGCAGCAGACTATAAGGGTGTTCATACCACTCCCCGGCTGGTGACCGCCCAGTAGAGCTTCTGCTCCTCGATATCAAGGGTGAGAAACTCCAGGTGTTCAAGGTTCCCAGTGAAGAGCGTCTTTGGCGATGTGCCATCCATGTTAGCACTTGCGATCTTGGCAGGAACCCCACTGTCAGTTCCATGGTCCGACCAGTACAGTTTCCTACAACCATGAAAAATGCCAGCATGTAATAAAACAGAGAGCAGATTAGAGTGAATGGCGTGAAAATGTGTATTTGTCAAGATGCACACAATTCAATGGAGGAAGCCTGACACATTGATACCTTGTTAAATACAATGTGGAGGAGTACTTAACCAGTGTTCTTTCAATGTCTGTATATTTCCTGGTTATTATTGGGGTAGAAGCCATTTTAAATGGTATCTAAACCAGGAAATTAGCATCTTCCATCGGTGGGTGATCCGTGAGCTTGGTCAGACAGGTGGAAAGCTTATGACTAAGAAGAAGCCTACATCAATAGTCAATCCCTTTTGAAGAATTATATACTTCACAGTACCCTGGGACAGACAAAGCTAATGAAAATGTTGTCAGGTACCTCACTGCTCACCTCTCAGGCTTCTTATTTATAATTCTCCAAATCATCATTTACTGCAAGATCAGATACTTTCTTATCTATTCTGATTTCTGTGATGAAAAAGGAAGAGTTTTGAAATTTAATGCAAAAAACAGGAGAAAGAATGAGTGATGTTTTTCTGAGAGTAGAATCCCATTAACATGCTGATATCTTTCTCTTCTTTTTTTGTTAAAAGCTGGACTACAGTCCTGCCTTCCTTGCAGTTAGTGTGGCCATGTGACTAAATTCTAGCTTACGGAGTGTGAGCAGAAGCGATATGTACTATTTGTAGGCCTGGCCCATAAAAACTGTAGGGCACATTCCTGAATGCCCTTTCCTTTACAGTTCAAAAGATGTCAACACCCAGAGTGACCTCGAAAATCTCCTACTGAAGACCCTATCAGCCTGGGTCCCTGAATGGTTATGTAGAACTTCCTCCCACCCTTTCCCCAAGTTCCAAAACAAATAAATTTCCTTTGAGCCATTATATATTTTGGAGTTTGTTTCAATAGTTAACTGATCCTAACTAATAGACCACCCAATAATAGGAGCACAATAAATAATTATTTAGTGAATGAAGAACGAATAATGAATGAACTTGAGTTTCAAAAGTGGGACATGAAATCTAAGGTGGTCCTTCTTCTAGAAAGAATAACTGAAAACTAGGACAAGTAAGCAAGCATAGACTAGCATTTGAGCTTTTAGTACCCTTTGAGAATTGGGTTTCATTTTTATTTGAAGATGAGAACTAATACATACTAGTTCTTCTGTTCCCTTCGAGGCCTGAGAATCTGCTCACTTTCAAATAGTAAGTCAAAATCTATTTGAAATGAGATGACTATCTCTTGTTTAAAAAATCAATGCTCATATTATACAAGTTATTATTATAGTTTATAATACAGTATAAGATCAATAAAATGAATAACTGATCAGACCAGAGGATTCTAGTCTATGTCTATTTGCTCTCCCTGCCCCAGTTTCTTCCATTCCAATCCTGACCAATCTTTCCAAAATACAGATTTAGTTCTATCACTCTCTTCCTGCAAATTCCCTGCTGGCTCCTTATTTCTCAAAAGAATAAAATAAAATAAAAAGAATAAAAATAAAAGCATGACAGTAAAGTATGTCCATGATTTCTCCCCAAATGACTTTAAGCTACTGTATTTCCCATCTGGTTAACTGCCCCCTATTCTAACCCTCTAGTTCTAGCCCTCTACACAATCACACTAAATACCACCATGCTTCTGCACCTGCAATGCTCACTTGACTTCAAGTATCACTACCAGTTGCAATCCATTCTCCACCTACTGGAAACCTCCTCATCCTTCAAGATCTATTTCAAATGTTATCTACTCCCTTAAAGCTTCCCTCACACATTCAAAGTCAAAATGTATTGCCCATTCTTATAATTCTATTTTAAAAATTTCTGAAATTCTTGCTTATTCAGAATTTCCAGTCCAATGTTATTAACCTGAAGAACACAGAACAAAACATATATTATATCTTTCACATTAAATATAACAGAGAGCTTTCTTTTCCTCACTGAGATCTATATTTTTAAAATGTTGGTTATGAAATCAGAAAATGTCCTAAGTTTGAAATCTTCCAATTTATCAAACCATAACATTTACAAGAAAGGTGCTGTATAAAAGGCAGGATCCATTTATGAACGCTCACCCATTAGCAGGATCAATAGTTATGCCAACTGGAAAACCAACTCCAAGAGCTGTCCCATCATTGGTAATAAGTGTTTTTGCATATCTGACATCTCCCCGGAGTGTTAAAACCTATAACATAAAATCACTTATTAGAACTGAGTTTCATAAGGGGAAAACAAAGGAAGCTGAGACGAAGAACTTAACACACACAACTAATTCCAAAGCATGATTACGGATGAATGAATGGGAGAGACGGTGTGAGGCTCAGCTAACTCTTAATTGCTTTTCAGGGCTATGAGGAAATGAGCTCAATAGAAAATGAAAGAAAAGCAAAATTGTGTCTTAAATTTATATTTCCAATTCATCTAAAATTTCAGGAGGAGGAGATGTGTATGAATAAAAGAAAGATTCAAATGGGTGAACAAAAAGAATCACTGCCAGAGAGTAACTACAAATGCCTTTCAAATAAATGGCTTCGGAAAAAGATAAAAGAAAACTTTAGAAGACAAATGGGAATCCCAAGGCTCTCCTGCACCCCAGTGACTGGCATATAGTACCCAGTGGCCCATCACTACAAACACAGTCAATCAAATAGTAAATTTGTTCCAACAGCCCAAGTGAGTTAAAACACAAGAATCCAAATCCGTGTCCTGCCAGATCTGACTAAGTAAATTCACCCCTCTGAACTTGGTGTCTTTATCATTAAAATGTGGATGATAATGGCATCTTCTGCTTAGAGCTTACAGGACTATGAGATAATACATGTAAAGCACTTACCACAGAATCTGGCAGAACCTGTGTTTAATAAATATTTCCTTATTTTTTATTCATTTATTGGGCACTTAACTATGTACCGGACATTACATAATAAGGATTATTGGATTTAACCCTCAAAATAATCCTGTAATATAGATACCATTATTATGCCCATATAACAGATAATGAAAAAGAAGGCTAGAAAAAAAAGGCTTTCCCAATGTTATCTCCTTGGAATTATTATTGCTAATATTGTCATAATCACAGGATTAACAGGACCCTGACATGTCACAGAAAAATACAGTTTACTGGATTAGACTCAGTTTCTTACAGGAACAAGGCTATTTTAAAATAAACCTGAGACAGTCTGAGAGGAGAAACAACTAGTGAGAAATTAGAAAATGCCTGTTGATTTGCATGGAGGTTTGTCTGTAAAATTGTTTTTCAATGCAAAGTTATTTGTGTGTCAGTGTTTGTTTCTCTGCCCTCTCTGTCTCTATATGTCCCACCACCCCACACTCCACCCCCCACCCCACCCACCCACACCCACACACACACACACACACACACACACACATCAACACACACCTTTTTCCCTCCTTGCCTTTCTCTCTAAATTTTTACCTCTCCTGTCTGGTATTTTACTTTCTCTTCTACTTGAACTAAGATAATTTCTCTCTTTTCAACTTGACTCTTTCTGCTATAATTTCTCTCCCTATCTTAGGCCTAAAGAGCTCTTTAGTTCAAAGGAAAGTTCCTTTCTTGTTTTTTAAAATATATCAAGCTCTCTCTCTCACACACATAACAGAGATTCTGGAGGCTTCAATTTTCAGCTATAAAATTGCCTTTAGTGAATGGGCACACAGCTACCCCTAGTGGAAAACAATTTCTTAAATGTTTCTCTTATTTTCAGGTTGGAATTAGATGAGAATTACTCTGATGGTGGAAGGGATATTATACAGGTAAACAGTAAGTGAACGCTATTCTTGTTTTCCTAAGCAACCTAACTTTCTCTTGGATGAATAACAATTGACAACACCAAAGGAGAAACCAATAAAAACACTAAAAAGGCAATTTACCTTTGGATCATTATTCTCTTTATGGATATTCTAAATATATTGATGATGAGGGAAACAGGGCACTGTATTCACAGGATACCTGAGTGTCATGAAATACTTTTACTTACTGAGCTTTTAACCCCAGATAAGGAAAGAAAGTCTCTTAAAAGTTAAGTAATTTCTCCAAGGTCAAACAGCCTATGAATAGAAAAAACACATCACTGTCCTCAGTCACAAAATGCATCTTCATAACTCAGGGTCTCGAATAAAGTATTTTTCTCTGTCTCAGTTCCCTTTTGCTCATCATTGGATGTTCAGGACTAACCATGGGACTGATTCATAGAAAGCGTTTACTAGGGTTTGTTGAATGAATAAATAAATGAGCAAGCAAGCCAGACTCAAAGCCATGTCTTTGAACATATACATGCGCGCGCACACACACACACACACACACACACACACACTCAGTTACTTTTCAGCCAGTGCCTTTTTATTCTACTTGCTGGAGGAGACACATTCCTTCTTTTCCCTGCTTTTGGAAAACAATTACTCGAAAAGGAAAGATCCCCATTTACAAAGCAAAAGGCAAAGAGATAAAAGAGAAGCATATTAATTGTCATTTGGAATTAAGGTAGCCTTGTACTGAGTGGTGTCTAGAGATGTGAGTTTGGTATTAAGGGTCTTAGGCTATAAATATTGCCTATATTTTCATGGGAGGGTGAGATTTTTAGTTGAAATTATGAAAAATACCTTCTGTCACTGTTGAAGGGGGTTAAAACAGGCTGGATTGCTGGAGTTGTGGTTCTTAACAAGGCAAAGTTAGAACATAAGAATCGGGCAGTGAAGCTGACTGTTTAAGCCAAATTCTTAACTTCTGTAGCTTTCAGGTTCTTATCTAAAACAAAGGGCCTCCTAGTTTCCCCTCATGTTGAGTTGATGGTCCTACCTAATTTGATATATCCTGAGGATACATTAGCATTTGTGCATATTGCAAATGTCCTTCTCATTGTGAATGGTTACACTTGCCGGCCCTTCGGAATGTTGTGAAGATTAAAATTAGATGATGTTTGTGAAAGACCTTGTACACTGTAAAGCACTGTCTGAGGGGTACTCCTCCTAGTGAATCTGCTCTAAATTAGCCACTTGGCTGCTGTGTACCTTCCACATCTTTCTGAATGCCCCAGAGCAACTAACTTACTAGCTGATGCCTGACCCAGAGCAGTGGATTGTCACTCTACTGGATAGCTATCCCTGCTAACTGTGCCTCTCAAGATCCTCTCTTTGTTTCAGGAATTTTCACTTTTAAAATTATGAATTAATAATCCCTTACATGTTTTAACCTTGTCCCAGAGTGGAGAAAATCAATACTAATCAAGTTACTTCTGATGACTTCATGTGATTTCATACCTGCACCCCATCTAAAATTTCTTCTGAGAATTGGAGCTAACAAACAATTATCGCAAAGAGGAGAATATCAAAGAAATTAGAATCAAGTTTCTACTTTCTGTTTCACTGTTAGAAAAACTGCACTGGAGCCATAGAAAGATTTCTATCTTAGAACAGAGGTAAACTATATATTTGGTTTAGGACTAAAATAGCATTGAAGATTTGATGAGAAAAGAGTGAAAATTCTTTATCTACTATGCACTTCCCTTTATGCTGAATTCCTTACAAAATTTTCTATTTGTCTTTTTGTATATTTTTATAAAATATCTAAAATCCTTTTATAGGAATAAGTTAGTATTGATACTTAAGAGGAAACAAAAAAAGGCAGTAGAAAGTTCCAATAATTTCTTTTTAAGCTGGTTTTTCTTCTTAAACTTCAAACACTTCAACAGCTAATATTAATGTCTCTTTGCTTTTGCTTCTGCTTTAAATAATTTCAAAACCCATGAGAGCATTTCCTGAAAATAGATTTTACATGAATCAGAAACCAGCGTTTGTGTAAATAGTACTATAGAATCATTACCTCAATTGACTGAGTTCCAGAATTAGTGTAATAAAGGTTTCTTGATATCCAGTCTAAGGCTAGGCTCATGGAAGAGCCCAAATTAGATAGAGGAATAAACACTGTCCTGTTGGTTCCATCTGTCTTCACTCTGTGAATTTTACCCTGAGAAGAAAGACAAAGGAGAAGTAAGCTGTTTCAAGGCCACAGCATCTAAGTGAAAACACTTTCTTCACTGCAACTACTGCCAGCTACCATGTTTCGTTAACACTCTTCGGACTCGCAGAAAAGGCAAAGGTTCGGCACCATTGGGTGGCCTCGCTGTGTATAATGCTAATGCCAGCAGCACTTTGAAAACACTGAATTTTAAGTGTCACAGGAATACATAACGCTCAGCACTCAGAATACCTCTGATATAGGCCAAAGTCATAAAAATAACCCAAGTCACAGGCTCATATTAGGAGACCAGGAGTGTATTTTTCATAGTGGTAACAAGTATCAAACATGAAGATCTTCCCTCTCTTCCTCATTTGTATTCTCTTTGCCCCTTCTGCACCCTCACGGGTTTCTTTCCTAAAAAGTGAGGAAGGGGGCTCAATGGGAATGGCAATGGAACTGGAGAAGTGATCTTTGTATCCTGGAGGCAAAGATTCTGGATAAAGGCCCCAGCAGCCACATCGAATGCTTTCCTGGAATTCCCTTAGGGAACTACTGCTTTTTGTATTGAGCTATGATCATTTTTATGTTAGTCTAACACAAGTTTACACCCTCTTAAGAACAACTTTTGTGACTGCTGTTTTCTACAGTTGGAAGCAATTAATTCAGTGCAGGACTAACAGCAAGCACTTAATTAATACTCGCTGAATGAATAAGAAATATGCAATAGATTAAATGTACTTATTATTCTAAAGCTAAAGAGTATTCCAATCTTTGCTCAAAGACAGCCTCCCATTTATATCCCTCACTGAGTCAAAAAAAAAAAAAAAAGAACTTGGTGGTAAATTCTTTATTTCTGGACCATTCCTTTAATTCACTCAGCAAAAGTTTGCCTATAAGAAGTCACTAGTGCAGGTTCTTTGAGGGCAAGTTATATACTTTGCATGTTATTCAAAACTTACTGGATTTTCAACCCAATAGATGAATTCCTCTGAGTCATCAAATTCAACATCGTAACCATTCTGTATCCCTGATATGGGAACCATCGCATCATTGCTCTTCACCTCAGGATTAAGGGAGATTCCAAAAATTACACTGCGTCTTACAGTTATTAAGAAAGGTTGATCATCTGTGAAAATAGCAGAATATCAGTCAAAATTATATCCCACTATTCCCAGACATGTACAGTAATGGAACAGAGTGGATTGTTACCATCATGGGACAAAATGCCATTGCAGCAATAAATACAAGGCATGGTAGATATTTTATTGGACAACCCAGGGCCTTCAGTTAGATTTCAGTGGGTGCTAGATCACGAGGCGTCCAACACCACACACAGTGTTTCTGGACTTTCCCAAGGCAGACCAGTATTTACTTTGCTCTTCATTAATCCCTTACTTACACTGATAAACCATTCACGTTTGCTAAGCATCACAGTCAAGAAGTTCTTCCATTTCTACCCACAGACAAACTTCATTAATACTGAGCTGCTTAGGGGAAAGGAGAGTTGGATTTTGCCAAGAAAAAAAATGTATAAACTATTCTTGGTGAATTACTCTTTATTAGTTTTAAGTGTGTTCAGAAAATAAAACTACAAAGCATTGTCGAGTGTTTATTAGAGACTTTAATTACTAAATAAATCAAATTTATAATCCCACCAGTTGCTTTTTGACTATATTCTAACTCTCAAAAGGCAATGACTATGTCTAATTTACTTACTATTATGTCTCGAGAGCCCGGCATATTATAGTTGTCTAACTGAATGACCAAATAAATGAATAAACAGATGAATGCATAAGTGAATATGTAAACAGTGTCTTCTAGAGTTCTCAAAGTATCTGTAATTTTTAACTTAAACATCTTCATAATATCTTATTCAATTAATTCACTTAGCCTCCTAAATAGATAATAAGAAGTCTTATTTCAAAGATAATCTTTATACTAGCTGTTGTACCATTATCAAAAAAAATCTAAATTAATGAAATTCAAGAGTGGGATTTTATTTTTTAATTCCTCTCTAGGAAAAGGATAACTTTGGAATGTGAGTTCTGTGTTATTAAGACACATATATAAGATATATTACATATTAAGATAAAATATAAAATGATTAATCATTGCAAAATTTTCATGGGCTAAAAATGTTTTATTATTTTGATAATCTTGGAAGCTTTACATCTTCAGCAGGACTATTTTGACATTTTTTTTCTTTTCTTATTTTCACATATTATTAGCTTTTCCTTGTTCCTGGTATTTTTATTACTGAGAAATAACTCAGAATTTATTAACCTAGTACACATTCAAAGAAAATTTTGCAACTATTAATGCTCTTTGATTTTCAAAGTTCTACAATATATAGCATTTAGTTTTTCACAACTAGCCTGTAAAGTGTTTTCAACTGAGGCCAATGACTTACAGGGGCTATTTAACTTCTGCAAGAAACAATGCAGTAAGAGATTAACTCACAGGCCCGTCCTCTCTTGGCTGCTCCACATTGCCTCTCTTCTGAACTGCAATAACCATAATAATCACCCCCATTTATTGAGAATATCTGCCACACACTATTCACCAGGCAAATATTATTTCACTTATCTCCCTAAAGCCTCATAACCCTGTTTGTTAGTTGCCATCCTCATACCCGCCCCTCCCCAAACCCCCCCCCCCACACACACACACACAACTTTCAAATGAGGCACAAAGAAATTAGGCAGCTTAACCAAAGTCACACGGCTAAATCTCTTGGATTTATTTGTTCCAAAACCAATATTCTTAGTCACTTCTTTGAAAAAAGTGCAGGCAAGGTGCTACTTATTGAATATCAATTACCACTCAATTCATTTGACTTATAGCAATTATACAAAATAAAAGCTATGAGTTTCACATGTACCTTGAAATTATAGAAATATATTTAATTATTTATTGATTTTCCTCTTAAAGGAATTCTCAACCAAAACTCTGTTTAGGACATAAAAAACTTTTCATTTCTCATCAAACATGGGCTTTCTTGATTCCTCTGAGGAGCTCTTCTCTCAAGCACTCCCCTAAATCTACTCCTTCATTGGCCGTTTCTCTTTCCTGAGGATGTATCTCAGGGCCGTTATCTGCTCACTGCCAGCATACCAAGAGGGCCTATCACCAATAAACACTTGTGAGCAATGGAACAGAGGGTTGGGTATCATTTAACGCTGTACTGCTGGAAAGTATGAGAGCCAAGGTGAAGGATGATGCCAGAGAAGCACTAGAAAGGAAGTGACCACTGAGACAAGTGGCCTAAAAGGGTGCTTGAAAAGTGCTCTGTAGGAAAGAAAAAAAGGAGTGATTTTATGACAGTGTACACCTTTAAAGGAGCAAGTGGGTGAAAAACACAGGACCGGTGGAGCAAAAACAATAATGATGATGATGATGGTGGAGGAGGAGGACTTGTCATTCACTCAACATTTACTGATGCCACTGTGTGCCACAGACAATAAGTACACGTTGACTAATCAGGTGGAAGCTCTACTCTCAACAAACTTTGCTTCTAGAGGTCAAAGTATAAGGGCCCTTATAATTCCTGATGATAACAGCCAGAAAGGAGTAAGAACAGAAGAACCTAGGGGTGAATGGAAAGGAGTTTAGGAGGAGGCGATGTTTAAGCTGTCCAAGGTCAGTATGTCTCACTCTTCTGAAATGAAAGATCCTTTGTTCACTTTTTTTTCATGTCCTAATTCCATTAAGATTAGTGTTAGCAGAGCAGTGAAGAGACAACAGTCAATAATGGGAAATTTATGTCCTAATTAAAGGGTGGCATTTACGGCTCCAAACTTAGATCTTCCTTAACTCAGGGCTTGCACAAATTGACCAGCACTGCAACCTTTCCTAGAGTATAGGCAAGGAGGGTTTTCTTCTTCTTTTGCACATAATCACTGAAGCAATTGTCTTGTATCTCTCAGACTGAGTCAGAAAACTATTTTGGATGTAAGGTTAAGGGATGTTGGTGAGATGTTAGATATTTCAGATATTTAACAAATACTATTTTAACGGTTATTGAACATGTAAGTCAAGTAAAATGTTTTCATCTATAAAAGTTAACAAGTCTTCTAAACTTCTTGTTGAAAAAATGTGCAAAGTTTTTGTAGTCAACATATATTGACACTCAGTTACCCAACTAGTACTCAGAAACCAGTTGGGAGATACTGGAAAAGTTCCACGTCAGCAAAGTCAGCTCATGGAAAATCCACTAGTGGAATTATTTGTGAAACAACAAAAGGTACTATTCAGAATTAATATTTATCAATCACCGTCAGATAGTAATACTGATTACACCACTCCCAATGCACAGTTCAACAATCTTTGTATGGTGAAAGAGTGCTTTGTATCCAAAATGTCTATAGCCCAGTTTAATCTTCTGCTGAAAGACTCTGGGGACACACTAAATTATACAATGTCAACAAGGATTAGACACATAATAACTCTCTGAAGAAAAGTGGAAAATGCCAATCCTTTTGTAAGTATTACCAATAATTAAAATCTTTCATCATGAAGGTATCATTACAAAATATTACATGCTGATAGAATAAGCCTACATCTGCATAATTTGTAAACACCATAAATTTCCTGGATTTGGTATATATTTAATGAACTAAATTTTCCTCTAAATTAGGACTCTATTTTTTCTTAATTTAGGAATTTTTTGTCATTAAACTTTTAATTTTAACTTATCCACAGCCATTTTTATGAGTATCAAAGCACATTCACTCCTCTTTATTAAGAAATGAAAAATTTGAGCTTAGTGCAGAATTTGGAACTTTCTTTTGTCGTAGCTTGTTTTGTGAGGTAAGAGAAAATGTGAGAGTAAAGAATGCTGAATCACATCCACACATAATATTAGCTCCATATACAGAAACTATATTACAACTGAGGGGCTCAATTAAATCACCCCAGATATCACGCACTCCCCACAGATACCTGCTGAATCACAGAGAACACAGCACACATTCCGTCAGCAAGTGGTTTAGAGCTTACAATGCTTTGCGTAAACTATGGTAAGCTCCACCTTCAGGGCACACTTAAAGGGTATACTGTACCTCTCAAGCAGGTCACAGAATCATGTGAGAGACTCCATCCCGAGGCACAAGCACAGGAGTAAAGCTGTGGCCTCTGTGAGGAAAGCAGGCATAGTTGGCTGCAGGGGGCAGAGGCACATGAATTTATGTCTGCAACAGAAAAAGAAGAGAAGTAAACATTGCTGAATGGAAACCTCACACACACACTAAAACGCACAGAACAAATGAATAAAGAAAATGTGAGATATTATACACACACACACACACACACACACAGTAGAATATTATTGAGCAATAAAAAAAGAAAGAAATCTTGCCATTTGTAGCAACGTGGCTGGACCCTGAATGCATTAAGCTAAGACAGAGAAAGATAAATACTATATGATCTCACTTATACAGGAACTCTAGAAAACAATGAACTCACAGAACAGATTGGTGGTTGCCAGAGTCAGGGGGTAGTAGGTGGGCAAAGTGGGTGAAGGTGGTCAAAAGGTACAAACTTCCAGTTATAAGATAAATAAGTCCTGGGGATGTAATATACAACTTGATGGTTGTAGTTAACAATATTGTGTTATATATTTAAAAGTTGCTAAGAGAGTAGATCTTAAATGTTTCATCATAAAAAAAAAATAGTAACCGTGTGGTGATGGATGTTCACTACAGTTATTATAGTGATCATTTCACAATATATATATCAAATGGTGTTGTAAACCTAAAACCAATACAATGTTATATGTCAGTTATATCTTAATTTAAATTAATAAAATTTTAAACATGTACAAAGTCATGTTGTTATTGTCCTCCCAGAGGTTCCCCAGTATTTGGAGACATAGATACATTAAATTAGTTCTGTTGGTTTGGATTTTTTTTCCTAAACTACTTTACTGTTCCCTAATTTCATGGGTTCAACATCAAGTTTTTAAGAGGCATAAGAGGGAGGAGTGACTTGCACAAGACTGCAGATCAATCCAGTCTATAATCAGGTTATGAACAAACACCCACAAGGTAACCCAAAGCTTAGTATAGCAATATGATGCTACATATCTACCTCTCCTTGCCTGCCATAAAAGAGATCTTTTTTATGAATGAAACCAAGGCATGTTCTCCTTATGTGACCTTGACATTTACCCACTGTTGTCCAAGTTTTGGTGAGATAAGAATTTTTTTTTTTATTAATGACATGTTTGTGTGTCTCTGTTCCTTGACAAAAGGGATCCTGTGTGCATCCCAAGCTCACAGGATATTCTTCAAATCTTATATGTTTTTATTATATATATCTTGTTAGATTAATCCATTCATTCATTCAAAAAATGCTAAGTCTTCACTTACATACCAAACATCATGCCAAGCTCTGGGAATACTACAAACATGGGGAATATATTCTGACAGAAGGAGACAGAACTAAACTCATAAATTATGTGATTTCAGAATGTGAGAGTAAAGAACAAAATATTTATGAGAAAGAGAGGCTATCTGAGATAGAATGGTCAAGGGCCACCAAGGCGTATTTGGTAGACTCCTAAATTACATGAAGGAACAACTCATGCAGAGATCTAGAGAGATGTTCCAGGCAGAAGAAGAGCTGGTGCAAAAATTCAGAGGTGAGACATAGCCTAGTATGCTTTTGGAACAAAATGAAATCCTATGTGGTGAGAGTAAGTGGGCGAAGAGACCAAGGAGATGACGGGGGCCCTATGCTCGAGTGCGATGAGACACCACTGTAGAGTTACAGGGAGAGAAGATTAAGTAACTTATTCCCTCCTCCCGCTACTAAGACTAATTTTTTAAATCACCTAGCCACCCACACTATGCACTCAATGATAACTTGTGGTGGCCACAGAAGAGCACCTACAGGGCAATGGTGCCACAATAAATGAGTCTTAAAAATAAGCTGCTTTAAACAGCAAAGTGGTAGCAATTAAATATCTAAGGAACTGTGTGTCTGGTCTATGATGTATTTGTTAGCCAAGGAAACTGAGACTCAGAACAGTCACAGAGGCAGTAGGCAACTGCTGAATAAAATGACACAATTCAAATCTACTGTTGTTACATACAAGATTTGAGTTTTCCATGGTAAATAAGAGT
>CM053503.1:121882349-121955388 GCA_028627145.1 Eidolon dupreanum
ATAGTATAATCACTTTCACATAGTAGAAACTAAAATTAATATTGGGTGAATTGAATTCATTAAGAATTATATATAGATGTTTAAAAATAGAAAACATTTAAAAATCATTTTAAAATAATAAAATAATAAATAATAAATAATTATCTTCTATCTGTATATATTTTAACCTCTATTTTCCAAAAATATACGAAGACCTTTATGTGTAATAACTCATTTAAGCCTCACAAGAAACTGAGATTTAAGAAGGTTATATAACCTAGCCACAATTTGAGTCCATTTGACTACTAATCAATATTGTCAAATCTCTATATGCAACATTTGACCATAAGCTTTTGGGTATTTTGTTAACTAGCTGGAGTTAGTTCACTTTAAAGTTCAGTTACTACCTGTAACTTTGCAAGTCTTCCCATCAGTGTCTAACATGTATTCTTTATCACACCAGCACCGGAAAGAACCTCTTGTATTGTGACAATGCTGGCTACAAAATCCTGGAGTATCACATTCATCTATGTCTTCACAGGTCTTAGAATCATTGGCAAGCAGGTATCCCGATGGACACAGGCATTGAGCCCCAAAGGGCCCTTGAACACACTGATGAGTACAGCCAGCATTTAAATTTGAGCAGCTCTCCTGGTCTAGAATAAAGAGAATTAGAGAGAAGAAAAGTCAGAAATCTTTGCTTCTTTGGTTCACTCTGTTGTAATATTTGTCATATAGTATCAAGCCACCTTCCATGTAACACCCAGGTAAAAGCTAACAGCAACATTCACTTGAATGAACTCCACAGGCTCCTCAGTGTCTGCTCTGATTTACTTGAATATTTACTATCCTTCGCATCTGCTAGACTTGGGCCACTTTCTTCACTATACAACCCTCTATAACTTTATTTACTGAAATTAAAGAAATTTGGGGAAAATACTGTTGACATCAAGAAACACAACTATAATTGATAAAACATGCAAAGAGACCTGAATTACTTCTCACTTGCTTTCTGTTATTCTTCTACCTATACAAAAATGGAAGATAAGACTTTGACTTTCAATAGCAAGGGCTGGAGGGTCTATGAAAATGAATAAATGGAAGGGAAAAAGGCAAATGGAACATTAGAGGGCATAGATCTACTAACATGCCATCATTCTTTACTTTCAAGACCAAAACAGCAATGCTTAAAGCCACTCAAACAGTTCATATGCAAATGCCCTCTATATCCATGTGTCCTCTAACTTATTTATATGTACTAGAAGAGGAAGTCAGTCAAAATGATTAGGACATTTTTGGCACAAACACAATGCATATAAAATCATAAGAATCTAAAATACTTTGCAATCATACCTGGCTGGGGTTCATCTGAGAGTGAGCATTGATTAAAGAGGAAAGAAAGAAAGGACAGTAATTAGGATTACATGCCAATCACAGAATTTTAATCACAGCAAACACAAATACCCAGACCTCATTTGTTTTTGTGGCAAGTTCTGATTGAAATTAGAAAATATTAAAGTTAGAAAAACTTATGAGCAAATTACCAACAGAACCAAATTTAATTTGACAATCTAATGGCCTTATTTAGTCTCATTTTTTTAAACAATGATATAAAAGAAAAAAAAGTAAAAACACAGAACAAGGAGCAAAGAATTTAATAAGAAATATCCAGTGACGATTTATTTGAATCATGATGGTTATCCCTATACAGATTTGAACTCAGAGAGGAACTAAAACCCCTTCCTGAAAAGCTACATGGTGTCTATGACAACGGTGATGCACAGCAGACCAATGGTCAAAATGAATTTATGGCCAGTAACCTGTGGTCAGGAAACTTACTGCAAAGTGGGGACTCATCTGTCCCATTGGGGCAGTCAGAGACGCCATCACATACTGCACTCAGATTCACACAGATGCTATAGCCAGGGCAGTGCCACTGCCAACTGGGGCAGTAAAAGGCCTGAGTAGGGCAATCCTTTTCATCACTCATATCCCTGCAGTCATTGTCCCCATCACAGAGCCACTCTCTGTGGATGCAGTTTCCATTGTCACAAAGGAAATGAGATGGAGAGCAGGTCTTGAGCACACAGCCATTGTGCTCATCAGAACCGTGGATGCAGTCTGGGTGCCCATCACACTCCCAGCTCCCTGGGATGCAGAGACCATCTGCTTGGCACTGAAATTCATCTGGATGGCACATACCAGGAGGCCTGGTTTCTAGGAGAAAGGCATGGGGAAAATGGGCTTGTGAATGCAATTTACAATCCCTTTTAAATAATTCCTAGATTCAGAGAAAAGAATTTTGGATCAATTATAGGTTTATAATAATGACAATGACAAAATAAATATTAAAATCTAAAATGATACATGTAGAGTGTTCTCCAACATTGTTGTAGATAGAAATCTTTACATGTGTCTGATTAGTGGAACTGACAACAAACGAAGAACAAGATGCACAACTCTTAAATAGAAGGTAAATCTAAGTCAAAAGAACATATTGTTTCCTGAATTTCTAATGTTCATTCGGTTACAGATTAAATAATAAAATGTATCTCCTCTTTATCAAAAAATCACCAGAGCACTTCGATAGAGCTTAAGTAGCTATGGTTACTCTGAATTCCATATGTTTAATATCATACATTTAGGTGTTATAATTATTCCTCAAATGAACCATATCCACTGAAAGCAGCACACACTAAATAAACAAAAAGTGACAGTAAGTCCTTAATTCTTTGCAAACTTTCCATTAGTCATCAAGCAATCTTTAAGAAATAGATTAAAACTCTATTTCATAAGAGTAACCTCAAATTATCTCCCATAGACATCATCAGACAACAGAAACACTGGCAATTGGAGGTTTAACCTCAGATCATCACAGAGGAAGTCTATGCTTTCAATGTGAAATCAGTGATTAAGAATTTCTTGGTGTGGTACACATCTATAAAGTATGTAAACGCTTTGTTTAACTTTTCTTTTTATCTACAAATTTAAGCACTTCTTTTTATAAAGTGGGGAGGAGAATTAATAGAAACATACTTTTAATGGTCTAAAATACCATTATTCAAATAAATGACCCCCTCATTGACAATTTTTTACAAGTCTAAAGTCCATTTAACACAAAAAGTGGGCAATAACAACTCCTGTCTATTATAGGTTTCCAGCCTGTGGAGATTATGAGTCTTTCAGATTTATATTCCACGAAGTCCTCCTTGAATCCTCTGACTAGAATGAATTTCTTTTCTCTGAGCCTCCATAGAATTTTATCTGTACCATTTCTAAGGCCCTTGTAACTGTCCACCTTGCTTTGTCTCTTACTTTACTTTCTATAATTTCTCTCACCAGATTCTAAGGACAAAGGCCATTTATAATATCTTAGTAGATATTCAACAAATAACAGCTGAAAGAATGAATTCATTAGAGTCAACATCTTAATTCTGCTCCATATTGTGATTTGAGATTTAAGAGAAACCATTAAAATACCTATATATATGCTAAGTCTCAAAAATTTTAAACACTAATTTGGAATGTCTTAGGAAAAATTAATAGTGAGAACAAAAATATCTAAGAAATAATTAACCTACCTAAGAAACTATTTGAAAGTGCCCATCTATACAACCACTTGACTCACAACTCATAAAACATTATTTGGTGATGCCTCGTAACTTTATTATATGCTCAATATTGCATTCCTTTGATAATACTTTGTAATTCTGGCTGCCTTCCCTTCAGTTTGTCTGAGTTAGAGAAATCTGTGCTAATATCAGTGCTGGTAAAATGAAGCAATTTTTTCACCTGAAACATGCTGACTACATGGTACTTACGACAATCCTTCTCATCAGAGTGGTCATTGCAGTCAAAAACACCATCACAATGATACATGTTGCTGATACACTTATCCTCACTGGCACATTTGAATTGAGAAGCAGTGCAATTAATTACTGAGAATGAAAGAGGAAAATATTAGAAATGAGCTCAAGGAGAAAGACTAAGCATTGAGATTTTTTCTAAACAACATGAATAAAAATAAAGCAATCCACTTACCACAACCATTTTCATCAGATCCATCAACACAGTCCCTGTCCCCATCACAAACATAAAATAGGTCAATACACCGATGGTCAGCGCAATGAAACTGACTAGGTAGGCATGTCGCTGTAAAGTCTAATGTCAAACAAAAACAAAACCAAATAACAGTTTATTGCTTATTCAGTGTGTACCACAGCCAAACTGAAAAACACTAAGGAGATAAATTAGTTATCTCAATTGTACATGTGTTCAAAATTTCTTCAAATCAGCCACATCGCCAGAGTCAGTCAAGCAAGATCATTCCAAATCAGAATACTTTTTGGAAACAGGAATAAAAAGATCATGGTCAGAGTCTGAAATCATGATTATACCTTAAAAAACAGACCATACTTAGAAAGTGAGTATCATGGACTTGGACTGGATTATACCTCATGAGTATACTATTAAGCCCATGACTCTACACCAAAGCTAAGTAGGGGAGCCTAAATAGAGGGCATGATCAGCATGACCCATATGCCTAGTAGCAACAGTGTATAGACAGATCATGATAACTGGATTTAATCCAAAGTCTAAGCATAACAATTCTAAAAACCAAGGTCCTACTCTGCTGAGGAGACACACGGTCTCAGAATCAGATGTGCTGGTTGCCCCAATCCACAAAATGAAGTTGTATTAAATATACTCATAGAATGTAAATGCTAGGAAGGGTCTTAAAGTTAATCTACTCCAAGAGGAAAGTGACTTTCCTAGTCTTGCAACCAAGACTAGAATTTAGTCAAGGGAAGTTTGCTTCACCTTAAATTTTTCTGGCTGCCATGAAAACAAACAACAATCTAAGGGAAATTATAACTGGCAAAATGAAAAGCAGGTAGGTAGATTAATGAAACTTTACATGTTCTGAGCCTCTTTATTCTACTGTGTTTTTGCCTGTATCAAATGAAAAGAAAAACCAATAGCCAAATCTGTGGATATGTTTATATGATTTAGAGAAAAATTATTTTAAATATCTGAATAGTTGGTTGAGAGACATCCTCATTTTGCTTCCATAGAACTCAATATGTAGGATTCTATGCTTCCATGTCTTTGTTCTTATAGCCTATTGAGACGAGGATTGACAGATAGAATAGAAGCAGCTAAGATGCAAAGCAAATGTGTGACCCTTAGAGGAAAGCATGCAAGGCCTACTGATTGTTCAAATCTGCTTATTAGGCTGACCAACCAAGAGAAATCAGTTCAAAACTTACTGCAGTGCTTTTCATCAGATCCATCCCCACAATCATTATCTGTGTCACAGAGCCAGTTCCTTGAGATACACTGGTTGTTATCACAGGTAAATAAAGATGCAGGGCAGGAAGTGGGTGTGTGAGTGGGGCAATTCAGCTCATCACTGCCATCCACACAGTCATTGTGCTTGTCACATCGCCAGTGTGCAGGGATGCACTCTCCTCCATGGCCACACGTGAATGCTGAAGGTGCACAGGAATTATCTACAATGGAAACAAACTGGCCATGAAGATTTGTTTTCACAGCCTTTTAAATGAGTTCTTACCTTATAAAGGCTCATTTCCTCTCTTTAAGCAATTATCATATACCAGGCACTTTATTTCTTCCTTAATCCTCACAAGAATACTGTGAGGTACATATAAATATCTGCATTTTACAAACAAGGAAACTGAGGCTTTGAGAGGTTTAGGAATCTGCCTGGGATTCAAGCTTTGGTTGGTGTGACTCTGAGGCCCAGTCCTTCCTTTTAAGCTATACTTCCTCCAACAACTAATTCAAACTCAGTCTACAGGAACCTTGAAAATGTGTCTTTTAAAAATGCAAATTAATAAAATACTTGTGTAAAAATCAGCACTTTCAGAAAGAGTAAGATAATACACAAAAGGAAAAAAATTAGAAATTTCAGGAAAATGTACAAGTGTGTACTTTTATTTTCAAATCTATTATCCTTTTTCTCCAAAAAGGTAGGTTATTGTTACTATTAATCTTATCTTGATAGAGATTTCTGAGATTTCAACTGTTCTCTTTTTTTTAATGGAATAATTTTGTCCCGGCAATACCATTTATTAGGCTCTAAAATTTATAGACTGGATTGTCACCAAAAGAAGAATATAAAGATTAACACCACCATTTCACCCCTAATTCATTTTATACCAAAGCGGGGAGAGAATATAGCTTATGAGATTTTCAAAAGCTATTATTTCAAGTACTTATTCTGTGATACTATTTTCTCAGATACTAAAGATTATACCACTTTATTGTGATTTAACTTTTTGAAGAGCCTGACAAGATGTAATGATTCTGCTTTGGTCCAAATAGTCAATGTCAAAAAGAAATTTTATTGAGGATAGTTCAAATCAATGCTAGGAATTATTTGTAACACTATCTATGAATATTGTCTTGCTTCCTAAAGAGCCTTTGGAATACACGTTAAAAATATAAAATTTTAAAGGATATTTTTTCCCATAGAGATAACCCAAACTTTGTTTTTAAAGCCTCCCTCACTGTGTTCATGGAAGTAGCTCCATTATATAAGCTACTTACTAAATGTGCCACATAGATGCTCATCACTGTTATCACGACAGTCATCAATTCCATCACACTGGTAGTAACTGGGCACACATCTGCCGTTGTTACAAGGGAAGGAAAAAGAGCCACACTGCTTCAACGGTGGTTCGTGAGACGGGTCTTCTAGGCATGTCAAGTGATTCGAAGTCAGCCTCATTCCATAGGGGCAACCACACACTCGCTGGAAATTTGGCACTGGAAAGCAGAAGTGACTGCAGTCGCCATTCGGATGGGTGGGTCGATTACAATAGTTAGAACCTGAAAAAGCAATGCCCTGAAATAGTGAGTTAATCACATTCCCTTCACAAGTGTGGTTTGTGAAGAAAAACAAATGGGAAAGGACATTTTTCAGAGCCCATACTAAAAAGTAACCTCCTTTTAGAAATCGACATGCCAAATACAACATTCAATGTAAATACAAAGAAGTGCCAAAATGTGTTTTTTCCAGCAACACTTTGAGAGTTAGCAGAGTTGAACAGAGATTTTTAAGTCTTAACAACTATTAAACTATCTGGGTGGCAGGGATATAAAACTACCAAGAACTATTAAATAATAAGTACTAAAAGAGAAAAAGGAGCCACCATATTAAATAAGTATATCCATATAAAAGAGCCTGGCAGGCTCACTCACCAGTCTGAATACTGTCATCATATGATTTCACATGCATTATATTACTGATGCCACTTCGGATAACTGTCATGTCTCCACCATCCGTTTTCCTGACTCGAACAATAGCACCCAGTCTCCAGTCAGTAAAAAATACATAGTCTAAGAAGAAATATAGGGTATTAGTATTTTTGTCACAGCTCACTTATAAATCACTTGAAAAAATGTAATAGTTTTGTAATGCTTCTCCTGTAAATATCTGTTATATATTCCCGTAATCATTTTCCATGACTCGTTACTATATAGAAATGACTCTTAATGAGCCTATATATTTAATAATACTAGGGTTCATGTTCAGACAAGTGTGTCTGGAGTATTGTGATGAAATTTAATAGCAATTAGGTTTATACTTCTATGGGTAAAAATAAAAATTAAAAAGCCTCAGTATTATTCTACTGAGCATTAGATGGTGACTCATAAGACTGAGTTCTTATTCCAACTAAAGCACTAACCTGATGAATGCTCTTAGGCAAATATTGAAAGTGTGGGGGCACATTTTTCTCAGAAAACTAAGGAAATAGACTAAATCGTATCTCAGTTCCCTTCCGGGTCAAACATTCCATATCCCATGTCTTAATGAGAATATTTTTTAAAATTTATACACTCAATTTTAATAAGAAATTATTGAGAAAGAAAAATACAAATCTAGTCCAGATAGGGGCTTTTAGTATATGTTTGGAGGGTCAATAAAATTATCCACAGAAGGATGCCTATACCTACAACCAAGAAGCTTAAAATACTAAGGTACAGGTAATATAAGATCCTAAGCATTTTTAATCATGTTCACTTTCTACTAGCTACTGAAGCAGGGATGTAAACTTATATATTTCAACAGTTTCTAAAAGAAAGAGTTAAATGAAAGGGGATTTTCTCTTTAACAACAGCTTACCTAACTAAAACTTCCAACTAACTGGAAAATGACTAAGGTGTCAAAAATTTTATCATTAGACCAATTTTCCTCATGTATGGTCTAATCAATGACTAATCAGTCACTGAACTCACTAAATATTATCTAGACTGACGGTTCAACCACTCATGAAGATGTCTTACTATATATAATTAAATAGACAAGGAGTTCAATAAACCTTTTAGTCTTGTGTGATGTGACCGTAAAGCAAATCTAGCTTTTGTTTTAAAGTTGCATAATTTCCATGGTGTTGCACAATAAAAGAAATTTCCATAAGAAATTCACAATGAAAGATAGTGTTGGAAGAAAGTATTATTATTATTATTATTATTATTATTATTATTATTAGAATGTTGTGTTGTTCTCATTGGTATGACCTCAAATGTTTTTCATACTGATAAAACCAAAAGGTACTGACACTGCTTTTTTATTCAATCCCAAAACATTCTATCAAAGAGCAGAAAAATTTAACATTCTTATAATGTTCCTATGTGACAAAAATAGTATGCATCTGACATCATTAATGAAAAGGGAGTGAATGCATGAGTATAAATTACTCATCAAAAATCTCATAAAAGCATTTTAAAAATATTTTTAAATATCATGCACTCCTCCACAGATAAACAGACAGAAGATGGAATATGTAGTATATTTACTTACTAGCCATTCCATGCCATATGTGTATGAGAAAGTCTTTATAGTCAGTGTCTAGTTTTTTTTAGAGCACTGTGCTAATTATTCAGAGTAAGAAGTTTCTACCAGGGAAACAACTAGCATATGAGTAGGGCCTTTGGTGGATCACAAAATGGCACCCCTCTGACCGGACTAATCATGGTTTGTCAATCAGAACCCAGTTAGATTTTAGTCTCTCCTCATCCTCTTGGCCTGGCACTTGAAGCTATACAATCATTCATAGAAACCCTGTTTTAGAGAAAAGACAGACCACCTGTTTCATGGTGTCATGCTACATTCGTATGCCCAGCAACTCAACTCACAGCAGCATGCCTGTACTCAAGAGCGGAGTTGAGAGAAGGAAATCCAATACATCAGTGTGATCAGTGTTGTAGTTTTCCAGAATTCCATGCTCCCAGCAATTACTAGTAGCATTAAATTGTTTGAAAGGGTTGATATAAAAAAAAGCAACTACATCTTGCTATTTTTCATAAGCTATATCCTAACATTTCTGTATAATAAAGATAATGTCAGTTACCCAACATTGTGACTAAAAAGCTTCAATCATTCAGTGAGTACACAGTTGACAAATATGTGTTAACAATTTTTTCACAAGAATTCCAAAAATGTTCTTGCAAACATCAAAAACAAAATGCTACAATAGTTAATACAAATTGTTATTGTTGTTTTATTCTTGAAAATGATGAAGGCAGTAACTTACTATTTCTTTGTATAATATTTATATAAGAGTAACTGGTATGTTAAATTATATAATACATGTAATCTACAAAGTGCTATACCCAGAAGTTATCAATATTATTATCTAAAAGTATCCAAAACAAAAAATAGTCTAAAAGTGAAATATTCAGTCAACAAACCAAATGTTTTATCCACACATAATAGAACTGTTTTAATTTCTATATTCTAAAATGAGATTTGCCAGAATTGTGAAATTGCTAAATGAGAATGAGTCTACTGTTAAAACTTGCAAAGTAAAAAAAAAAAAAAAAAAAAAAGAACACACATTTATTGCTTCAAAACATACCTTGAAAGATGGTAAGTCCAAATGGATGTGTCATCTGCTGTATATGGCCCAGGACTCTCCTATCTAAACCATCAAAGGTGCTGTGCTCAATTTTATCAAATAAGGCATCTACCCAGTACAATCGTAAAGCACTAAAATAATAAAATACTTAGTTATTTGTTATCCAGAAACTAGCAAAGTATCCTTTACCTGAGGGCATTCAAAAACAGTGTTCAGTTGACACATTTATTAAACAAAGTTTTTGAAACTTAAATTACATTCATTAAAAATTTAATAGTTTTATATCCCCCAGAAAGATACAAATACTTTCATAAGGTGATTTTCAATTAAATGCCTTAGAAAACTAGAAATGCTATCTTCAAGTTAGACATTTTATTTTTCTCCTTGTTAAATCAACAAGTTAAGAAAAGTATTAGTAGTTAATCCATGTTTAAAGGTTAAATACATTTCTTCTTTTTTTTCTCCTATAAACAACTTTGGCATTTCATGTCTGTAAGCTTATTTATCCTGTTACCTTTTCCTGTATTTCTAAATAGATCAAATTTTTGAGAGCAATATCTTATATTTCAAAAATTCTTCCAGAGTAAATGTAGACAAATATATATTTATTGATTAAAACCAAAGATTTCCTATCCTTCTAATGGGGCTTGGGTCTTGTCTCCTCCATATTGATCTTCCACAAGATCTTAACATTCTGCTTCCTCCAGCAATATTCTCTAAATATTCAAGAATGCATTAGTTTTTGCCCCAGCAAAAGCCCGCTGTGTTCGTGTTTTTTTATGTTCTTCTATCATTCTACATCCTTCTCCCATCACCAGTCCGTGATATAAAAAATACCTGAGGGTAGTACCAGTTTCCTCACTCCATCCTATATCCACATATTGTCTCATTCATGTTTCTCTATAAGTGAGAACTCTGTAATTCGGGATGATTTCTACTTACCCCCAATCAATGGCCAACCCATTGGGCCATCCAAGAGTAGTATTTACTATAGGCAAAAGGTTAGATCCATCACCCCATGCTCTCATAATTTTAGCAGGACGGAACCAATCAGTGAAAAATATATATCTAGAAAAAGAGGTAATAAAGAAAAGATGTTAACACTGGGACAAACTACATGACTTAGAGAGATTTAGCACAAACACAGATTCTCCAGAGACTTGCTGCAAATAATTCCATTTTCTGTAAATGTTACTGGGCTTATATAGAGAGGAAAAAAAATATGCTTATTAAGCAGACTCAGTGTACAACTGCCCTAATTCTTAATTAAAAGTTCAGTTTTCAACATATAACCAAAGTCACAAATACAAATGGCATTAAAATGGACATCCAGAGCAGAGAACTCCTGTGTAGACCTAGGACCCAAAACTATTATCACCAAGTAAACTCTTTAAAAAGACACAATTCAGGTTACATTTTAAATACTCTGTATTGTTCAAATAAAACAATAAAGTGCGAACAAGAAAACAGATTTTAATCTCTCTTTCTCTCTAGAACAAATATCCAAGATCCACTAGATCTCTCTTCAGTCATCTTCCACACAGAACTAATTAATTTGCAGAAAAGCATTTCATACCTGATCCATCAAAATCAACAAACTTTTAAACAATATCTTACCAAGGTATCCTCTTTTATTCTGAGGAGTGGCAAAAAATTAAGTCTAGGGAGACAAAAACAAAAACTTGTCTCTCTTATATGAGCCTTAGGACTAAAATTAGTCTTTTCTAAAACATAACTTTCTAAAATGTGACTTCATATTATTTTAAATGAAGGAGTCATCAAAAAAGCAATTTAATGGCTTTTCAAAATCAAATGCCAAGGATTTAGTATAACAAATTCATTAGAAAATCAACTGTTTAATCTCTATAGGGCAATAAAACTTATCAATATCAGATTTAAAATGTTTCTTATATTTATTTCACAAGGAGAAAATTAAAATATAAAATCAACACTCTAGAGACAGCATACAGAGTTGTCAGACACGCAAGCTTTCTAGTCAAACAGACATGGAATTGACTAACTGTTGCTTACAAGTTGTGAGTCCTCAGGCTAGTTACTCTATCTCAGATCCTCAGATCCATTATCTCTAAGACAGATATTATACATACTTACCTCATAAACTAGCTTTGGATTACACAAGATTACATATGTAAAGTGCTTTTTATGTGTCCTCGTGAATCAGACTTTAGTAAATTAGTCTTTTTTTTTCTCAAATGAGTCCATTTAAATGTAACTACCTAGCTCAGACTTGTTCTAAACAAACATGTTAGCTGTTAAACATACTTAAATAAGAAAGGTAAGAACCTAAACAGAAGAGTGTGAACTGTTCCCTCTTTTCGTGTCTGACACCACCAATCATGGAACGGTTAAATGTGAAACTTTGTCTGTGGTCTGAAAGAGTTTTTATTCTCAAAACTGCTAAATGATTAAGCAAGTTTTACTAACCTTTCTATCAATACATTAAAGCCAGGAAAGAATTTGAGCCTTTCCTGATAATTTTGCTACATATTCATTCCTTCCCTAATGAATTTGTATCAGCTTGTTTGATCCTTTGCAATTGCGAAAAAAACACAGTTCAGTGAAGACTGGGAAAGCCAAAACTGAGAAATTTTTTTGCAGGAAGTAAAGTGATTACATAAGCTTATGCTAAAGAGATAAAATTTAAGGTGATTTCAATTCATATAGTTCAATCTTATATTTGCTAAACTTTGTCAAATCCCTATGGCATCATTTTTCAATAACTTTAAAAGATACACAGTTTCAAGCTCTCGGGAAAACATGAACGAACTTACCCAGCAATAGGATGAACTACAATTGATCGTGGGTTATTTAAATTCTGGACTATTTCGCGTCTCGATTTATCAGCTAGCCTCATGACACTGACACTCCTGTAAGAAATGTCTGTCCAATAGAGATTCTTTGAAATCCAGTCAAAAGTCAAACTTTCAACACTTTCCACTCTGTTAGCTGTGATAATTTCTCTTTCTGTAAGTTAAAAAATGGACATAGTTTAAACTAAGCATATTTTTGTAAGACACATATTTTCCTACTTCTGCATATTTAAATCTGTGTCAAAGTTAAAGCATATTTCAGTAACATGTGAAATTTTTTTAAATTGTAAGCTGCTATGCAACAACACAAGATAAACCTAGAATCATCCTCAAAAGTTTAAATCTTAAAGAATAGATGTGATTCTGATAAACAGAACGAGGAATGGTATGGCCTGGATTTACTCCCTTGTTCAATCTCCCAGCAAAAAACTTCTCATTGCAGAACATCTGAAGACGAGATACCTGAGTTCACATACTCACAAACACCACCCACAGACAGCTCTGATAAACTGACACTGCCAGGTACGACTGGGGGATATCTCTGAGGTATGACAGCCCAACCCTCTCATCAACAGTCTTTCGTAGCCACAAAGTTGCCAAGTTTGGAAAAGACCAGTCAAGATACCAGAAATGAAATCAGAACTGGGTACAGAAGGAAAAAAGACCACTTTCCTCTTTGTGAAACTGTGTGCCTTTTCCCCTCTTTTTCCTTTTCTCACCAAAGGAAATTTGAATTAGAGTAAACAATCACACCTCTTTTTTTTGAAGTAGGAAAAACAATCCTTGTGCTTTTTCCATTCATCTGTTCAGAAAATTATAAAAAGAAATGTTTTTATGTGCTAGACACCACTAGATATTTAGAAAACGTAATATTGTTAATAGTATTAATAATGATCGCTTATACTTAGCACTTTCCTTGAGCCAGGAACTGGCCCAGATACTTTACATGGATTCATCCATCCTTATAACAGCTCAGTCAAGAAGGTATTATTAGTAACCTTACTTTACAGATGAGAAAACTGAATCATAGAGAAGTGAAGTATCTTGAAAGAAATGGGGACACCACGTTCAAGGTATTTATAATGAAGTGGGAGAGAGAGGAGGCAGCAGTTACTCTGAGAGGCAAAAATTAAAGAGTACTGGGTACTGTGATGGAAGTGTGCAGAGGATGGTATGAGAGCACAGACCCTGAATGGAGCATGTAGTAAGATGAAAGTATGAAGAGGTTTCTCAAAGAAAGTGGTGAAGTGGGGGCTACAGGAAAGCAAAGACTGGAAAGTGAAAGAGAGATTGAGAATTCCACATGTTCCAGAGCATGGCTGGAGGTTAATGAGTTAATGATAAAAGCTAAAAGAGAGGGAGATTTCTGGGAAGAATGGGGGAATGGGATAGAGGGATTGGTCATGTTTTCCCTTGAGATAAGAAGACTGTGAGAAATGGGATAAAAGTGTCCATATACACATACTGCTTTTGTGGTGGCTGTGTGATGTCCAGGTGAGATACTCAAAAGGCAGTTGGCACTATAAGTATGAACCTCAGAGAGCTTGAATGGAGATTTTTATCATCACCTGGAAAAAACCATCCCTGACCTTTCCCTCATTCCCCAGGTTAAGAGGGAAAACATTCAGCAGATGTCCTATGATAAGCCTCCCTGCAGTAATTTGAAATTGCTAAGTATATAGATGGCTGTGGGTCCAAGTCCTGGCTTGTCCCAGGTCTGGCTGTGATCCAAGCTCGCAGCTAGCAATAGGACCCGAGATTTAGAATATTACATTAGTGTAGTAGGGCGCCTGTGCATAAAATATGTAAACACAATTCAGCTTATTGTATCACACATGTGTGGCTGAATGCCACTACTGTACTCTGATATGTGTGGAGCTATGAAGTCCCCTGGGGAGCAGAAGGGAGCACAAGAAAGGGGAGCAGAAGAGGAGCAGAAGCAGAAGCCCACTCCCCACAATAGACCGCACTTCCTGCAACAGAAGTGCGCTCCCCACAATAAAGTTAGTGCCTGCCATTTCATTCTCATGTCAGCCTCTTGTGCATTCTTATGTCTCACCACCGACACCTTCCCTTCTCAATCACTTCGGTGCTGAAAATGGCAGTCAAAGACCTGGAAGGTGCAAAATTAGGCATAAGAAGATGCAGAATAAGAGGACCAATGTTGAACACTAGGGATCACATTTATAGACAGGCAAAGAACAAAACACCTCTAGAGAACACTAGAAAGAATAGCCAAGAAATAGAAGGAAATCCAGGAGTGTCTTGTCATGGAAGAAAGCATTTTAAGAAGATGACCAAAGTACCAAAAATAAGAACTAAAAGTTTATAACAAAGAGACTGGAAGTGACCGGAATGAGAAGAATTTCAAGTGACATAGTGGCCAGATTGCAATGAAGTAAGGAATAAGTGAGAAATGTGAAACAAGAATGTGTAGACCAGTCTTTTAAGATGCTTGTCTGTGAAATGAAAGACAGAGAAGACTGTAACTAGAGAGGCTCATGGAGCAAAGAGTGAATTGTCTTTTTGTTTGTTTGTTTTTGGTTTGTTTAGGATGGAAGAGAGTTGATCCTATCTGATGGGGAAAAGTGAGTAGAAAAAGAGAAGTTAGAGAAGAGAAGGGATAATTGATGAAGCAAATTCCCTGGGGGCTTGACTTGACTTTAATTTGATTTCTGACAACACTTAATCTTCTCCCTGGAAAAACAAGCAATGTAATTCCTCCCTCGCCAAGAGCATAGAGAGTTTATCCACTGACCATAATATTTTAAAAGGTAACTTGCTCAGCATGTGGACTCAAAATTGACAAAAAAGTATGATGAGAATTCAACTTTGACAAAGCAGAAGGAAGCTGACCTGTGGAGATGCCTGCAGGAAACAGCCTGCATTGGCTCAGAAACCCAATACTGCCTTTTAGTGAGAGCTAAGATTGACTGGAGTTTTCCAAGCTCAGTAGATCTAATTCTAGTGCCCAGAAAAGATGCACCCTGCTTCAAAATAGCAGATTGATCACACATATTTCTCTCCTCTTCCTTCCAAACGCTATTAAAATGACAGTAAAAGAATAGAAGTTGAGAGATTTCTGTAGTTTGAAAGAGAAAGAGATGGGAGGAGTGGTAACTCACCTTAAGTGGGGAGTGAAAGCTACAAACTAAGGACCAGCAGGGGAGAACCACACCCACACACATGCAGAAGCCTCAACTTATGTGCACTCAGAGACATCAGGTTCTGTGAAAGGCAGGGACAAGGAACTAAAGGACTTGGTTAAAAGTTGGTATCAGGAGGAATTAGACCTCCAGGTCCCTCCCAGAGCCTAAGCATCTGTGCCATTCCCTTCCACCTATCTAATCTAAGAGACCACAGGTCTTCTTCTCTGGAGGACCTGAAGCAGAGTCTACAGGCTCAGGACACAGTGCACAAAGGAGAGTCAGGATGGACATAGAACTGAGTACAGGGGGATTATGTGGATACTGAACTGACAGGTTCTCAGCTCCCTGACCTTTGTACTGCTCCAGAACACAGCCAGTCAAGCTACCCATCTCCTCTAATTCTCCACCCTAAGAAAGAGAATGGAGATATCTATTAAGGAGAAACTACCTCCAGAAAAAAAAAAATTACTAATGTTGACATTTGGGAGCTCCCCAACCAGACTTATCACCATGAGTTTACCAGCCGGTGAGGCCATCCACACATACAGACATTCTGGTAAGTTTTTTATAACCTTGTCCTTAATATCGAACAATAAATTCAATAAAAAATTCAATATTAGGGCTGAAAATTAAAATGCAAAAAAAGTTTATAGAAAGAACGAAATGATAGAAATGAAAACTAAGAAAGATAAAAAAAATAGAAGCTTAATCTAATATTTTACTATGAAGAATTATAGAAAGATTAGGAAAAAAAGAGGCAAGAAAATTTTTCATAATAGGACATAAATCTCAAGGTTAAAAGAATAACAAAAAGATTCTAAAAGCTTCCAGAAAGAAATGAAAACAAAATAACAATAATAAGCCAAAAAGGTCAAATACATTAAAATGGTACTCTACATGACATAGGATTCTCAACACTAGATACTAGAAGACAGTAGAGCAATGTCTTCGAATTTCCAAAGTAAAGAAATAAATCTGGAAAGAGAAATAAATGACCTGCCAGAAAAAGGAGATCCTGAACAGGGAAGGGCCAAAGGGAAGTCCAAAGACAAGAGCTGTGAAAATGAGTCCTCATGGTACAGAGGAAAGAAGTCTCCAGAAGGGGAAAAAAATTATAGATCATTTGCATTCGATGGATGGATGGATGGATGGGTGGATGGATGGTTGGATCGGACAGACGGATGACGGACAGATGGACGGACGAACAGACAGAGACATTTGATAAATCTGTCGGAGCATTTGGGAAAATGTATGATAGTTACATAGAAAATTAAGTAAATGAAGATGGAGCAATTGATAACTCCAAAAAAATGTTTTTAATGTTCAAGAAATATCATCATTGGCTTAGTGGTGAACAATATTAACATGGATATCATATTAATAATATAAACAGGTGTTATAAATTTAATCAAAAAATTATAATCTAGCTTTTTATGGAGACTTGGGGGAGTGAAGTTAGAGAAGAGGTATGTAGAGAGCTAAATACTCTATAACAAGAAAATAAATGCTTAAAATGACAAATGAGAAATAGTAGTATATGCAAAGTATTAGAAACATGGGGCAAATAATAGAAGTGCTAAAAGAATGGTAAGCAAGTACCTCTGAGGAACAAATCTGGGCTGGGGGAAAAGTGGAACAGGGTAATGCGGTTCTTCATTGATAGCAGTTATAATAATAGCTAATATTTACTAAATATTTACCATTTTCCACACATTATTCTAGGTGTTTTACATGTATTAGCCTAAAATTCTCTCAACAATCTTATAAGCTATGTCGTACCTGTATTATTATTTCTATTTTACAGATTTAGGAAACCGATATATAAAGAAATTAAATAACATCCCAAGAATATCGAGTAAGAAACAAGAGAAGCCAGGATTCAAAACTCAGCAGTCTAGCTTCTGAGCTGACCCTTTCAGTTTGTAGGTTATATGGGCTACCGATTTCTTTCAAACTGCAGAGTTGTAAAATCCAAGTACTGGATCATGCCACAACCCAATAAAGTACCCAATGGTAAAGTGTGACTGAATATAATTTGTCTTTTGGTGATGATTATGAAGATTGTTTAACACAATTCCAATCAATAAAAAACTTACGTTAAATCCATAGTTACATATAATTTATATCTTTTTAAAAAATTATTAGTATTCCAATCTACCCATTAACAGCTTTCACACACTTGACACTCTTATGGAGTGTCAGCTCATTTTATTTTCTTCTTCATTGTTAAAATGCACCCTCATTTATAACTTATTCTGAAAATAAAGAAAAAGTATTTATTTTAACTTAATTTGTAAGAAAAGCAATAAATGTGTTTTCCTGATCTAAAAGTATTTAATAAGCTTAGTAAAGAACCCTGCTTAAGAAGTGAATGTTTAGAAGTTTTACTAAACAAATTCTTAGCATTATTATTGAAAAAAGACAAAACATACAAAAATTTTTTTAAACCATTTCTCACCTGTGCCATCGATCTTTTGTTTATAAATCATGTCTATTGATGTATCTGAAAAAAAGATAGTGTTCTCCTGGGCATCAAAGTCAATTCCAACAAAGAAGGAAGGATTTCCCGTCACTGGAACCACAACATCTTCCTGAGTGGAGATGGTAAATGGGATCCCACGAACAGCCACTTCGGATGAAAAGATCAGGAACTGCTTAACAGCTACAAGAAGGACACCATACAGTCAGCCACAGCATGGTACTTACCCTCTCTAAATTCCAGAAGAATTACTTATACATCCACAAAATACATCTTACCATTCTAATAAGTAATTCTGAAAAAAAAAAAAACATAAAAAATAAATCTGTGGAAAACATATTTGGAAATAATGGGAGGAAGAAAGGGAAAAAGATAAACTGCTTTGAAGGCAATACGAGTATTACAATATTACATCCTCCTGAGAAATTTATCCTTATGATGCATTCATATAAAAGATGATGCCTATATGCTTAATTTTTAAAGCAGTATTAACTGAATTCCGTCGAAATTCTTGAGTGGAATTAACTTTTGTAGAACATAACTTTTGTATAGAGATCTATACCAAGAATCCTACTACAGTTGTTAAGGTATTAAGGCCAGTAAATGAGAAGAATTAACAGCAACCAGGTAATCATTTAAAAAGAAATAAAGGAGGACAAGATGGGAAGGGAAGGGAGAAATAAAGGAAATGAGAAATAAATGACGTTTAAAATCAAAGGAAAAAATAAAAAATCAAAAAATAATAAAATCAAAGGATACAGTGATAGTAAGTCAGGAAATCAGAAAGAGATGAAAGATGTATACCTAAGACAAAGATATAAAAATTACAGAAGGAGCTTAAAATCAAAATTATTAGATAATATAGTGTCAATACAATAATAGTTAGAAACACATGATTTTTTAAATGAGGGTGATTTTTGTCTAAATCTGAGATTACCTATAAAGCTAACAAATCTGTCTGAATTAGAATAAGAGAACTTACATGCTAAGCCAGGAGCAGCACCATCTAGGGAGCAAGAATTTGTTAAAAGCATAAAAAGGAGAGTTGTCAATGTGAAAATAAGAGAAACAAATATTGTAGGAGTGCATTTCATCATCAGCTGAAGCCGAGGCAATGGTCCCATTATGCTTAGATGTGTACGTAACCAAAGAAGAAGGAAGTCTTTAAGATAAAAATGAAACCCAGAGTATAGAGGCAGATAAAAAGTGAAAATTTGAATTGAAAAGAGAAGAATTAGATGAGGAAATGAGCCACCTCAACACTTAGGAGTTACTTTGGAATACAGGAGTAAAGTTAGGTGGAATCTAAATGTGATTACTTGACTCAAAGTGGCATCAGAGGCAGTCCAGGAGATGTCAATGAAAGTGATGGGAAGTGCTTCCTATTAGAGTTAGAGCTAACATCTAAAGTGGAAAAGGTATACATAACAAAAAAATAACTCAAAATAAATCTTATGGAATTTCAAAAGCATAGTTAAAAAAAGGAGACAAAGATATTGGGAAGGAGACAAAGGGGAAAGGGAGCCCCAGAAGCCCCTAGATGTGGAATTTAAAGAATGTCTCAAGGGACAGAAATTTAGTTCTTTGAACGAGCTCTAGATAAATGGAGTGATGCCTACTGAGGAAGACACCCTGTGAGCTACAGAAATATTCGCAGTAAAAAAGTATGACAGTAAGCAGGTCCAGTTCAAGAGCAGCACATACTCCTGTGCTGCCTGCCAGAAAGAATCCAGAACCAATTTCTTACCAACACAGTGGTGACCATCTACATCCAGGTTGAAGCCAAACGTGCATTTGCAGCGGTAACCCAAACCACCATTATCTGTTCGGTGGCTGAGGACACAGATCTGTTCACAGCCCCCATTGTTATCTCCACATGGATTGCTAGCTGGAGAAAAAAATGCACAGGGTTAAATCTCAATTAGAAATGTATCATTATCCCAGACGTGGAAAGCCACTTTGAGTCCTATAGGTGAAATAGAATAATGGGTTTAAAATTTGGAGACATTATTACAGGTTGCTACATCCACATCTGGATGCAATGGCCCTCCCAATTTATCACTGCTCTCCCATCTACTCTCAAACTGGTGGTGGCAAAAAGACAAGATTCCTGCAACTGTATAATTTGGGGTGTACTTTCTCTCAAATAATTGTATCTGCTAACCTCTATGATTCGAAAATAACTGCCTCTCTCCCAAAAAATTAGTGTTATTTTATCATAAGATATAATAAATAACTATAACTCACTGAATCCTTACTCTGAAAGTAAGCCAACTTACAGTCAATGACTCTAAGAGGTAAGTAGTAGTACCCCAATTTTAAAGAAGAAAAAACCAAGTCTCTAAAAGATGAAATTTGCCCAAGATTGTTCAGCGGCTAAACAGCTACACTGGATTCAAATATAGACCTGACTCTAAAACCCTACATGTTTGTAACACAAACCAGTTTATACTTCCAAAAACCACCCTCAAACACAGTGACCTGAGAAAGTTCACTGAACACAACACTGCCACAGCTAAAAATTCACATGTGTCTTCTTGGCTTTTGACTTATCCTTTAAAATAGTCTCTTTATCATCTCAGGTGGATTGATTTGGAGTTAACAAAAGCTAGACATCATTCCGAGGCAAATAACAAAAATAATTTTGATGGTAAAATCAGGTAATATTTTTGGTCATGGGCAGATGTAAATAGCTCATTAATTGATTATTCCAAATAGAGATTTCCAAAATGTTTTTAGATACAGTATGTATTTTCAGATAAAGTATATGTTTTCCCAGGATGACAACATTAAAGGATATTCATCTGAATGTTTTAGTTCTAGTGGTTGGTTTCTTTAAAAAAAAAAAAAATCAACCTAATTGTAGTCTTTCTCCATTAGCCAGGTGGGTTCAAAATATGATTATCTGACTCAAGGAGGCAAAAGTGGCAGTCTTGAAGAGGTCAGGGACCCACCACTTAACATAGAATTTTGGAGTGAAATCTGTCATTCTCTGAATTACTCTTCACTTAAAATAAGCTTTCTACCAACAGAGGCTAGTTTTTCATATTTCTTTTCTTTGATGCACAAGCAAATACAGAAAAGAGCTGTACGTAGTCCAGTCATGTCAATTTGAAATCTTGAAACACAAACAAAACTTACCTTACTATAAAAGAAGACTAAGACTGAAAAAAAATATTTCTTATTTTTAATAAATGACCAGCCAGAGAGTCACCAAACCCAGTTGGCCTATCACATACCTAATGCAAATCTAAGAACAGGTGTCTTACAAAATCAACAGGAAAAAAAAAGAAAAAGAAAACACCTCTGAGAGTACCTAACATGAGCACTTAGGCATGTCATTCTCTTCTTCTAGGCCTCAATTCCCTCCACTGTAATTTTAGAGGATTGATTTACAAGATTTCTCCAATAAAATGTGGATAGGTACTTTGATTTGTTTTGTTTCCTGCTATATGCCCAGTATCTAGACAGGATCTGGTGGGTTGCAGGTAACAATAACTATCTGTTAACTTAGTCTATAAGTTCCCTGTAGATTTGGCATCTTAGCTCTGAAATATATCAATTTCTCCAGAATGCCTATGATCTGCAGAGCCAACTCCAGAGAGTTTAACTCTCTAGAAAACTCTTCATATACTTGGAAATGCCACCAAAATCTCATGAGATCCCTCATCACTAACTTCCATAGTTTTGAGAAACCTTTCTACCAAGGCCAGAACCAAATATGTTTTCTGTTTTTCTGGGGCTTACCATGGGGCTGCCTGAGGGAATGGTAAACAGTCACTCCAAAGGGCCTTAGGGAAGACTGGTAGTACACCTGTGGGTTGGTTTCCGTGAACTTGTTCGCCTTCATTACAGCCATCTTTGTCCAATCAGTAAAGAACACACTATCTTCAAACAAGCTTATTCCAAAGGGATGAGGAATGCGTGAGCCTCCATGAAGCACTGTCTTCCTATTATAAAAGATATATATCATACAGTTTTTGTTTGTTTTGTTTTATTTTGCTTAAAGGTGGAATAATTCAAGTAAATGCATAAGAAGTTAAATAGTGTCTTGTTACAAACATAGAATATATAGATAAAATACATTTTAAGATACAGGTCTATTTCCATCTATATTTGATAGAATTTTCATGTGTCTCTTGGAAAAGACCCTTGAAACTTAAATTCCAGTTCCAGTCCTAGCTAGTTCTAGATTTTTTTTTTGAGAAATTACTGTTTTCTCACCTGCTCTTCATTCTTTTAAGGTTGTTCCACATATAAAATGGCTAATATGTGACATATTGTTTTGAAATCCACATGTGGAAGAGTATAACAAAAAACTGGAAGTCTGGTAGAGGATGCCTTAAACACTGACTTCACACTGAACCACTGACCATATCTCAGCAATTAGGGGGCAGGACAGTGAGTGATAGAGTTCAACTCACAGCAAACAAAAAGACCTGTTCCTGATGTCACCCTAGAGAGAGCAAAAGCGGTGCTACCACTTTAACAGCTCTACTTGATCAAACCATCAACTGGTCATATCTGTAGTGGAGGCACAGTATGCCCAGAGCTACTTAAATGGAAAGAAAACAGAAGTCAAGAAATCAACAGTGCCTGCGATGACATCGACAGAAATGATCATTCATTTAGGCCATATCAAAAGTGAGGTGAGCAATGGCTCATGAGGAAAAAACTTTTTTTTCTTTTGGAATAAAAGAAAGACCTCAAAGAATAATCTTAGCAACCCCTGAAAACTAAAAAGCACAAACAATAGAGCTCTAAGAAAAGACTTGAAGATACTAATACTGGAAAAACACCATAGGAGAAAAAAAAAAAACAAAGAAATCTAAGGTTAGTGCACATTTTAAGACATTCCATAATGACATGGTACATTAAGATAGGAGAATGGTTTTCTTTTTTAGTTAGCAAATTCCAGAACCCTGAATGCCACCTGCTGGCAAAGCAAAAGGCAATGACTTTATGATTTCAGTTGTACTCATTAGCTTTAATATCATTTTGACATTTCTTCACAGCCAAAAAACCATTCAAATCTTTCTGAAACTCTGTAATTTTAATCTTTTATGTTTTAGTTTAACCTTGGCATAAAAATACTTGGACTATAGAATATAATGCCATGAAAGAGAAAAAAATTTAAGCCATTCCTCAATTATTTTTATATGACGTATTATCAGGTTAATTAATTTTTTTCATTATATTAATTCATAATCTCACTATAGGAAGCCATTTCAGTGATAAGAAGTCAGTGTTAATACATAATCACTTTATTTAACCAAGTAGAAACTGTTCTAAAAATATAAAATCCAGTGGCAAACTGTAATACCATCTTTACAGAAGAAATAAAAGAGAAAACAAAAGTACAGTATTACTGTCACTGAGAAAACAACAAAACCAAGTTATCTAGAAAAGTTTAACTGGCCAGTTTATTTGCTGAATGCACAGAACAATTTTTTATGGTAAAAATTTCAAGACCATTTATTAAGCAATTTTTGAAAATATCAAAAGAAGATGGTCTAAAATAGTTAACAAGTAATTTATTGTTAGCTCTAAGCAGACTAAGAATATGAAAAAAAATGCCATATTCTATATCCAAAATTCTGTTTAAGTATCTTTGAAGTATATAAGGTAAAAATACAAGTCAGAACTTCTCTTTGAAATTTGAAATATATAAAGGGCAAAGTAAAATCCAATTAATTTCTACTAGAAAATGTTAAATAAAAAATAAAACTTATTTATTTATTGAGAGAAAGTTAGAAAGCTAAAAGATAAAGTGAATTTTAGAAACAAACAATAACAGACCCAGAGTATAATGTGCCTAGGTATAAACAGACTCAGGAGTTACTGAAAATAATGTGCTTTATCTGGGAGTGAAAGAGGCTTGGGAGGAGAAATCAAAGAATGAACGTTCTAGGTAACATTTAATGACTCGTTATGGAACACAAAAAAAGTTAATAAAATGGAGCAGGTTACTTCTTGCAAAGTCAACACGAAGGTCATTCAAGCTTTGATTTCAACCAAAAAAAGGAGCAGGAGTATTTTAATTCTGGCCCTTTGATATCCCTCTCCAGTAATTTTATGTACTTTCTCCCCAAATTCATCAAGTTATAAAAATTATTTTTTACCTTTGAATTCCATCATAAGTTACAGTCTCAATGTAATCGAACCGGGAGTCAACCCAGTAAACACGCTTTAATACTAAATCCAGAGTTATCCCAGCAGGCCATCCCAGCTTCGTTTTTACCAAGTCTTTACGGTTGGTGCCATCCATGAAAGCCCTTTCTATGGTAGGTCCTCCAGAAAGGCTCTCCAAATCTGAGAAAAATAAGTAACTACCAAAAAAAAAAAAAAAAAAAGATGAAAGAGTCAGTTATTTTACAAGTTTACCTGAAAAATATTTTATCAGATTGTGTTTGGATCAATGAAAATTTCTTCAAGCTGATTGGAGAACAATGGATGTATAAAACAATAAGGAAATTAAAAAGCATTAAAAATCAGAGACTATGAAGGCCAATCAGGAGAGGCAACAACTCTAAACAGCAACTATTAAAATGCATTAACTTGAAAGCCTAAAAATTCGTATTTCACCCTCTTAACTTTCTCCCATCTTCTGGCTCTTTCACTTTCCTTTTTTACACCCCGAAAAACTTACAGATACATTTTAAAATAAGCTATCAATCCATTCCATTCTTAATTATCCATTCGAAGGCATAGACCCCAACACACGAGCCGCAGACCGCTACCAGTCCGTGGACTATTAGGAACAGAGCAGCACAGCAGGAGGTGAGAGGCAGGAGAGAGGAGCGAAGTTTCATCTGTATTTGCAGCTGCTCCCCAGCACTAGCATCACTGCCTCAGCTCCACCTCAGATCATCAGGTATTAGATTCTCATGGGAGCATCAGTCCCTGGTGCCAAAAAGGTTGGGGACCGCTGGTCTAGAGAATGTATCCATCATTTTCAGGGAAGGACAACTGATATGAAGTAGAAATGAATAATCACCTTTCACCAACACATAAGTAGCCTAAAGTTCAGCTATGAAAATTAAGAGCAAGCCAAGTTCTGGTAACTATTCTCAAATGTACAGATCAGGAAAATTTGAATTTACACCTGGAGAAAAGTAAGCATTATCAGTCTTGCTGAGTTGATTCACACTAAACAACTCATGATGCATTATTAGCATTAGAAAGCACTAAAAGGATAGTTCTAACCTTATCTCCCCAATTTAAAAAAACTTTACAGCTAATTTATGCTAGAGTGATCATTTTAATAATAGTGAAACACAGCAATGTTTTATTATAACAAGAGTATTAGATTGAGTCAGAACACAGAATCCAATCTCTCAGCCAGGCAAATATAGCAAACGCCAAGAATAAACATTCTTACCCCCAAAAACATTACATATTTTTAGTATACCAGTAAGTGTGTTTGGATTATATGTCCTCAAATGAAATTATATTTAGCCAATTCCTTTAAAGCTTCTAGGAACAGAGACATAAAGTAAACATGGATTCTAGAGTACAGAGCTAAAAGAAATCAGAATTAACCTTTAATTAGTCCAATGGATGTTTTGTGTATAGAGAAAGAGCTAAAGCTCCAAAAATACTGGAATCAGTATGTTTTCATATCACTTACCCAACAGTTGGGTCCAGAGCAATGCCTCTAGGATGCCCTAAGTTTTCAGTTATAAGGATAACTCGGTGGCTTCCATCCAAATTGACCATATCTATGCGGTTAACCTTGGTCTCCACCACATAAAGTTTATTATTAACCCAGTCCACAGCTAGATTCTCTGGATCATCGATAGAAACATTAAGAACTTCTTGGGTATCTAAACCATTAATGCCAACTGAGAAAACCTAAAAGAAAAACCCAAATTATTATACTTCTTAAGCATAACTAACTGGGCACTGTTTTCCTATTCTTTATTCAGTGTATCTAATGTACACATCAGTCATCTGGACTAAGAAATAAATTTCACTAAAGACTTGCTATTTTATATCACGGGTTACTGAGGTGGAAAAAAGTTTCTTTTAAAATATTTGTGAGGCAAATATATCAAAAGTTTAATTTAAAAATGTGGATGTTTGGGATGGAGAAGGTGGAGGTGGTCTGCTTTGATTTTTAGCTATAATCAAATCATAGGAATTATTAATAATCCAAATTCTCAATTCTTAAAAATTTTATGCAAGGCATCACTTAATTTAGAATTTTATTAATGGTACAAGAAAATAAAAGAGGAAGAAATAAAATTCCATAACTCCTTAAGAGGGTCTAAAATTTATTTTTAAAAATCTCCATTGCATCATTCGAAATTGAAGTTAAATCCACCACACATTCCAAATAAAACAGTAAAATAAAAATTTGGCTGCTAAACAAAATGCTGTCAATATTGTGATCCAATCCTCAATTATGGTTCCATTTAGAAGATGCAGGTAAAATCTGATTTTTATCATCCGAGAAAGCAGAGTATGTTTTACATTTTAAGTGATCAAGTTTCAAAAATGACAACCAAATATCAATCCAGTTTTGAAAGAATGTCTACTATTTCTTTTAATTAGGCTCTTGGACTCCATTTCGAATAAAATTAAAAGTTGCTCAAGGTTAATCCATATAATAGACTGCTTTGTTTAATGGGTCCCATGTAATAGTATAGCATGGAAAGGTGCTGATTAACATAAAATATCTCAAGGGCCTTTTCTGTTAGAAAACAAAGAAACTTTCCCCTCCACTCCCCCCAAAGTGAAAAGCTATCAACACTTTGTGCTTGGGGTTCTATCAGCTCCCAAGTTACACTCTTGAAATTTCTATTTACCTTATCTTTCACAGTGTCAGTCCAAAAGACTCTTTGTAGGTGATAGTGAAAATCCACACCCACAGCCACTCCACGATTTTGAGACTCTACCAAGACCTCAAAGGATCTTCCATGAATATCACCAATTAGCAAATCCTGACCATGGGAGAAGATAACGGAGGCCTCGCCAGCTAAATGTGAAGAGGTAAGGCATTATCACTCCTTCAAGTGAACAAAGACGATGAAATAACTTATAAGTGATATGCTTTCTGCTTTTTCAAATACTTTCTTCTGTGTTTTCTTATTTGATTTTAAAATAAACTTCTGAGACAGATTTATAGGTGTCATTCTACCCATTTTACAGAATAGCAAATCGAGGCAAAAAGATGCTATTTTCAAGAATCCTTGATGCAATGGGCACTTTACCCCAGGTGCAACTTTAGATGGTATAAAACACAAAACTCATTTTAAGGATTACTGGGAAATCACTCAGTGAAAAACATAGCAATCCAAAGCTGCTATACCTATATACTCACAAGCATGCTAAATCAATAAGGTTGTCCATTACAGTCCTTTTTGAAATAGCAAAGGATAAAAAATGATACAAAAGTCCATCCATAAAGAATTAGTTAAATAAATTATGTACATGCAAAGAATGGAATACTATACCACTATAAAATAAAGAATAAGGAAAAGTTTTCTGTGTAGATACGGAAAGCTCATGAAAATATATCACATAACTTAGCAAGATGCAGAACTCTGTGTGTAGCTTATTACTATATATATATAACTATATTTGTATATTCTTATTTATGCATTTAACAATCCCAAGAATTGAAATAAACAGTGATTATCCATGGGAGAGGGGAAGTGAAAACAGGGCAGAGGGGAAAAGATGGAGGAAACATTTTACCATTTAATTACTTTTTATAATTTAAACTTTTTAAATATATGGATGGCTATGCTACCTATTCAAAATAAGTTTAATTGTTAAAAATCAGCTGTACTCTAAAAGTTAATATAAAGCAACACAAGTATATCCACACAAAAAACAGCTAGAAAATGGGCCATTCATCAAGCATGTGAACAAGTAAGTTTCAGAAGGCCACCAAAGGCACTTCAAAATCAAGTGTGAAAAAACAATTGGAAAAAAAGAGTAAAGTTGAGATCTTCTTACCCAGAAATCCATGATGATTGCCAGATGGGAGGGGAGTTGGGGGGCTGGGTGAAAAGGGGGAAGGGATTAAGAAGTACAAATTGGTAGTTACAAAATAGTCATGCGGATGTGAAGTACAGCATAGGGAATATAGTCAATAATACTGTAATAACTATGGATAGTGTCAGGCGGGTACTACACTAATGGGGGAGGGGTGGAATCACTTCGTAAATTATGTAAATGTCTAACCACTATGCTGTACACCTGAAACTAATATAAAATAATATTAACTGCCACCTCTAATTGAAAAATAAAAATTTTATAAAAGAAAAAATCGATGATGACAAAAATGCTTTAGGTGGCCCATCTTTTTTAATAGATTTTCCCCATAACTTTTCTCTACTATAATACTCTTAGATTGATTCCAACAAAACACCAAGAATGAGGGATTCTCATAAATTGTAATCCAAATTTATCAAGTACATTTTGCACCACCCCTAAATTTTGCAAAAACAATGCCAAAATTATTTCTATAGATATTTGTCACCTACATTTGTGGTAGGTAAATTAATTAAAAGTTAAATGCTAAAGTAGGTCAAATATAGGCATAAAATTTAATACATGATTAAATGTGATAGATTACATAAGAGCCCAAGCCCAAAATGAACAGGCAAACAATAAAAACTATTAATAATGGTCATCATCAATCCACAGACTGGTCCCTAATAATCAAAGTGTGAAATTAATGTTGACCAATTCTTCCAGCAGCAGAAGCCACTCCTGATTTGTGACAAATAACCCTGCATCTGTGAAAATGCTGGCATTTCTTTTGTCATCTGCTATGGAAGAATGATATTAGTCAGAAGTTTACTGTTCAGAGATACAAGCATCCTTAATTTACTCACAGGAAGTATTAGCTTTGCAATGCCGCTCATGCTCCAAGATATACCCTTCTGCACAGTGGCACTGGTGATGGCCAATTCGGTCTTCACACATCTGGTCACAAATTCCCCATATCTGGCAATCATCAAAATCTGCCACATGGAAAATAAATATTTGCAATCATGTTTACCAGCATTTCCTGATCACCCTCTGAAAAATATCTTAGACAAGCTGTATAGGAATTTGGTGATGACCTCGTCTAAATAAACACCCTCTCGAGGTAGCACTGATTATAGGCATACAATAAAAAGTAGGAATTCAGAACTGGTATCTTCATACTAGGGAAAACCCAAGAACATTTAAACAAGTTTTTAAAAATCTACATGAAGGATAGCTTTCAGAAGATGAATGACATTGCTTAGATTCATAGCCCTGTGGTATTGTGTTTCATTTATTAATGTTTGTTTACAAAAATACCTGAATTTTAATGTAAATGCTTTCCTTAAAAACTGTGCTTTTCCAATATGGTAGCCACTAGCCCTCTGTGGCTTCTTATATTTGTATTTAGATTAACTAAAATGAAATATAATTAATAATTCAAATTCTCAACCATATCTGCCACATTTCAAGGGCTCAATAGCCACATACGATTAGTGGTTACCAGACTGGAAAGAGCAGAGATAGAACATTTCCATCACTGCAGAAAGTGCTATTGGACAGTGCTACTTCAGAATCAAGTAAGATCTCCCTTATAACAAGTCTCTCAATGAGATACAAATCTGTGACTGCAATAAAATATTTGGAAAGGTCTGTTTACCCAGCTGCCTTTCCTCTGATGTGAAAAATCATAACCAAAATTAAAATTATTTTTAAGACATTAAAAATATCTCCCATACTGTTTATTCATTAACTTATTAATTCATTTAGTTAGCATTTATTGATGGTCCATTACATGACAGAGCTCTGTTCAATGCCATAGTAGTCCCAGTTCTACTACATAAAAAGTGGTTTAATATAATTCACCTATAAACAATACAACATGGGGCAGGGGAAGAGAGAAAAACACAAATATAGAGTCTTTCATAAAAACTGTAAAGCTTAAGGGGTTCAGAAATTGTCCTGGTAGATTGGTGCCAAATATTTCATTTGACCCTCCAAGTTCACATCCATTCTTCACGCTCCTTCACCCTGCCCTCTTCCATAGGAGAATGACCTATGCAGCCCATATCAAAGGATTTCCTTACCCTCATGATTCAGAAAATTCTGAAACCACTATACCATCAGGTCTAGAATCCTCCAGATTTCTAGGACCTGATTACATTTGCAGCAAATGTCAGAGTCGTGAATTGGGTTCTACCACACCTGCTAGATGGCTCACTGTCTCAAGACTCCTTAACTAGGAAGCTCAAGAAATTCCTAGAAATAAGCTAATGGTTCTAGTTTTCTCAAGTATAACAACATGTCCCAACATATCTTTTTTTCTAAGGACTGTCAGTAACCAAAGAAAAAATTATCCCATTTTGGACATAACAAGATAAAAGGATATATGAGTATAAATAAAAAGCCCTGATTAATCTATTTCTTCTGTGCCCTAGCCTCAGCCCTGACAAAATGACACCTGGGGTTTCGCCTCAGTAAAAATGAAAGTACAGGACATTCGCCCTCAAACTCCCAGAATGTCATGACCTCATTTTGACTGCAAGACTGATGAGACTATGCTTAAGGTCTGGAGTCACCAGGGAGCATGAGTTGTGATGGCAAAGAGAAGAAAACCAAAGATGCAGAAGTCAAACCTACAAATCTGTGGGTGTAAATAAATGCTCTTCCTATCACCTGGGCTACAAGTACTTTAAAGGGTTTCAATGAGTATATGAAATCACAGTCATTCTTAATGACTGAATAAAGGTATATCCTCAATTTGGGGAGAAAAAATGAAGGCTAATTAATATTCATAGTCAAGTAAACTGAAGACAAGAAAAATGAAAGTAGACGAGGATTTTCATTAGCACAGTAAAGTAGTGGAAACTATAATGAAACATTGCTTTATAATACCCACCTCCCACCCTATTACTTTTTTTTTCTTTTTATTCTTTGTCCCCTCCTACAAACAAATATTGCTTTGAAAATAATTCAAAAACCCTTTTAGCTTAGACATCCCCCTTGGACATCCTCTGATCCATCTGGCTGTGTGAAATCCCACCATGCTGAATGACCTTCCTGCCCTAATTCTGCACCACAATGTCATTCCATCAACAAACAGCATGTCCTGCCAATCAGAAACAATAACCCTGGTAAACTGCTTCGGCATGCTGCCAGCAGCAGATCAATGGTAGAAAGACGCAAGATTTCGTGTCACGATTACTCAATTTTATTCTTAATTACCACTGAGGCATTCTGTGGGGAGCCATGTCTAATATGGTAAATATTGTATAGGTTTCTAATACCTGAAGCCTCTGTAATGAGTCAGCCATACAGAGGATTGCAGCCAAACAGAGTATTTGTTGAACTGAAACGCTTCAAAGAGCGAACTAAAAGAATTCCCTTAAAATGTCAGCTGAAACAAGTGTAACTGGTTTAAAAATGTCAGGTATTGAAACTAATGAGTTCTCTTTACAAAGAGAGCAAAATATAGTCTACTTTGAAATAAATGTTAACCCAGCTTCAAAACTCAGGGGCAAAGGATACATTTTGGAAGGACAGGAAAAGTCACAAGAAAGGTCTCTGCAGGTGGTAGGGGCCTCACATTCCCAAAAGCGCTCAACTGTAGACTTCTGAGCTGATCTCTAAATGAGGTTATCTGTACTAAAGTCTCAGGCACATACTGAAGGAACTGAAAGACGTTCATCACCGAACTTGAAACTAGTGCCAAGTATCAGACCACATGACTTGCAGTGTGCTGTGAATTGAATGTTTTCTATAAATCCTGACATTAGCTTGTACATAATATTGCACCTTTCTATATCACATTCATTAATAGGTTCAATGTTAAAACCTTGTTATGACAGGTTTTCATTTCTTACTGGCTGCAAAAAATTTGAAGTGTCCCAGACCTCTGACATATGAAGAGCCCTAGACACTTGGAAATATAACCCAAAGCTCATCACAGCCTTAGACACTGGGAAGAATGTTGGAAAATGTACTATCCAGACTCCAGGGTTAAAAAATAATAATAATAAAGACTAAGAACAGGTTGTAAGAATCACAAAACGAAACTAGGGATTCTGAAAGAGTAAATTATTTTACTGAAAATAGATAAGGCCTATCAAGTTCCAAATGCAAGGCAATCCAGCCCCAACTCCTCTTTGGGAGTTGAGAGAGGAAAAATAGAAAAAAGCTGATACAGATACTGAGAATGTGGCTTCTGGTATTTCTATTGGAATTCCTTTTCTACTAAAAGAAAGGGAAAATGCCTGGAGAACTATAAGACTGAAAATTGGATTGGCAGCTGGGTGGCAGTAAAGGGGGATGGAGAAGCCTGACATTTGCCAAAGACAAAGAGCAGCCTCACACCCACAGAGGAGCACCACACAGAGAAAAAAGGGATGTTGCCCTCACAGCGAAGCGAGGGAGCGCAGGCAGAGGTTCCAAAGTCAGAAAGCCACCAAACAAAGGACATTTGCGTTAGAACTATTCTTAAATTTCGTAAATGCATCTCCAGTGTAATGATAATAAAAAGCAAAAAGTGTGTTGTAATATAATTTAATGCCAGTTGCAGATCATGTTTTATTTATAAAATGGTTGGAAAAGATTAGAAGAAATTCGGGGCTTTCTTAAATAATTCAGAGTTCTCTCTGAGTCTTCAGGATTTCTAGGGCTAACTTACATAAAGCACTTAATCAGAAAATGTCTTATTGAATATGGTTATTTAAAAGGAGCAATAAGATCATGGGCAAACTCTGAGACATAGTCTCTGATGTTAGAAACCTAAAATTATCCACTTTGAAAACAAGGCCGGCCTCAACTGGATTTCTTTACCGGATATAAAAATCCTGTTTTTCTTGGCATGTGACAGGTAAATAAGCTGAGAAATAGACTTTCTCAAGAGTTAAAAGTTTAATTTATAAACCAGAGTTTATTTCTGGTATTAAAACTTTTTCTGGCTATGAGTAGTCATTAAGATCTACTATAACTGTGAAAGTAGAATTAAGTTGGAAGCCATGAGCTACTTGAGACTAAAGACTGAATAAATTCATAAGGTTTATCCAAATTCAGTCTTTTTGGCCTAATTGTATTAATATTTTAGATAATACTTCAGAAGAAACTCTTTTATAAAAAGTATTTCTTATGTATGCCCTGAAGAATCTCAAATTTCTAAGGCACATCAAAAGAATACAAATACTCTGGGAAAATTCTGAATCATCTATCTTTTGGAGATCCATAGATGACCACCAAACTTAATTTTAATGAACCATTTCAGTTGCTTTCCAGATGCCTTTTCCCAGCGCCACTAAAAACAGTTTTTTTTAACTTCTGTGGTTACTTTATACTACTATATTTGTTGTTCACGTGTCAACATGAAGGAAAAAGATATCAGAGCATTAAAAATTCATTGTTCAAATCCTTAAAAAGTGCAAATCAATGATACTTGGCCGTGTCTAATTCTCCCATCATAAGACCCCATCCTAATCACAATGGGATGCAAAGTTGGCTTGCATCACATTCAAAAATTTCCCAGTGGGAGAAATCATTCTTATAATTCTGAAAGGAGAGATGTAGGAAATTTGGTGCACAGGTACTTAGTTCAATGCCAGCTACCAGCTGGAAGCAACATGACAGAGTTTGTTCTCGAATATTAGCTTCAAGTAGAGGTAAAAATCAATGGGACTAGTGTGGTCAGCAGAGCAGTGACCTGGTGATCTGCTGTGCACCACTCTTTACTTGCTGGATCCTGGGGAGGTTTGAGCAAACTGGATACAGAAGCCAGGGGAGCAGGGTAGGGTACTTGATGGGTTCAAGGCAGCAGTTATTTACCAACCACATGGAAATGTTTCAGTATTTAACAACCAGTATGGCCATACCAACCCTGATTCCAAATACTTAGAAAACACCAAAAGACTATCTCTATCATCGGGCAGTACAAAGGTAACCATGTGCTAGTCAACACACTCATCACATAACCACTGTTTTGCCTTGTGCACCTCATAAAAACTTTTCAGTTAAAACTTCATATTGTCCAGGTTTTCTGTGAGGAGTGTGTTGTTCTTTGTTATACATAATATCATCATTCCTATCCACAAGTACAAACTCCTTTTTGTCAAAGATCATAGACCCCATCAGTGTGGCAAGCAATGTGATGCAAGACCAGCCACTCCCACCTGTCACTTACCGACACATTTACGGGTGTTATTTTGGTCGACGATGTAACCTGGGGGACAATAACATGCCCCTCCAAATGGCGCCATGTGGCACTGATACTCACAGGCCAAGAAAGGACACAAAGTCACATCTAAACAGAGAAAAACACCTTGTTAAATGAATGGTGACCTCTGGACCAGAATGATTTATCTATGAAGTAAGAGCTTCTTTTTTCAAAAGTAAAAGCTAAGTGAGCACACAGTTGAGGCACAGAAAACCTGTCACCATTTAAGCCTCACTGCAATATTATGGTACAAAAGCTCAATTCATATTTTTTAAAGTCTTTTTTTAAGTTATAACTATGTGCAAGTATAAGTCAGGATAAGAGCTGTTTATGGAAAAATTGGGTCATACATAGTAGACAAGTCCAAGAATTTCCAAGTGACCAGAATGAAAATAATACTAAAAACATTAACTATGGCTGGCTTCAGGTGGTGGGATTTCAGTTGACGATATTTTTCTGTTAATTTTATTTTCTATTTTGTATTTTATTTTGTCCTATTTATTTTTATTTTATACTATAACTATACATCTCTTGTTAATTTTTAAGATTTTCTTAAAAGGCCTCTAAATGAAATAAAGGGGAAATAAGAATGCCATACAAGTCTCTGCATTATTTAATTATTACAAGTATTTTCAAAGAAAAAAAGAAAAAAGAAAACAAGACCTGAGGTTACAGGTACATGGTCTCTTCTGGGCAAGTACTAGATAACTTAGAGAGCATGCAATTGATAAAATCAAGGCTGTAATGGTTATACTCTTAGAGGACAGTCAGCTGTCCACGGAGTTGATGGCTTGATGCTGGGGGTGGTATTCTACAGCCACAGAAAAAGAAAAAGGAAAAACTAACTCAGGTATATAACCTGGGAACCAGTCACTTCTTTTCTGAGTATAACCAGACAAAACTTTTTCCATACTGTAAGCAAGAAAATAAAATCTCTAGAACACCGTTAGAGTTGTCAAAATTGTGATTAAAATAATTCTGCCTGGGTGGAAGGAAAAAAGCCACAACTATTTGAAGCTTCTCCATCAAAAGGTGGAGTCTCTTCAATCCATTGAATCTGTGCTTGGCCGAGTGACTTGCTTTTTGGCCAATAAAACATTTAGCAAACATGACATAACAAAGGCTTAAAAGAGCTTGTACACTAGGGTTTGCCCTTTCTACCACCATGTAAATGAGTCTGGACTAGTGTGAGCTTTTGTTGTAACACCAGACAAGGGAGTGAGCTGGTCTAGGTAAGAAGAACTACCTGGCCAACCCATAGAAATGTGAAAAATAATAAATGTTTGTTGCTTTAAGCCATTAAGTCTTGGGATAGTTTGTTATGTAAGCACCAATTGATACTCTCTGTATTTGGGAATTTGTTCTAGAAAAACATCTATCTGAAAGCTACCCAGATACATTCACACTCACCACAATGTCGTTGGGCAGTGGCATTGCCTTCATCTTCTCCCGATGGACAATCTAAAGTTCCATCACAAACCTTTGTAATTGGGATGCATTTTCCAGACTTTGGGCAAACCCATTCACCTGGGTAACATTTATGAGAATGATGAGGACTGCTTTCTATGGTGGGGAAAAAAGAAAGTTACAGGCCACATGAGAAGTGGAGCCAGCTCTTTTTCAATCCATGATTAAGAAAGGATCTAGATCAAGTAGACAAGAAGGGTCTACAAATGACCTATAATTTAAAATAAACTAGGAGTTTCTAACTCTACCAGTAGACTTTTATTGAGATTCTAAGGAGTGGCAAAATGAAATTATTTAAGTTCCACTCTTTCTGGGGGAAGTGGCCTACAGCCAGGTTCTAAGAGTAAGATGCAGATGTGGGCCTGAATTATCAGCAAGCTAGATGAATAACCCCTAGAAGAAGATTCAGTTACTTGAATCACAAATTATAGAAGCAGGGCTATGAAAGTAACACCAGGTTTCCCGAGTTTTTATTTGATTTGTGTTCTTGTTTTTTTTTAGTTGTTTGATTTGCTTTGTTTCTTTAGTGAAATGTCAACAGTGTAAGAAAAACCATAACCCAAATGTAGAAAGACTACTTCTTAGAACACCAAAGTGTGAAACCAGTAGATGTTTCCAGAATAAGCATCACTCTTATAATTAAATCTGGGGCTAGAACAGTACAGGTAACTTGCTTTATGGTGTGGGTATAAGTAACTTCTAAACTGTTGGAGGTACTGCAGAGTGAAGCGGGTGAAGATTATTGGCAATTTCCTTCTCACAGACTCTTTAAACGCTTCCCTGAATAAACCTACTACAAACACCATTCCCTGGCTCTCATGTTCCCTCTGTGGCCTCTCTCCCACCACCAGATGTCAGTCACTATTTGTAAATCAGAATTTGAAAACAAAACAAAACTGCACTTCTCCTAAGGCTCAGAGTTATTTTTAAAGGTTAGAAGTCCTAAAACAGATCACTTTTTCCTCTATTTTCCTGCTTCCTCATCCTACTTCTTTGGTATAGATAACTCTAGTTAAAATAAGCAGTCTAAAAGGGAAACAGAGTGAGCTCTAGAATGGGGATAGTCTGCCCTACCTGTTTTGCCTTAATGATAGGGAGGGAATTATAATTCATGTCATTTTTGAGTTCCAATTTTTTTAGGAAAACCAAATGCATTTCAATTAGAATTTCTTCCTCTCCTTACCACATTCATCTTCATCTCCATTATCTGTACAGTCATCATCTCCATCACAAACCCAATTTTGATTAATACAGTGGCCATTGGGGCAAGTGAACTGGTTGCCTCTGCAGGTCTCATATTCTGGTGAAAAAAAAAAAAACAAGCTGCACTCCAAAGACATAAATCATTTGGAAAAACTTAAAGTGCTCACCCCACTGCCTAAATTGAGCTCTTGAAAAACTCGATTTAGTCCCCTAAATATCTTAACAAGAATGAAAAAAGGGGGAAGAGAAGAAAGAAGGAGAAAGAAGTGGGAAAAAAGGAGAAGATAGCAGCTTTGAATCCAGAAATTGAACTCAGGTACCAGTCTGTGTTTCTCAAGATTAAAATAAGACAAGATACTATAGATTGACACAGAACAGAGAATGCAGACTGATGAAGATACTACAGACTGGCCAATGTCCAACATTCTCCCACTTTAACACAAGTACTGTAATTGCTTTTTAGGACCAAATGACTCTGAGTCTCCCATTCTATTCTCTTTAATGCAGTTACAAATATAAGCCAAGGTGCTGGAAAATAAATCAGGAATGGCTCATAGAAAATTTGAGTGATGTTGAAAATACTGAAAAATCTCTGAGGCATGGGTACCAACCCATCAAAACAGTGTGGAGAAAAATCATACATTCTAGTAAATAAATGACCACAAAAAGCTGGAAATTTACTGGAATTAGTAAAACACTCTGACAGAGACTTAAAGCTGTATATTCCAATACAATGAGTCCAGAGGTGGCAACAATAAGAGAGAGATGGTTTGCATTGCAGGCAACAGCACGGAAAGAAAGGAAGGAATAAAAGCCACCTACACCACACTGAAACTTTTCTGACCCTCCAATTTTAATGTGGCAAGAATTTCAAAGTAAAGAGGAGAGTTAGGCCCATTGCTATCAGAGACCTTCCTCTCCCTTTCACGCCCTTCTCTCACTCTACTATCAAGGTCATCAGACCCATTCCCGAGGTATGAGTAATTTGAGAGTCCAGTCATACAATACACCCTGTACCCTGTATTCTCGGGAAAGAATGCAAACTGTCCATCAGCAACCTTTCAACTCTACACAGATCCTTGGAAGATAAAGGATCCCAGGTCCAGTGACACTGCTGAGGCTCATGCCATGGGCCCTACATGATCTTCTGGCTCTATCTGCCATCAGACACAGTGATCTTTTTGTTTGAAAAGAGTAATACATTGGTAGGGGGTGGGGGAAACACTCCTAACAACACAACCCAGCATAAGGAAGTCACCGTACTGCAAGAATGCTCATCGCTGCCATCTTCACAGTCAGGGATACGGTCACAGATGTAGTTACGAGTGAGGCACTCCCCACTGCCACACTGAAACTGGTTGTGGGAGCACAGCTCAGCTGGAACACAAAGTTAAGAAGGGGAAAAAAAGAGAGAATTTCAATTCCACTGTAGCCATTTAATCTCATAGAAAGATTCTGTCTCATGTTTAAAAAGAGATTCTTATACAGTACCATGCTGGTAAACAACCAGCTCTCCAGGAACAAAAGAGCCCTGACTTGTAATATTTGCCAGTTTCCATCGTGTAAATACTCCCACCATGACTGACTTCAAGCTACCAACATGAATTCATTGAACACGAACTTGAGAAGAGATGTGCATAATTGGCCAGTATAAATCAGCTTCAGCACACCACTGCACATCTCACACATATACTTACTGCAGTTGTCTTCATCAGAGTAGTCTCTGCAGTCAACTTTCTGATCACATCTCTGACTAGCGTTATAGCAGGCTCCGTTGGCACAAGTCAGCTGCTCACATGCTGGGTATCCTAAAGGAATGGAAATAGCACACAAACCTTAAATTCAGACATTCCTATAGCAAACACTTCTTGGGTGACATACTACCAATATATGCCGAGCACATATTAGTAAACAAAAGAGACACGGAGATTATAGTTGGATAGGGGAAAGAGACATTAATCAAATAAAGACACAAATAAATTATAAACTGTGTTATGTGCTACTGTGGGAAGTACAGAATGTTGTGAGAGTGCATAGTAAGGGGTCTGGGAGCCCGGGGAAGTCTCCCCTGAAGAAACGACTTATGAGAGCTTAGAGCTGAAGAATGAAAATGAACCTCACCTACTTCAAAATAGAACCTTCTTGTATGTACTACAAATAACACCCCCAGGAAACCAATATACTACTGCACATGCTTGGGAAATGAAAGGCCATTTCTTTCACTGGAGGTTCATCGAAGGAAAGCAGGCCTAAAGTCAGAAGACCTGGGACCTGGGGTACACTCAGGCTGCTCTGACTCGAAGCTGCTTATCCTCTATCTCACGACTTCCTTATTCATACATTTGGAGAATTTACTTTAAAAGGTAGAGGACCTCAAAAGACAATGTCTAGTAAAGTACTTTGTAAGGGTAAGGTGTTCTACAAGCACAAATAATTGTTACCACATCACGTATATATGATCACCTCACTGTTATTAACCAGATGCTTAACCTTAGTGTTCCAGGTCTTAGTGGAAAAATCAGGAAAACATGCTGTCATTCCCTCCCCTGTGCTTCCTTAGGCTTGGAATATGTATTTCTCATAATCCCTAACTGTAGGCTTCATCTTGACAGTCGTTTATCTTTATTCCCCATGACATAATGAAACCCTTTGAGATCAAGGATCCTGTGTTACTCACCTGAGAACCTCCAACACTTAACACAGAGACTGGGTCATCGCTTAATGAGCTCAAGAAATGCTCAATATTGCTATTGAGTTATCACAGGTGAACTTTTAGTTAAAAAGCCTTTAAAAATATTTTGAACTTATGTTTTTTATGGTCTCTTAACATATGATATTTTTCTCACAATATGATATTTTTCTTGGTTTGTCTATTTTTTTTTTTTTACTACAGATTGCTTTCATAATGATCATGATTGTCCTCAAATTTCTTTTTAACTAAGAAACAGGTATGTCTCAGTTAGCATTTCAAAGACCAGACAGCACAGTCCCACCTTGAGGCTCAATTTTGCATTTAAGAACCCAATGTGAGATTTCACAGACATAGACAGGTACTTCAGATAATTCTTTAGATAGTCCCAAAGTCTCCTTCAAGCAGAAGCAGTACACAAAATTCTGTGCTGAAAGTATATTAAACTTGTCCCATGTTAACCTGCACTTTTAGAAACAATGAACTCCCAAATGATCTTTTTTTGTTTATTGTATAATGAAGGAATAAGCCTAAATATTCTCATCTCAAGAAGTTCAAAACTAGTCTTAAAATATAAAACTGTTAAAGTTATATGTATTCAATGATATATTAAAATGGAAGGCATTTTAAAAGAGTTGATTAAAATGTTTTAATTTTTTTTTCTTAATTTTATTTGTTTTTTTTTTTTTTCTTAATAGTCCGAGAATCAGCAGCCGCCTCGGGTTATTGCTGTCTTTTAATCACTGAGATGGTATGCACTGCAAATGTGCCTTCAAAGGGTCACACAACTCTGTTTATTAATTCTCTCTTTAAGAGAAGCAAGAGGCCAGTTGAGCCAGGCAAGCAATTCCCTTCCTCCTGCATGCCGGATAATTCCTAGAGTCAGTACGTTATCTAACCTTTTAAGAGCAGCAACAAGCAGGAGAGGAATCTTAGAAAACCCAGCTCTTTGCAATAGATAAGATATCTGTCAGGAGGAAAATTTATTTGGGCTTGGACTGTGACTACCTCATTTAAGGTGACTATTGTAGATTTGAAGGATCTGGGACAAATATGCTGGGTGGATCTCTAGTTCTCCCCGTCTTGCTCTTTGGGAGCCAGTGCCATTAAACTGAAAGGGGAAGAACTAAAACAGTATCCACTGACAGGACTAAAAGTTTACTGACATGGCTCACTCCCTCCAACAAACAAGGCCAGCTTGATATCATCAGGGAGAGTATGGGAATGGTCAGAGGTCAGTAGTTTGACACTCGGAATGAAGAACGAAAAGCTTTCTTGTCTCCATCTACGCTGATAATGAATATCTCTCAGTCAGCTGAAGACCTGCCTCTACCCCTGAACACTCTTTGGTCTCTTCTGTGCAATAGTTAACTATAAGCACACGCCCACAGAAAAGACTGCATAGAACTACCCGACTCCATTAAATACCAAACATATTTGGAAACTTCTTTCTGAAGATTTTCCCCCTTTGGAGACCCACGCAGAGGAAATAGGTCCAAACTGTTCACACTGAGCAAAGTAAGAAATGAACAGATTCTACTTCCTCTAAAGATTTTTTTTGCGAAAGATGCTAATGAATTTCAATCTACCCCAGGAAACAAGAAGTCACAATACTTTGGAATTGAAGGACATATAAAATCTTATTTTTTGGTTTATTTGTTTGGCAAATCTGAGTCTAACCTTCTAAACTTTTTTCCATGGAGCAAAGCCATCATGTAGCTTACATGTCCTGCAGGATTTTAAGAGAAAGTATAATAAAAGAGGAGAGAATACACAAGATCACCAGAGAAACTCATCCTAAGTTTTGTCTTAACAGAAAAATTGAGAAGTAACTATTAACTGAGCCCTCTAGACCTCTAAAGTTTACCTGACACAAAAATGCGAGAACATCTTTGCTCACACCACCTCTTCCCTCTTCCTTCCTTCCTTCCTTCCTTACTTAAATTCCAAATGACACATGTACAAGTTTGTTCCCCTCAAATTAGGAGCTGCCTCTAAATATACATACAAGATTGGTGCCTGAATATTTTTAAAATTTCTTTCTCTGCTAATGATTTGGATTGGAGCAAGAAAGGTCCATGCTATAGTTCTGTTTATATTATAAAAAAGAAAGATATGGTTTGAGGACCTAATAGACCTCTCAGAATGGATATCGCTCACAGTGGAGTAAGATACAGATATTAGGCACTACTCTTTATTATCTTGACAGGAAAAGGCTGTAAATATATTCTATTCTCAGAACTTGATAAAATTGCCAAATACACACACACACACACACACACATGCATATGAAGATAAACTGATTATAAAGAAAAGAAGGCAGCTTAAAGGTAGACTATGAAACTTAAGCCAAGATTTAAAGGAAAACAAGAAGTTACTGCCCAGACACCTGGGACTTTTCAAGGTCCTAGAGTCATCCTTTATAAGTTACTCTACATTACTCTGGCAGGCTAATCCAGTCAATGATTTGCCAGGAAAAGTTTACTAGTTTGACCACCAGCACTTAGCTACAAGTACTATGCATAAAGTTAAAAAGGCAGTGACAATAATAATCACCAATAACATGGACTGAAAACTATGTGCCAGAAACTTGTCTAAGTACTCAATATGTATGAATTCATTTTATCTTTATACCAACCCTAGGAGGAAGACACTACCATTACTCCCATTTTATAGATTTATATTTTATAAATTTTACATATGTGCCTCTCTGAGACACAGAGAGGTTAAGTAATTTGAAAAGGATCACACAAGTGGTGAGTTGAAGAGCCAGAACTCAAATTCAAGCAATCCAGCTCTACTATGCATATTCTTCACAACCTCAATAAATATAGTTTCAGGGTAAGTAATAGGAAGAAGCAAAAAATTACAGAAGAATGAAATCGATTGAAAGGAAATAATCTTAAAAAGATAGTATGAAAAGAAAGAAAAGTAGCAACCCAAGGGGGAAAAAAGTTTTTATTTTTTTCATTCTGTTTTCCATTCCACATTGGAAAATCTAGAGAAGTGAGGCCAACTCTAGATTTCAGCAATTATGGCATATTCTACTAAAGACTCCAACATGGTATAATCTAGGAATTCCATGAAACTCTATGCTAGGAAACAGAGCTTTCCTGGAGTATCAGGACAAAATAAAAATAAAAATAAAAAAAGGGGTCAATACCAAAAAAACCCCACACAAAGTAGAAGGAGACCCACCCCCTTCCATCCCCAACACCCACCCCTGTCGAATTCAAGTCTCTGAAGTGACTGCCATCACAGACTAGCACCTAGGGAGTGCAGTAATATACAGAAGAACAGAAAGGCATTTTATGCTTCTTTCCAAAAATAGTTGCTTTTGATAAAAAGCATATATATAATAAGATTTGTAAAATGGAAATAGCAATTCAGCACCTTGGAAAGAGAAAGCAAATATAATCATACCAAGGGCTGGTAGAATTGGATTGACACTGAGTTTAGTCTGAGCAGCTTTCAGGAAACTAAAGCCAAAAAGGGAAACACATTAAGTTATCTTGTTTTCCTTACCCTGCTCTCTTTGAACTACTGGGTCTTAAGTTCCAAATCCTTATCTGGACACTATCCATGCTGATCTGATCTAAGACCTAAATTAGAAATGTACTTGAGGGGTCTGCTCTAAAGATTTTGGATCTACAGTCCCTCTTTCTTATTGTTCACAGAACTATCACCAAAAGCTGCACAGTTACAAATTCTTAAAAATAATAAAAATCTCACATGAGCCTTAATATAGGAAGGAGTGAGAAACAAGATAGAAAATTGTGTAGCAAATACTATAAAAAATAGTGTGAAGAAGTAGGATGGCTTCTTACAAGTGATCAAATGTATATAATGTGCATCAGATTTAGTGGTACTGGCTCTACACAGAAGGAGTTACAAGGCTATATGTTTTCACTCAGGGCCACACAGCACCTTGGGCCCATTCCTATCTCTTCCTTATGATTATCCTCAGTGACTCATCTGGGCAGAACAAACAGGCAAAGTCTAAACAAAGAGACAAGAAGACGAGCTGCTCCCCAGAATTATGAGATTGGCCACTTTCAAATCATAACTAAAAGTGGTGTGGTCCAGTCCCCCTGCTGGGAACCTGGCCCCAGATAATGGAGTACTCATCAGCAAATCATTACTGAGTAAATGTCGGTATGCTAGAAGCCAGTTATCCTACCGAGTGCTACCTTCTTCTTAGTTAGAATTGTATTCTAGTACATATATTTCTTGAAATCCACCATTCTAGATACTGTGCTAAGAACTGGATAAAGGAGTAAGCAAAATTACAAGTGAAGTAGAAACTCCTACAGCTTTTTAAAAAATATTTCATTCAATGAATAATTATTGCACACCTATAGGACTGTTATGTGCTAAAGATAAAGTGATAAACTTCATAAAGTCCCTACTATCATGGAACTTACATTTTATTTGGGAGAGTAGAAGGACAGACATTAAAATAAATGTCACATAGAAAAAATGATATAGAGAGAATATAGTTAATAATATTATAATAACTATGAATGACGTCGGAGCTACTATACTAATCAGGAATCAATTCATATATTCTATAAAAGTCTAACCAACTATGCTGTACACCTGAAACTAATATAGTATTGAATGTCAAAAAGAGATTAGCAGGGTAAAATGATAAAGAGCAACAGTGAGGAGTAGCTCTCTGATAAGGTTATATTTGAATAGGAACCATTAGGTTTAGCAAAATGGAAGTGTTTGGTGGCATTGCCAAGAATGTTCTCAAGAGACTGGTGGAATTGGACTTTTCAGTGAGTTCAAGAAGGAAAGGAAGAGAGGGAACAGAGGCAGTGATTAAAGACAACTTTGTGGAATTTGGTTGTAAAAGAGAGCAGAGGAATTGGGCAACAGCTGAGAGGGATCTTAGGCGGGAGATATTTACTATGTGCTTGAATGATGGAGACTAAAAAGTTTTTCTCTTTCCTCAAGGTTTTGAGACTCTGAATCTTATCTATGTCAACTGTAAGAATGCTAAAAAGATGCATCTGCGATGTGATATGTAAAATGGGGTCAATCTCTCTGCTTCTGCTTTCTCACCTCAAGTAGAGAGAGGAAAGTAAGAGCAAGACTCATTGGGCAGCTTACATGTGGAACAGAGTTTGAAGAACATGTTTTTCACATGCCATCAAAGTCCACAGAATGACTTTAATCATCCTCTCTATCTCCCTCCAACTGTTACACCAGGTAGGGTTTCAGCAGTCAGATACATAAAGGAAAATGTTTAAGTTCTGAAGAACAGAAAGTCAATAGAAATAAACTTTCAGGGACAAAGCAGTCCCAGTTGCAGGCCGACCAAATACTGCTGATTACCAGCAAGAAAGCCCTCATTGTAACAGGGATTTTACCCTTTCTTTGGCATTCCTAAGTAACAAAAGATTGCTGCAAACCAGTGATAATTAGCAATAGTTTTATTCACACCAAAATCATTCTAATATGATATTTGATAAAAACAAAATAATCTGTTTACTTAACTAGGGGGGAAATGTACTATTTTGGAGCAACCGAAAGTCACTGCAATATATTAATTAAATGACCCATAATTGCTGCCTTGTTCTGATGTTTATCTTAGACTCTGCATGAGTGGTTTTCCTTGATGCTAATCCCATTAGAAGTAAAATGGACTGCAGTTTTGAATCTCTGTTCCTTAAAAAAAAAATTGAGAACTTGTTTAATATCAGGTGCCATTTTATAGATGGCCAGATTGAAGAGCAAAATAGCTTAAAAGGAAAATGAGCTTTTACCTCTTTCACAGCTTTTAATATATATACATATTCATACATAGTTCTTAAACAGTGGAATGACCAGAAATACCTTATGCATAAAGGAATACAGCAGACAAAAGACCAAACGCAATAAGAAACTTTTGTACTACACCAAATTTATTTCAAGGATAATCTTTTTATTGGAGGCTTATACCCTTGCCTTCCTCATCATCTCACCCATTCTCTTACCTCTCTTACCCTCTCCCTGTCTCCCTGAGAGAACTCTTACACACCATTCTTTGTTCCGTAAAAGGAATGCCTGGAATGGACACAAGGTGCTCTGTCTTGGAGCTCTATATCTTGATCTTATTAAGATTGAAAGGGTGGGGACTATGACCTAGGAGTCTGATCTGACAGGCAAGACTATGAACCACAGAGGCAAACTTCCTGATCCTTTTGAATATTTGGGGTAAAGAATTAGTCCTTTGGTGTTTTTCTAATATCCCTTACTATATTTAAAAGGTTTCTAGGTGCTTAATGTGTTAAGACCATTCCATTATCTCTGAGAAATAGAAAAATAAAGTCATATTCACAGGCCAATTCAAAGTTTTTCCACAGTATTGATTCTTATGCATCATGACTACAGAACAGAATAAAGTGTTATGTCTTGCAAAAATTATTTCCAGCCAAGCCTCACTTATTCCTTTATCATGTGGGAACATTCTAATTTAAAACGACTAATAAACAGCTGCTATATCCCTACAGTGACATTTAAAATAGCTAAGTACCTCTATAACTAAATAGATCTCAACAAAGATCAATGGCTGCTAACATCACAAAGAGAGAGACAGATATTATGTGTCTTCTACTAGAAATATAAAGTATGTTGCCCTCACATATACAGGAAAAAAAATCCTTGCATCACCTGTTCAAGCCTCTATACTTGTGCTATTCTGAACTGGAGCAGGGAAAGAAAGGACATTTTGCTCTTAGATGACATTTCACATTGTCTAGGGATATTTTTGATTTTCACAACTGGGAGGTGCTGCTGGTTTTTAGTGGATAGAGGCCAGGACTACTGTTAGACATTCTACAATGCACAAGACAGCTCCACACAATTAAAAAATCATCTGGCCCCAAATGTCATTAGTGGCAAGGTTGAGAACCCTGTTCCAGATCTAGCTACCAACCCCGCCCTAGAGCAACAAGGACATTTTAAAGGACATCAGGGGATGCTATAGCAAAACCAAGGCTGTGAGAAACTCCAGGACAACTGACGTGGTTTTTTCAACAAATAAATTACAAGGGGTAAAAAACATAAATTGGAAGCAAACCTATAAATTAAAAGACAGCAACTAATTCCAACGTACAGATTTTATTTGGATTTTGATTGAAATAATCATGCTATAAAAAATAATAACAAGACAACTGAAGAATTTAAAAACCTAACTGAATATCTGATTATTTTAAAAAACGGTTGTTAACTTTTAGATGTGATCATGAAATTATGGTTATGTTTTAGTTCTTATATGATGTCTAAAAACTGCTTCAAAATAATGGGGAGAAGAATAAAGAGATACGGTTAAGACAAAATTAGCTATGAATTGATAATTGATATAATAATGATGAGTACAGAGATTTGTTATTCAATTCACTTTGCTTTTGATTATGTTTGAAACCTTCAATAATAAAAAGCTCTAAAAATAATTTTTTTAAATAATAAAATAGCTAAGTAACCTTCAGGCAAAAATACTTTGTAAACTTCTATTTCAAAAAAATATTCTGAGAGCACAGGCATAGATAGGGTTTAGACCTAAGTTAAAATCCTGGCTCTTCCACCCTTGCTTCTTGACAATCTCTACAATCTCTGTAAAGTAGAGATGGTCATCACACCTACCTTGTAATATTAATGTAAAAATTGCATAAGATAGTGATTGGTGCTCAGTGAATCGCAGTTCCCTTTCCCACTTCCCACAAGAGCTCCAAACAAAGATGGAAAACAAAATGAGGCCAATCCTGTCCCCTATACTGGCACTTTCTAAAGACTTTGATCCAGGCCATTCATTTCCTTCCTGTACAAATCTGGCTATGGCCAGAAGATCAAAGCACTAACAAGGAAATATGAAGATTCTTTTCTTAATTTCCTCTGATTTGGTAGATTTTTTACACTCCTCCATAAATAACACAAAACAATAAATAAACAAGGTAGAGAGAAATAAAAGAGTACCTCATTGTAAAACCCTCCTGCATGTGTGAGATTTTAGGGCCATGAACCCTAAAGGGGTTCATGATTTGTATAATTCCAGAAACAATGAGCTATAAATCTGGTTCTGTTTCTTTAACAAATCCTTGTTTCACCAGTTACATGTACTTAAAAAACAAACAAACAAAAACTTGATTAAAAACTCCTGCCCAGATATTTTATAAAGCCCACTTCCTTTCCTTCATTCTTTTCTATAACAGCTACTTGCATGTTCATACCCTGCCAGCTTTTTTCTGGAAGGTCCATTGGCAAAGTTGTCAGGCAGTTGTACTGGTGACTTTAGACTTGGCTGTAGGGTGTTCACATGGAATAAATCCAAACAGTCTGTTTCGGTTGCTTTTTATTTTCCCTGGAGTAACATTTCCTTCAGTCCCATTGCATTTGCAATAAAGCACTCATTTTTATCCACTTGCAAATAAGGGAAAAAGACGCAGACTGTTGGCTGGTGGCACAGGCCTCTGGTTCTCTCTTAAACTTGCACAAGGTAGGACTTCCTTCTTCTGTAAATAAAGTCCTTCATGAAGAACCATCACCAAACTTGGAACCAGAAGACGGGTTGAGACTAGCTCTGCCACGCATAGTACAACCTTGAACAAGATGCTCTACTCTTTGTAGTTTTAGATTCTTTATTCATAAGAGAGTATAAGTATGTATACCTGCCCTGTTGTCCTCACTGAGAAACCTAATAAATAACTGGAATTTATATAACACTTCCAAGTTTACAAAATACTGCAAAATGTAATATAATTATGTGCCACAGAGGACATTTTGGTCAACAATAGACTGCATATACAATGGTGGTCTTATACGATTATAATGGAGCTGAAAAATTCCTATTGCTTAGTGACACTGTAGCCATCCTAAAGTCATAGCACAACACATTACTCATGTGTTTGTGGTGATGCTGGTGTACACAAACCTACAGCATTGCTGGTCACATAAAAGTATAGCACATATAATTATGAATAGTACATACTACTTGATAATGATAATAAATGGCTATGTTACTGGTTCGTGTACTTACTATACTGTATTTTTTATTATTTTAGAATGTACTCTTCCTACTTATTAAAAAAAAGTTTTCTATAAAACAGTATGCTGTGTTGTGTCGCCAGCTGCCTCATGCATCTAGCATTTACTGCATCTCTTGATTACATCATTTTCTCTTGTGCTTGAATTAATCTTGTGTTGTTTGCACAGTGATATGCTGTACAAGCTTGTAGCCTAGGAGTAATAATAAGCTATACCATATAGCCTAGATATAGACTAGGCTATACGATCTAGGTTTGTGTAAATGCACTCTATAATGTTTGCACGATGACAAAATCACCTAAGGACACATTTCTCAGAACATATCCCCTTCATTAAGCAGCATAATTGTATATGATTTATCATTATAATTAATCAAAATATTTTCTTCACTTGCCTCAATAAAGGACCAAGTGTTTGTTTGACAAAAAGGTAGAGTATTGACTCACGGATTTGCTATTTTGTGACATCCAGGTACACCCTACCATCACTAAAATTGCCAGTGTGGAGTCTAAATTCTCTGCAAAATGTCCAAAGTGAAAGGATACCCAAACAAGAGGCAACATAATCTCTCTCAAAAGTGAGCATTTAAGTTGGAAATGACACCACAACAGAACAATACCAGCAACTCTGCTAGGAAATAGTAATACAAAGACAAAGAGCACAGACTCATCTCAAAGAATAACAACATACAAGGAAAGAAAGCATTGGAAGAAAAGTGTGATTTTTTAAAAAACGTACCATGAAATGAGAGTGTGGATGCAGCATGAATCTGGGCCTGTTTGGCCACATATATAAGTATTTCTTACATTAAGAGTACAGCTTGAACAGTACAGTAAATAGGAACGATTTGTGTATAACTAATTTATGTTATTTAGCTCTTACCCTAGACACGGTACCATATTTGGAAGTGTAGCAAAATATACAGAAAATAATTCTTTCATCCAAAAGCATAAAATATACCATTTGGACCAAAGAAAGGACTTTAGGGACAGGCTAGAAAACTAAACTTAAATCAAAATGATCAAACAATACCGGAAGTATCCCATGAGAATAGACTAATATTTAAATCTTAGATGGAGACATGATAACTAAGAAGTTGATGATCAAGTTTTCTCAAGTACACAAAATCCATCCATTAATTATTGGAATATTGGAATATTAAAGTAACTCTTTAAAGTTGGAAACATAAACGAGAGCAAAAGAAAGGAAGTACCTTAGTAATAAAAAATGGAAGCACATAGTAGACTTATAAAATGCAGTATACCAAAAGATATACAAGAAAAAAATGTATAAATACTTGAGGAAGTTCTGAACAAATTCAGAAATGACAGATTAATGAGGGCTTTTATGAGAAACTAGGTATGTCTGAGACTAAAGACAGAGTTCAATGGACCATAGGACTTACCCAGTAGAATAATTGCTGTATTATTGTAGGCTAACAATTCTATATAAACCTCAAGAGAGGCAGATTACTTATTTGTAAGAAGTACATCATGCACCATGACTGCACTCTCTAATTTTGGTTATGGCAATATTTAAACATTATACACAGAATATTGTGATTTGTATGCCTGATCTTGTGGTGACCAGTTACAAACCAATATAGCATGCTGACATTAAAGGAAAAGCCATTTTCAAAATGTAACACTTTTCCAAAAATAATCTGAAAAAAAAAATTTGAGTCCATAACACCACAAAAACTAATGAGACATTTGACCTTGAATTTTACTATAGTTAATATAATAAAAGTTAGAATTGACCAAACAGGACTTTGTGCTCAATGTATTCAATGACTTTTCAGGGTTCTATGTTAATGTTAAAAGTTTCAAAAAATACAAATTATTTCAAAAAATACAAAAAATTGATGTTCTAAGGCAGGATACAGTTAGAATGTCTTGTTAAAAATAGACTCCTATCAGAACATTACCTCTAATCCACAAAAGAATCTGCCAAGAGATTTCAGTAACAAGAGGCATGTTGTAGGCTTTTCTGTCCATCAACAAATCTAACAAATTGATTAAAATGCCAAAGGGACAAAGGCGAAACCAAATGTGGTACAAAGACTGAAAGGGACTCACGGCAGTCTTTCTCGTCAGTTCCATCTGAGCAGTCTCTGACATGGTCGCACCTGTATTCGTTTGGGATACATTCACCACTGGAGCATGTCATCTGATGGTTTGAGCATGTTCTCCCGGCTGTGAAGGGGGAAAAAAAATATTACTTTATAATTACTGCCAAACACAGGCCAGTCCATTGACATTTACCAAATATGAATGAGGATATCAGAAAGGCAAGTAGAGCATACATTGAACATAACATTCATAAGGTCACAAGGTAAAGCACCTAGCTACCTCAAGGGAGGAAGCTTACAATATGAAAGTCAAGGTATTATTATCAGGATACTACAAAAATGTCCATAGGATCATATCAACATTCAAATGTGTTAGTTTAGATAATTATTTTATCAATGTGTATTGAAAACACAGTATAGATTTAAAAGCTACATAATAAAGAGGGTGAATGAAATAAGAATTTTGTAGTTATAGATACTAATCAAGGATTGGTAAGGTCCCCCTCATTGAAATCCTGTTTAAACCAGAAGGAAATATGACAAAGAGTTAACACTGGTTATTTCTAAGTGGTAGGAATATGGGCGATTTTATTTTTTTCTTTAGAATTTTTTCCATAATATAAACTTTCTACATTGACCATATAACAATTTTATAAACAGAAGAGACAAATTTTAAACCAGCTTAATTTTATCCTATGTTGATTAGGATAAGTGAAAGCAGGACGTCAGTTTATCAAATTTGCCTTTGGATAAAACATGTAAAACCAAATGAATTGATGTCTCAAGCATCATGTGAAAGCTATTCTGTAAGTCTGAGGCAGGAATTATTATGAGATTTTTTTAAATTGCCCACATAAAAAGAAAAGCATTTGGGGAAAATGCAATCTGCTAAACAAATAATATAATCAAATGGAAGAAAAAAGGTTTCCCTGAATTTTTAGTTTTGTATGCTCCTGTATAGTACAGATACTTAAATTCAGCAAAATTTGGTTTTTCAATAAAATTATATATCTGTTAAAGGATGTGCCGTCAAAACTTACCAAAAATTTTTCTAAAAAACAAATGAACAATAACAGTTTTAGAGTGCATACTTGAAAATTCAAACATATTAAGATTACCATGTGATAAATAAGATGTAAAAAAAAATTAATAATAATTACTACCCTTAATCGATTATATTTTTGTCATCCTGTTTCTTCTTTCTGTTTAATAAAATGGTTTTATTATGAATGTGTCATGTAATTCTTGAATAGCAAACAAAATTTTTCCAGTCAGCCTTTTTCTGACACTTTGACAGTATGATTTCATATCCTCTCCCAGTACCTTGTATCTGTGGGTAAATTTTACTTCTATTACTAAAAGTAAAATAGATCAAATTTTTTAGAAGTCACTGAAATGTCTGAATTCTGCACATGACAGAGGCACAATTTCATGTGAATAAGATTAAAAAGATTAACACCTCCTGAGTCATAGTATTTAAATTCCCATATAACATATTTAAGTATGTATTGCCAATTTCCATATAAAATTAAAAAGCTTTCTTTTTTTCCTGAAAAGGCAAATGATGAGTAGTCTTAAACAAAATATGAAAAGAAACTACATCAAGGACCAAAATTACTTTAATTATCAGGCTTTCTTCTTAAACTCAAGCCCAAATCATTCTATATTTTGTGCTTAACATTTTAAAGAATTCACAAGGAAGCAATCAAAAGTTCATTCAAACACAGAGAAATGACAAATTAAAATTACATAGTTCCATCAACCAATCTAACGCCTGGATTCACTTATTCCTTATTACATAAACATCTATTGAGGGCTTATTATATGTCACAAAGTACACAAACAATGAGAATGTAAAGATGAATAAAGCACAATCCCTACCCTCAAGGAACTCATAGTGTTCTGAGGGAGACTTCAAGAAATAATTAGAAAATAATGATGAATTATCAGTGCACAACGAATTATAAAAGCATCAAGGAGGGGTGCCTAATTTGCTCTGGGATGGGAACATGCACAAGGACAGCTTTCATGAGGAGAAACACCTCACCTGGGTCTTTAGGAGAAGCAGCAAAATAGCTAGGCCAAAAGGAAGGAAGGACCAGCTAGCAATGAGCATTTAGGCAGTGCACACAGAGGCAAAAGCCGGAGACTCTGCATGGTATGCCCAAGGGAACTACAAGCACTGCTGTGGCCCCATAAAGACATTTCAAGGTGGGAATGGCAAGTGATGGACATGGAAAAATAAGCAATGGTCACATCTTAAAGGTCACTGTAAACTGTGCTAAATAAAGAGTTGGAGCTTTCTCTTTGAGGTGACAGATAGCTACCAAGGGGTTTTCGTTAGAACTTTCCCGCATCAGTGTCACCGAGAACCTGCGGAAACACAGGACTGGCGGCAGGGAGGCCAGTCCAGAGGCTGCTATAGTCACCCAGATGAGAAATGTTGACAGTGGAAGCATAAATGGGAAGGAGATTAAGTTTAGAAATGTTTATAAGGCAAATTAAGCAGGAATTATTAAATATGGACTGTGAAAGAGAGAAAGGAATCAAGAATAACTTCTAAGTTTCTGGCTTGGGTGCCCAGGAGATTGTGATATTCTTTTCATGCTAATCGATTACATCTTAATGTCACCTACAACCATCTTCCTTTTTCATCTAATGAAATGCTTTCATTATGAAACATGTTTCATGAAATTCTAGATTAACAAGGAAAACAGCTCCAGTCTGCCTATTTCTAATAGTTTCATATCAATTTTGTATTTTCTGCTAGTACCTTACAGTGAGTTAACTTTGTTTCTAAAATAAAGATAACACATATAGACCATCAAATATAAAAGGAAAAAGACAGTTCCTGGGGGAAGATGATCAATTCTAGTTGGGATACCTTGAGTTTGAGGCATATTGGAGATATCCAAAAGGGAGCTTTCAAGACTGAAGTCTGGGCTAGAAACCTGGTTCCTAAGCATAGATTTGTGTATCATTAGCCCACAGAGGGTTACTGAGATCATCAAAATGGTTGAAATTATCCTATGAGAGCTGCGAAAATCAGACTCTGAGCAACATCAATATTCAAGGACTGGGTAAAAGAGGAAAACAAAATGGAATGATCAAAGCAGTTAAGGAGAGAGCCTGGGGAGTCATGGAGGACGAGGTATAGTGTCAAGAAGGAGGAGCGATCATCAAAGTCAAGTGCAATAGAAAAAAGTCCACCCACTATGATGAGGAGGAAAAAGTGCCCACTCTATTTCACAATCAGGAGTTCTCTAGTGAGATCTTAGTAAACATAGTATTGGCATAATCTGTCTGCAGTTAAAAGATGCCTAATAAAGACTTTTATATTGTTAAAAAATGCAAGAATTGCTTCATACAATCCATACTCATTTAAAACGGTATGAAACATTGCTTATAAATTATTGTTATCAAGTTATCTCCAGTCTCTTTCCCCAAGCAGTTGCCCTTAGTAGTTCCCATCCCCTCTGTAAAGTATTGTTACCAAGAGGTCATCCACCATACATTGTAACACAATCTACAGCTCAGCTTTTTCCTACTCTGCATGGAAAGCAAGAATAGGAACCAAAATGGCATATCTCGCCAAAAGATAAAAATAAACCATTCATTCATTCAGTATCCATTTATCAAAACCCTACTATCTTCCAGACAGAATGCCAGGCCTTAGGGATGTAAGCTGAATAAAGCATAGTCACTGTTCTTCGGAGATTCATGATCTAGCCCCATCACAAATCTGCTATCTGCAGGGTACCCTATCTTTCTCCTAGGATCTTGAAGAGGCTAGCCAGAGAATAGCCCACACTGACTTCCTAGAAACAAGGATTTTTTTCCTGCTCTCTACTATGCTTGACATTTTTCCTTCCTTCCTTCAGTACTTTTGAACTACCATCCCCATCTCCCTCGTTCAGATCTCATAGTCCCGTTTTGCTACTCCACCCTAAATCCTGACACATAACTGGACCTGATTTTGATATGCTCCTGTTTGGTCTCGATTAGCTCCATGTCTTCCTTAGGACTGCCATTTGTCACCACCAATACCTCCACAGACTTACATCATTTTACTGGTTTCCCCTTAACAACTTTGTCCCAAGAATCACCATCCCCTCGTTGCTGGCAAACCCCATGATCAACACTGACAAGCCCTAACAGGCTATTTAATTATACAGTCTTCCTTTTAGGTTTAAACCAAAGTCGAACTCATGGGTATTTTAAGAATTTCTATTCTCTTCCTCAAAAGATTCTTGGCATCTAGCAGCCCAACTGAAAAAAGTTCACACTCAATGCTAGACTCAAAAGTCCTGGGCTAAATTCCAATCTTTTCTAAATGCATCCAGGACCTACTGAAGGCCATGGAATCTCCATTGCTAGTCATCTAACGACTAAATAAATTCCCATGTGAAGTAGCCATCGGAAATATCTGTTTCTTCTTTGATCTCTGTGGACAATGACTATGTGAAAAAGCCAACAGGATCTTAGCTGTCATCTTAAAACTGGCACAGAGAGATGATAAATGTCTGTGATTTGTGGGATGTGCATTTAATGAAGCAGAATGTGGTGAGGCTTAAAGGTGAATGCCACACAGTGATCAGAACTGGACTCTTATAGAGGAAAATTGGGGTCAAGTGTCTGAGGTGGTTCACTGTAGCCTAACATCTCTGTAACTTCCACTTTGTTCCAAGTCAGACTTGCTGGAAAGTTTTGAAGTTTGTTTTTTGTCGGGGAGAGGAATGTTTGTCATAAGAAAGAAGGACGAAAGAAAAGGAAAGAAGGAACGAACGACAGACAGACAGAAAAGAACAAATGAACACAGGGAAAGAATGTTGATGTTCTTCTCTCTTCTAGACATTGAAAGTTAAAATAAGGTGATGTAAATTTTGAGACTTCTGCAACTCTCACATAATCACTAAAAGCAAATGGGCTAAAGATGGCAGAGCAAAAAAAAGTGGGAGAAAATCAAATAATGTTATTGAGCCAAGAATTAATCAATCCTGGAACAACCTTGCATTTGGGTTTATTATATGAGATAATAAATTCCCTTTTGCTTAACTTTAAGTTGTAGTTTTCATTCTTTGCAGCCTAAAACATCCACATTGATAAAAGAATGATTTTAAATTATACAAATATCCTTAATAAAGCAAAGAAATGATACAGATTATAGACATTTTCACATGTTGCCATCTTATATTAACCCAAAACTACTCTCTTAGCCAAAATTTTTTTCCAGCTCAGTAAAACTCTCTTTTCCAGTTTGATCTCAAAGAAATTAGAATTTAAAGGTTTCTTGTAGGTTACTGCCCTGAACCTGCTCCATGTCCAGGAATGCGCAGTTACTAGGGTCCTCTTCATTGCTACTTATTTTTTTTTCTTATTGCAGTTCATCCGATAGTGGCTATAGCAGCGGTAACGGAAGTAATCACCAGAAATGCCTTCAACAGACCTACCTACTTGCTACACTTAATTGAAATGAAGAGTTTACTGGGGCAGAAGGGGTGGAAGCTTTGACTGCAGGAACAAAAGGACTCATCCAAATGCCAGCCACACGAATGAAGACCCCACCTATAGATACCTTTAAATGTTTTGTTTCTTTCTTTAGTAACATAACCCAAATTAAAGGCTGGAAACCTATGCCATTTCCAAATCACTGGGATGTTTTTATAATTCCCCAGCACATTCGTATTTTCAATAACATCCAACCTGAGTGAGATTGATGGCATGCGTTCCATTGTTGTTTATGGCCCAATTCAACATTTACAAAGAATCGTCCCATTGTGTTTTGTACTTGTAATAGGTTAAATTTTAGGTCCAAAGGACCTAAACAAAATTCTTCTACAAACACTTACGGCAATGCTGATGTTCATCTGAGCCATCCTCACAGTCCTGCTCATCGTCACACACCCAGGAGTTAGGGATGCATAGCTCTTTACTCAGACATTGGAAATACCCCGACTGGCAAGAAGGGGGAGCTAAAACAAACCAGAAAAGGCCTCATTATGTCAAATGTCTACCCTATTAACCAACAAGCGATGTTTATTTCAAAAGAATGCACGTCAACTTCTGCTCAATAATTTGATGACAAATAATAATTCTATACTAGAGTCTATGGACTCTAATTAAAGTTCACTGTCAAGTACTCTCAGCAATGGCATCACAACAAACTGATGGTCCAAAGCAATACAAAAATACAGAGAATAGTCTATGGCCATGCCACCCTGAACATGCACAATCCTGTCTGATCTCAGAAGCTAAGCAGGGTCAGGCCTGGTTAGCACTTGGATGGGAGACCACCTAGGTATATCAGGTGTTACAGGAATTTAATAAATAAATAAATAAATTGATCAATTAATTAATTAATTTAAGAAAATACAGAGAATAAAACAAACAGTCCAAACACACACAAATATAAAATTATAACAGAAAGTATTAAACTAAAATTTTAATTTAAGTAAAAGTTAACCATGAGTTATTATTAAATCATTTGAAATGTTTTGTAATAACTAATAGTAAAGCATCATAATGAACTGGAAAACCCATCAGATTTGAAAAAGAAGACCTAGAGTCAAATAATTATCATTTCCACAATTTATTTGTTTTAGAACCTTTGGCAGGTTCTCTGAGCTTCAATGTATGCATCATAAAATGGAGACTATAATTATTTCATGGTTTGATATTAAAAAATAGTTAAACAATGTATGCGAAAGTACCATATAATGTGAGTTGCTATCACCATTGTCATTGGTATTGTTGTTATGATCATTGTCATAAGACACCAAAATATAATAATAATCTCTGAAAAGTTGTTAGTATAGCTGTTCACTTATTCCTTTATCCAAAAATACACTGTTCTTGCCTTTTTGCTCCTGGTGTTTAACCTAAAGTGAACTCAGTAAGCCCAGAAGAAGCAAATAGATAGCACGGCATCATGTCTCTACAGATAGAACCACTCCCTTACTCAAAGTGTGGTTCAGACTAGCAGCGTCAACATAACATGGGAGTTTTTAGAACTGAGATTAAAGGTAAAATAGAAACTGATGTGAACTGACCCCCTTCCTCAAGGGAAGTAAAACAATTGTTAATACCATCAGTTCTCATTCAACCATTCAGATCCCAAAAGATTATCCTGAATCTATCACTAAAGACACAACTCTTTTTGTTACATCTGAAATCACTATGAAGCATTTATGTTACTAAAAACAGAGTTTAGCCTGGCTCCTCTTCACTTACGGCAGCCAATTTCATCAGAGTCATCCAAGCAGTCTTTGGTCCCGTCGCACCTCCAGGATGCATCAATACAATGCCCATCTTCACAGCGAAAATGCTCACTATCACATTCTGCAATCCCACAAGCAACAGAAAACCAGTTAAAAAAAATTATGCCACACAAATATTTCACAGGAATACAAATTTTTAATAAAAATAAAAAATTATTCAACTAATTAGTAATCAAAGGAACATATATTATTTTGTAAAATTAAGAAAGCATTTGTATAATGATTATGTTCTGTTTCCAGGACTGCAGGAAAAAGATCATTTTCATGCACTAGATGATAGAGTGTACCTTGATGTAACCAATCTGCTAAGCAATTTGACAACATGTATGTTGCTTTTTTAAACGCTTATTTTTTAACTTAGTACGTTTACTTCTAGGTACTTTTTCCTAAGGAGCTAGAGATTTTTATCTCTTTATTATTGATAATAAAGGAAACTGTAAACCACCTAGACATCCAATAATAGGAAAAGGATTAAATTTTCTTATATCTACATATTGACATATTAGGAACTCATTAAAATGGTTATGTCTTAAGAACCACTAAAGATTAGGAGAAATATAATATAATGTGACAAGGATGCAGAATTTTACCTATAACAGAGTTACATATGAAGGAGGAAAAAAACATAGAAAGACCAGAAAGTTAACAGTGGTTATCTCTAATTGATAACACCATGAGTAACTTTTCATCTGCTTGACTGCCCTTTTTTCAATTCCCATTCTATATTTTGCTTAAACTGCCTTCTTATTACTAAATCATTAACAATAATTTATGGTCCCTCATTCTTAGATTCATATCAATATTTTGGCTCTTTTTGTTGTTGTCGTTAACAAATTTGTAAGATGCCATGTCTGTAATCTCATCTCTGCAAATAAATATTTTTTAAAAATAAAAAAGCCATAAGCAAGGTCGAGCCTGATTAATAGTTGGATGGGAGACCACCTAGGAATACCAGGTGCTGTAGGCCTTAAAAATAATAACAATAAATAAATAAATAAGCCAAACAAAAAACAAAAAACAAAATAATCTATGCAGCCAACCAGAGTACACAAACTTGGCACCAAAAGTTACCACATTCCCAAGTGGCAGTGATTATCCATCCCCGAGTGATACCAGAAAGAGAATTTAACTTAAACAAGTTCATTTCATTTAACCAATAAATTCTTTGATTTTTCCTAGTTCTCCCCAGGGGACTAATTTGGCAGTTGGAAATCCTCTAAGTTTCCCTCAAATATCTAACCAGTGACCTCTCCATGCACTATGTGCCAAGTAGGAAATTTTTTAAAGAGAGCAGCCAACACCAGCCCAACTTGGAGAAGACTCAAAATTATTCTTTCACAAACCCAAGGTGATAGAGAAGTAATTTAGGGGTTGGAAGAATAATTGTATTTTTCCCCCTGTATTTAAGCAATCATGTTAAATTACTCATTTCAATTTTTGCTTGATTAACCCAAAATTAGGTAAATATACAGATCTATTACCTACTCCTAAAATAAATAAACAATGTGCTATCATGACTTGTGTAAATGCAGGCATATCAACAGCATGACATAAACATAGTTAAGCGATCTATTCCTAGGGGATATAGTCTACTTTGTTCATGGAATGTTCAAATCTGATTGTCTGGTAGTGACATCCTGATTTATAATGTATGCTGCAAATGGTCAGAAACTTCCCTTGGCTAAATGGTGGTACCGAGTGGTACAGGAATACGTACACCCAAATACCTTCTATAGACTAATGCATGATGGTGGTTGGTGGTGCAGGTCTGGGGTTGGTGGTGCAGGTCTCTTATCAACTACCTTTAAAACACAACAACCTCCCTTGCAAAAATGCCCCTGAGGAATGTACAAATTCACTCTGGAATCCCAGAACTTCTCATTGGATTTTGTTCTACAAAGCAATATTTCCACAGGAGATTAGGGGCTTTGGAGGTTTAGCTATTAACACAACATATATTAAATCACTTTTATCAATTAGGTCTATTGTTAGTAACTCAACATATTACTTTTGAAAGTTTAGTGCATTTGTCTCCTTTAGCATCTAATAACTTCTGGTTAAAAAATTATAACAATCTAAAGGTCAGTCCACTTACAAAGAGCTTCATATTGCTATGGGGCGGAGGGGGGAAGCATACACTTAGAAACTAAGTATACAAGAAGAAAATTCTCAGAACAAAATATTGCCTGTTTTTAAAACACATACAAGTAGTGCTATTCATTAAGCAACTTTTATTACAAGCCAAATTTTAAGGTTTATTGTTTTTGATAAAACACAAAGTTAAACACACCATGAAATGAACACCAAATAGACACCTAAAAGTCATTTTTTAAAGCACCTCAAAGCCAGTTATTTAAAAGCATTCACATTAAAAAAAAAAAAAAATGTGACTGATAGGGGAAATTTGCAATTAAGAAACTCTTTATAATGAGTGTTTTTCACATTTGATCTCCTAAATACTCTGTTATCTAAAGTAATATATCAAACTCGATTTACTCAATTTATCAACAAATCATGATAATTCATTTGTCAAATTCACTGTTTCAACATTAACTTCCATGTCTAATTCCCAAATGACTATTGTTTGGAAATATCTATTCAGAAAAATCAAACTGACACTCTATCATTACTAGGTGGCCTCTTAGCAATCAACCAAAATGGTCCACTGTGTCAGAAGCCTGTCATTCACCCTATAATAAAGGGAATAACTGCAGTTTAAAAATAAACTGTTGGTGAATTGGTCTAGATCTGGTCTGATAACATTGCAGGTGCCTCTGATTTCAATTGGTCTGTATTCACTTTATTTTGACTGTTTTGTTTCAAATAAGTACCCCTTATTCACAACCTCTGTAAAAGTTACTAGATATTATCTAAGCTTTATTGTTTAATAACTTGAAGTCTAAAAAAAAAAATGGGGAAACAGGAGGAGTATGGATTCACACACTAGAGCCAAACATAAAGTTCATGGGGAAAAAATCTAAACAGAGCAAAATTAAAACTTTTTTCAACAAATGATCTCTAAACATCCATATTCAACCAATTCAGTTTTACCCAAGAGGTAGTTTTGCAATCAATAACTTTCACAACTTTAAAATATTTTTCCTCTAATAAAAACCAAGTAAGAAAACATCATAATGCATGCTGAAATGAAAAAACTTTTGTCAAGAACTAGGCAGCTACTGACAAGGAACCATTGGAACCCAATGGACACCATACCCTCCCAGAATTAACCTTTCCCAAGAATCAAAACAGATGATACAAAAATTTAAAAAAAAAAAAATACATGTGGTACTTAAAGGGCATGCACTGTTCTAAACACTTTGCCAACTTTAAGTCATTTAATTCTCGTAACAACCCATGAGATAGATGTAATTATTATGAACATTTTATAAATAAAGAAATTGAGGTACAGAGCAGTTCAGTAACTTGCCCAATATCAAATAGCAAATATGTGCAAAGCAAGGATTTGGACCTGACAGTTTTGATTCTAGCACCTGTGCTATATTGACCACTGCTCTATGTTCCTTTTCACATGCACATATACACACACAAAGATTATTCCACCAAACTCAAGAATGAATGTTAAAATATGATTTCTTCCAAAACTGCTATCGCCATTAATTGAATTCATTAATTGGGCTGATATGGAATCCTTACCATATGTTCATAATTCAGTTAGACACTGGTAGTCTATTTGGCAGCAAACATTGCACATAAAAACTCTTGGACTTAGGAAAATTTGCAACAGTCAAAAGCAGTGTAGGAAAATCAAAAAAAGAGTCAATCTCTTTTTTAAAAAAAATATATCAGACATAAGGATAAACTTATTTTTCAACCTTGTGGGGCTCCAAACTGGAGAAAAACAAGAGTAATCCTTCTTCATAAATAACCATATCCCAAGGTTCCTGGTCTAAGTATTAGACTTAAAATGTATTAAGATCAGATATTAGAATAATAGGTAATGCACCTAGAGGAGAGAATAAGCCATTCGTTTTTCCAGGATGGGCAACAACACTAAATTGAGACCACCACTTCTATATCCTTCACGGCCTCTAGCACAGTGCTGGGCACAGTTGGGACACAGCACATAATCATCATATAATGATTTCTTTTTGTCAAATTCAATCTATTGGAATCATTATTATATTATATCAGAGATATATAAAACCATCAGGGCAAATAATGAGACTTTAAATTAGAGTTTACTATCTTAAATCCATACAAAGGGAAACAAAATCTGGAATAGTTTAAAATAAGAGAACTATCCAGAAGTTTAAAAAAAAGAGAGAGAAACGTATTGAGTTATATTAATAACAGTCTCATTCTTTAATCCTTTCCTTGTAAGTTTTTTTCTGGCTCATGAATTCTCTTCTTAGAAGAGAAAAGCAAGTTACAGCCAATGAATGGAACATTGTCCCAAGTTACTAGAGTTAAGTAATTTCTATGGCAAATCCTATCTTCCTGCTAGATCTTCTTAACATGTGCAGGTCCTGCCAGACATTTGGTCTACCTAAGGAGGTATATGTGCTCTTTTTAAAAGTATGTAAAACCACACTACATTTTAATAGTTCTACTTCACTGAACACAAAGAAACAAATAAATTTAAGAGGCAATTCCTTAATTCATTCATAATTTTACTCAATTTCCCTGTACTTTTTAAACTTTTCCCCTTGATATTGATAGACATACGTCTGATGTTTATAAGTTGGGCGACAGTTCACTACAATTCTCACACCTTATCCACCCTAGCAAGGCTATTCCCCTTTTGAAGATTTGGTCACTTGTAGAGTGGTGGACAGAGAATAAAGGACCCTAAATACCAAGCAAAAGAATAACATGATTGAATGGATTGAGTAAGAAAACTTAGAGCTCACTCATGCCAGTAAGAGTTAAAACTAAAGGTCACTGGGTAGATGCAAGCCTGGACTAGGATACAGACTGTGGTCATGAGAAGGGTTTGAGGCTCCATTTCATTCCCCCAGATCCTTGCCTAGAGTGTATGAACTCAGGGAACAGGCCTGTGAGTGGCTTACGAACAGGCTGCTAACAGAGACGGGTTTCACCTTACAGCCCTCCTATCGTCTCCGCAGGCCTGATCCAAGCAGTTTCACTTGCATGGCAAATAGCCAATGAGTTCCACAGGTGCAACCAAAATTATCCTAGTGGCTTTCCCCACCTTCCCCGCCAAGCTGAATATGTCTGAGCATCCAGCCAACAGAATTCAGTCAGCTCTCAAAAGTCAGTTATCCTCACAGATCTCAAAGATTGCTTAAATAACTGCTTGATAATTTTTTAAGTGTCTTTTCAGTGGTCAAAAGCCAGCAGAATAATGTGATGCAATATCAAAGTAGCCTCACAATTCTGCAAAGTGAGAAATTAAGTTTCCACCTTTTCTAATTGAGCTATTCTTCTCCATTTCCACCTAAACACTAGTCACTTGCCTTTCTTCCCTTCCCCCTAGTCTCTCACATCCCACTTATTTTTCACTGAGTACCTCTTACCCCTACAACCAGTGTCAATCAACACTGCAGAGCATTATGCATAAAATGACACTTCTCAAGGGTTCTCAAGATCCTGTGATTGGTATCTAGGGTGAAACAATTACTCAATTGCTCTGGGCAAAGAAGGATGTATAGCATCCCTGGCCCCCACTTGTGGAATTCCAGTCGTGCCCATCCCCCCATCATTGTGACCACAAATAACACCCCCATACATGTTCAAACACTCCTTGAGAATGGCAGTACCACCCCCAGTTGAGAACAACTTAGAATCTCTAAGCAGCTTGGACATTCAGAGCTCAAAACATCTTAACCCACATGAAAGAGATCATCTAAGAAAACCCCTATAATAAATTCTTCCTTTTTAGAGATAATAAAACTTCTTAAACAGCAATCCCACTCCCTCCCACCCATTAATAAGAAGGCCTGGGATTGGGCAATATCAGGCTGAAGCTGCTAGTACCAGCAACTTGAAATGAACTCCTCTGGAAATGTGATAAAGAATCTAAGTTCCAGGGAGGCCTGCTTCACCCTGGAATGCTCCACATTGCGTCCACAAGCTTCCACTTGGGGGTGGGTGGGGCGGGGTGGTAGTAGTCACACAGGAAAAAAAAAATCAAGCTGAAAATCTAAAGTCCTCAAGCAGTTCTTCATTAATGTAAAGGAATGCTGCTATGAAAAACAAAGTCCTAAACACACCTGTTTTATGGTGCAACTTTTCTCATCTCTATAATTACCAGAACAAAAAGTAATTACTTTAAATGTCCTCACCTATCCCTGCCACATACTGTCTCTCTCTATGGTGCAAGTGCCTAAAACATTCAAAAGAATCTCCAAATTTTTATCAAGAACACTCAGCGATGAAAACTTCCTGCAAAGGCCAAAGAGATACAATTACAGGATGTTGAAAAGAACACTATCCAAACAGAAGAAAATTTAAGATAGTCTGCCTGCTGAGTGAATAAAGTCCCAAAGAACCAAACTACTTAACAGTAAAATGCCCTTCAGCACTTAATGATTTAACACACCTTGTACAAAAACTATAAATCACTCCCATTTAAAGAGCTGACTTCCAGCCTCAATTGCCCTAAGTATTCCCATATAGCTTCTTAATTAGCGATACAAACTATTGGAAAATGGTTAAATGGAATCAAACACTAAAAAAAGAAAAGAGATACTTGTGAGAATTGAACAACTGTACAGATATCCAGGCAGAGAGCATTCCTGCTTAAGGCTTATAAACGGCATGATAGACCAAATCTCAACCCAAACACAAGAGTTTATAGACAGCATCAAACCAGGGTTTTGCTGATTAATTAGACCCAAGTGTTAAACTATAAATCAAATTAATACAGATGTATTAAAGCTGCAAGCATCACCAACTACTATTTTGGTCATCTTAAGAGTCAGATTAAGATCAGGTGATCAAATAGACAATGGCTTAATACTGGAAATTATGACAATAGTGGCCAAAGGAAGAAATTGTCTCCCAACTGGTTGTTCTGGTGATTCTCTGTAGTCATAGCCTAAATCATTTTTAAATACTTTTTGACAGGATCATACATCTTGCTGCATTTCTTCTCTCTTACTCCATGTTATTTAGTTCTTGACTATCATAACGGTTACATCAGGCTCTAAAAATAGGAAGAGAAGAGGCAGAGACAGTGAGAAAGAGAAAGAGAAGAGAGCAAGGGAGGCGAGGAGAGGTGTCCACGTTAACAACCAGTGTCCAGACACTAAATTTAATGAGACCCAGCATCTTGCACCCTAACCTCAATTTGGTACAAAATGGTAACTTATTTAGCCACAGCCCAACCCAGACCCAACCAGTATGTAATTATTAAGTGGGTTTATAGGTCACAAATTTCATGCTAGGGACTAAACCTCTCATTCTAGATATATACTTTCAGAAAGTAGAGATTAGGTCTTTTTTTACATATATTATACATAATGTTATATATAATTGTATATTATAAATACAATATAAATATAACATTGACGATTATATATACAAATAATTTACTCTGAAGCAACAACGCTTCTGCATTGGTGAGCAAGTCTGATGGCAACTCTGATCGGTAATGCTGATGCCTATGGTAAGACTCATTACATTATTTATAAAAGCACTGACCTTTATCAATAGTTCATTTATTAGGAAATGAGTTGAGATGCACACAACCTTGAATATTTAGCTATGGACATATATGGTCTCTACCAACAAAAAATTTTCTTAAACTCTTAAGAAATATTGTGCAGCAAGAATGTGAAAATGTTTCTACAAATAAGCTTAAAAACCCATTCTTAGGCAATAAGTACTGATAATTAATGACCTAGTAAACTGAAGTCAACATTTTTAATAAAAATCTATCATGTCATCATCGTTTTAAAAAAACTGGTTTTGGTGATGTTTTACACAGTTTTTGTATTTTCCCTTCTGGTGAGGAGTTGTAGCTCAGAAAGAATTTTATAAGCTGAAACTCAAAATTCTCCTACCATGACCTGTTATATGAAACAGAGAACAGAAGTAGATGAGATTAAGTGACCAAAAGAAGAGGGATATTAAGGTGGCAGTAATTTATTATGATTCTACCATAAACAGAACATTATTCCAAAGCTTAAGCTCCTAAGGGCAGGAATAAATACCTCTGTAATCTCAGTGCCTAGCACAGTAATTCCTAGTATCCAGATGACCCTCAATAAATGAACAATATATGATGCATTAGAACATATGAGTGAAGCCAAGATGATTGCCAAGAGATAAAGTCTTGAGATCTTGATGAATTGTGGACTTTTATAAGGGGCCCCGCTGTCTTAGAGTCACTGTTTCTTCCCATCTAAATTAACAATTCAACAAAAGTCATCTTCCATGCTGACCTGCATGAGAGGCCATAAAGACTCTAAGAAGTCAACCTTAAATCTTTGAGAGCCTATTTATATGTTCAGATCATTCTCTGCTAATTCAATAAAGAATGAGACTGCCCCCCCCCCCATTTTATAAAACATTAAATTTATATCCAGCATTACTCTGAGGTGGAGAGTACTCTGCACCCTGCCTCACCCTTCAAAAAGGCTACAAGAGAACATATGATTGAGCAAATTAAAATTTGTAATTTTTACTATAAGCCATTTGATAACATAATTTTGTCATAATTTTAGTTTCCCTACATGGAGTCACAGATAAAGCTGTTTTGTTCACTTGGGAATCTATAAAACAGGATCTATTATATTTGCAAAGACTTCCATGGCAAAATGACACTAAATTTCTTGTGTCTTCTGTATTATATTGATTTTAACAGACTGAGCAAAAAGAACTTCAGAACATGTCTCACTAGCAGGTTATTTGTTACACCAAGAGTCCTTTGCTTCTGGTTTGTTCTGCCGGGGCTCAAACAGCATTTATAGGTCTCCAAATCACTTCCAGGCTCTATAAATGTCATCACTTCATGTTATAATGTGATTGTGATGACCTGAAACAACTCAATAGTTTGTTGACACAGAATCAATGACATTATATTGTCACCAACTGATACCCATGTGTAATGAAATGATGTTTGGACTTCGTATTATGTATGGTGAATTTATAATGTCCCACTATTAAGAGCAGCTTAAATAAAATTACAAGTTTCATCTGCAAAGATTGTCAGAAAAAAAAGGTAAAGGGTATTTCCTAAGATATTGCCTAATCTGTATTTTAAGTATCATAAATAATGACAGTAAACACCTATTGTTACTATCATAAATATAAATCTTTAACCATGCATTAAAGTAGAATGTTAGAATTTTAATGCTGGAAAAAATGGTTTCAGGAATAAACTATACTAGAAAGTACAAACAATAAAATCTCTACTAATGACATACAAATAATTAAAACCACTGCATACTAAATTTTGCCTGTGTTACTTTTTTAAAAAGGCAATCATAAGAAAATAAACTGGTATTAAGAATTTGTTCAAAAACAGAGCTTCCAGTAGCTATCTCAATTCTGGATATTGGTTATCTATAGTAACAGTCCTCAGAATGAATGAATGAGTGGGTCTTTAGGTATTATAATAATTAAAACCTTAATTAACTTCACTAAGAAATTCAAACTTTTCAATAAATGCTAAAATAAGGATACTAATGGAGAAAACACTAGATTAAGAGCCAAGAGACACGTCAGATTCAACCTTGCAATAGCACTATCACCAAATCAATCTCAACTCTAAGTTCCATGAGGGCAGTAACTCTTTCTCTTATTCACCATTGAATCTTCACTCAACACACATTTGTTACTTACCTGACTTAGCTTGGTGAACTTGGATTTAAACTCTCTAATAAGCATTTTCCTTACTCACAAGATTTCTGACCTGCAAAATCAGGTTCTGGTGAGGATTAAAGAAGTCCCTGTAAACCACTAGCACAGTGCCTGAATTCAGCAGTCCTTCCATGAAGGGGAGTTCCATCCTAGGAACTCCCAACCCTCATCCGACTCTAACATTCTAACAGTCTAGGGAAAGAAATACTCAGGAATCAATGCCTTCACAAATTAAGACCCATTTATTTTCCTAATGTCTATTTGAGAAACCCTTCCAAAACCTTACTCGTAGGAGCCACCTTATTCCCAGAAGGCTCAACAGTGAGAACGATGATGGATGATGGTCGTGCTGCTTTCTGCCCATGAACATAGTATCCATTGGCCCAGTCTGTGGTCAATAGCAAGACTGAAAAATCAAAATTTAGTCCAGGAAACAGAGGTCAAGGTAGAGCCAAAACCAAGCTTATATTTGTCTATTTTAAATCACTCTATCTAAAGTGATCCCCTGGAGTTTTTAGGTGGAATACTATAAGTGTATAATTTCAACACCAAAAAAATAATAATACATTATTATACCGCATGTTAAACTTGGATATGGCTCCCTTTTCATAATCATAAAAGGATTCATATTGACCTCGGCTCATGTCTCACCATATGGCATAGAACTGGGGACATAAATTGAGGATTTTAATCAACTGAAACTAAGCTAAAAAACTTTCCATTCAGAAAGTTGAGAAATTTTCCAGGTCCTACGTTCAAAGGAATGAAATTTTAAATTCTTCCCATAAGTGGTAATATATACTTTATCCTAGTTTTCTAAACTTTCTCTTATATATAGAAAAAAGCTACAAATGCAAACATACTTTTTGACTAAATCATCTGTGATAACACTTTTATAATACTTTCAAAGAAAAACTTTAATATCTTTAAGTTATTACCTTCTTTCTGGTTGAATGAGAATGGATTTATGTAAACCTAGACATCCAACCACTCCAAAAGGAGAAATAAAATATTCCATTACCATGATCCCAGGCCTGGGCTTCCCTGGTAATAAAACAGAGACCTTATCACCCTCCTAATTATTCTCCACCTCACAGAGTAGATGCTCCAAACTCAGTCCAATCCAACAAACATGTATTGAAGCTCTGGCAGACCATTTATCTGTGTACTCCTAAGGAGGCGGAATAATAACTGTGAGGACACTACTGTAAAGAGAACAAGCCCACAGCAATTTGGTTCTCCTAAAGCAAGCGAACACAACCATCCCATTTCCTGCCAGAAATGAAGCGAAGCCAGTTCTTCCCTGTGAAGGGTTATGTGTTCACTGTTTGTTAAGACCACTCAACACTTCTCTAACTAAGTTTTGTGGGTAAAGTTACGAAGAGGGAAAAGCAACTTAAATTTAAAAGGCTCTTCTGATAGTCCAGGAATGAGGTGATTAGGCTTATCTACTTAAATGGTCCCACCTCTGCTTCATTTCCCCCATTCTTGTCTAAAAATCCTTTCCTTCTCTCTCCCTTGGATCCCCATATCGTGGCTAGAGTTTTTATGGTTCTCAACCCATCCTAAATTAGACAATGAACGACCCCCAAAATCTGCTCCTAAGTGAACTTATTCACAGTGATTAAATGATTTTTAAAGCCCTTCCATGGGTATTTGTACTTTCAGCAGAAAATAGGAAACCCTCAAGGGAATGAATTTATTAGAAAATAAACTATGGCATTTTAGGCATCTCTAATGCCCAAATACCTTCCTCACCAGCTTGATGGGGCAGATTTTAGGTGGATTAGAGTATCTTATCAAGGCTCCTGATATAAAACCACAAAGGTTGTGGGATGAGTACTAGGCCATCTTTGCTAATACCAGAAACCTCATCAGCAGTGAGATAGCATTCTTCTATATAAGCACAGTCCAGTTAAGAGCTTCCCAAGAGAATCTGGTGACATCTCTGGATCAACATAATGTGTCTTAGATTAATCTGGGCTGAAGAAAAGGCCCTAAGGAAATGTAGCTAGAGCAATTACTTCAAAGGCCTAGAGAATCAAGTAACAAATGAACGTGATTTATTAAAACGCTATACTTTTGGTTCTTTTGTAAACTGAAACCCCTTAATTCTACTTTTGTAACTCAAAGGACTTCCACTGGAAACACAAGATTCACCAATTCCATCCAATGTGTATGTGTATATATGCATGTGCACGCGCACACACACACACACACACACACACACACACACACACACACACAGGCCAATGTTATAAAGCTCGCTGATCAAGGAAAGGCCTTGATATGCATTCCTAAAGGTACATTTTACAACTGCACATAAATTCTAAGAGTCTATATTTCCCTCTTTCCATTCAGGCCAGCATGTCTAAAAGCCAACAGCCTTTCCACAGAAGGTGAAGGGACAAAGTCTGAATAACCAGGTGGCTATACATTTGAGAAACACTACTCCAAAATTAGGTGAGGAGGTAAAGTGAGAAATGGAAGACTGCTGCTTAGAAGTCCAACGACTTTCCAGAGGTAAGGCCCTGGAGTCATACAGCCTGGGTTCAAATCCCAGCTCTACCTCTCACTTAACACTGTGGCAGGCATGTTATTTAATTTCCATTCCTCTGTTTCCTCATCAAAAAATGGAAATAATAAGGGCTCTTACTCATAAGGGTAAAATGAAGATAGAATAAGAACTACGGGCCTGACACATAAGTAATTGTTCGACAAATGTGACTCTTGTTACTCTTTGTAGTCAAGTGTTTTCTGATCCTTTATACTGTATATATTGTCTCCCTTTGAATTGTTTAGTTTTTTTTTTCTGTTTCGTATATTTGCTTATACTCTAGCACTTCTATATTCATAACCTGCTACCCAGTTTGAGAATCTCTTTGAATTACCCTAATTAGAATCATAGCTAATTCTCAAAAAAGCTGATTCAAATTTCATACATCTTATTATTACATGACCACTTTTATTTTAAAGTATACTCTTTCCTTAAGTAAATATTTCTTATATTCCAGGTTTACAAGAGAAAAACAAACACACACATATATTCAAAATAAAACTGAACTAGAAAAATAGCACTTTATTCACAAAGATAGACAAGTTTTCATGCACTTTCAAAAATTCATCGATAGTTGGTAAAATAAATTAACTCTTTGTTGTTTATTTATTTGATCAATAATACCTCTGTTTTTAAGATATTTCTAACAATTACATTTCAGGAGTGTTTAAAATGTTTAGTAATAATTTAAAAATTCATGTTTAACAAAATAACATTAAATGGTTGCCTAAACACGGATATCTTAGTCTAAAGAAGTTGATAGTGGCAATATTTATTGAATTACTGAGTTAAACAATACAGAATTACTAAACTCTGATATTAGTTTCTACAATCTAAGAATTCTCCTCACTTCACCCTAAGTGTGGAAATTGTTTCTGACTCGACGACCTATTGAAAAGGCTAAGCATGAAGGAAATGGAGACCACATCTCAGAAAAGTCTTGAGCTTTTCAAAATATAAACTGCTAACAGTATCACTACTATAGAAACCATTAAGAAAAAGGGGATTCCGATGTAAAGAACCCAGAAAACAATCTCAAAATTAGAGATTCACAGACACATATATAGTATAAATCTCTACCTTTTAAGGTCTTCATTACATAAAGTTAGGTAAGAGAACTTACAGTCTAATTACAACACTCTTTTGGTGCATGCAATGTACCTACAATTTCCTTCCTATCCTTTAGAATCATTAAAAATTATTTATCCTTTAGATGGTTCTTCAAATACTTAAGCAGAGCTACCATAGTCCCTCTGCTTCTTCTCCAAAACAAACAACCCCATTTTTCCACCATTCTTCCCATAACATGGTTTCCCTTTCTCTCATCCTTGTTTCTCTCCTCTGAATACAGTTCAAATTGTCTGCCTCTCCCAAAAAGTGGCCTTCAAAGCTGAACAAATTCCCAGTGTCACTTCACCATCTATGGTCAGAACCATAGCAGCCTACCTCAATATTCATTTCCCCTCCCTCTACAGAAACAGAATCTATCCATTTTTATTCAGGTAAACAATGTGTTCAGATAAAAGGCTACATTTCTAGACTTCAGCTAAGTGTGGTCATGGGAATAAGTCTTGATCAATAAGATGAAATGCAAGCAGTACCGTGGTACAGGATTTCCAGAAAGTCTTTTTTAAAAAGAGAAGGCACGCTCTACTTTTTCCTCCTCTATTCTAACTACCTAGCCTGGAACAAAGATAGTTATGGCTATAACAGCTATTTTGGACAATGAGGTGAAGTTAGGGATGGAAGCTGCCAGCCGAGAATGGTGGAGTAGGAAGATAGGTTCCTGGTTTCCTGATGATACCATGAAAATACCAAACCAGCCTTCTACTGCTGGTTATATAAGAGAGAACCAAATGTTTACTTGTTCAAGCCAAATAAAATCCTCTCTGAAATAGCAGTCTTGAGTAGAGCATGGCCATAACCTCTCATAGGTGATAAAGTTGCTTAACTACAACTCATGTAGTTTTTTTAACTTTCCACTAAAAAAAGATTTCTTGAGTTCCAGCTTATGCATGACTCTGTGCAGACACAGGAAATCAGAGGAGGCAGACATAATTCTTAGCATCAGTGGTCCTATTCTAGAGGAAGAGATAAAATACACACATAAATAATTATAAATCATGGTATGATGATAAGTGCTGTGAGAGAGGTTCAGATAACATTCAGTGGAGATCAAGAAAGGCCCTGTGGAAGAAGGTGCATTCATGCTACAATATGTGGGTCTGAAGGGAGGGTATGCCTGGCAGAGGAACAAACTGGAGCTGGCATAGAGGTAGGAAAGTGGAAGGCATGTCCAAGAAAGAGCCACATTCTTCATCCAATGTCCCTGACACATGCCTACAAATTACAAAGATAGTGTTGAGGCAGATTCCCTTTTATGTGAAGTGAAAAACAAATTCACAAAATCATGCCACCCTCTAAGGCCACTAAGTGCCTCCA
>CM053503.1:121955888-122209717 GCA_028627145.1 Eidolon dupreanum
ATAAAGCAGCCATTTACTACAATGAGAAGTCTATATGGGCAGCAGGTTTGGGGCATTAGTGGAGATCAGGAGATTAGTTTTGGACATAAGTCTAAGATGACTATGCGATAGTCAGGTGGATCTGTTAAACACACAGTTGAATCTATGGGTCTGGAGTTTAGGGTAGTGGTCTGGATCAGATTCACAAATTTGGAATTTGTCAATATATAGATGGTATTTAAAGCCATGAAGACAGGATGAGGCCACCAAAGAAGCAGTAGAGATAGAGATGAAAAGTAGTCAGGGAGATGGACAGGAACAAGCACGAGATGCCAAGGAAATACCAAGGAGAAGCCAGCCAGGAAGGAAACCAGGAGAAAGTGGTTTCTAAGAAGTCAAAATAAATGTTTCCTGGAAGGCAGGATACTCTGTGTCCAATGCCGTTGAACAGTTAAATAAGTCAAGAGCTGAGAATGAATCATTGGATTCAACAATGTGGAGGTCATCAGCGATCTTGGCAAAAGAAATATTTGTTGGGGCTGGAGGTGGGGCGGTCTTAATTAGCATGAATTGAGAAAAACTGGAGAGAAATCACAGTGGATATAGACAAATATTCCAAGGAATTTTGTTATAGAGATGAACAAAGAAAATAGGGTGAAAGCCAAAAGAGAAAGTAAAGAAAGGAGAGGATTTTATAAGACAATTGGTATATGGCTGAGTTGTGGGTGTTTGTAGAGTTTTCTTCTGATTCCTTCTATTTTCACATTTATAAGAAACAACATCATCTAAACAGGTGATATTGGAGGTTTGAGGAAAGAGAAGATATAAGGAAGTAAGAAAGTGAGTGGCCTAGCCAGGCAGCAGGTCCTAAAGTCGAGGAAAATTTAAAGCGAGACAAGTCAACATAGTCTTATGTTTTTCTCCTGCCACATTAGCTACAGCAATGCAGATGTGGAGAATAAGATTCTACCAGGACTGGGGTTTCGCACAGGGCAACAGATCAAGATAAAGGGCCAGACTGTTGAGGGCATAGGCAAGGAAGTAATGTTAATGATGGGCCATAAAATATAAACTGAGAAAGTAAATAAATGAGAGATTTGAAGGACAGTGAAGAGGTGGTACCAATGGACTATAAGTCCCCATGGAGTCAACAAAGAATTGGGTTTAAGATATAAAGAAAATGAGGTATAAGTTTTTCCAATACTCCATCCCAGCCATGGAATAGAGAGCTGCTTTCGAAGCCAGGGGGCTGTGTTGGGGATGCTTTGAGACGAATTCCTGACTTGGAAGGGAAAGGATTACAAGACCAACAGTGATTCAGCTCCAAGAATCTAAGGTTCTTAGATGGAAGGAAAGGCTTTCAGATTTAAGAGTACCCATGGAAAAAGCAAGGAATACAATTAAGACACAAACAGTGGCTAAAGGGAGAGATTACTATCGTCAGGAAAAGAGATGTCCAGTAATGGGAGCAGTATTTCATATCGCCCTTAAATGTAAAAGAGTTGTTTTCCATGTTATTGTAACTACCTTGTAATTTCTGCATCCACAAGAAAGCGTAGATTTAACAGAGTATACTTCACTACCACTGGAAAGAATTTACCGTCACAAGTTGGTTCATCTCTGAGTTTCAGTTTACAAAAATAAAAAATGAAAGAAGTTACCTAGGTCAGTTGTTCTCAAACTGTCTGACCCTCAGAATCACCTGGAAACTCTTAAATATATATATTTATTCCCATACTCCTGATTTATAAGTGTAGGTTTGGGCCTAAGACTCTATAAACTTTTTAAAGCTTCCTAGGTGCTTTCGATGATATGCCAAGTTTGGAGAGCTAGCTGACTTCTGTCTAGGGTCCTTAGCAATTGTAAGACTCTATAATTGTGATGAAAGAATGTTTTTGAGAACATAACTGAAATCATCTCAAAGTTGAATTGCCCCTAGATCAAGAAAACATGTAGTCCCATTTGCATTGGTGGCCATAATATAACAATATGGGAAGCCAGACTTAAAATCAAGCTGAAACCTAGAGGGGAGTAGATTCAAGAACTGGAGCCCTGATTGTACCTCACCTGAACCCCTCTCTGCCTCAGAAGTTTTTACTTACATGAGGCAATAAATACCCTATATTGTTTAAGCCAGGTTGTATTGGTTTTCTATTTCCTGTTCCTTAAAACAAAAAGTGTCCTCCACACCCTTCCCCACAAGAAAATTAAACCAGTGTGAAAGTACATGTAGGATTTTCTCCTATTCAGTAATATTAAATTGTAGGTAAGATTGACATATTTCACATAAAAGATTTTCATTCTTAAATTTAACTTTGAAGATTTCCCCATAAAATAAATGACCTTTGATTTTTTAACCTTTACTCAAAAAAGCTTCTCCTTGTTAAAGAGACTAAAAACCAGAGAATTTGGCCCAAAATGACAAGCAAATCTCTCACACTGTAAGTCAGGATGTTTTTATATGAGAATCTATGAAGGTCTAGCATAACAGAATTCAGAATTGTAGCTTATGTCTTCTTCATTTTCAGGTTTCCTCAACACCTATTGGACCCTCAAAAGTAGATACCTTGTTATGTAATGTGAATCAGTAGATCAATGAATAAAAGATTATTTTCAAAGTTACTAAGAATCTTCATGTGTTATTGGCTGATAGTACATAAATTTAAAGGGGACGTCTGGTATTGCTTACAAACTTGGGTCTCAAGATCTGGACAATAAACAAGCCATTGTATCCATGGTAACAGTGGCTTAACTTTTCAATGAACAGAATGGTAATTACATTTCCTCCTTTCATTCATTTCTCACTGTTTCCAATAACCGTGAGGGTCAGGCATGACCTGAGGGTTAATGACCAAAAGCATAAGGATTTCAACATGAAACTTCTTCACATTGTCTAACCTGTCATTTTCTCGGAGACTTATATTTTCTTGCATTACGCTTTGACACTGCCCTAAGTCAGAAGTACCCTAATATAAAAGTTAACCATCTTACTTTTGAAATAATATTTCTAGTTTGTCAGTGCATGCTATTAGAAATAAGATTTAAATTAAAGAAAAGCAAAATAAGAATCAGCATAGAGTACATATGTTTGGTATTTCTGAATTAACCCAGTGATGTGTGAAAGACACCTGTTCTACCATATATGGAAGAAGTCCCTAAGGAAATGCTAGGGACTTTTGGATTTGCACCAAGACGTATTCTGTCTCCATAGAAGCATCTTAATATGCCTCTAAACCCTTCTTTCTCTCTATCTCATTCTCATAGCTGTGGTCTAGTGCCTGGAAAAGGGACAAAGTATTAGGAGTATAAACAAAGGAGTGGAGTAAGGTAGAAAAGGAGCAAGGCTATAAATAAACCTTCTATAATTCCTTATTCCTCCTGTTCTCCTAAATTTAAAGTTGCATCCTGATTACATGAATATAGAGCACCATGTCTTCTGCCCCAATGTTTGCAATACTTTTCCCCCTTCATTTCATTGAGTTATCTGCCCCAATGTTTGCAATACTTTTCCCCCTTCATTTCATTGAGTTATCCCAGGACAGATTATTCTTTTTTTTTTTTTTAATGCCTATAGCACCTGGTCTTCCTAGGTGGTCTCCCATCCAAGTACTAACCAGGCCTATCCCTGCTTAGCTTCCAAGATCAGACATTGGGCTTGTTCAGGGTGGCATGGCTGTAGACCATGGACCATGGCTCCACTGGGGCGTGAACCCAGGATCTTCTGCCTATAAAGCAGACATCCTAACCGCTACACTATGGAACTAGGTCTAAGGATTGCCTACTCTTGAGAAATTTCTATAGACTTTTGAAGTCTGTCTTCATATATAAGATGAAAATGACATCAGTTGATTTTCCCTGATAAGGTGTTCTAGACACCTGTTGTTTTGTAAAACAACATGTATTCACCATTCTCCTGGTGGCTTTACCCCAGTTTCCCTTTGGAGTCCATCCTTAGCCCACAACTTCAGGGACCAAGCAGGCGACCCAAGCCTAAGCCATGGGCACATTTCATGCCCCAGGAGAGAGTGATTTGTTCTCCAATGAGCTTATGACCTAACAGAGCCCCTAAGACACAACTGAGACTTTTGCTGAGAACAATTAAGACAAAAACTCTTACCCTTTCCCAGTGGACATGAGACAAAAGGTGTGGCTCCAGGAGTCACAGACAGCCATCTTATAATAACAGAGAACATGTTTGAGAACAGAATCATCTCAGAGCCAGAGACAGAGAAACCAGATCAGCAAGACAAAGACTGAGCCCCTGTTTTACAGTAGATTGAGCCAAATGAAATTGCCAATATTTGACTATTTATAACATAGAAACACAGCAATCCCATAAGGTTCAACCTAATAGTTGTATCATTACAATTATGTATTTCAACAAACTTCTTTGGCCTCAGTCAGTTTAACTTAGTTTCTGTCATTTATAACAGGAGTTCAGACTCAAATGTAAAGTTGTCGTAGCCACTAAGACATTATGTCAACATACACAAGCGCATCAAAAAACTACTTGTAAAAAATAAATATACATACACTAAGAAACGATAATATCTTCTTCTCCAGTTTAGAAAACATTAAATTTTTGAAGAGAGTAATAGTGATGAATAAGAATATATATGAGACCACAGTCTGAAAAACTTTTCACACTCATTGTCTTATTTAATCAGCATAACTCCCCTATAAGGTAGATATGTACCCATTTTACAGATAAGAAAACTGATCCAGAACAGTTGAGTATGTTGTCCTGAATTTCCCAGGTAATAAATGGCAGAGTCAGAATTCAAACCCAGATCTTCTAAACCCAAAATATCACTCTTCCCACTTCATCTCATGATGCTGAGATTGTTGAGAAATTGCTTAGGAAACATTTGCACAGACCTCTGTGGAACACATGAAGCATCAAAAAAAAAAAAAAAAAAAAACCTCTCTGACATTTCAAAACAACTACCAGTCTGATCATTTTAAAGTAGCAGCCCCAAACTGAGGCTGAAACATGTCAAATCTTTCTAATGATGGTGAGATCCTGACCAGGGTTATTAAAAACTAGTGAATGACCACCTAAGAATCTTAAATGCAAAGTTGCAGCCCAATATAATTGTGAAATCTAGACCCCTCTTTTCATTTCTCATCCTCCTTTCTGTAGCATTGATACTACTGACTCACTAACATACTGGAGACACTCAACAAATATTTGTGAAATGCCACAGTGGTGACAATTTTTAAAAGCTCCTCAAGATTACGAAGTTAATAGGATATGATATAATTGTTCAAGTTATACTGACAAAGGCTCCATCAAACTCATTTTCCCCATACTAGAATAGGGCTTCACAATTAGTACCTTTTTAATTGTTCTGTATCATCCAGTCAGCTGTGAGAATCCCTTTTCTTTCAATTCAACAAACTTTTGTAAGCATCCTCTACAGACACCTTGTTCTAGCTACTGGGACTTAACAGAAACCACAAAGCCAGTATTACAATGCGCTTCTAATCACATAAGAAATACATCTAGGTTCTCAATATCATTATTTAAAATTATGATAAAAATTTAATTAAAGATTTTTTTAAAACCAGTGTTCTTAAGAGTGCCCACCTAGAGAACATAAACGGTGATTCACTGTGACCTAACGATGACCTCGAATAAGACTAAAAACCTAGTCACGTAGCAACCTATACTATGAAACCCAAAGATCTTCAGGAATTTGGTTTGAAGACACAAGATTTTGAAAAATGGACCCGGAGGTATGGTCTTTGAGAGTTGGAGCCTTGTCATGGCATAAGTTCTGGACCAAGCTGAAAGCACATGGTTCATGACTACATTAATCTATCAGAGAATTCCTCTAAGCCTGGGACAGGTGACCCACCCAATTTTTTAAGAAGATTCACCATGGTTGTATTTTCAACATTTTCTGCCTCATCTGATAAGTAAGGATCAACAGAAAAGGAATCTAGAAAATTCCTCAACCAGCCAGGCTGGGGACATTCAAAAGACAAGTATATAAACATGGTCAAGTGAAAAAAACAAAACAAGGAGCCTCAGGTTCAGATTTTAGCTCTACCGAAAGCCATGAAACCTACCCTTAGGCAAGATACTTAACCCACCCTCCCTTTCACTTTTTTCAGTCCCCTCCCTTCCACAGTTTACTTAACTATAAAGTAATGTAAATAGACCAGTTGATATCTAAGCTTTCTTCGAGCTATAAAAGTACAAGTTTCTATAAAACAGGATAGACACATGATTTAAGGGAATTTAGGCAGAAGCCCTATGAAGACAGGCAAGGAAGAACTTCAAACAGAGAAGCCAAGTGCTGTGAAATAAAAGCAGCAGCGAAGTATCAGAGATGTGATGGAACCAAAATGTTGCATGTTTGTATTGATTCCACAATCCTTTTAAACATATAAACTTCACTAGAAGATGGAATTGTCATAAAAGCTAATATTAACTATCAAGGGTATAACCAGACTTCTATCAGATGAAAGAATATAATTTTGTTAAAGATTAATACCATTTTCTCAAAAAAACTTCAAATCATATCCTTGGATCTAGAAATTTCTCAAAGAAATATTAGTGGAAAATGCTTAAAGGCTTTCCTATGTGCATTTGGAAACTGGAAATATAAATAGTAAGCAAAGAATATGTAACTTTAAGTGTTGGTCAATATAATAAATTGTTGGTCAATATAAATAAATATAACTGCTAGTTTATGATCATTGACTATGTGTCTTACACCATGCTAAGCACTTTTATCTCTATATGTTGATAAAATGTCATGGACTAAATTATCTTATTATCAAATCAATTTTGCAGATAAGCAACCTTAGTTATGCAAAGTGAGTGACTTCCCCAAGATCACACAGCTAGAAAGTGATGAAGCCATTGCTGGGCAGCTTGACTCCAGAGTTTAGGCTTTCCCAAATTTTTTCTTAAATAGCATTATACAAAAAATGAGGAAAATGCAAATAATTTTTAGCTACAGATGTGTTATAATTTTTTTTAAAGTAAGCATAAAACACTCAAGAGTTCTTTACCAATTTCTAACAACACAAAATTTGCAGTAAGATCTTACCTAAAATGGTGCTAAATTAAGGGCATTTATAATGTCATCATACTTTACTTCATCTGATAAATCAGAATACAGCAAAAATCTAGAAATCTCCTTAACCTCCCAGGCTGAAGATTAAATGATTAAATAGGAAGACGGAATGAGGATACATGGGTTCAGATCATAGAAACCTGAAAATAATTTCTGAAAAATAAATATCCACAGTTGTGAAGCAGCAGGTGGATTTTACCTTCTGTGGTAAAAACTTGCAAAATGCCCCTCAGCTTTTATAGTAACCTCACACATGGATAATAACTTATAGAGCACAATATTTTCAATATAAAAGAAACAAAAACATAGAGAAAGTCACATACTTTAGCAGTTAAATTATAGCCTCAGGGAGTTTTTGAGATCTTGCTCCCTGGCATATGTCGTCAGTTTGGTTCAAATAAACTCTTGAAATTCAAAACAGTTATAGCCTCTGGAGTCTGTCTCTGGGATTTGCCTTACAGCTCTGCCATTTTCTATCAGTGTGACCTTGGGCAAGTTACTTAATAGCTCTGTGCTTTCATTTCCCTTTTCTAAAGTAGGGATAGTAAGAGTACTTACTTCAAAGGGGGTATTATGAAGATTAGATGAGTCAAGAAATGTAAAGTACTTAGAACAAGACCTGCTACACATCATGTGTGTGTGATGTTACTATTACTATACATACTATTATACTATATATTACTATAGAATGGAAGATGGATCTAAACTTCCAAGAAGAGTAAGTATAGGTTATTTGGTGACTAAACCACCAACCCAGGGGAGAGAACATCTGTTTTGGTTGAATGGGGACAACCCAGATGTATCCCAGATGAATCCAGACAAGATTGCCTTTTGCCAGGCTCTGACAAGAACATATAGTAAATCCTACGGCTATATTTAGGACATGGGATATATATAGCCCTAAGCATTGTGGCAAACCCTTCACAATAATAAATCCTCTGTTACCAACACCGAGAAAAGGTGCTCAAAGTAAGAATTATTAACGGTCTCCCCCTGCCTCTCCTCCCTTTCCAATGGGATTTGTTGGCGTTTCCAAACTTCTTCCCAGGAAGTCTGAAACGGGTACTGCTAGGAGTTGCTGTATAATTACTTAGTTGATTCCCTCTAAGGAGCTTACCCTAAGAATTGAGGAAAGAAAGCAGATTAACCATTTGAATACATGCCACTGCCCATCCACAAGCCCTCCCCTCTCTCTGCCATAAATGGGGGCTTCTACAGTCCCCACCGTCAACTCCAATATGTGATCCAGGAAAATCAATGTATTGCTTTGGCTAATCCTACAACAATAGGGGTTTCATTTTCATTGTAGGGCAATTAAGTTGTCCGACGGGAAGGAACGGGGTGGGGGACGGGGGGGGGAACTCCCCCAACCCCACAGACAGATTAGTCCCCGTGGAGGCAGCAGTGTCCGCTCTGTCTGGTGGTGGGTCACACGCGGCTCCCGGCTGCTACCTAGCAACGCAAAGCCAGGGAAAGAGCTCGCGGGTTCCCCTGCCTCCTCCTGGCCCTTCCCATTCATCCCCGGTTCAGTCTCTCTCTCTCTCTCTCTCTCTCTCTCTCTCTCTCTCTCTCTCTCTCTCTCTCCCCCCTCCCTATCTCTCTTCCCCATCTCCCTCCCTTCTTTTCCTCCCTCCCTGCAGCTCTCCCTATCTACAAGCTCTCTCTCCTCCTTTTTCCCTTATCCTCTCTACTTGCTTGTCTTCTCCCTCCTCTTCTCCCTTATTGCTTTATTCTCTCCACTTCTTCCTCCCTCTTTCTCTGTTTCTGTTTCTGTAAAAACGTAAACTCTCCTACAACTTGAGAAGTTTGAAGCCCTTCATCAGAAACTTTCTCCATTCGAGCCATCAAAACTCTGGACGCGCGGACGCGCCCCATTCATCAACACAAAAGCCCCCACCACCCGATTGGAAAGGAAAACCCTTCAAGAAAATGCTCCAGTATATCAGCCGCTCTCTCAGCCAATCCCACTTCCCCGCCTTATCTTGGCTCGTAAATGATCTGTATCAAGATGCGGTCTCTTGGGGGTCACCGCGGGACCAAGTTTCGCTGGTGAAAAGAGGCGGGGGCGGCCTAGCCTGCTGCCTGGGCGCGCGAAAGGATCTTCCCGGCGGGGTACTGCAGGTGGAAAACTGCGCACCGAGGACCGCTCAGTGCCGGACAGAATAAATCCGGAGGGAAGTGGGGAGGAGGAGGAGCAAGCTGCGCACTTGTAGGGAAGACCTTCATTATCCGGGGTCCTACCGCAAAGTGCTTTGCAGAAGGGTCGAGACAAACTCTCGTGGGAACAAAGACAGGGTCCCCTTGGGGTGCGCTGTCACCAAAACCGGCAGGGCTGCTTTCTCAAGTTTGCTGCTTCTCAGTTCCCTGGCGGGCAAAGGAGGGGCGCTCCTGCTCGCCCCTTGTTGGGCAACCTGAGCGCCCCATAGGGAGCTGCTCCGGCGCCACTGCCCTGCCCTGGCCCCTGCCGGGCCTCCTCTATGCCCGCCTGCGGACTCGACCCGGTGACCACTGGGGAAGTCCAGCGTTCAGCTCCGAGTTTAGCCCGGGGGGCTCTTACCTTGGCCACTGGCCGGCGCCAGGCAGGCGGCGAAAGCCAGCAACAGCGTGCACGCCACTGCCGCCTCCCGTCGCTCCATCCTGCTGACGACCCCCGGCACCGGCCTCGCCGTTCCTTCCCCGGGAGGTGGGCGCGCGTCGCACGCAGCAGCACCAGCAGCACCAGCAACACCAGCAGAAGCAGCAGAGCCTCCGCTCTGAAGCGCTCAGTTAGAGCCGCACCTCGGCGGGCTCCTATTGGCAGAAAGCTGGCCCGCCCGCGGCATCCCGTTTTTCTACCCGCGCCAGTCCCCACCCTCCAGACAGTGCATAAAGCCGTTTAGACCTGAACGCCCCGGAACTAGCATGCGGGAATCCAGCGGGGAAGGCCCCCTGCCGCCCGGCCCGCCCCCTGCACTTTGCAGTGTTAGGAGTGGGACTGGGAACACACGCGCGCTCACACGTGCACACTCCATACGTACTCGTACAGCCACACACACACACACAGTCGCACACGCTGCTCACTGTCACACAAACTGACACACAGCCTCACGCGGTCCATCACGCGCGTGTACACACACACTTCAGTCACACACACGTTCGTGCACTCCACACTCACAGTCACAAACATGCACGCATACTTCACAGCTACGTACTCTCATTCATACGTGCTCATACTCCTCACAGACACACGCGGACATGAGCTGCCCTCGCCTCTCGGCAGGATTTGCCTTGGCACAGAAGTCTGCTAGGCAGTCCACAGGGAAATGTGCCACCGACACAGTCTTAGAAAAGGAAGAAAAATAAGAGAAAGGAAGGGAAAGAGTCGACATCCTGCTTGAGAGATTTGTGACCATTCTGCAGTCTGCAATCCCTAGGCTCCCTCGGCCCCTGCTTTCCCCCAGACAGCAGAGGCGCTGAGATGGGGTGCTCTGTGTTTTCACAAGTTACGGAAAGGTATGGATCCATGTTGGGGAGGGTGTTGGATCCCTATTTAGCTTTTCTTAAGCACCACATCCGCAGGTGTTACGGCCAGATAGCGCTTCTTATAAGTCTGTTCATTTTGAAGCAAAATCGAAAAGAATGTACGCCTTCTCGATCGTGTTGGTGCACCTTTATAAGAGGAAGAAACCTAAGAGGTTCAGAGAACCCCGCAGCTTCCTTCTCTGGGGCAGCAGTAGGCTGGATGCCGGGGGAGAGGAGGGGCGGCCCCAGGAACATTTACATTCACCTTCAGAGCATCGTCCTCAGCCGGTACAGGACACCAGAGTTTAAAGAAAAAAGGAAGGTTGGTGCAACCTAGTTTCTGGCCCTGGGAGAGCTGCGTGAGGAGAGGATGCTTGGGGGCCTGGTGTCTCCCCGACCCAAAATCTTTTTCCCCTCTCCCTGGACTAACTTCGCATCCGGGCCCCAAGAGCCAGATTCTGGTCCAGATTCAGGAACCCTCTCTCACAGTCGTAGGAGTCGTGACCATGAATGCGGCAGCCCTGTTTCCACGTAGTCCCAGGGCAGGGTCCCTCCGCCTCTCCCTCCCCAGGGGTGAGAACCTGCGGGTTAATGCCACCCCTCCTTTCCAGAGAAGGATCGTGTGGGATGCTGCTGATTCCTAACAGTCTGCATCGTGTACCTTCCGTGGGGTTTAGAGGTTTGCGGAGGTGGGGGTGGGCATGATAGGTATTACTTTTGAAAGACAAAAAAAGAGAGGGAGAAACAGACGCAGTAAAATAAAACAGACTTAAAATGAGTTGGGTGTGGAAAGGGTAGGAGGGACTTCGTGGCTTTCTTTTAGTGACTTCTGGATTTGAAAATCCAGAGTTGTCTGCTCTGACCAGAGTCAGAGGAACGCTTTTTACCTCCCTGCACAGTGTTTGGTGCTGTGCGGCGCGGAGGAGGAGGCAGGATTGGGGACCAGGAGGAGCCGGGAAGTGAGGGGGACGAGCCGGGTAGGAGGAGGGAAGCTGCGAGGGGGCAAGAAGCTGCGCTTTAGTCTCTGCGGGTGATTTATGCCGGTTCCGGGCGGCCGGGGCGATGGTACGAGACCGCGCCGGGGTCAGGCCAATCCGACGCCCGCCGGGGCTGCTGCATAGTCAATGAGCGTCCCCGCACCCGCGAGATACAAAGAGCACTGGGGAGGCGCGAGCCTGGGCCAGCAGGCGGGTGGAGGGACCGCATGCGCGGGAGGAAGGTCGCTCCCAGTACAGTGTAGGTGCGAGAGGGTGAGCGCGCGCGCGCGCGCGCGCGTGTGTGTGTGTGTGTGTGTGTGTGTGCGCGCGCGCTCTTTAACCGTAGCAGACGGGGCTCCAAACATTCCTTTCTGCACTGAAGAGTTTTCCTCATTATTGTTGTCTTTGTGCTCCAGTGTTGCCAACTTACTGGAATTCCTGACGTGGTTGCACAGCAGGGCTCGGGCTGACGGTAGGAGCCAGCTGCGTTTGTGTACGGGCCGACCCCGCAGTTAATCCCAGAATAACGCCAGAGATGGAGGAAAGAATGGAGGGAGAACGGGAGGGAGGGGAGCAGATAAAGGTTGGAGATAAGGAACGACTAACAGAGCACGGTCCATCATTCCCAACACTGTGTATGTAATCTCACACATTGACACTCTTTTCCACTAGAAAAATAAATAAATAGAGCATTTTCTCAATGCAACCCAAATTTAGGCCGCTTAAAAACAGGCAATTTTTTGCAGCCCGGCACCATGCATATGTTTATCTCCAGTATCTATACCTGAAAATGCTCCTTGCTAGATTTGGAGGATAAAATCTAAGGACCAGCATCTGGGAAGGCCGAGGTTAATGCATTTGTGATTTAAGCCCGCATTGTTTCTCTATAATGAAAGTGTAATTTCTTTATTTTCCACATTTCTTTATACATATATGTGTAAGCCTTTACAGAGTGATTAACCAAAAGAGACAGGAAAGAGCCAAAAAATAAAATTAATTCGAGTAAATTTATGTTAATTGACTTCCCTTATATATTTTTGACTTGTCTGTATTATTTTACATGTCAGTGCATCTCAACAGTGAATTACTGGAAATATTTTCAAAGAGTATCTTCCTATCCTGAACCAATTTCTTTCTGCAATGGGCATGAAATTTGTAAAATCTCCTTGACTAAAATCCAACTTCAATTTGCTATTAATTCAACTCAGATTTACCTATTGGGTGCCATGGAGCCAACTGCCCATTAGACAGCTCTAATCTAAAGTGCCTAAAACCACAAACTCAGCATGGTGTAACCTGAACCAAAAAAACTTCAGAGCTCCTTATCTCCCTAAGGCACCATCATCCACCCCCAGAGGCCAAGGCCTGAATCTTCATTCTTGACTCCTCCTTTTTTTCCTCACCCCCAGTATGCAATCAATCACTGAATTCTGTTAACTCAAGCTCCTCAGTCCACTCACTTCTCTCTCAAACCCTTTCACATCTCTCAAACTCACCCATTTCTCTCAACTTCACTGCCAGTAGGCACCAACCTCTCTCATGTGAATCATGGCAAGAGCCTTAAAATGGGCCACTTGCTGTCAGTTTTGCCCCCTCCCATCTATCCATTTTCCATTCTGCAAGCAGATGATCCAAAGTGATATTTCCATCAGACTAGTGCTTTCAAAAAAAGGTTATTACCTATTAGAGGGTTATGAAATCAGCTTAGTAGGCCAGAAAGATTTATTTTCAAATAAAATAGAACAGAATAGGGGCTAAAATAACTTTCATATGAAAGGATATGTGTTGTTTCACTAAACTCTTGCTTCAGATATCTATATCACCATGTAAAATATATTTCTTATGCATCTCAGTCAAAAAAAGTTTGAGGTATCTCTCCACAAATTATTTATTAATTAAAAAAATAGTAATTTTAGGTGGAGAAACTGGCAGATGTTCTAATAGGTTTTATTATTATTTAGGTATGGTAAGATCAACAAATCAGGAGAGAACTGGCATTGAAAAGACAGTTTATTATACTCACAGATCCCAAAAGGGGGAATACAGGTCACATCTTCAGATGCCAAACAGGGAACCACCGAAGTCTACTCTGAGATGAAAGAGGGGCAACTGTGGGGCAGCACCTCTACTGTGGTTTCCAAGGGAAGGAACAGGCAGTCAGGGTAAGTAGGCTTAGGATTGGCTAGTTAATATTTGAAAAGCACTCCCTGGGGAGAACTCCCAAGAGGAGACAATAAGGGAGGCAGGAGGTCAAAGCAAGGTGACTCAGGCCTATTTCAGGCTGCCAGAATAAGGTGTGTCTAGCATTCGCATGCAGGGCAGATGTTAAAGCATTAAGACTTCGGAAATATGGTAAACACAACAGATCCACATGGTATTAGGACAAAAATGCAAAACTTGTATCTAATCCTGAGAAAGCATCAGATGGAGGATCAGTCTATAAATAACCAGCCTGTATCCTTCAAAAATAAGGTCATGAAAGACAAAGGAAGGCTGAGAAACTTTATAATAAGGCAACTAAATGCAACACATGGCCTTGGGTTGGACTTGGACTGGGGGCAAAAAAGCTCTAAAGGCATTATTGGGGAAATCCGTGGCATATCAGTAGGGACTGTAGATTAGATAATAGTATCATATAATGTTAAATTGTCTGATATTGGTTATAAAAGAGAATGTCCTCATTCTTAGGAAATATAATCTGAGGTATTTAGAGGTTCGTGATGTTACAACTTATGCTCAAATAATTCTGAAAAAAATGTGTATGTGTGCGGGTGTGTATGTGCTAGGAAGAGAAAAGGAAAATGGGCAAAATATGGGAATTTCTTACATTATTCTTGCAACTTTTCTGTGAGCTTAAAATTATATTAATTTTTTAAGTTTGAGAAGCTTTGCATTAAATCATAAGTTTCACGAGGACTGTTCCTCCCTTGTCTCCCACTGTTTTCTCATATTAATCCCTCTATCCAGAATATTCTTCCCCTCCCAAGCCTGCCCTTTATGTGGTTAACTCCAATTCAATTTTCCACTCATCTAAAAAATATCTCTTCTTCCAGGAAGCCTTCCCTAACTCCCCATACTGATTTGGGAAGCCACACTTCTCTCTTCTTCCTTCTTTCTTCCTTTTCCTCTTCCTCATCTTCTTCTTTCGTTAATGTAAGTGCAATATTTTATTTGATACAAATCTACTTAACACACTTATTTCTAGTATACAGCATTCATGGAGAAATGGTTTCCCTCTTTCTCACACACAAAGATTTATATTCTGTTTCACTATTTTCTGAATACAACTAATATTCTATCAGGTAGGAATAATTATTTAAAAATTACATTATTACAGTAAATTACATAATATGTTTCTGAAAGTAGCAAGCAGAAAAGATGGTTAATACATGTTAACCTAAATTAAGTGAAGTGTAACAATGGTCCATATTTCAGGCCTAAGAAACATGTCTCACAGAGTTCTGAGGGCCCGCTCATAACACTCCAGGGCTTTATTCAGTTCTCCTTTCAATTTGTACATGAAGCCAAGGATGTTCAAGCTTTCTATGTCTAGTGAATTTTTCCAAAGTTTCTTTAAAGCAAATTTCACCAAAGAAATGATACTTTTATCCTTTACAAACGAAGCCTTTTCTATTTTTATTGCTTTTACGTAATGGATAATTGCATCCACTTCAAATTTCCTTTGAAATTCCTGAAATCATCCATAGTAGAAATATATCTCTTGCGGTTTCTTCTTCAAATGATTTCATGCATCACACTTTTTGATAAGCATCTTCAGCTTTTCTGTAGTTGCTTGCTTCTATGTATATATCTTCTAGGTGTATATAAGCAACATCAAATGCGGGCTTTTGTTTCAGAGCAAATTCAAAATGAGATATGGCTAATATTGTCATTTTGTCAGCATTTTCTCTATTCCATCCTTCAGACTGCCAGTTTGTAGCTTTCTTTCTTTGAAAAACTATATTCTATAGCAAAGCCCTATCTAGTGATGCAGGAAGGCAGAAGAGGATTTTGCCTGCAAGGCCATTTTTAAGAGCTGAAGAGGTTTATCCAGAGAGCCTTTCTTCAGTAAAACTTGGCCACGTAGTGAAAGATGGCAGTGAAAGATGTAGATATGCAAGAACATGCTGTTCAGTGTACTTCAGTGTGCTTTTCTCCTTCAGCATCTTGTCCTACATCCATCCAGAAGTTTCAGAGAGAGGAGAGCCTTAATATATGCATCTTCTGGATTTAACTTGACAGCCTGTTTTAGGGGGTGCAGAGAAAGTGCATCACCAATATGTGATGCTTTGTTAAAGCTGGTTAGACGATGGGTGGTGACTGCATAATGAGTGCTAAATTCAGAGTTTTCAGGGGCCAATTCCAGAGCCTTTTCAAGGTAGGCCCTGCCTCGTTCATAAGTCTTTCCTCCACATTTCAGCAAGACCCATTCTTCCTCACAGTTCACACCTCAGGATACTCCATTCTACAGCAGGAGAGACTGGCAAACTTCTTACAAATGTTCTCCGCCTTGTCTAGGTAAATCTGGGCTTTTCCAGTCTGCCCAGGTGGTAATACAGCCAGACATAGATGCTCCAGGTAACCAGCCTTCTCATATCTGATTGGTCAGCATGTTCTCCTTCAATTAAGTCTTCAGCTTTTTTCAAGCTCTCCAGAGCTTCCTCATTCTGGCCTTTCAGATGTTTCAGATAGGCCAATAGGTTGTGGATTCCCACATTATATTTGGTGTCTAGGAACTAAATCTCATCAAAGACCCTGTTTTCTAAATCAGGCTTTTCAGAGTCATCAATTAGCAACACCCATGTAAAGTGATATCTTAGCTGTTCCAGCCTATGTTTGACCTGATCTTCATCAGCATTCTTACGTATAGTTGCTATGAATTTATTAGGCAGCAGTTTTGCAATGTTTTGTTTAGCTGGACGGGCTCCTCTGAGATCCGGCCAGTCAGGAGACCCTTCTGTATGCTCTCATAGTTCTCTTTATTTCTCTCAGGCCAGTTTTTGTCACAATTGTCCTCCCATGGCCTCCACAAAGCTTCTCTCTCTGCAGCCAGAATAATTTGGGGCAGTCATATCAATCATTTGGTTATAAAATTCCAATAGTTTTTCCATTGTTTCTGGAATAAATTCAAAACTTTTAGCATAGTCTAAGAGCTCTTGCATGATCTGGTCCCTGGCTACTTTTGAACCTCACATGACAGTCCAGCCACACTGGCCTCCACTTGGTTCCTCAAACATATTATGGACTTTCTCAGCTTTAAGGATAAGATGAAGAGAGAGATAAACAGAGGTTCATGGAGCTGCCTAAATTCCTGACTGTGCTCTAGGTCTAGTTCCTAACCTACTATTATCCTAACAGTAATCCTCCTTTGGGCAAGCTTGAGTGGACCTCTGCTACTTGCAAAACAGAGCCAGACTGAAATTATCAAAAAAAAGGCCAAAAGGCATCAAGGTATCTCACCTACCAGACAGCCGAGTATGCTTCTGATATAATAACAACTGTAATTCACAAGGGAAGAATATTGTTTTTATGACCCACCCACCCACCTCACCCCACTCTCCCTTTTTTTTTAAACAACTTTTGACTTGCCAGCCTTAAGACCAGGTCCTGAGCCATAAGTCAGCTACCTATTCCTGGTGTGTAGCCAGGGCCAAAAAAAGCCATTGCAAGACCTAAAGGGACAACCAGTGCAGCGGCCATGTGTTCTAAAGCAGAAATGAAGATACCAGATATAATATGACAAGGGAATCCTCCTGTTGTGCAAATATAGTCATTGGCAGAGGTTTAAAGAAACAACAGGGAATCTAACAGTCTCATTGATTAAAAAAAAAAGTTTGATAAAATTAGAATTTACTGAAAATTTTGGGACATAAAGACATAATCACAGGAAGCCCTGGGAGTCAGGTGTGCCTAAGGCAGGTACAAAGGTTCTGATCAGGCCAGTACCACAAGCACCAGAGACAAGAACCTGTGCAGGGATACTTAATAGTGCATCCTGAGGAAGGCTAGGAATAGAGTAGCCAGGTCAGAGTGGTTAGCCTCACAGCTTTTGAATTACTCTCTCTAAGGGGCAGTGTCTGCAGGCAAAAGTAGTGAAAACATCTGCTTTAATATTGACTCTTGAGAGCAAAAAGATCAATACAGTTCCATCAATCCCACAGTCCATCTCTTGTCTCAGGAATTGTGAAAGAGCTGAAGGTTGTAGAAATGTATGTGATAAGGAGTAGAATATGCATGAAGAAAAGACGCATATCAAGTTAGGAGCTATATATGACCCTTTAAGTGAAATCAATTAGGACAATTATCTCAGTAACATCATTACATGTAAATCCAGTCTTCAATGTCCAAAGATTTGGGGACCTGCACCAGAATTCAACTAACTCTGCATCAAAGGAGCTGTGTTCATCTTGTTCACCACCAAATCCTCAGAACCTAGCACACAACCTGGAATACATGGCAGGCTCTCAATAAATGTTTGATTGATTGATTGATTGATTGATTGATTAAAGAAATAAAACAGCATAAAGTCTGCATTTGGTTTCTGACATTTCGCCCAAATCAGACCTTACAAGATACAACTTATTCTGAAGAGACCTTGAGAGGTCATATACTATGGGAAGCATCCTCAGGGTATTTCAGAGTTTTAACTTCTTAGCAATACTTGCCTTTAGGGCCTACAATTAACTTTGCAATCTGGGTTTTAGAAGGATCAGTATTTCTCTAATGTTCCATAGGGGCATTTGGCAATATTTAGAGACCTTTTTGGCTGTTGCAACTAGGGGGTTCTTCGAATGCTCCTAGTGAACAGGACAACACCCCACCCACAAAGAATTATCTGTCATCAAATTTCACTAGTTCAAGGTCAAGAAACCCTAACATAAAATAATCAAATGGTTTGTGACAATAAAATCTTTACTTTGGATTTCAGACCTTTAGCTCAAGGAGGGAATTATAAAATCTGTTTGAAAACCACTCCTGCTAATTTTGTCTTCCTAATAACTACACAATACAGTGGGCAAAGGACTATAATTCCATAGATCAGAGTCCAGTCAAGAGAAACAGATGGGGCATTCCAAGAAACACTTCAGAATGGACAAGACGCATATCAGTTCTTATGCTTCAGTAAAGTTTAAGTAAGTGCAATCTAAACAAGATGAGTACTTCTTTACCCTCTTTTCTCTGGTCGACTAACTGCTATTTTTCCCTCAAGCCTCAGATCAAATGTTTTCTCCTTTGTAGTAATCTCCACCTTCCCAAAGGCCTCTTTCTTTTCTGTAATCCCATCCCACCAAACACTCACCTTCATTAGGATTCTTGCCACATGGTATAAATTCTTTGATTACATTCATATCTCCTCCAATAAACTTTGTATTCTTTGAAGTCTTTCAATAAACTTTTTAATTGTAAAATAGATTTACATAAAAATTGCAAAGATACTGAGAGCTCCCACATATCCCACACACTTAGCATATTATTAACATCTTACATTAGTATGGTACATTTATAACAATTAGCCCTTATTGATACATTATTATGAACTAAAATCCATACTTTACTCAGATTTCCTTAGTTTTACCAAATGTCTTTTTTCCATTTCTGGATTCCTTCTAGAATACCACATTATATGTAGTCATCATATTTCCTTAGGCTCCTCTTGGTTGTGAGTTTCTCAAACATTGTTTTTGTTTTTGGTGACTTTGGCAGTTTTGAGCAGGTATTTTTCGTATAACACCCCTCAATTGGGATGTCTGATATTTTTATCATGACTGGACTGTACTTATAGATTTGGGGAGGCATGACTACAGAGGTAAAGGGCCAATCTACTCACATGATATCACAAGTACATACCGTCAACATGATTTATGTTGATGTTAATCTTGATCACCTAATTTGTCCAATTTCTCCACAGTAATCACTCCTTTTCCCTCTTTTCATTCTATACCCTTTATAAGGAAGTCATTATGTACATCGCACTCTTAAGGAGTAGGATATTTTATACACTATCTCCTAATGGTAAAGTGAAGGAACTATTCTGCATGGACAGATTTATCTAGACATCCCTATTTATTTACTTATTCAATAAGTTATTTATATCAATATAGAATTATGGATATTTATTTTATACTTTGGGTTATAATTCAATACTACTTACTTTGTTGCTCAGATTGTTCTACTTTTGGTCATTTGGGAGCTCTTTCAGTTGGCTCCTATGTCCCTTTGGCATACACTCATAACCGTGGGTGATTTGGTTTTTGTTTTCTGTTTTGAGCACTCCCTTACTTTCTGGTACTACAAGATGTTCCATGCTCATCTTGTATATTCCTACTAGTAGGCTGTACCCTTCAGGTATCTCAATGGAAAATATGGAGTATTTTCCAGGTCCACTCCTCCTCCTTGGTGGCTGGAACTCCTGGGTTTATCTCACCAGCACCATGATACTATATATAAATATGTATATTTATATACCCAAGGCATATAAATTCTTTAGTAAAAGGCTTATCTTTCCCTTAAGCAATGCCCTGTCCACTATTTCTGTGCATCACCTCTGAAATGCCCCAATTCATATCTCTACTTCTCAAGTCTGACCGTCCTCAAGGGAACACATAATAATAGAAGAAACTGCAAACTTATTCTCCAGAGCATTTGATATCTTGCTCCCCAGCATATGTCATCAGTTTGGCTCAAATAAACTCATAAAAATTCTTTACAGGTTTGGATGTTCTTATATCAATAAAATATTTGAGGAATTTACTAGAGTCACCAACAAGCACGTGATGGCCAGAACCCAATAATCTTTTAGTATCCACTTTGATTAAGACATCTTAGTTCAATGCAGTTTACAAATTGGAAATGCCTTGATGAGAAAAGCAGCAGAGAATTTTGGGCTTACCTCAATGCTGACCCATTCTTTCTTGGATCTTGGTCTCTCAAAGGCTACATGTCTGTTGCTCTTCAATCTGTTTAAGTCATTGTTTTATATTTAAATGTTTTTCACATAATTGTGACTATTCTCTGATACTATACCAAAACTCAACAAGTTGTAGTTTCTTAAAAACTAGTTATAATATAAAATCTGAAAACATATCGATGAACTTTTCATCCTTATTATATTGAAATCCATTGGTCTACTTTTCACTTTGAATGGATTTTGTAACATTATGCACTGGTCATTTGGAAAATACTCATTCACTGTTCTACAGTTTTTCTAAAAGCTGATATATTTCATTATAGATTTTTTTAAAAATCACTTTGGCTAATATCACCACAGAACTCATCCAAAAAAAATCTTTAAGTATTATTAAGCTATCAAACTCCCAGTTACAGATATAAATTTTCCATGATTGCAGGGCACCTTACTGTTACAGGAACTTCTTTAGGTAACAAATATGTCACTCACAATATATATGAATATATTGCAAGACAACATTTGGGTGATATAATCAGAATAAATAAAAATACTCTTCAGAATTTGTATATTCTATCAATATAAAAATGATTTTATAAAAATAATATTTAAGTCTAGAAATACCTCAATATGAAAGGCAAATTAGGCTAAATAGAAAAGTTTTTAAAATTAGGATAAAAATAAAAATGCAACCTACCATTAACACAATGTTTAGGAGGGTGATCAGCAGAAGTACATTTATCCTGCTGCTATCTGATTTCACTAACCATGCTAATTTTGAGTAAGTTGACAGAAAACTTTTTGACAAAGTAGCTCCAAAGTTAATTCTTTAAAACTGATTTACCATTTATGTGACTCTTTATAATCAAAGCCTTATGTCTCAAACTGGAAAATTGGAGATGCTAGAAGAGAGACCTTCAAATTCTTTTCTTCCAGCACAGCCCCTTCCAGGAGGCAGAAAAAGATAAGGGTATTTTCTGTACCTGGTTGCCTTTGCTGCTACTGCCTCAGAGTTGGCTGGTTTTCATCTGGGCTCCTTTCCTCACTAGCCAGTCATGGGAAGGCTTCTTTCTAATGTATCTTCTTGTTTGTATAGTTATTTTAACCAATAAATAGATAATTGCCTTAATTATAATAGAAGAAAAAGAGTATTAGAACTTAGACCTTACAAATTAAAATTAAAACAACTTTATTTGCCTTTCATAAAACCCTTTATTTGTATATGGACTCTAACTTAACTGCCCTGCCACTTTGGGTACTAAAAATTTAAACAAGTAGCTTACTATAAACATTAAACATTATTTTTATTTTCATAAAAATGTTTAAGAAATCAGTTTGCAGAGTAACATGCAATACATTTGCTGTTCCTTTAAGCTGCGCGCGCGTGCGCGTGTGTGTGTGTGTGTGTATGTATGTGTGTGTGTAAGAGAGAGAGAGAGAGAGAGAGAGAGAGAGAGAGAGAGAGATGAGATGAGATGAGATGAAGGCCAAGAATGAACTCTACTTGAAAGAATGGTCACTGAAGCATTGAGAGTTTAGTGCCAAATGGTTGATTTAGATTTTTTTTTTTTAGCTTTTCTATATTGTTTAGTCTACAATGAATACATGTTATCTTATGAAAAGAAAAAAAACAATTAAATTAATTTTATTGGCCATAGAACAGTTTCTGAAGTTTATTTATCTTACTCTTCACAGCTTAAGAACTGTGGAGGGAAAGGGGGCTCTATGGAAAGTAATTTCACATAGTGATCTGAACACTAATTCCTAACTGGGCGGGTCATGATGGGTAGTCATGCCCGAGGCATATAAATTCTTAAGGGAAAGCTTATCTTTCCCTTAAGCAACGCCCTGTCCATTGTTTCTGTGCATCACCTACAAAATGCCCTCATTCATATTTCTCCTTCTAAAGTATGACCACCCTCAAGAAATTCCAAACTTATTCTCCAGAGCATTCGATATTTTGCTCCCCAGCATATGTCATAAGTTTGACTCAAATAAATTCATAAAAATTCTTTACAGTTTTGGATGTTCTTAGGTTGACAAAATATTTGGGGAATTTACTAAAGTCACCAACAATCAAGTAACAGCCAGAACCCAAATTCAGATATACTGATTATGAAAATAGGGTTCTTACTGTGTTCATCTTGTGTGAGTGTGTGTTTGTGTGTGTGTGTGTGTGTGTGTTTCCTTTTTTGTTTGGTTTCAGTTTCGCATGGTGCAGCAGAAATTGACTTTGCCAGGACTTTTAAGGAAGCTAAAATAAGTTCTTCCACCAAAGTCCCTGGGATGGCATTTTATGACACCACAAATCTGCTCTTGAAAGACTCAGGCTGGACATTTTCTTCTTGAGATAATAGTCTCGATTTGCCAATTTTTTGTCATTTTCTGTAAGACACAAGACTCTTCATTTGAATCCATCCTAGGATGTAAAACAGAGTACCTTAATGAAGGAAAAGAGTAAAAGTATTATTTTTCTCACTGGCTGACAGATTGGCATGAGTCTTCAGCAATAATAAATGCAAAAATGTGAATGGCAAAAAATATGGGTTCTATATTTAGTTCTCATCAGGCTATGACTGATCTTGGCATTGGAATTCCTTTTCCCCTCTTCACCTATTTTATGGCTGATACATGACAGGCCCTCATATCCTGACTTCATAATTCACAGCAAGAGCAAATGATAGTCACCAAGGGCCGTCACCAATGTGATCTAGCTTGTGACCCTTCAGAAACATACTGCTAAGCAGAAAAACAAATATTGTTTGCACTGGTGATGTCAAAATGAATAAAGGATCTGAGATTTTTAATAAGTTTGCTCAGGTGTTATATCTTGTCTTCTACCTGTGTGTGCATTTTATATATTCTTCTTGTAGTATAATTTATTTCTTTCAGAAAATAAAACTCGATAAAACTTTTATAAGATACAAAGGCATAGTTTTTCACAGAATACACAAATAAATCCTGAAGGCAATCCATGAAAGACTTTCCAGATGGTTAAAGTGTTATGTTCTGCATTTAGCCTGTGTAGATTTACCAAATTCCTATGTGCCAGACAGTGAGGTTAGAAATATGAATAAAACTTTGGTCTCTTTTTTGAAAAATTAATGGTCCAGTTAAGCAATACACCCTGCTAAATGTTATAGCCAATGTATTTATAGAGTGTTATGAGAGCATAAAGGAGGGCTCACCTAATTCTTCTTTTGGAGGGAAAAATAAAGGTTGGAGAATAAAATGATCTATAAGCTAAATATTGAAAGATAAATAACTCAATGAGTAAGAAAGGATATAATAATAATCTTTTATTTAGTACATTATAGTTCTCAAAAACCTTATGTGATAGGTATTTTTATCTACCTAGGATCTCTTGACTATGTATTATTTATATCCAAGTTCTTATTTTAGGTATGTTTTTGGAGACTAACATTATTGATTCTCTCATAAAAATTCTTTCATTCATAAAAGTAATTATTAGATACTTAACAAACCCTAAAAAGTTAAAGGTCTTAGAAACTGGTAGCTTTGCAAAAAGGTCATCTAGAAATATCCTAAATATTTATACACTAGGCATATTACTTTGACAAAAATTTGCCTACCTATCTACTTATTCAAAGGATATTAAAACATTGTTGGAAAACTTTAAGATTTCTAAAGCAAGGATTTTATATATCATTGGTCATTTTAGATTCTAGCTAAATTTGGTAGATTAGCCTAGACCTAGAAAAAAACAAAATGCATGAATAAAACGAACAGAATCCTAAGACACATAAACTACCAAAACTGACTCAAGAAGAAAGAGACAATTTGAACAGACCTATAACAAGCAAGGAAATTGAATTGGTGATCAAAAATCTCCTGATAAAGAAAAACCTAGAACCGGATGACTTCACTTATAAATTCTACCAAACACATAAAGAATTAACACTAATCCTTCTCAAATTCTTCCAAGAAAATCGAAGAGGAGGAAAGATATCCTAATTCTATTAGGCCAGAATTACCCTGATATCAAAACCAGACAAAGATACTACAAGAAAATAAAATTATAGGCCAACAGCCTTATGAATAGAGATGTAAAAATCCTCAACAAAATATTAGCAAAGTGAATTCAGCAACATATTAAAAGGATTATATACCATGTCCAAGTGGGATTTATCCTTGGATAAATGCGAGGGTGGCTTAACATACAAAAATCAACTAATGTAACATATCACATTAATAAAATGAAGAATAAAAACCACACAATCATTTCAGTTGGTACAGAAAAGCATTTGACAAAATTCAACAACTTTTCATGATAACAAAAAAAACACTCAATAAACTAGGAATAGAAGGAAATATATTCAACATAATAAAGATCATGTATGAAAAATCCACAGCTAAAATTATACTCAGTGGTAAAAAAGAAAGGAAAAAAGAAAGTCTTTCCCTTAAGACCAGGAACAAGACAAGGATACACACTTTCACCATTTCTATTCAACATAGCATTGGAAGTTCTAACTAAAACAATTAAATGAGAAAAAGATGTAAGAAGCATTCAGATTAGGAAGAAGTAAAATTATCTCTGCTCAAAGATGGCATGATAGTATATGTAGAAAACCCTAAAGAATATACACATACACACAATTAGAACTAATAAATGAATTCAGCAAAGTTACAGGATAAAAAACACACAAAAATCATTTATATTTCTATACACTGGCAATAAACAATCTATAAAAGAAAATAAAAAAATATTATTTATAATAACAGCTTAAGAATAAAATACTTAGGAATAAATTTAACCAAAGGGACTAAAGACTTACACATTGAAAACTACAAAGCATTGCTGAAACAAATTAAAGAAGACAAGAATAAATGGTAATGCAATTATCTTATGTTTATGGATTAGAAGATGGCAATTTTCCCCAATGTGATCTTCAGATTCCACATAATCCTATCAAAATCCCAATGGCATTTTTTGCGAAATGGAGAAGTCAATCCTAAAATTCATATGAAATTGCAAGGGACCCCAAAGAGTCAAAACAATCTTGAAAAAAAAAACAGGCAACTCATACTTCCTGATTTCAAAACTTAATACAAAGCTACAGGAATCAAAATAGTATGTTACCAGCATAAGTAGATACACACAGATCATGGAAAAGAAATGAGAATCCAGAAATAAACCCATACATCTACAGTCAATTGTTTTTGACAATGCCATTCAACAGGGAAAGAATATTCCTCTCAACAAATGGTGCTAGGAGAACAGTATGCCTACATGCAAAATAATCAACTTTGAGCCCAATTTCACACCATAAATACAAATTAACTCTAAATGGATCGAATATTTAGATAAAACTATAAATTCTTAGAAGAAAACATAGGGGCAAATGACCTTGGATATGGAAATGGTTTCTAAAATATGACACCAAGAGCATAAGGATAACATAACAAAAAAATAGATCATTTAGACTTCACCAAAATTTAAAAACTTTATGCATCAAAGAACACAATCAACAGAATGAACAGATAACCCACAGAATGGGAGAAAATAGCTGTAAATCATATATCTGTCCTTGAAGGGTAACAAGGAATTTAAAAAGTGATAATTCAGAAAAGAAGACTGTAAGCAAAGGGAAGAGTTTGCACTGAGAAAAGGAGAAGGACGAGTATAAGCTGGAAAGAGCTTTGGGGATAAGGCACTCCAACTTGACCATAAAAAGGAAGTATTAGGAGCAAAGAATGTGTATACCCCAGTGGTTGTCCCCTCTTCATTACATACTACAAATCATTATAATCACAATCAAATGTTAAATATAATAACACTTTAATTCTTAACACTCTCATCTGGAGTTTGGTACATTGCAAAAAACTATTGGAACCATTAGAGCAAATGTGCATTAAGAATTTGTATAGTCTGAGAAATCAGAGACACTTGATTGGATTGGTCCAGAGCCAAACTATTGGTAATTTGAATAAAATGGACATGACCTTGTGTGATTTTGTTCTTGGATGTGTCACTCCACCCACAAATGCCCCAGCATTTTATAATTGTATTTTAATATGTCAAGTCTACCTCCACATGTCTGGTGGCTTAAAGGGCAGTTAATACAAATGTTCCAGTCTCCAGAAATCCTATATGACTGCCAAAGTAAATGAACTGTGTCAGTAATCCAAAGGTCCCAAGCCCCCTGGATTGATGGTCACTAAGTAGTCAATTTTTTACCCCTTTGCCAAGGTGTTTTCTTAGTTAAGAACCTTCCCAGACAAGCATTTCTTAGGAAAAAGCAAAGTTCCAAACCTTGGACCCTGCGATGATGAAGGTAACTGTTTACTTAATAAACCATAGGAGAGGTTAAAAAAGGAAATGTTTATCTCTTGCTGCTGCCTTTGTACACATTCTAAGTGTAAGGGGCTTCATGGGCAAGCTTGGTTGGGCAGCACTGCCAATGCAGGGGAGCACTTCACAGGGGAGCCTTGCTGACAATGTTATAGAAGGACAGTATTTTCAGCAATTTCCTCCAGTTCCTCCCAGAAATAAAGCCAATGAGCCTTCACAGGCAACTTTTACAGTTACGAGCTACATTGCTTAAGTTCAAATCCCAACTCTACTCCCCCAGCTGTATACACAGCCTTGGCTTGTAACCTCCCAGTGACTCAGTTTCTTTATTTGCAAGATGGGACTGATAATAGTGCTTATCTCATACACTCTTTGTGAGGAATAATGTTCAGTAAATATCACTTATTATTATTGATGGCCCCAATACATAAGTCCTCCAGAAAATCAAGATTCCCACTCTTCTCTTCCTGTCAATGACCCTTCAGTCTTTCACAGAGTCCGTTCTATTAATGATTCCACATTTTTCATCATATAGTATAAATTATATGCACCTTCTTTTCTTATCACCATTCATCAGACCCCACCACGGAACTTTATGAGGTATAATAACTTCGGCCTCAGAAAGGGCCTGTTCTTTTAATTTTTAAGAAGGATGAACAGGCGAGAGCTCTATGATTAGAGAGATCTGTTACTGGATAATTGAGCTAGAGACCATTTGAACTGCATTATGTTTACAGCTGAGGTCTCCACAGCTGAGAGTGGGCCCATAGATGCCATAGATCTTCTGAGTTTCTCTCCAGATCTGAAAGCCTTTGTAAATTAAAGATATTCCTCTGGTTCAAGAACTAGGTATGTGACTATTATACCAAAATCAATGGCAAAATTCATTTCCCCTTAGTATTCAAGAAGACTCATAAAAACATATCTAAAAGGGCAAGGAGGTGGAGAGGGGAATTTGATGAAGAATTATCCATGAAACTCAGGTGTTTAAAATAAGCTACATTAAAGATTGAAGTTTTGTCTTTACTTATCAAAGACCTAATATACTGTCTAATTTCAAACCTCTTCAGTGAAGTTGTCATCTTATTTTTGGACTTAGGAACTGTCAAGACCCATTTGGGTCAGTAGATTAATTCTGATGAAAAGAGAAACTCCCAGAAAGCAGTCTCACTTGCTTTGAAAGCTTTCTGGTATTGCGCCAGAGTGCATTATAAATAATTAATTTGTTTCTTTGGGGCTGCTGTGAATTCATCACCAAAAATTAAAAGAATACTATTTTCCATTTTCTCATTCAAGAAATACATTTAGGTCTTTGTGTTTTGAGTTTTGTGCTCCAGGAAAGATAACAGTGTTTTATGTGTTTCCTAAGCTTTCTTTGAAAAGACTCAACCAATGCAAGGAAATAATATTAAGACTGCTATGCCTCCAAGGAAAGGAGGATTCACCTGGACTCACAAGTATTTTTAGATTCCTACAGGACTGGGAGAGAAGAGGAATGGGGTTCTACAAGGAAAGGAAGCCTCCACTAGCTTCCTTGTAGTGCCCAGAATGTTGAAGGAGGGGCTGGGCACACAGATGCCCAGAGGTCAAGAACTTTGGGAAAAGAAATGGGGCTCTCTATGGCCAAGCCAGCAGAAATTAGAGACAACCTCGATGAAGGATATCTCTTTGGTCTATCTGGAACCAAAGAGTAGAGGACCAAAGCATGTCAGTGGCATCAAGTAGGGGAGGAGCCAATTAATAATAGTGACTACTATAGTTCAAAACTCTCTCCTGTCCATAAGTCCAGAGTTTTTGTGCAAGCCAGTGGCAATATTTATTTTGAGTTGTCCATTGATTTTGGCAAACAGGAATTCAGAAGTAGATTCAATTTGCTTTCAAATATCAAAACAATGTGACAGTTGTTATGGAAAAATTCATACCTGTCATAGTTTCTCTTACCCATAAAGTGGGAATAGTAATAACATCCACCTCAGAGGTTTTGGTATAATGTATCCATGAAATGCTTCTTAATTGTCATAGACATGTTTAAACATGTTTGGTATGGACCTTTCTTCTCCTGCTGGAGTGTTCACTAACCACTTGCCCCAACATCATTTCTCACTACTTTGTACTTAAATAAGTGAAGGCTCAGTTCATTACAGCCAGCAAGAGTAGTTCTATGAATGTCAGGAATAGGAGATTGATATAATAGAGTTAGACCTATGGCCAGGCTCTGCTTTTCTGAGAGTTATCTTCCTTCCTTACACCAATAGCAAATGCTAGTATAAGGCCATGGGACAGCAGCCCATATTGATGTCCAGGCTGCACCAATTAGATCAGAGTCTCTAGGAGTAGGGGCTGGGCATTGCTAATTTTTAAATTCTCCCAGGTGATTCTAATGTGCAGTCAGATGAAGAACCCTGACCCTGGAGATGTTATTTTTTGGACAATATTAATAACGTTCTAGACCTGTGCAGACAAAGAAGGGTTTAAAAGAGGTTGAATTTGCAGTTATCTATTGTAAGATTTCTGTCAATTTTCTTATGAATTTCATTTGTAGTATATGTACCTACAAAAGAGTTTTCTAGGTCAAGCCTATTTTTCTTGTCCAAGGAAATTGATTTAACCCTTTTGTGCACACACGCACACACACACACACAACACACACACACGCGCGCACACACACACACACAAGAGGATCCTTAATCTTTCCTTAGGTGTATTTATTTATTTATTACATTTTTATTATTATCACTCTAAGAATGACCTCTGAAGTTACAGTGACTTTTAAGCATGGCTAGTGTGAATACAGAAATCTACCCAAACAATACAGGAAGCTTTATTCAGCCTGAAAGTTACAACTATAACTCTCTTGGAAGAATTATATTGAAGGAGAAATGGTTTAAAATTCTGACTTGGAGACTAAAAAAGGTAATCAGATAATGTAGATAATATTTAGATGAGTATCTAAAATATGCAAGTGTACCACCATTCTCAGAATTTTAGTAAATATTCTGTGAATAGTTTCTTAAAAGTAACTAGAGACTATTGTAAATAATGCAGCAATGAACATAGATGTGCATGTATCTTCTTGCTTTCTTTAGATAAATATCCAGAAGTGGATTTGCTGGGTCATATGGTATATCCATTTTTAGTTTTTGAGGAAACGACCTAGGTATCCATTGATAGATGAATGGATAAAGAAGATGTGGAGTATATACATACACACATACAATGGAATATTATGCATCAATAAAAAATAATAAAATCTTGCCATTTGCAACAACATGGATGGATCTAGAGGGTATCATACTAAGTGAAAAAAGTCAGGCAGAGAAAAACAAATACTGTATGGTTTCACTTATATGTGGAATCTAAAAAGAAAACAAAACAAACAAAACAAAACAAAAACAGACTCATAGAAACAGAGACCAAAGAGATGGTTATCAGAAGGGAGGGAATGGGGAGATGGGTGGAAAGGGGAAGGGGAATATAGTCAATAATACTGTGATAAGTTTACAAAGTGAAAGATGATGTTTACTAGAATTAGTGGGGTGATCACATTATAAGTTATAAAAATGTCAAATCACTATATTGTACACCTGAAACTAATATAACCAAAATAAGACTATACACCAACTATAGGTAAATGTTAAAATTTTAAAAAAATTAATAAAAATTAAAAATTAAAATAAATAAATAAATAAATAAATAAATAATTAGAGTAGGGGATTTCTTGATTAGCAAAACTTTTGTACTAGAAATAATTACTCTTTTCTCAAAAAGAACCCTATGGGGAAGAGGTTATTATCTCCACTTACACAAGAGGAAACAGTTTAAGAATATTTAAGCAATTTATCCCAAATTCCAAGACGGAGAAAACCACAGAGCAGAGATCAGAGCCCTTATCTGTCTGAACCAAAGTCTAGACTCTTGGCTATGAAACTCTAGGTCATTCTAGCCTTCCAGACAACAGCACCAAAAATCTTTTCCTCCCTTCGAAATCTCACCTCACCCAACCAGATTCCTGCCTCCAACAGGAGTCTCAGAGGTCTACAGGGCCCAGGCTGGTAACATAAGGAGTTAATATGGATTGAATTTTTTTAAAAACCTACATTGTTCTACAGTATGTAACATAGCTATTGCACAGCTTCAGCCAATTATCCTCAAAGAAGTTAATCAGTGCCTAATTTTGTAACAGAAGCCAGAAATTTGGATTTTTGTGAGAAACACCAATTTTCAAATGCTGAAAATAAATCCACATTCTTGTCTTTAAAAGAAGAACACTACATTAGACAACACTGAGGAGGCTAAACTACATGAGCCAGTTTGAGGAGAGAAGGGAGACTCATTCAATAATCTTATCTTTTGATTTCTGACAGACATCAGTTGCTTTAGGTATAAGTAAATGACTTTCTAGACAATACAATGAAGAGAAAGGAGCAATGCCCACAAGTCTGTGGTAGGAAAAAAACAGCTCATTAATTATTTAGAGGCTCACTCATACATATACCATGGCAATAACTTCTGGTGATCTTTAATCAGATTTTATTCCTTGACAACAATGGTAAATAAATAAAAATGTTTTCTACCAATTACTGAAATTATAAATATTTTATGAAGTTTATGCATATTTTCTTTGACAACAAATTTACTGGAGTAATTTTAAGCTAAACCAAAATCAACTCAATCTTTTATGTCAAAAGCTTTCTTATCTAGAGCAGGCCAAGGAAGCATTATCAGGTTTGAAGGTAGGTTTTTGTTTTCCCCTAGGAATGACAATTTAAATGAAAAGCCCTCGGGTTGAATTATAGCAAAAGAAAAAAAAAATTTCTATTTTCTAAAATCTCTCTTTAACTCTGACCCTCAGATCTCTGAATTAGAGATAGGGCTGGAATGTAGATGCAGCTGGGAGTAGTAGCACCAGAATCTTTTCAAGGAAAGTACTTCTAAGTGCACATTTTTTAAAGAAGTTTCCCAATATCACTCAATGTAAAAAAATACTTAATCTCGGGGCCTCAAAATATATACTGTGCCAATATTTGTGTTTCTATTTCCTTTCCATTCACATTAACAACTATAGTATTCTCATTTGTCACTTTGTTTTTGTTTTCTCTCAAAAAAAAAGTTGAACCCACAGAAACAGAGAGTCAGAAAGTGGTTGCCATTGGCTGAGGTGGACTGGGGGAAATAAGAAGAGGTTGAAAAAAGGGTACAAACTTTCAGTTATAAGATGAATAAGGTCTAAGGATCTAATGATCAAATGTATAACATGAGGATTATAGTTGATAAGACTATTGTATAACGGAATTTTGCTAGGAGAGTAGAACTTAAATGTTTTCCAGCCCAAAAATAAATAAATAAATATGCGAGGTGATGGATGTGTTAAGCTTGATGGGGGGACTCCTTTCACAATGTATACGTATCTCAAATCATCATGTTGTACAGTTTAAATATTTTAAAACTTCATTTGTCCATTATACCTCAATAAAACTGAAAAAAAATAGGGGGCTGAAGACAGTGAATGATTATATGAACCAAATTTAAATGTTGGAAAGGGTCTTGCCATTTCTGAATGTTTCAAACTATGTAAAGAGAGCATTTTCATTGCTAAAAGTGATGTATATATTTTTAATTAATATTTTTCTTACTTCATTCCAAAAAGGGAAAGTAAAATTGAAGTAATTTTCACTACATTTGAAAATAATTTTTTAGCAATTCTGGATGTAAAGAAAAAGTAGCTTCATATGGTAAGCTGTCGTATTAAAAAAAAAAAAAAAAGGTAGTTAATAAATGGGAATAGAGAACCTTGAGGCAACTATCACTATATTTCTAGAAAGCTGATAGTTATTTAAAATAATAAACCGGCCCAGGTTTTCAATAATTGATTTAGATTTTTTAAATCTGTAGAAGTGCAAGAACTGCACTGACTCTGGTGGACCTATAAGGATGCCATATTTTCCATGGCAAAGCCTTAATTAAAACATTTCAAGGTGGAAATCATGGCAAAAGATCAAAGAATGAGAAATAGGTGGCAGGCTATAGTCATTTCTATATCAATGGCATTCAGCCGCCTCCTCCTCTTTTTCTTGATAAAAACCTATTAATTCCCACTACCTTCTGTGCTAACATTTATTTCAAGAAAAATATGCCTAGACCTGCCCTGTACCTGCTTTTCATGCTGTGAGGAGCAGAAATGTAGAAACATGCTGAACATCTAAAATAGCTCTGCTCAACTTGATAGTGTCTGGCACCTCCACCCATCCTCCACCCACATGCAGTGTCCTTGCAAGATCCTGAGGAGGAATTATCAGCCCCTTTAAGGCCTGGGGTGGAAAGGAAATCTGATAAGGGCACAGAAGAAGGTTACACAGTGACCAAAGCATTTCTAACCCTAGGCTCATAGCAATAATCAGAAACTCCCTAGCCCCCATATTTTTCCATACAATTTGGGGAAAAAAAAAAAAAAAAGCCCACAAGGTAGATTTTTAACTATAATATTTCTTAAAGAAATATGCTTCTTTTGGAGAAACTGAACTTCCGGGAGATAATGAAAAAACAAAGGTGAGGATTAAACATTCCTGTTCTAAAATGTGAACTTCTGCCCTACCACTACTTCTTTCAATTCTTACATATAGATGGCACTTAGCCAGTCTATTGCCTTCTAAGTAAACTTTTTAAATTAAAGAATAAAATATATACACAAATCATTAAATATACAGTTAAATGATTTTTTTTAACAAATTAATCCATGTAGCCAGTACCAGGTCAAAAAAAGGAACATAACCAACATCCCAGAAGCTCCCTTCACGACCTCTTCGGTTCATGGCACTCTTCCCCACAAAGAGTAATCGCTATTCTGACTTCTAACCATATAGAATCATTTTAGGAAATACATTTTTTAATGCAATTGAATTGTCTTTTTGAGTACTTGGCTCCTGATAAAATCTGCAGGTATGTATTGTACAAGCTACACTGAGTTCTATATAGTATAGACAAAAAAAGAGGTTCTGTGGAAAGTAACCTCACAAGGTAATCTGATCATAAACTTCTAACTGGGCAGGTCAGGGTGCGTAGACACACCCCAGGCCGGTAACTTCTTTAGTGAAAGGTTTTAAACCAGCCCGGTCCATTGTTCTTGTGCATTTAGGTAAACACACCTTTGAAATATCAGAAGTAATGCCCCTGGAAGGGAGTATTAACCCTCAAGAGAACACATAATCTTGTTAACATTCCTGAAATCTGATCCCTGTCTTGCTTCTCTCATCTCCAAGTAATCTTCCTTAAATTCTCTCCTTAATTTTAAATGTATAAAAGAAGCTGAAAAATTGTTATTCTCCAGAGCATTTAAGATTTTGTTCCCCAAAATAAAAATCACAATGAGATACTATCTCACACCTGTTAGAATAGCTATAATCAACAGGACAAGTAATAACAAATGCTGGAGAGGATGTGGAGAAATAGGAACCCTCATACACTGCTGGTGGGACTGCAAATTGGTACAGCCACTATGGAAAACAGTATGGAGATTCCTCAAAAAATTAAGAATTGATCTGCCATAGGATCCAGCAATCCCTCTATTGGGTATTTACCCCAAAGACTTGAAAACTCATATCCAGAAAGATATTTGCACACCTATGTTCATAGCAACATTATTCACAGTGGCCAGGACATGGAAGCAACCTAAGTGTCCAAGGATAGATGATTGGCTAAAGAAGCTGTGGTACATATATACAATGGAATATTACTCAGCCATAAGAAGAGATGAAATACTGCCATTTGCAACAACATGGATGGACCTCGAAATAATCATGCTAAGTGAAATAAGCGAGACAGAAAAAGTTGAAAGTCACATGATAGCACTTATATGTGGAATACAAACCTAAAAGCAACAAAAGAACAGGACAAACAAACAGAGACTCATGGACATGGACCATAGACTATTAGTTACTAGAGGGGAGAGAGTGGGGGAGGACAGTGGAGGTTGATGGGGTAAAGGGGGTCAAATATAGGGGGGTAGAGGAAGCATGAAGTGAGTAAAGGGGATCAAATATATGGTAGCTGAAGGAAACTGGACTTTGGGTGGTAAACACGCAATAGAATATATACATGTCAAATTATAATGTATACCTGGAAATTATATAATTGTATAATTACCCTAATGTTGCCCCAATAAACTTAATTTTAAAAAAAGAAAGATTTTGCTCCCTAGCATACATCATCATTTTGGCTCAAATAAACTCATAAAAATTCTCTACTTGTTTGGCCAGTTCTTATGTCGACAATAGTAAATATCATTTTGGAACAAAAGACCCCAGATTTAGTCCCTGTTATATCATATTTAGTTGTAATCTAGAGGGTGTAACTTCTCCATTTTGTCTCTTTAATTCCCCTTTGTAAAATAAGTACATTTAATTAGAAAGAGTATAATTTCTCTACTGAACGAATGTATTCATTAGAATGAAAATATTAGGGTTATATACTTTCATCTGTGTATCAATTTCAAGTGTGTATATACATGGTAATAGACACAAAATATATTCATATTTATATATATTCAATTGAATATATTCAATTATGTATATAATTTATAATGACATATAACTAGAAAGTAAGATTCATAAAATATTGTGACCATTTTCCTTTCCTCAAGGACAAATATTTATTACAGCATCATGGTATTATACATGCAATAATAAGACCATATCTGTGGTCCTTGCCTTCACACTGTTTCCAGTCTTGCTCCATGTAACTGAAGCAAAGATATTAGTGAGTGACTAATAATAAAGAGAAAGAACCATGGGACTAAATACATATGAGTCATTAGGTGGTATTTCTTCCCAAACGGAGACATTAAGGAAATAGAAGAGCTCTATATAGAACTCCAGAATAGAGGAAGTTTATAGTGTTCCAAGTCTTAATAATCTTTGCTGTTCCTTTACTCACTGGAAACTCTTTCTTCCCCAAAGTGCTCAATGCCCTTATCTCTCCTTATCAAAATCTGTTAAGTTTATTCTCATTAATATGTAAATTATGCCTTACCTAAATGTTCTCTCTCACAAAAGTGTTTACACTTATTAAGACAATTTGATTTGAAGGAGTGAATTTCTAATTACAGTATTTCAAGTATCAGAGAGTTAGGAGAGCAGGTCCTCTTTTAGACATGGAACAGTTAAAATCACCCTGTTCAGGTAACCACGAAAGCAACCTTCTCTCCTAATATTAGTGGCCACTGAGCTCTTACAATTGGATAACATTGTGCCAAAAACTCTTCACAGAATCATCTTATTTATTTCCCCAGGCAGTGCCATTATTATCATTTTTATTTCACAGATGAAGAAAAGAGTTAGAACCCAGCACAAGGGCGCGTGCACACACACACACACACACACACACACACACACACACAAGCGTGGCACTAAGTACCACGTTTGCCTTTCTGAAAGGCCAGTCTGACCCTGGTTTTGGCAGCAGTTACCAGCCAAAAGGAAAAGTAGAAACTAGAGGCCAAAGTCCCCAGAACAGTCCCTGGAAGGGAACTCATTCTTCTGGATCACTGGTGGCAGAAGCCCGAGAGGCAAGGGAATAGAACCACTCTTTCTTGTGATACTGGCACCTCCAGCCCTCCTTTGGGCCGGGCCCTTTCAGAAACTGCAATAATGCTTTCAAGACCATGATAAGTTAAACAGCAGCAAGGTTCTAAAAGTTCACTGAAATACTGTTCCAGAAGGCCTATAGACCAATCTGCCAGGTGGCCCTGTTAAGGATGGAAAATTTTCAAGTGAGCCAATTTCTGCTTCTGTAATCTGCTTGCTTATTTGATGGTAACCAGAGTGGAAATCTACTCAAAGATATGCTAATGGACAACTTCTGCTTCTGTAATCTGTTTGCTTGCTTGATGGTAACCAGAGTGGTAATCTGCTAACAGCAACTTCTGCTTCTGTAATCTGCTTGCTTGCTCCAGGCTTTATAAACTGCCTCTTTTGAGAGCTTGCGGCTGATCTCCTCTAACCCTGCTTGGTAGAGAGTCAGTTGCTGGTCGGCTAATAAAAGCTCACAATTCATCTCAATTGGCTCCATGGGTCTTAGATTTGATTGAACCACAACATTTGGAGGCCCCAGCGAGATTTCTCCAGAGGGGGAGATCTCTTAAGACCCACGACCCTGGTGACCTTGGGTGAGGATCTGCCCTGTCCAGGGGACGGCCGCTGAGAGACGTTTCTCAGCCCCGGACGCCAGGCAGACTCACCCAGGAGCGCAGGTGGACAAGAGGTTCAATTCTGTAACAATTGGGCATGAGCCATCTGGAGCAGCTCCACCAGTGAGTCAGACTGCACTACAGGTACTCAGGTTTTTGGGTATCTGTCTGGTGGTGGGCGCTATGGGGAACTAATGGAAGGCTGGACACAGCAATACTTCCCTAGTTCAAGTCGGTCAAGGTCTGAGACGTCAGACTTGACTTCTGGTTTGGGTATGCTAGCATTCTGTGTTACCTGTAATTTCTTGTCTGTCTGTATTGTGTCTGTCTGTCCGAACTAGTCGTATGTACTGTTACCTTCTTATTGCCTTAGTCTTCATAAGTTTACTTACTTTGATTCTTTCCTTAGGTCTGGCCTCCGTGGCCCCGTCCAACTAGACTCTGGGTCAGAGGCTGATCCTAGCCCTGGCTTATTTGGCTTTTGTGGGGATTTTCTCTTTTCTTGCGTGTTTTTACTAACATGGCTTCTTCCTCCGAATCGTCCTATCCCCCTTCAGTGCCTCCTTAACCATGTTAAGAATTTCAGGAGATGAGCGTAAGCCTACGGAGCTAGTGTTACTCCCTTCGACCCTCGGAGGTTCTGCCAGTTAGATTGGCCCACATTTGGAACAGGGTGGCCATCGGAGGGGTCACTCGACCTGCAAATAGCTTTTCAGATGAGGAAACTGAGGTACAGGAAGTTTAAATAATTTACCCAGTGATGGAAGTGAATTTGTTTTTGATATTGAAAATACAAGAGTTGAAGAAGCTAATAGGGGCCTGTTGGGCTAATCCTTCTTTATATTTTAGATTAGAGCAGGGAAGAGCAGTAGGAAAATGGTTATGTAAATAGGGATTTAAAAGTGAAGATGTCATTGAAAGCTAGTGAAGGGATAAATGTACATTTGTATTGGAGATTTGAGTCTAAAGAGTAACTAAACATAAATTCTATTAAAGGTTCACAAAGTATCTGTAAAGTAGAATTCTAAATAATAAAGTCTCCTTTCTAACTAGTTCTTCAGTTTAGGTTAAATTTATTTTTATAGGAAAATAAATTTTTAAAAGAGCTCTGCTTTAATTGGTTCAGAAAGAAATAAGCACTCATAGATAAATTAAGCCTTCCTAAGATTGTCAGAAAAATAGAAACTAATCCAAATGTTTTGTTTTGTATAAAACACAGTTTACAATTGCCTACTTCATTGTTTTCTCTAGAAATTAAAGCTACTAAGAGTTATAAATTCTAGTATATGTAAATGGATTACTAGGAATAATACAAGTGAAGAAAAAAATTCTGTATGCAAAATATGCAAGGAAAATAAAATGTGTTTAGAGATATGAAGGATGCATTTTTAAGAAAAGGGAGAGTAATTTTATCCTAAAATAGTTTCAGGTTATTTAAAAGGTCGTTTGAGGCACAAAAGAGGACAAGAAAGGACAAAAACACAGGTGAATATATGAAGTAGTAAAGGAAAAGAGAAAGAGAAAATCTTGTTTTATATGATCAAGTTGGCTAAAATTAAATGTATTTATCGTAAGGTTTTAAAATCAACAGTGTACTGACACAAAGCTGGAGTTTGGATTATTGGTCTGTTCCTAATAAGAGATTGCAAAAGATGTTTCTTTACCTGTTGAGCAGTACACTTAGGAAACAAAGATTTTATATCTTATCGAAATAATTTATTGTGCTTTATACTCTTTATTATGTAACTAAGTATTGTTTAATCAGGTGATCAAACCTTGTGACATTATGACAAATTTCCCAACACAAAATCTAAATAGGATCTTTTGTTTTATCTCAAAATAACTTTGAGACTTCCCAGAGGTCACTTGGAATGTCTCGAAGGTTTAGTTTTGTCACTTTGTAAAAGAGAAATGTTAAGCTAATTCAGTCTATTTGATACATTAAATTATATGGGAAGCATTGTCAAGTAATAAATGATGCTTAACCTTCTTTAGGTTACATTTATGAATATATGTTACTAAAACAAGTGTTTCTGAAATTGTATAAAGTTCTTAGAAATTTGTTAATATCTTTGTAATTCATAGGTCCTTGTATAACGGTATCAGTCATAATTTCAGTTATTATAAATTGTTGTATGTCATACATATCAAGAATAGACCTGACTATTCAGAAGCAAAGGGCATGGCTCTGATTTGGGCCATGACAGTAAAACTATTATAATAATTAGATAGCTATGATTTGAGTGAATACATGGTCTTGATATTGAAATTGGAATTTTGGATAACAGGAAAGATCTGTATAACTGGAAACATCAAACCCTTCTTTCTCAGAGAAACCACAGAGACTAATTTCTCCTTTAGAGACTATTTTCTTTACCCATCAGTCCACCTGGGATGACTGTCAGCTTCTCCAGGTCCTTTTTGCCTCGGAGCAATGAGAATGGATTCTCCAAGAGGCTGCCAAGACTGCATGACCCAAATGGGCAGCCCACCACTAATCCCACCCGCCTCCACCATGTCCTCCCGTACACCCATCCGCCTTGGGACCCCAGCACCAAACAAGGTAAGAAGGCTCTTGATCGATATGGCCAGCTTCTGCTCCAGGGCCTCCGCTCTGCCTCCAGAAAACCTACTAACCTTTCTAAGGTAAGTGAAGTCATCCAGGCCAAGGATGAATCGCCAGTGGCATTTCTAGAACCACTCTTAGAGTCCTACTGGTTATACACCCCTATTGACCCAGAGGACCCAAATAATAAAACCTTGCTTCTGTTAGTCAGCCCCAGATATTAGGGAAAAGAAGTAACAAAGGATAGGAAGGTTTAAGGACAAGAATTTGACTGAGCTAGTTGAGGTAGCCCTGCGCACCTTCAACAACCAGGATGAAGTTAATATCACCCAGACTAAGAAAATGACTAAAATCCTACTTACAACAATAAGCCCCACATTCAGTTCCTGAAAACTGCTGCTCTCAACCCAGCCACCCTGCTACCAGATGACAATCCCAAGCAGCCCATACACAACTGTCTCGAGATCCTAGAAAACATCACCTGCACCCGACCAGACCTGACAGACGACCCCTGGCCAAATCCAGAGGCCACTCTTTTCACAGATGGAAGCAGCTTCATCACAGAAGGAATCAGGTATGCTGGGGCAGCTGTAGTGACTAATGAGACTGTTAATTGGGCACAGGCTCTGAACCATGGAACCTCAGCACAAGGGACTGAACTAGTAGCAGTGACTCAAGCTCTGCGGTAGAGTAAAAACAAGACTGTTAACATTTACATGGACAGCAGGTATCAGCCTGGTGCCACATCTGTGCACAAGTGAATCCAGGGCTCTCCAAGGACATACAACAAGGGACAAGACTTTGTGGACAGGCACCGAGGGGACATTGGGAGTTGGGTTTCACTGAGGCCAGGGAACCTTCGGATTCAAGTGCTTGCTTGTGTTCATTGACACTTTTTCAGGATGGACTGAAGCCTTCCCTACCAAGCAGGACACTGCTCAGGTAGTAGAAAAATTCGTCTCAAAAAATAGTGCCTCGATTTGGCCTGCCCATAACGCTGGGGTCCGACAATGGCCCGGCCCGGCGTTCATCGCCCAGAGCCAATCTCTAGCAAAGGTGTTAGGGATCAAATGGAAATTGCATTGCATTTATAGGCCTCAGAGTTCAGGGTAAGTGGAAAGAATGAATAGAACCTTGAAAGAAACCTTAACTAAGTTTAAGTTAGAAACTGGCGAAAACCAGGTAAGCCTCTTTCCCTTCGCCCTATTAATGGCACGGTGTGATGAATCAATGATTTGAATTCCCCTAGAAAACCAGTGGGGAATGTTAAGGGTGGAAAATTTTCAAGTGAGCCAGTTTCTGCTTCTGTAATGTGCTTGCTTGCTTGATGGTAACCAGAGTGGTAATCTGCTAACAGCCAACTTCTGCTTCTGTAATCTGCTTGCTTGTTCTAGGCTTTATAAGCTGCCTCTTTTGAGAGCTCGGGGCTCATCTCCTCTAACCCTGCGTGGTAGAGGGTCAGCCGCCAGCCGGCTAATAAAGGCTCACAATTCATCTCAATTGGCTCCATGGGTCTTAGATTTGATCGAACCACAACAGCCTTGACTTAAAAGTTTTTCACAGCCAAGGTGTTATTGAAGCTTCTGAGGACACTAGGGACTTCAGCTGCAAATCAAGTGCAGCCTCTGAACATCCTAATGGGGCATAAAACATCTAACATTCTCCTCTGGACTCAAGTACCGACCGTGTCTTCTAACTCTTAGAAGGCAGTACTGCAGAGTCACTCCAGAGAGGCCTGTTTTATACCATTTGTAGAATTGTAAAGCCCAGAGGCTTTTCAAAGGGCCATTTACTAACCAAGGATTCGAAATACTGTGCTGAGAAAGAGAACACAGTTTGGTAACAGGCACCCCCTAGCACTTAATCCCCAGGACACCTCTAATGATCCTTAGTGACCTGAAGCAATACTCTGAAAGTGCTCAAAACCAAATTAATTCAAAACCTAGGTACAGCCTCCCCCAGTGCTTGGAATGAGAAGAGATGCTGAAACCCAACAGCATAGTACAGCAACTCAGAAAGCTAGAAATCATTTGCTACCCATTGAAGCTATATCTCAATACATGCTGACTGCATTGGTTTTAGAAAGATTACTGACATTTGGTTCAGAATGGTCTTGATATTATAATGTCCAACATAATGAAAGAGTAAATTTGGAGTCATAGCAACCCACAATAATTGTAGAGATTAATTGGGGGCAGCCCTACTTACAGGATGACAGATTTAAGTCTTAAACTACTAAATTTTTTTAAAAATAAATATGTTCAATCTATTTCAGTAGCTCAGAAATGAATATCAAGCAGCACTGTTTTAATCTAAATGAGAGGTTTTTAAAAATGTTATTTGCAAATATGCAGCTTTGTCTGATTTCATAGTAAGTTTTCTTCTGGGCCCTTCTTGTGTCTTAGGGGCCATGATATAGCTATGGCTTGGCTCAAGCGGGCCACCATCTTCTAAAGAGACTTATAAGGGAGTATAAGATAAACAGAAGTTAGAGGTATGTTCAGGATTGTTGGAAGGCCTTGGAAGGAGGAGGAGAAGGGGCATCAAAGACTTGCAGACCATCAGAGGTGAGGACGTCCAACTTCTCTGCGTTCTTTTTCCTCTAATCTGGATTGGCATGCCTGATCAGATTCTTGCCTTTCTTCCCACTTTTAAAATCCTAAGAGATGAGAACATCAGAGCTTTATTTATGTTGTTTAAAAAAGGATGGTCTCAATTTAGAATGAGGAAAATCTATTATTGACTGATATGAAGCAACTTTTACAATACAGTATTAAACAAAAAAAAGGAGGTTTCACAATAGCATGTATACTGTGCCATTCATTTGTGTATAAATAAGGGAGGAGCCATGTATACATAAATGCTTGTATCTAGATTCTGTAAGGATACACTAGAAAGAGGCAAAGATAAGACTCTGGGACTGAGATGTGCCCTACACTTACATGTTTTGTAGTTTTACCTTTTTCCTGGTTTGAAAAGGCAATCATAAAATAAAATGTACCATTTCACTAAGAGAGCTACATTTTCCAGACCAATACTTGACATATAGGACTTTGAAATTTTATATAGTCAGAGTACTGTGCAGTAATAAAGGCAGCCAATAATGTCTTACACAGCTAGTCCAGCTTAGCCCAAGAAGATTTTAAAAGTGCATATGTCAGTTTATTTTTGTTAAGCCTACTTTTTTTGCTGCTTTAGTATTTTTTTCTCCTCAGATTTTCTGAAAATTAAAATCTTCATAGTGGCAAAAGACAAATCACAAAGATATAAAAGAGAAAACGTGTTATCGTGTTATCTAATAAAATTTCTCCCCTAACTCTCTGGAGAATTACAAAGAAAAGCTGAAGTCATTTAAGATTTCTTTTTTTCTGTAACTACCTGTGAATATGGGTCAAGAATGACACCCAGTGGCTGAATTTAATCCTTTTTTTTCTTCCTTGAAATTCTTTCTGTGTGATTAGTCATTTTCTAAAATTTCCCTTCATCTGTTTTTGATTTAAAATGTTATTTAAATCGATCACTTGTTGACTGAAAGTGAATTGTATTTTATAAAGTCAGATTAAATTAATAAGTATTGTTTCACACATAATAGGTTTATTTATTTCTATTTGTTTGTATTTTTTTACCTAACATTAAAAAAGCGATTATCAGTTGACAAAATAATGTATTCAATTTCTAGTAGAATTAATGGATAAATTGGAATTATGTAACAAAACTAATTAGTATAATTTGTATCCTTAATTTTCCTATATCAAATAGCAAAATTACTAATTTATGGTAAATTAATTATAATAATTTAACATGGGTTGATTTTAAAGTCTTGAGAGTGATATAATTATTCATAAAATATGCTAATCAGGGAACTCTATCAGAGTTTTATTTTACCTCTATTTAAAGAGGAGGGAAAAAAGCATAAAATACATAATTTTACAGAGTGACCTGTTATATGAGCACTTTAGAAATTTTGTAATAAGGTTTAGAGGAAAGGTGTACTGTGGCATCTATTTCAATGGTTCTGAAGTAGAGAAAGAAAAAAAACTTGATTTTTATTAAATTAATATTTTAGCAAATATATCTGACATGTTTAGCAACATGACCAAACAAGAAAGTAGTAAATTTAAGGGTCAGAAAGATCGAAGTCCAAATTCTAGCTGAGAAATCTTGGGCTATTTCAGCTCCCTTGTCTATAAAATGGAGCTGTTGTTAATTCTGCCTTGCAGGGCTGTTGTGGGGATTAAATGAGATGCAATTTAAAACACTTATCATGACATCTGTCAGACAGATACAGATACAGATAGTAGTAGTAGCTATTATTACATAATAGTAGCTATTATTACCACCAGCATACCAGACAGATACATAATAGTAGCTATTATTATCACCAGCAAGATTACAAAAGTCAAACCCACATGAAGCAGACATCTCTGCTTGAATCACCTTTTCAGTACCTGCTTTAATGCAGGAGAACAGAGGCCCCTGATAGTCTAAAAGTATAACAATCCAAAAGATCAAATAATCTTAATAAAATCATTTACAACTGATTTTTTTTACACAATATTTTAATGTCCTAATTACTTTCACAATTTTTTATTTATCAAAAATTAAAATTAGATAGAAACCCAGGCTCTCCAAACTTGTTTCCTTTCAGGAAAAAATTTTAGTGCATCTCACAAATTTTTATACGATATATGTAACTTAATTCACTCATAAATCACATACATGTACTATTATACTACTTATGTACATTATAAAATATGCCCCCAAACTAGAAAATTTTAAAATACAATATAAATATAAATCAAAGTAGAGATATTCTCTTTTGTCCCCCAATGGAGTATCTTGTATGTGCCTGAGGTGGGTGGCCCACACTCTGAAGGTAGAACCCTAACAGTTCTCCAACTTCTCACCAGTAAAGGGGAGAGAGACAAACTGATTGATGACCTAGCACAGTTGAACAAACAGGGACCATAACAACCACAATCCTGCACTGAAAACTGCTCTTCCATTTATGGTCAGTGTTGCCTTCAAATGCCTCTTCATCCCTGTGAGCCTCCAGAGCCTCTTCTATGAAAGGAGGTGATTATACCTACAAATGATACTGTCCATAAAACACAGTGCTGGGAGCCCCAGGGCATCCAGACTGTATACAAGGTGTACAGTCTGCTAGGGACGAGCCTTATAATGCCACATAGCCAGGTCATAACATTCCTCACCTGATCTCTCCCTAATCAAGGATTCTTAGTCCTCAAGACTGAGCGTCTGCCCTGGCTCACCTGTTTGGAGCTCTCATCCTATGCTAGAACTGATGTCTTAACCAGTTAAAGAATAGATGCCATAATACAGGCCTACTACAGTGCTGGGTATTTTATATACAGTATTTTCAGTCCTTACAACAACCTATGAAGTGGTGATTATTATTCTACTTTACAGTTATGCAAACTGAAACTCAAAGAGGTTAAGCAACTTACTAAAGTCACACAGCAAAAAAAAAAAAAAATGCCTGAGTAACCATTTTAGTCTGGCTCCAAATCACATGCTCTTTCAAAAATATTTCACATCCTGATTCCCTGCTTAGTTGTTGCCTAATCTACCCCTAGATTCTGAATCCTGGATCCTCTTTTTTATACCCTCGCAGGGGTCCTGCCAGGAACCACTAGACTGGTATACACCACAATCTCCTGCTTCTAGACTTACCTACTAGATGGAATATATATTGGAGCCCACAGAAGCATTCTCCCACACATGTATGTACCTCAAGTCACTAATTGCCTGACAAGCTCATATTGCTGCACCCATTAGGCCCAGAGCATTGTGTTGCATGGCCTTCCCACCTGCACACTTACATTTCTCTCTCAACTCAATCCCAGCCTCCTGTTCCATGCCAGCTGACGTTCCTGGGGTTCCAGCATGTTTCACATCTCAGCCTGCCTTAATTACAGTACATACAGTACCTTATTATCCCCATAGAATAATGACTTAAGGAACTGACAAATTATTCACTACTTTAGAAAATACCACATTTTGTTTGGATGGATAATTGTGATCAACTATTAAGAAAAAAAAAAAAACAGCAGACATTTAAGCTTGTCTTTTTAATACAAAACAGTCATTCAAATTGAAAACATCTGAGTATCAAAAAAGCAAAAATCTTTTTAGTCTCTATAGATACACAGGGATCAGAGTGGGATGGGTCCCCCATCATAACCACCACCTTTTTTAAAACTCAGGGACATTGACATCAAGCCTCAGTAGAGGGCAATAATCCACATGAAATTTTAAGGCGTTCACCCTAATTCTCCAAGTTCAGAGAAATGGAAAAAGCACCACAATCATGTTTTTATAGGCATTTGAAAAAAAATATTAAAAAATAAATAACTATGATTTCCTAAGAATGAGCCTTGCAGATCTTGTACAATGAGAATGATGCCATACTTTTCTGTAGATTTAAAGTCCTGGTTCAAAAGAAATGTCTTGTACTTTTCACGCTCTAGTGAACAAAGCTATCTTCAAAGTTGGAGCTTTAGCTATAATCCTAATTATGTAAATTTAGAAAACAATTTAGCAAAATTCAGGCCAATAGCACAAGGTGACCACGGGGCTTTTGCAAAGTGCCTTCAACTCCTACATTAAAAAATAAAAACGATTATTTAAACAACTATTATTAAAGTTAGATAGGGGGTAACTCTGTTCCAATCCCTAAGAAAGTGTCTAGAGAAATGTGCCAAAGCCATATGATACCTTTGCTCTAATTAGACTCCAAGATCACATACAACACTTTCTCACTTCCTGTCTAGGAACGGACCAAGCCTCAAAAGTGGAGTTTGTCTGAGGCAGAACGATTCAGTGAGACCAGATAGATGGGGAAAACATATTCCCTTAAAGTATATTTATACTTCAGCATGTAACTGTGCTTCTCTTTAGTTGGCATTGTTTTCTTCTGTGTCAGAAACTCTAAAGACAAGTACTCTATCGTATTTATGAGAAACAGTAGTACATGCCCCTGGCGGCACTTGTACAACAGCTAAATTGCTAAGAAAATCTTAAAGGGTAGGTATCAGAACTAATCAGTGTCAGGGCCCCGCAAAGAGCTAGAGATCTACTCAAAACTTCAGACTTCAAAGAGGACAAAAGTTGGTTTCCACACAAGTTCCCATCAATGTTGACAGGGTCATGGATGTCAACTGGTGACAGGTCTTTCATGACTTGCGCTATAATAATATTGTGTCTTTAGAAATTTTCATATCAAGGGAACACTGATTCTTTTTAATTTGCCATCTAAAAAATATCAGAAATCTTCTAGTTAAATATAGACACTGGCCTTTACATTTTCTTACATCTCTAACAGGGATACTCTCTGATGATATCATCAGAAGGGAACTCATTCTGGATGCCCTGGAGCACAGGGAGGTACTGGTGCCCTAGCCTGTAATAATTTCAGTTGCTATTTTGTTGTTGTTGTTGTTGTGTGTGTGTGTGTTTGTGTTTGTGTGTATTCTTCAGTTGTCCCTTGGCTCAATAATGAGAGGGTGAGCGGAGGGTGTTGCTGAGGGATTCCTTAGTAGTCTGGCAGTCATAGTAATTCTTTGCCTTTTTAGCTGTTGCCTGTAAGTAACAGGCTATATAGCATAATCACCAAAGCCATTGATTTTCCAAGGGAAATGACCAAGAAATTTTTATTAAAAACTCATAGTGCCATATCAAACCTCTGCTACAATAATCACAGCTTCATGTCATTGTTTAGCAACATGTGCATTGTTAGACACTAATATTTTGACAATATAGTCTTAAAAGATAATTTTCCAAATAAGGTAAGATCATGATTCTGGTACAGATATAAAATGAATGCCTGTTAAAGATTTTATTTAACTCAATGAGAAAACTGAGGAGGTGTTACAACCAATTCAAAGGAGAAATCAAGAAAGCACTAATTTACATGGAGTAGACAAATGTTGAAATGAATGTGCTAATAGAGGCAAAACTAGCTTCTTCCACAGTAGGGGAGAACTGTAAATCGAGAATTAGCATATCTATAGATAATTTTTACATTTCTATCAGTTATCTACAATTTAGAGAGTTATAAAATGGCTCCCATAGAATCAGAATCAGATAACATGAAAAAGTGTCCCCTACGTAGTGCATAGTTTTTCACTGAAGCACAAAACGTTCCCTACAACAACTACCTTTATACCAAGTTGAGATGAAGGAATTAATGGATAGGTAGCTGTTGTCCAGATAAAAAGTCTGAGAGAATGGTACATCTTATTAAAGATCTTTCAAGGAGTGTGGCCAATATCATTTTCGCAGTTTCATACCATTAAAATGTCAATCCATATTCAATAACAGTAGTAAATACTATTATGTGTTTAATAGCATATAAAGTTAGTTCCAGAATTCCAATGGAACCATTTATTCCATATTTCTTGAGGAGCTAGAGCCCAAAACTATATAACTATGTATTGGGGACATTGCTCTTCTGCACCTAAACTTCACTCATTTCTTTACCACAAGAGTAGGATCTGTGGAACTGGACAGAAAAAAGAGCTCCTAGCACCATAACTGAGATAATGATGACTCTTATGTACAATGTTCCAAGATCAGATGAGCATTTAAAACTGCTATATTAATCAACAATAAAAGCCTTCCTCTAGTGTTCCTATTTGGCTTTGATTTTACTTATTTTTATTTTTTTATTTTTTGGCTCCCCTGAGATCTCACAAGTGCATAAAGTGAAGGACGCAATAATTCCTCTCTAGTCACAATTGCTGCAGTTAAGTAAAATGATATTTGTACACCTGCTTATATAACTCAGAGACGAACTTACAAATGGCATCCCCTTCCTTGTTACATTATAAACCAAATGGAGACCAGTGGAAATATATGCCATGGGCCTGTCTAATATTGATGTGAGGCAAGATAATATTTTTTAAATAGCAAACTGATACAATTTTGGTCTCATAACCCCTAGTAATTCCTAGTTTTCTGGAGGCTTCCTACCTACCTAACCTAGAATAAAAAAGCCAATTGAGTTGCTTCATCAGCTCACAGAAGACACAATAGTGTCAAAGCAAAAGCAAAGAGACTGAGTTGCAAGTGCTTGAGAAGGTACAATGATTTTTTTTTTTTGAATTGCACAGGATTTGATATACAAGATCTCAGCCAAAGCCAAAAGGACTAAGCATAGAATTTTATATTAGCCAAACTGACTGTGCCACATAGAAAGTAAGGACAGCTTTTTACCCCTACAAGGAGAATAAAAGACCTTCCTGGGTTTTGGGGGATGAGGGAAGTTCAAATGCTAGTGAGAGGTCTGTTCCTTGTTTCTTTTGGTTCACCTTGGATGAAATTCAGACAGAACTTACTGGTAATTTAGGTAATAAAAAGCCTGAATGATTACTAGAAACTTGCAGAGAAAGTTTCTAGTCAGGAAATGAAAGTGTGCAATCTCAAGTAATTACGAAAACACTGAATCTGATTTAAGTTAAACTTCTCCCCTCTCAATTGTGGTCATTGTTGGTAGGTTATCCAAAGAATGGAACATGATCCTATTTCCCTACCCTAGGCTTCAACCTCTACCTGGCTGTCATGCTAGCTGTGTCTTCTAACTCCTCAAGGGTCAAAGCAGGAGGAGGAAAGAAGGGACAGGTAAGCAGAGAGGGAAACAGGAAAATTGTTACTGGATCAGGACTATCATAAAATGGTCCTTGCCCTTTGGTGTGACAAGTTTAAAGCTGGCTCTGTAATTTATGGTTCCTCCTGTGAATCCCTTCAGAAATTCTCACTGGGAACATTCCATTTTGTTTCTAATCTTGATGGATGCATTTTCCTCTAGCTGGCTGCTCCACCTCAGCATTCCATAGTCATTGTCTCTCTCGGGTTCCTATCACTAAGTCCAGGTTTGGACAAGATTTAAAAGAGCCCCAGTCCTGTTTTTTCTTCCAATGATCACATCTGATTGAGGAAACTCACATGCATCCTTCGTTCACAGCTTGGATCAGCTGAATAGTCCACAACCCTGCCTTTTACATTTTTCAGTCAAAAATCAGACACCAGTCCACACCGTCACCTTCCACCCCTGTACTGCTTTAGACACATATCAAGGTTTCTGAGGAACTCTTCTCATCAGACTTAAGATGAGGGAAAAGGAGGCAGGGAGAGCTCACAACAGAGCTTTCTTTCAAGATATCCTCTATCTAATCCTCCCTCCCATTTCCAGCCCTATCCTTTAGAACTTTGATATGAAAAAGATTTAGAAACTTCCCTTGACATGTGACAAATCTTACTGAGTGATCTTACAATCTACTCTGCCACAGGTCATTTGTCATCTTAGAATCTCAGCTTCAACTTACATTTATAAATCCTCTTACAAGAGTTTTCTACTATTAGAGGAAACAAGGACCCGTGGAAAAGGTAGGTTGTTATAGAGAAAAAAAAGGAAGTTAAATTTTAACATATCTATGTTACGACTAAATGTTGGCCCAGCTTGATTCTTATTTACCCTTAGTACAAAACATGCATGAAATAAGAGAGAGGCCTGGAAAACGGGTCCACAAAGAACCCAATTGCAACAGCAAGCAACTCTGTGGCCAAGAAGGGAAAAGCAATAGAGTGAAGGGGGAAACAAGCTGGCAACCATCTGCAAAAAGGCCAGGCTTCCTCTCCCCCACCAACATCAAAAGAGTTTGTGTGCCTGTAGCTACGCAGCCCCAGAAAGATGTATAGAGAATAATTTACTCAGTTGATGGCTAATGCTTGGTCTTTATCTCCAATGGAAGCAAGAGGTAAAAATGTTCACAGCCAGAAAAACAAAGACGGCAGAGTCAGGAATAACAGTGAAGAGAGATGATGGTTCAGCTGAAGTGGACTTAAAAGAAAATTCTGACTTAGAAGATTTGCGGCTTGTTGAGCATCTCGGGAAATGCTGGGTGACCTAGCACAGATTGAGTGTGTCCAAGGTCTTAAATACCCACCTACGAGAGGATTTAAGTGGTATTATTTGCAAATTAGGTAAACGAGTTGTACAGCTTGGAGTCACACAAATTCTGTGTGAAGTCAGTCCTAATGTTTAACCTAGTTCCATTTACTAATCTTCTTAATATAAGTTCATGTCAGTATCACAAATGCTGTGTTTCAGATTAACAATTCAAGATTTGCCTGTATTTGTAACTATCTTATGGTTTTGTTCAGATATCTATCATTTTCTTTCTGGCAATGTGCTTTAGAGCAGTCTGATCTCAACACCAGCCCCAAAGGGTAAACCTAATTAGTCCAACCATTCCCTTTAATTGTGACTTTTTAGGAAGAGGAATAAACCCAAGTCTGTTGAGGAGCTTCTTAAACAAAAACGCAATGAAAAGTCAGTCTCCTCTTTTCCCTCTGGATATGTGGAAAAGACAATTATATTTACTGGCACTATCTAGCAATCATGAAGACAAAGTCAACATCCCAAGGATAGTAGAGTAAAAATCAAAAGTACTTGGGCTTTGATGATGTCATTGAACTATGCAACCTTGAAAGATACTCCCCTTCATTGTTGTGATGGTTTTAAAAGGACATATACATGCATATAGAATATATCTGGGAACATAGATAAGAAAACAGTAATTGCCCTTTGGTGGAAGACTGGGAAATTGGGATCTGGGAGGGAAGAAAGACTTTCTTTTCATCCTTTTGTACCATTCGAATTTTTTAGGATGTGAATTAATACATTTTTAAGTAGAACAGCTGGTTTAAAATTCGAATTCTTCAAGGAATATTTTTCTAAATCAGATGAATAGACTTTCCACTTAGATCTTTTCTTTTAATCAATCTGCAATTATAAATATGTAAGATGACTGAATTCTGATTTAGATTATTTTGGAGATGCTCCCCTTAATGTAAATTTAATTTATATGTCTCTGCTTAAAATAAAAATCTCTTTTTATATGGCTAATAATTTTTCTAAACAGAGAAATGTAATAAATGTGTGCCAAGGAGTGTCTCTCTAAAGTAGCTAAATGCTAACTGCCTTCATTTAATGTACACAGTATGTTTCTCTTCAGAAGTGGAAGCCATATTCATTCATTCATTCATAACAATAAATCTAATTTAATCTCTGTGGCCATGCATTTCATAAAAATTGTATATTTTATTAAATAAATTCCAACGTGGTTTAAATATTATTAAACATAGTTGTTAAGAAACTAAATTAAATGTTATTAAGAAATGTTAGCATCAATAGCATTCAATTAAAATCCTGCCAAATTGAACAAGGCTTTCAGAATTAAGTACTCCTGAGCCACAGAACTGTTCTAAAGAACATGGTCACTTGTTACCACAATAGCAAAACCTGTCATCAAGAATTTCCTGTCAAGTAAGAAAACATCAATTGATTAAGACATTTATAGCTATCCTCGTTTCAAGTAATTTTCAAATAGAAGTTAAAAGTTCATTGGTATTTTAATATAATCACTAATTTTGTAAAAAGAATGCTTTTACCCAATTTGATTAACGTATAGCATACTGTAGTTTATTTTTAGGCTATATATCACTTAACTAATATTAACATTGTAATTTCTATATAAAGGGACTATTTATCTATTCATAACTTTATATTGGCATTAGTTGTAAAAATATCTTTAAATATTTTTTTAGATGTTGAGAAACTTAGCAACTTTTTGACCAGGCTGAAAGCACAGAGCAAAGGTTGATTCTATCATGTCAGTCTGCTCAAAACTGAACAACAGCTGCCTTAAATTAAAATGTCTTACTGTGTCTGTCAAAGTTAACTCATTTCAGACATACAACAAATTTTTTAAATGGAATTGAAACAATGATATTTGAGTTTTAAAAAAGTGGATAAATATTAAAGTTCTAGGAAATTCAATTATCGTTTTAAACAATTAGGGTTAAAAAAATCCGCTTCCCTAAAAATATCCATATTCTTTCTAAAACTCATTAAGCATGAATAGCCTCACAATTTCTTCAATGCAATTCGATTAATTTTATAAACAAATCTTAGATCTGACTAAATAAATTCAGAGGCCACAATATATATTCTATCCTACAAAACTGTTCTCAGTTGCACGATCAGGACCTAGCACTGAAACAAGCAGGAAGTGGGATAGAGGCTGCTTAAATGAATCTCACAATTACATGACATAATATTTTATAGATTTTCAAATAATCTCCAAGGGTGGCCATACATGTCAATTCAGTGAAAAATAATGAGGTACTAAGTCACCATTGTGAGGCTGCAGAGCCTGTGAGTGCAGAGGGTGGCTTGTCGGGGTGCTGGTGAGTTTGTGACGTGACATGGGCCAGGCAGGAGCATAATCATGTTGCTTTATAAACAGTGCCCTAAAATGCTTCAATACAGAAAACACTGTTCTGGCCACAGATTCTCAGAGAGACTAGTTCTTTTCCAGCCTTTTCACCCCAAGCCTCTACCAGGGAGAACTGGTGTATGATGAGATTTCAGAAGCCACACGTTTTTTCCTGGAAAGTCAACTAAGAGAGTTTCTTCTTATGAAAACATGATCAGGGGCTCTACCTCTGCCACAAGGCTCCTGTGGCCCTGAGCCCTTTCTCAGTCTGTCACCGGTCCACCCTACAGGTCTGGTGTATCTCCCCAACCCTGCCTTGCCACCTCTGAGGCTCTTCCAGAAGGACAGGGTTGCTGAATTGTTTGGTGGTGTCTCCAGGTCTCCCGGCTGGCCCTGGACCCACCTCTGGGGCTGAGAGAAAGGGCTTCCCATGGAAGCTGTGGAAGCCAGGGAAAGCTGGGGCACATCTACCAGGCCACCATGGCATAATGAGAGATGGGAGAGCTAGGAGGACTGGGAGAGAAACCTGGAACGACCCCGGTTTTTCGCCCGTGAAGGGGAGAAAAAGGGAGGGCCAGAAGAATTCCTCCTGTGCTAGAGTAAATCCTGGAGCTGGAAGATAATCCTAGAGACTCTAGGGGACCCTAGCCAAGACTGCTCAGGTACCTGGATTCTCATCCCTAGACATCCTTTTATACCTAAGTGGGTCAGTGCTTGGGGTTCTAGGCTGTGCATGGAGAACTGGTTTGTTGTAGGAGAAAGTTACAAGTTCTGTGCTTTCTTAATGCACAGAGGAATCCCTCCTGGTTAGGTTTATGTGTAAAGTACAGATAATAAATTTGATTATCAGAAGATGGCTGGAACAGCATTTTTCTTCTCCAGAAAAGCTGTTTATTCTGTCCCATATACTGCAGTGAGCCTACAGCTCTGGAAAAACCAGGTCATCCTTCTCTATTTAGTGATGACTACGTAAGGTAAACCCTTTAACAACACTACAATCCAGCAAGTCTGAGTAGCCGCTGGGGGATGGTTAGAGAGGGATGTGGCCATAAGAATGGGAGGATGAGGGTCTCTGCTGTTAGAGACAGGGTTGTGCATGAACAGAAAAATAGGGTAAAGGTGCTGAGGATCCCCATTAGGGCTGAGGGATCCTTTTCGTCACAACTTAAATATTCTTCCAAGAATCCAGAAGAATGTTCTTCATACTGATAATCTTATTGGTTCCTCAAGGATACAACCATTTGAAAGTACTTCCAAATTCTAGATCTAATGGGATTATCAGTCAACAAGGACTGATACCATTAAATACCAGTGTCCAGAATCCTTTTTTGTCAGGTTTTAGCTCCTAATTGCAAAATTGAGACAGCTCAAAGCCAAAACTTTTCTTGGTCTGGGAAGCTTTCAGGTCCTTTGAGGAAATATTTTCACAAGTGCCACTGCGATGAACCCATGTTGAAAGTGGGGTTCCATCTTTTCTTTTGATTTGTTCCAAACAAAGCCATTTCTGGTATCTAATAAAGACTTAATACAGAATGACATGTTAGACGTTGACATTCTTTATTTCAAGGTGCCGTCCTGTCCAAAATAAATGTAAAGAGATGTATTTTATTTTAGCCAGCAAGAGGGATGGAGTAAATCAACTGACTTTGTGAAAAAGCAACTAACTTCTGGACTAAAGCTAGAGGCTTAGCCCAGCAGAAGCCAAATTAGAATCTTTAAGAGGTGGAGAATAACTTAACACACTTAAACAATTATATCAGACAGGTCCATTCAGGAAACCAAAACCAGATGTTTCAAAAGAGATATTTTAATATAGGGAATTGATTAAACAGATCTTAGAAAATTGAAAAAGCAAAGAAAGGAAGTCTGAGGTAATATAGAGATGGTAACTGCAGGAATCAGCTATCACCCTGAAGGCTGGGAGAATAAAGAGAAGAGGCTGGAGTCATGAAAACCTAAAAACTCAGAGGAGAGGCCCCATAGACTGGAACTCACATCTCTTAGAAGGTGCTGCCTAGATGGTGCTCATATCTCTGAAGTTCTGGGAATGTGGAAAGATGCTGAAAACTGGAATCAACTGCTATAAATGGTGTAAAGACCCAAATAATACACCAATTACTGCTTGACTGATCAATTTATCATGAGAAAGGAAAGGATTCACAGGCAATATCTACAAAAGGACATCCTTTTTTGTACAAAAGTAAAGCCTGCAAAAAGGGCAGAAGACTTAAAACTCAACAATAAAAAGACAAATAATCCAAAGAAAAAAATGGAAAAAGAATTTGAATAGACATTCTCCAAGAAGGTATACAAATGGCCAATGAGCACATGAAAGGATGCTCAATACCACTGCCACTAAGAAAATACAAATCAAGACCACAGTGAGATACCACCAGACTCATCGGAATGGCTATAATAATAATAATTTTTTAAAGGACAGTAACAAGTGTTGGTGAGGATGTAGAGAATTGAAACCTTCATACATTGCTGGTGGGGATGTAAAATGGCACAGCCACTGTGGAAACCAGTTTGGCAGTTCTTTTACATGTAGAGTTACCTTATGACCCAACCATTGGAATTCTGAAAATGTTCTGGAATTAGTGGTGATTGCTACACAACTCTGTGAATATACTAAAAGACACTAAATTATACAATTTAAAAGAGTGGATTTTATGGCATGTGAATTATATTTCAATTAAAAATTTTTTAATGACAAGAGAAAGAAAAGACAAGAAAAATCATAGAAAAAATAGGAACAGCTTTTTGGACAATATTAGACTATATATATATACATATTTGTTTCATGTTTCTGGAACATCCAGTTCAACACCCTTCAAGATCAAAGTGGGTTTTGACTTTGATATCTGTCATTCAAAACCTGACTGACTAGTCAAAGCCCTAAAAAGGAAGACTAAAACAGTACATAGAGTGCTTTCATGATTAACTGTGGTTCACTCATACATGAATATAATGAAGAAACCTATAAACTTTTGTGTCTCAGCCTTATTTACCTTATGATCCTGGTTCCTGTGGTCTTTGGCCCCTGCTAGTTATAAAGGGACACCTATCTTTCCACCAGACTCCTCTTGTACCCTACCTGATGCTTTTGCAGCAATCTTGGACTCCTACAAGACTCCCACAAGCTTCAGAACAGACACCGGTGACATATGAATTAGTAAGATTATAGACTAGGAAGCTATCTACTCAACTACCCTACTTAGAGTCCACATTCTACCACCATCACGCCACAGAATCCTCATCATACATCCTCCCATGGCTAGAAGAAAGCCAAACCCCAGAGTAGACAGGAACATATCAGGTATAGATTTGGCATATTTTAGATCCCATTAGTCTGGCTCATGCTTTCTTCTAAGGATTTTCTCCATCTATCTCTTCTTTTTGTTTACCGCTACTTCTTCCTAGTTTATGCCTAGATTGTTTTAATTGCCTCTAGTTTTCTGCTTATAGTCTCTCATTTCTTCTTTTCCTACACACAGATATCAAATAACCTTTCTAAAACATTTCTCCTTGTCACTTCTCTGAAATCCTTCGATCCCTCACCACTGCCAATTGAATGTTAATAAAATTTAACTTCTGAGTCTGATTTTAGAATCCTCTATAATCTAGCTGAGATCTCTCCAGATTTACACAAACTCCCATTTGATTACTCCCGTTTGATATGGTACTCCACACTCACCCTAAGATTGCCTACTTCTGTGCTTTTATTTATGCCTTCTCTCCCATTTCTAATTCTTTCTCCATTGCTGTCTACCTAAATTCCTCATCTTCAAGACCTATTCTTCAAGGCTTAAGTCAAATCTTTGCTTTTCAAGGAAGCCTTGATTACCCAGTTGAGATTAATCTCTCTTCTTGAAACCATAATTATTTTCTCTACCATCTGGCCTTCACCACTCACTGCTTTGTAGTGTAATTCTTCTGACCTCTCCAGCTCCACTCTCAACTTCAAGACAGTGGAGATTTGTATGCCTTGAAGCGCTGGTCAAACTCAGACTGCAGATCCACTTCATAATGTGATTTGATTTTATTTTTCATTTTTTATCATTTTTTTCCACACGGTGATTTTAAAACTTTCAGTTAGTTGTCGACATTTAAAATTTGGAAGGTTTTCTTGAAAGAAAGCTGGATTTCCTGTTTCTCTCGAAAACTCAGAAAATCTTGACACACTGCGCCTGCACTCCTGCTTAGAGTATGCTGAGGGTGAGCAATGGCAACCTCTTACAGATGGGGCCGTGCTCTCCAGTTCACACACATTCCTGTCTCTCATAGTCCTTAAACCTTGTATATACCTGGGAGGCATCTGAGTTTATTATTTCTTCTTCTAAAACTTCTAGAGTAAGGGAAGGATAGGAGAGAGGGCGGGAAGGAGGGAAGGAGAGAGGGAGGGAAGAAGAGAAGGAGAGAGGGAGGGAAGGATAAACAAATTAACCTAGAATGTGACAAAATTCACATCTTCCACATGTTTCCTGCTGGCTGTGGACCTACCTCAACAGCTGAATTCTCACAGCTGTCCCCTCTCCCACTCTGTTCTTTTCTTGTCAGGGTCATGTTCAGAAAAATTCTGATTTAAGCTTGGGTGGAAAAAAAAAAGACTCTTTTTTAATAATGACTTCCATTTTCTCTCTCAAGACTCAGAGTAAGTATGAGGCAGCAGTCAAGATTTTTTTTTTTTTTAATCATTCCTTTGCCTCTGTATCTAAACTGGGAAAGTAAAAACTCAAGAGGGATCCATGCAAGTCTCAGCCTTTGCTTTGATGTGCCCCTTGGTTACTCATGACGAAGCAACACATGGCTGTGGGTCCCCATTGTTAGAGTAAATGTGACCTTTCTTAAAGAAGGGGACTGTGGTTTTGATCGATTGAAAGGACCCCATGGGCAGCCAGGAATCAGAATAAAAGGTGAAAAGGTGAGCAATAAATATGCCAATGCATTAACACAATTAGGTTTATAAAAAAGGCACTGAGGCAAAATGGAACATCAGGGGTTTACAAAAGCAGGCTGACATGTTCTATGTTTTAGAGAGGGATTCATGGCTAATTAAATGTCCAGAACCATTCTAACTCCTGTACATAGGAAAATATGAGCTGAGACAAACAGTGATTGATGTTAGTGGGAAAGTCCTATATTGTGAAATGAGAGAAAAAGGGAGGACAGTGTAAGGCAATTATTTGTAAGTATTGAGTTTGCACAGCTTAGATGTGGAATTAGAATTTCACAAGAGACTGAGTTTTGTTGCTGATGCTATTCTTATTGCTGTTGTATTGTTCTAAAGTATCTTGTAGTAAGGTAATAGTTATATCTGTCATGGAAAAATGGCTGGATCCTAAGATTTAGCAGACTTTTTGAAATCACTGACATTGAAATCCAACAGGAGAATCAATTCTCATTGTATAGAGATTACCATGCTATCATTACAAGAGAGGAAAGAGGAATTTTGGCTTGAACAGTTATTACTTTTCCATATTAGAATTTCACCTGGATTTCAGGAGCACTGAGAAAGTAATCGGAACAGGTGTTATCATATTTCAAAAATTTAAACAAATTCTGTTTAAATCAATTTGTGTCCTGAAAAAAAAATCCTTTCTGCTAACAGTTCCATATGAATCCACTTTCCTAGCCTTGAAACACAGTCAAACCAAGAGTGTGCATACAACTAATAAATATCAACCATGGTTCTCTCTTGCCTCCGCACTTACTAAAGATCAATTGCTCTGACTGTGATTATCCACTTCTTCCCTCTAGAGAAGCTTCTAAGAGAGGCAAGTGAAAATATAACCAAAGGAAGAGGAGGAGTTAAAGTTTAATAACAGAGAGGACATGGACAATAGAAGACAGAGGGGAGTCCACCAAAAGAGAAAATGAGTTGGATGAAGTTTAAGCTGGGAGAGAATAGTTAAAATTAAAGATCAACAAATAGTTTGATTTTCTGAAAGGAGAAAAAATGGATTCTAAATTCTGTTGATTATGGACATGGTTCCATAGTGTAGCGGTTAGCACATCTGCTTTACATGCAGAAGGTCCTGGGTTGGTGCCCCAGTGGAGCCACAGTCCATGGTCTATGGCCATGCCACCCTGAACAAGCCCAATGTCTGATCTTGGAAGCTAAGCAGGGTTGGGCTTGGTTAGTACTTGGATGGGAGACCACCTAGGAAGACCAGGTGCTATAGGCATAAATAATAATAAAAAATAAATGACTAAATAAATAAATAAATTCTGTCAATTAGCTGATATCAGGCTCTAGAAAATATAACCTGGCTTAAATGTAGTGTTTGTTAGCACTTAGAAAAGAAACAAAATAACTCAGAGCAATTTTCACAAATAAACCTCTTTTCCTTTTTTCTTTCCTGATAGGATGTCTACATTGGTGGATCAGGGATAGATCACTGATATAAGTTAGGGATTTCAGAAAGTCACATGACAAAGTCTTTCCTGAAAGCCTGGTGGGCAAAATGGGTAAACCAATGGCAATATGGTAGTACAGATAAGACTGACAACTTTATGATGACAGGAATGTCATAGACTTGTTCACTTCTATGTCTTCTCTATGCATCATGGAGCCTGACCCAGGCTAAAAAAAATGTTGATTTAGTAAAGTTAAGTGCATTCACTGAAGATTGAAGAGGAATACTCAAAGCACATTGTTTTCTGGATTCCTGTCAACACATTTTATTTTACCTCCATCTCTCCAGGGCATTAGAAAGTATCTGGCATATAGAAAGCACTTAATAAAATATGATGAATGAATGAATAAACCTATAGGTCTTTTATAACATTCTTACAAGGTTCTTTTCTTAGTCTTAGTCTAGCCAAGGTTTTGATCAATGACTTAGTTGAAGTTATGTTAAAACAAGGAATTATTATTGCAATTGTATTCATTAAAACAATGAATAGATGAAATATAATGGATGAAAAGGACATAGGTCAATACCAACATGACAAAATTTAATATCACTAAATGCACGAATGAAGGAGGGTTCTTAGCATGAAATAATTTACTTTTTAAAAAGATATGACACTCACCAAGATCATCACCCACTTGAGTCACACAGCTATAAAACCTAGATAGAATGCATGGACTACCCATTTGAGAACACTGAAAGTAAATGATAGCAGGAAGATTTGGAAAGAAGACCAGAATTGGAAGTATCACCAAACCAATATTGAGTTTCCCCTTTTGTTCTCTCCAGTATCTTTGGCCTGGACTCAGAGCAGCCTGAAACTCAGGAGTGGGCACCTAGGGGTGCACAGAGAGTGCTCCAGAGAAGCCCTCTAGTTTTGACTCAAGGAGATTCCTAAAGTTCTGCAAGATAGAAGAAATTCATCTTTTTTCTTTGTTCACTGTTCTATTATGACCCATGGCAACAGTGGTAGCAATCACAGTGGTAGCAGTAGAGGCTGCAGGTACCTGAAATTCTGAGGTACCAAACTTTACTCTCCTATCAAGTATGGTCTCAAAAAGCAGCATAAATTCCTGTGTTTTTTTTCCTCTTTCTGTTCTCCTACCACTTGATCCTGAACACACACACAATCATAGGAAGTATGGGGCAAACCTAGATAATTAAAAACAACTTTTTGGCTAGAGGACCAAAAAGGTGAGTGCCAGAGGACCAGAAAATTCTGGGGAGATCATAGAGAGGGAGAAGCTAGGAAAAGCAACCAAATAAAGTAGTTATGGACTCCTAGGCTCATCTCTGAGTGGCACATGCATGGATCTGGCCCTCAATGGCATACCATAGACTTTGAGAACTGAAATATGAATAAACTACTGCTCAGCTCCTCTGCTGGCCATTGGATGGCAAAGATACAAGATATACAAGTAGCACTAAAAAGGCTTTAAAAACTGAGCTGATATTGGAACCACAACCCACAGTGGGCTGGTGAGAAATTACCGCCTGACCCTACTGGGTACTCAAAGTTTATGATATGTTGGTTATTTGTTCTATTGATTAATGAGAGAGGAAGGTTCAAGTTTCCAACTATCATTGTAAATTTGTCTATTGCTCTTTCCAGTTTTGTCCGTTTTTGCTTCATGTATTTTAAAACTTTGTTGTTTGCCATGTACCTACTTAAAATTATTATGTGTTCTTGGCAAATAGACCTCTTTTTCTTTATGTAATGTCTTCTTTCTCTGTCAGAATGAATGTAAAACAATACCCAACTACATACAGTCTGTCTACAAACAATCAGTTCAATATAAGATATAGGTAAGTTAAAAGTGAAACAAAAAAAGATAAACCATGAAAGCACTTATTTTAAAAAAAGAAGGCTTTAGTGGCTATTTAATAGCAAAGTAGTTCAGAACTAAGACAATTATCAGAAATATAAAAGGACATAGCATAAAGAAAAAACAGTTCATTCATCATGAACACATAACAAATGGGTATACACCTAACAAAAAGTTTTAAAATACATGAAAAAATATCTGACAAAACTGGAAGGAAAAATGAATAAATCCACAGTCACAGTTGGAAACTTCAACTCTCCTCTTTCAGTAATCAAAAGAACAAGTAGCAGAAAATCAGCTAGGATATAGAACTAAACAACACCATCAAAAAACCGAATCTAATTGACATATACAAAACATTCCACCCAACCACAGCATGCTACTTTCTTTTAACATGCACACAAAATACTAACCAAGAAAGAATATGTACTATTTCATAAAATAAAACTTGTCAAATGTAAAAGGACTAAAGCCATACAAAGTTCTCTAACCATTAGGGAATCAAACCAAAAGTCAATGACAGCAAGAAAAAAAATTTTCAAACACTTGAAAATTAAACAACATATTTCTAAATAATCCATGAATCAAAAAGGAAGTCTCGAGAGAAATCAGAAAATATTTTGAATTGAATAGAAATAAAAATACAACATATAAAAAGGTTTGATATACAGAATAAGCAATGCTTATAAGGTAATTATATCATTACATACTTGTATTAGGAAAGAAGAAAGGTCTCAGATCAATAAGCTAAGCTTCCATCTTAAAAAAAAAAAAAAAAAACTAAAAAAAGAAGAGTAAAATAAACTAAAAGCACAAAAAGAAATTAATAAAGATAAAAGCAGAAAGCAGTGAAATTGAAATGAATCAAATAAAAAAAAATGGGGGGGGCAGTGAGCTGGGGAGCTACTAGAGAAAATAAACCCAAAAGGTAGTTCTTTGAAAAGATCAATAAAATTGAAAACTCACTAGTAAGACCAACAAACAAAAAGGGAGAAAAGACACATATTATAAACACCAGAAAAAAAAGATGGAATTACAGACGCTACAGTTATTAAAGAATAATAAAGTAGTACTACAAACATAAATAAAAAAAGTAACATGAAATGAACTAATCCCTTAAAAATCTCAAAATACCAAACTTACCCACCATGAACAAGATAACCTGAATTATCCATAACTATTGAAGAAATTGAACCGATAGTTGAAAATTTTTCCAAAAAGAGATTTCCAGGTCTCTGTGGTTTCACTGGTGAATTCTACCAAACATTTAAAGAAGATATTATATCAACTCTACACAATCTCTTCCAGAAAATAAAAGAGAAGGAACACTTCTCAACTAATTTTATGAAGCCAGTATTATCCTGATGAACAAAACAAAGACAGTACAAGAAAACTATAAACTAATAACCTTTATGAACAAAGATGCAAAAACCCTCAATAGAATATTACCAAATCCAATCCAGCAGCATAAAAAACAAAAATACAACACGACTAGGTGGGATTTCTCCTGGGAAAAGCAATGCTCATTCTTTATTTCAAAAATCAATCAATATAATCCACTATTAATAGCCTAAAGAAAAAAAAATGATCATCTCAATTGATGCAGAAAAAGATTTGATAAAATTCAACATCCATCTTAGATAAAAACTGTCAAGACAGTAAGAATAGATGAGCTCTTTCTCAATCTGCTAAAAGCCATCCTCAAAAGAATCTGCAGCTTCCATCTTACTGATGAAAGACTGAATGATTTCCTTTTAAGGTTGGGAACATGGCAAGTATACCCACTCTCACAACTCCAATTCAACATCATACTAGAACTCTTAGCCAGTGAAATAAAACAAAAAAATAAAATAAAATAAAATAAAATAAAATAAAATAAAATAAAATAAAATAAAATAAAATAAAATAAAATAAAATAAAATAAAATAAAATAAAATGCATACAGATTGAAAGGAAGAAATAAAATTGTTTCACAATGTGTAGAAAACCCAAACAATCTACAAAAAGATTCCTAGATCTAATAAATGAATTTAGTAAGATCACAGGCTATAAGGGCAACACACAAAATGAATCATATTTTCATATAATAGCAATAAACAATACTGAAATTTAAAACACAATACCACTTAAAATAACTCCAAAAAATGAAATATCTAGATCTAAAACAAAGGTTTTATATAAACTGTATGCTGTAAACTTCAAAATAATAATTTTTAAATAGACCTAAATATTTGGAGAGACATATTATGTTCAAGAATTGGAAGACTCAATATAGTAAAGATGTTAATTAATCTATAGGTTTAATGCTACTTTAAGATTTACTACAAAGCTACGATAAATCAAGAGAAAGTATTACTGGCAAAAAAATAGAACAGACATCCAGTGGTATCCTTGGTGTGCCCTATGCCCTCTGTTGAGCTGCTCCAAGTCCTGCACAGGTAGCACCTGGCCTAAGTTTCTGGTGTGGCATCCTGAAGCAACTATATGCACAGCACCTATGAATTGCTTGTTGAATCTTACCAGGTAGCCCCAGAGAGGCACAAGCCAGGGCTAAACGTGGCCTGCAGCTGGATCCCTCTCAGGACTGTGCCACTGGATACCTACTACACAAAGCCACACTAATAAGACCAGAAGATTTAGGAGCTTTGCTTAACACATTGAAATAGACACAGAAAGGCAGTCAAAATGGGGAAACAAAGAAGCATGTCCCATAGAAAAGAACAGAATACAGCTCCAGCAAAAATGGAGTCAAGCAATCTACCAGATGCAGAGTCAAAACACTGGTTATAAAGATGCTCAATGAAACTAGGGAAGTGTAGACGAACTCAGTGATAACTTTAACAAAGAGATTCAAAAACATAAAAATAGAGTTGGAAATTATAAAAGGGAACCAGTCAGAAATGAAGAATATAATATCTGAGATGAATTGCATATTCGAGGGAATCAACAGAGTAGATGAAGTGGAGGACTGAATCACCAATACAGAGTATGGGGTAGTGGAGGACATCCAATCAGAATAGCAAAGAGAAAAAACAATCCAAAATAATGAAAATAATTTAAGGAGCCTATAGGACAACATCAAACATAATAACACTAGCATTATAGGGGTACCAGAAGGAGAAAAGAGAAAGCAAGAAGTTGAAAACCTATTTTAAGAAATAATGACTGAAAACTGCCATAACCTGGTGAAGTTACATAGACATACAACCCCAGGAAGCTCAGAGAGTCCCAAGATAATTAACCCAAAGAGGCCCACATCAAGAAATATCATAATTAAATACAAAGAGAGAATCTTACAAGCAGCAAGAGAAAAGCAATTAGCTATCTACGAGGGAGCTCCCATAAGACTGGCTGCTGATTTCTCAAAAGAAACTGCAAGATAGAAGGGCTTGGCACAAAATATTCAAAGTGATAAAAACCCGAGATCTATAATCAATATTACTTTATCCAACAAAGCTATCATTTAGAGTCGAAGGACAGGTAAAGAGCTTCCCAGAGAAGAAAAAGCTAAAGGAGTTCATCACCACCAAACCAGTATTACAGGAAATGTTAGAGGGACTTTTTTAAGAAGAAGGAAAAATATGTATCAAAATTATGAATAAAGAATGGCGAAAACTATATATCTATCAACAAGTCCCTCAAATGAAAAAGAATTAAGAGCTCCAACCAAAAGATAGGGTGGCTGAATAGATAAGAAAAGATGACACTCACTATGTTGTCTGCAAGAGACTCATTTCAGATTAAAGGACACACACAGACTAAAAGGGAATGGAAAAAGATATTGTATGATGGACCTAGAGGGTATTATGCTGAATGGAGTAATTCAGATAGAGAAAGACAAATGCCTCATGATTTCAAGTATATGTGGAATCTAAAGAACAAAATAAACAACAACGACAACAAAAATGGAAACAAACTCATAGATACAGAGAATATTTTGAGGGCTACTATATGGGGGGTTGGAAGGTTGGTGGAAAAGGGAAAAAGGATTATTAAGAAGTACAAATGGATAGTTACAAAATAGTCATAGAGCTATAAAGGGTAGCATAAGGAATATAGTCAATAATATTGTAATAAATATGTAAAGGGGAAGAAGGGTACTAGCGGGGTCATCACCTTGTGAGTTATATACATCTCTAATCACTATACTGTACAACTGAAACTAATGTATTATTGCATGCCATCTATAATTGAAAACTCATTGAATTGTACACTGGAAATATAAACAACTAATTGTCTATTACATTTCAATAAAGCTGTAAGAAATAGGAAAAACTAATAAATAACACCATTGTACTTTAAAAACAATTAAAAAAAGAAATAGGACAAAATAGAGTTCAAAAACAAAAATCAAATATATATTAATTTTTAGAAAGATGCAAAAGCATTTCGATGGAGAAAGGATAGTTTTTTCAACAAATGGTGTTGATACAACTGGACAGCCACGTGCAAAAAAAAAAACTATATACAAAAGTTAAATCAAAATGAGTTGTAGATCTAAATGTAAAACATGAAACTATAAAATATTAAAAGAAAAAATATAAAAAGAAGTTCATGGCCTAGGGTTAGAATTCTTGGACATGACATTAAACATCCAATCTATAAAAAACTGATAACTTGGACTTCACTCAAATTAAAATACTGTAGATGTCTAGTGTTCTATTTGGGACACTGAAAAAAATCAACACTACCGAGAGGAAGGAGACAGGAGGGTTAAGGGATGGTGAAAAGATTCGAGATATTTCACTTGGAGATGAGAAGGAGTGACATGGTAACTCTTACTATATTAGAAAAACTGCCCAATAGTTTACTAAGTGTTACTGTGTACTACTACTCCTGATGAAAGAATTGGGTTCCCTGGGAAGTAGTTATAAGAAGGTAGACCTCAACTCATTAGAAAGAAAAGCTTTTTGATAATTCAATCTAGGAATAAATAAAATGGAAATTATTGAAAGTATTCAAGCAGATGTTAAAAAAACATCTATCAAGGTTATCCTCAAAGGGATTACCTCACTGAGTAGGAGATTAATCTCTTTAACCTCTAAGGTCTCTTCCAACTCCACCTCCTGTATTCTAAATTATAAAGGATATTATAAATCACCTTCACCTTGCGTGTATCTCCAACTGCCTACAATTTATTAGATTGTACCTTATACCCAAAGTGACTACAAAATCCTCATGGATTCCTCCTAACACTGATGGTCCCAAAACTGCCTTCTAGGCTGTTTTAATGATTTCTAACCAGCAACAGGGGAGATGTGCAGAACATGTGAAAAAAATTAAAACTGTGCAGACAATAGATAGATAACTTCTAATATGAATATATAGGGAAACTTTTACCCTGATCTAGCGGTCTGAGACCTGTTTTAACTTCCCTGATTTGGTCTTTGCTCTAGTCCAGATAAGGAAACTAGGAAGCTCTTAAAAATTACCAAAAGGCAAAAAGAAATACACCTATTCTTTCCTATCCTTTTCAATTCTTTGAATCTTATTTCTTATATTTTACTGTCTAGTTTTCTCAGTATGAATTATATAGGCTGAGACCTTTCAGAAGTCTGACTACAAATTAGGAGCAAGGGTGCCTAGTTAAGGTCATAGTGGATAGGATCAAGTCAGGTAGCAGCCTTAGCAGACATCAGGGGGACAAGGATTGGGACAAGGAGCAAGCTATGGAGATTAATTCTGTCTGGCAGCATGTGAATCAGGACAACTGATCAGTATTGGTATATTAAAGTGGGAAGGGCAAGATTTAAAGCAGTAGATGAGGCCTGGGTTAGACGGGACTTTAATCAGAGGTCATGTGCCATCCCAATGACTCCAAGAAAGAGGAGTTGTGATACCCAAAGGCTATACTGATGCCTTTCCTCATCAGCATCCACAGGCCTCATCTCCTCGGTGGAACTATGGTTCCAAATTACTTACAACAGCTGCAACTTTACTCTTTTCAGAATGCTCATGAAGGTACAATAATTCCCTTTACAAGTCCATTATGGAAAGAAAAATCTTTTGGCAGGCAAATATATCAATCCATGGTGTTAAAAGTCAAGTCACTCATTGGGGCAGGTAATCTCTGGAAGGGAGCACAGAAGGGAGTTCTGGGTGCTGGTAAGATTTCTTGATCTAGGTACACTCAGATTGAAAATTCTAGTTGTTTACTTATGATTGGCACACTTTTCTGTATTTATGTAGAGCTTCAATAAAAATGTTTCAAAGATAAGACAAAAGCCCTGGACAATAGCTTCCTGAGGCTATTCTGGCCAGTGGGCCACCAGCAATGCAATGACTAAGTCTCAACTCTCAGCCTTCTTCCTTTCCTATGTATGTGCATGCCCACTCACTCTCACTTATACATGTTCACATACCCAAACCCAAACAAGAGCTTCTCAGAGGCCAACTTGTATACTTCAGAGGAGTATATTTGCCTTCTCTTCCCAACCCTGACCCAGACGTGGCTTCAGGGCTTGGCTGATGTCCCTTTATAGACCAGGATTTGACATCCTACACATCTGTGTTGGAAAGGGGGTCCTCCTTCTTAGTAGTATTCCAGGCCCTCTAAGGTTTAAAAAATAGGATAACTTTATTATTATTTTTTAAATTTGAAATAGGATAACTTTAAACATGAGTTAACTAATGAAGTCTCAAGTGCATATTTATGTATGGTTAGCAAAAAGTAAAGAAATATGTCAGAATTTCACAATTATTATTGCTGAGCTATGGAATGAATTGGATATTTTTCTTTATCTTTTTCTCTCATTTTTATGTTTTCTATGGTAATTGTGTATTATTTTATAATCAAGAAAAGATATAAGTACTATAAATAAAAATTTGTTTGAATAATACATTATCATTTTTAAACTTATAAGCATAAGTTTTCTCGATGGATTTTCTGAATATTTTGAATACAAGTCCTTTACCAGACACATGTTTTACAAATACTGTTTCAGTCTGTGGCTTGTCTTTTCATTCTCTTAAGTCTCTTTTGCACAATAGGCATTTTTAATTTTAATAAAGTCCAACTTGTCACTTTTTTTCTGTCATGGATTGTACTTTTGGTTGTATCTAAAAACTCATTACCATCACTGAGTCTTATAATAGTTCTCTGATATCAGTATCTCCATTTTTCAGATGAGAAAACCAAGATTCAATGATTAACTAACTTAAGCTCAGATGGGCAAAAGTAATGGATTTGGTACTGACTTATGGTCCAATGCTCTTTCCACTGTACAGCTTTGCAATGCTATCTAACCCTATTCATCTCGACTTATTGTCTTTACTTTCTTTCCTTTTTTCTTTGAAGTCTTTCAAAATTTTTCTTTAACCTAGGGTGAACAAGATTTGCCAGAAGAAATGGCAACTTCCAGAGCAAAGTATATCATAATAGAAATATGCTCTAAGGTAGCAATGTCAAGTGTTAATGGGAGCACAGAACCCATAGGAGCATGTTATAAAAGCTAAGGGCCCATTTCCCTGGAAACACACATACATACATTTTGCACACAATTTTAGGTGTTCTGGATGCCATAGCTGCTCTATGACATAGATACATACAGAATTAACTTAGCATCTGGTCGTTTGGGAGAAATATAAAATATAAATAATATCTATGAAAGTACTAGCATAGTTCTGGTATATAGTAGGCACTCAACAAATTCTCACTTAATCTTAAATCTAATTAATGGTTAATGGTATTATTTGCTTTCAAGTAGGGAATCCACACTCTGTTTAATATAGTCTATTATAAGAATTTGCCACAGGGTGTCACTATTGTTCTAGAGAAATAGCTTAAACAGACTCCACCCATCCCCAATTTCACCCCAACCCCACCTCCTTAATTTAAAAACACTAAGTAATGCCTGTGTGATGAGGAAGGGAGTAAGGGAGGGGATTACTTTTGTCTCCCAATGGCTTCTCTTTTTTTACAAATGTAATAGTAATGTAATTCACTGCATTTGCATGTTCTAAAAATATTACAGAAACATCATATTTTGGAGTACTGTGCACTTATCCCTGGTGCAAAAAATTAAAATTGGGTTGAGAGATTTATTCCAAGCCAGAGCACCCATGGGGAAGTCTCAATTACTCACTTACTCATTCGTTAAAAATTTATTGAATATCTGCTGTGTGATAAGCATGGTGCAAATAGCAGTAAGCCAAGAGGATTGATCTGGTCACTCTCATAATAGTTTGGGGCAGTTATGCCTCTGCTTAGGGTAGTTATCAAACAGGGATTAGGTTCAGGATCCCTACAGAGAACTTGGTCACCCCAAACAGCTTCTTGTAGTTATGGGACCCAAACAATGTCGTAATGATCCTATATCCAATAGTGCTGCCTAGGGTAATATCTATCCATCACAGTAAGGTGAGCAGCAAACAGTCATCTGTAAAATGCTGACCTGGCCCATTGCTTCCTCCTTCTGGGCGCCACTGAAGGCACAAGAGAAAAAGCCAACAACGTTCACGTGAATGCTTTTGTCTTGTAACAGCACTTTTGAGATATTCATATACCATAAACATTCTCCAATTTAAAGTATACGAGTCAGTGGTTTTTAGCATATTCAGAGAGCTATGTAATCATTGCCCTTTCTAATTCTTTTATTCTGGACATTTCATATAAATGGAGTCATAACACACGAACTGTTTTTAAATGACAAAGGGAAGCTATTCTTTAATCTCTAAACCAATTACTATAGCTTGATTGGGTTGATTTCTGCTTCCAGAACAGTGCTCCATGTATACATTGATAAATCCTTATAATATACATCATGGACTCCCTCAGGGGAACTTCTTAATGAAGCTAAACAATACAGCCAAATTGATGTGAAGTTGGTTACACTCAGGACAAAAGTGACTGAAATTAATCATCTTCTGAAATCATTACTTTTTAGGTATGGTCTGAGAGAATGTAGAGTCTGTTTGGGTACAATACTTATATCTATTATCTTATATTCTGAAGTAGCAGACAAGAATAAATAACTACGAGGCTCTGTTAGTCTCTCTTAATTAATCATTAAATAAACATCCAAGTTCTCCACCCAGGGCCGGAGGGTAGAATGAGCTGACAATCACCTGCCTGGTAGTGGAGAATAACTTCGACAGAGAAACTGTGCCAGACTTTGTAATAACCATTTTGCTCCCACCAATCCTTCAAAATAAGTACTATTAAAATAAGAAAATGAGCCTCAATGAGATTCTATAACGTACCCACGGGAGACTGCCTCCCTAGTATGTAGAAATGTTGAGTAACGGATGAAAGCATAGAATCAGGAGCCAAGCTTCAAGGTTCGAGTCCTGAATTCTACAGCACACTACCTGAGTGAGTCTGGGCAAGTTCCTTTACCTCTCTGTGCTTCACGTCACCTCTGCAGAGAAGGGATGGTAATAATACCACCACCAAAGAGATTGTAAGGTTCAAATAAGTTAATACCTAAAGCACTTAGAACAGTGCTTGGCACTATAATATTGGATTATAATCCAAAGGTTAAATTAAGCATCCAGGAGCTCATACTGACATAAATAGATGATTGAATAAAAAAATAAATGGAAGAAAAGGGAGAATCTTTCTTACAGAATTCCAAATAATATATGTAGATATTTCCCCCTCCAGGATATGGAGCTTAATTCTCCTCCCCTTAAGTGTGGGTTAGACTTAGTGACTCACTTCCAAAGAATAGAGTATGGAAAGAGAAAAATAGTAACTTTATTGTGGAGAAACCTGGGACAGAAACCACCCTAACGAAGTGATCAGATTGACATTATCAGTAATAAGTCATGTTGATATCATGTATCCCTCATGTGATACCTACACTGCTACACTGTAGAAATATATATAGTTCTTTTAGTTCTTTACACATTTGCCTCAGTTTAGGGATATGCATGTGTATGGGGGTATATTCAAGAATATATAGAAGAGGTTTGAGAGGAACCAGATCAAACTGTTAACAATGGTTACTTCTGGAGAGCAAAGTGTTATTGGAAGAAAAGGGGCAGATGAAGAAATACTTTCATCATTTATTCTATACGATTCTGTATTGCCTTAAAATTTTGTGCAATCACTTTTTAAATTTTTATTAATTTAAAAAAAAGGAAAAAAATAGTCTAAAAGAGAAAAAGAGAACTCTAGGGAGGAACTTGCAACTGGACCTCTGGTCTCCTCCCAAATATAAAGAAGTCCTGTTGCAAAGCATCTTTTGAAAACCTTTTCTAGGTAGTCATTTTCTACTTTCATTTACTTTCAAAATACTTTATCCACACTAATATAATATAATGCTACCCTTAAATTCAAATTCTTGTTTCTCAACTCTTAAGGCATCGTTAGGTGGCAAGTGCCTGTCAGGGCCTGTCTACAACACAGACCTCTTTTGGTAAATCCAGGATAAAATACTGATATAGATCAGACATTAGAGTATCTAAGATCTAAATGAAATCATATGAAAGAAAAGTGAAATACACATGAAACATTGGTATGTGTGATTATATAACACCAAATTCTATCATAACATGTAGATGGTTAACTGTAAGTTTACATTTTTTCCCCTGATGTCATGTAGAAATACTCTTTGACTATCTTTCTTCACAAAGCTGAATAAACATTTGTTGCTTAACTGAAGAATAATATCACACTGAGTGTAAGAGTTGTGTGACAAATGTGGTTGGAAAACATAAAGAGTAGCTCCCAGGGCTCTAGGAAGGAGTGCAAGTCCTAATCTTTGCCCATCCCCAGTTGAGGCAAGTGGCAAGTATTTGAATAAGAGAATATATTTCTTACAGACCAAAGAATCACTGGAGTTTCAATATAAAGCCTATGAGAATGACTATAAGAAAGGGAAAGAACATTCTACATCTTCACTAAATCTTCAAGATACCATTATTTTCACAGATGAAAATATGTGAAATATTTCTGTCTGAATCTTAGATGTCAACAGTATCACCTTGACTCGAGCAATGAAATAAGATTGGCTAAAACATTCAGTACACATTCTGGGCAATATCCAATGTCACCAATATGTCTGTGATATCCCAGAGGATTTATCTTCCCATACTTACCTACAGATCCAAGCTTTGACTTCCTCTGAATTAATTGGTTCAGATTATGGATGGCCCCATCATCTCAAACTCCCTGTGCCTGTTCTGAGCCATGATATTTAGCACCTCTTTCTGGTTTCTATGGGATGAGAAAGGGGAGAAGATATTCACATAAAGCCTTTGCATTTTAACTTAAAGTGTTGTGAGACAAATGGAATTTATATCACAGTTTTATAGATAACTTAAAATCCAGAATTAGATGTCCATAACATTCAAATGCCCTTCTGCCATTATGTTGAAATTGCAATTTCTACATTTGCTTCCCTCCAGGCTTCTCACTTCTCTCCCTCTTGATTCCCCTCCCCTCACAATAGGAGTATCTTAAAGATAGATAAACTGACAGCCATCTAAAAAGCATTTTTCATACTGCTTAGTGTTTTAGTAGTATAGAAAATATTATCTTATAAAATGGATTTTCTAAGCTTTACTAGTTATGGTATAAACAGTAGATAATAGAAATTCTAAGAAATAGACAATAACTTTTTCTTCTTTCTATAATCTCTTTAATCTTTAAAATTTAACCTAATGGTTAATGTTCTGTAAATAGTTCCAACATTATCAGATTGTTTTGTGTTTTGGATTTGCATGAAAGAACAATAACGATTAAATCCATTTCATTCATAATGTTTATATTTAATGCTGTGAGGAGGTGCAATTTTGTCAGCCCATTGAGCACTGAAACTCAATTTGAGTGTACAAATAATACTGTAAAATAAAATAATAACCTTCCAAATGTGTTACTATGTACTATTAATGGGATGCTATTAAAATCACTTTGGACATCATAATAGGTCTATTTTAGAGATATAAGTTAAATATGTAAAATGTTTTATAAAAATGATTAATAATGAAATAGAAATAATTATAGACATTTTTCTTGTTCTTTTTTTATAAAGAGATACACAGGAAATATGATCAACTTAGATAAACTGAGATCAAGGTCATGCATGTAATACAATTGTACAATGATATGAATACAAATGACTATACTTAGTTTTTGTAGGGAGGCTGCCACCAAACTGTCTATCATTTTGTCAATGATAATCAATATATATTGAAAAGGCATGCCCATTTTTTAGTGGAAGTTGGGGTAATATAAATATGAATTTAGGAGTATAAATCAATAGTCTGACAGGTTTAGATTGGAGAGGAGGCTGTATTCAGGAAGAGAACCACATAGAGAGAAGCACAAGTACATACTGGGAATTGAGAGTTCAATAGTTCAGAATTCCTGGCCTCTTGTAAATAATGAGATGTAATTTTAGAATTCTGGGGTAATCTGACTTCATAATAATAATAATAAGAATAATTATAAAGATAATTCATCTTTTTAAAGGTCAGGGAAGAGAACACTGAAGTATGGTGAATGGAACTAGAGTGATTCAGTTAGGAATCATTGGTTTGTTTTCAATATGACCATACTGAAGGTCAATGGAGCTATTAACACTGGGCTGAGGAGAGAACTGATTCCTTCCATTACTAGTACCATCAAAACACAGGGGCTGCAGCTATTACAAAGAGAACCAGGTACCTTGAGATAGGAAGACATGAGGTGATGAGTACATAACCTTCCTCTCTTGCACATCCTTCCTTTCGCTGTCCCCATCATTCACTTCTTCTGCATAATAGCAACCTTTGTACTAAATGTCAAATCAATCTATCAGAGCAAAAATACATCTACTTTGGATGTGGTACATTATAAAAATGAACATGTTTTTAAGCATGGCATAACATGCTTAATTGCTGAGTTTAGTCAAGCTGAGAATTTTTGTGTTTCATCCAGTTGCCTGAGCAGTATATTCCTTTTCTGTGATACAAAAATAAAGATCGTTTCTTAAGGCATCCTGTTTGATGTCTAGGAACACATCTCATAGAAAATCTTGTACATAAACCATAATATTTCATTTCATTTTGCATAAGCTTGAAATCTTTTAGTAGATTTCACTTTTTTTAGTAAGAAAATTTTTGTTCAACCAAACTATTCTACAAATTCAATATTTCAGTAAACAGTAAGTATGTTAAAATAAAAATTTTATAATAACATTAAAACTCTCTAGTAGCTCTTTATATTTTAAAAGTTTGCAATAAATATTACTCAAGAACTTGTGACATGCTTTCATTGATTGTCTTCACAAAGAGGTTAAGGAATAGATCAGAGTTAAAGAATAGATCAAACACTTGGAATAATACAAATATAATTACTTTCACCTTTAGTCTTTTTGCTTAGTATCAATTTTCAGTAGTTGGACTTGGAAAGTTTCTGAGTGCAATAATTTTGTTTTAAGATAGAAATGTATTTCAGTCAACAATGATTGCCACTTAATTGAACAAAGTAAAATTTTTCCACTGAAGAATATTTTATGTTACGTAAATTGTAGATTTTAGATTTTTTACATCTAAAGTCTATAAAATATATTTTGGCAAATAATATGAATGTCGTCCTTGTAAGATGTGTCTTCTTGGTAGATAAGAATAGCAACTACTGGGGCATCAAACATTATAGATGTTCAGTGAAAGGTGAAAAGTGACACGGACTTATAAACTCTCAACATTAATAAAAAAAGTGATTGCTTAAATTAGGAGATGACTAGAATGGGAGAAGAAATGACTCCATGACATAGGATACCAACTAGTTTTTATTCTTGTTTTGACTTTACTGTGCTTCTTCGTTATCCTGGTTATGCAGTCTTTCACTGGGTTCTAATGTCATTATATATCCCACCCCCCCTACCCACCCCCACCCCCCCTACCCACCCCCACTCACCCCCACCCCCCACCCCTGCCTCAAGACCTTAACTTTGCTTTTAGGGGTAAATACAAATAGGTGTTCTTGAAAGGAGTGAGCAGGCAAGAGTAGTTCAACAAATGGTGCTAGAACAACTGAATATCCATTCTTTGGTTGACCTGCCTACAAAGACCCCAGATGAGAGGGGAGAAGTTTAACTGTTAAATCAGATTCAATATTTTGGTAATTAATTCAGACTGCACACTTTGATTTCCTGAATAGAGACTTTGTCTGCAACTTGATGTAATCATTCGGGCTTTTTATTATCTAAAATGACCAGAAAAGTCCTGCCTGGATTTCATCCAGAGTGAAAGGTGAGACCGATCCTTCATTTGCATTTGAACTTCGAAAATCATTGATATAAAGAATTGTCATGAGTTGAGGGAAGGAAAGCACTTTGATTCATTCAAAACATGCCTACATTGGGCTAGGCACTGTTCAAAGCAACTAGGTAGATCAGGCCCTGTCATCAGGGTGCTCACATTAGTAATAGAAAGATCAGGGACAGCCTCGGTTGGCATTGGAGTGAGACTTAAACGACAAAGGGCTGGCTACGCTGAGATCCGAGGAAATAGAGTTCCGGGCAGAAAAAGGGTGCCCTCCAAAGGATCTGAACCCTGCCTGGCAGGAGGGTAAGCAGAAGGAGGAGGGCGTTATGCGGTCGGAGACGTGGGCAAGGCCAGATCCCGAGGAGCCAGGTAACTAATTTTGAGCTTTAAGCCTAAATTTCTTGATGGCATAGAGAACTGGGGGGGAGTAAGTGGAATGGCTTAACCATGTGTGTTTGAAGCCCTGGACGGTCACTCAGAGGTCAAGCACACGCTCCTGGGCTGGGGCCAGCTTGGTTTCTCTGAGCCGCTGAGCCCTGCTTGGAACCTCAAATCCGCTTAATGACGCCACAGGGCAGGAAAAGCGCGCATCCTACCTCAATGAAGCTTGGGTCTCGGCGCCCGCCGTAGACGTCGTGACAGAGGCGGCCGGTTGCCTTGGAGCCGGCAAGACGCCGCTTGGCCTCCTCTGTAAAGAGGGCCCGCCGCGGGCCACTGTTACCATGTCGGTGCTGGATGCGCTTTGGGAGGACCGAGATGTCCGCTTCGATGTGTCCTCGCAGTGAGTCTCCGAGATTCTCCCGGCGCCTGGAACCTGTAGAGGGCGCCGGGGCACGATTTCAGGACTCGCGGGCGGAGCCTGCGACCCCAAAACAGCTCGCGGCGCTCGCGAGGGTGGGAGGAGGTTTGCGCCCGCTGTCGAAACCTCGGGAGACCCCAGATCGGCTGGGGCACTGCGGCCGGCGGAGGCCCGTGTTACAGCTTAAGAGTGTCTAGGTTACATGGTTTCGGTCCAGTGCGACCCCTGGCCGGGGGGTCTATCAGGAAGCTGAACCCAAACACCTCAAGGACCACGCAGCACCGCTGGGCGTCCAGTACACCCAAGCGAGCTTGGGGTGCCAGTTTCGTGCGTTGAAAGGAACATAGGGCAGGGACCCAGGAAACTGGGTTCTAAAACTAGTTCTGGAATAACGACACACATTGTGAGCCCTTAGGTAAATGACATCACTATTCTATGCTTGAGTCTCCTCGTCTGTAAAATGAGGGAAGTGGAAGTAAGCGTTCTCCAAAATTCCTAACTACGCAGACTTTATTTTCGTGGTAAGCTTCCATCTAGTTATTCATCTAAATCAACAGGAGGAAGGAACCCTGTTTGGGGAAATTTTCATGCTCTAAAGAGAATCATTAAGCCTCCTGTTCAACAGTACTTGAAAAAAATGTCCATTTGAATATTAAGTATTGTAAAACAGTAAATCTGAAGTTCTTGGGTTAATGGCATGGAACTTCTTAGCCACTTATGATTCTTTACTATGAACAAAATCCTCTTAGATGGAAAAATGAAATATTAATTTCCAAGACTTATTTGTGAATAGATATATAATACTAGCATAATCTTGGGTACTTTAAGAAGTTATGAGAGAAGGAAATTTACAAAAGTATAAACGATAGTTACATATTTCACAGATTCTATGGTTTTTTTCTGTTATTCTTGGCAGGTTCTTAATCCAAGAAAGATCCATTTCATGAACGTTTTCGGTTTATTAAACATTTATTAAATGCTTACTATGTGCTGGTTACTATGCTAATAATTAGAGGTACAAAAAGAAGAGAAAATTATTTTCATCCCTCTTCTCTCCCCCATTGTAGTGCAGGAAATACACGTACTATCCGGAAAACCATGAACAAAAAGCTGGGAGACCATAGAAACAGAATAGTTCATTCTGCCTGGGGAAGGCCTCAAAAGAGAAATAATATTTAAGTTGAGCTCTGAAGCGGGCAGGGCCTTTTCAGGGAAGACAGGAGGAGAGTATTCCAGAAAAAAGAAAAGCAGCAGTCTTGGAAGTATAAACCTCATTGGCTAGAAGGCAGGGTCTGGCAGGTAGAGGATGATGGTACAGATAGGTAGATTAGCCAGATTGTGAAATGTTTTTCTGAGTACTTTGGACTTCATTTTCTAGACAGTGGGATGACATGGAAGATTTTTAAGTAGGGAAGTGATATGACCATATCTGTATTTTGAATAAGTAATTGAGTTGGTTCTCTGGAAAATATTTTAGAAGGCTCTACTACATATTCTGCTAGGTTTTTGTGGGGTTTTTTGTTTTGTTTTTTTGACACTAGAATGCATTCTGTCAGTCAGTATGAACTCTTGTTCATTCCTTATTTCCTTTTGTCTCCTGTTTCTAATTGTTTACCGAGTCATGACAGTGCTTTGCTTTAACCTGTTCCTTCCATAACTGCCTCAGCTTCTTTACTCAGAAATCTCTGGGGGTTCTCCACTGTACATAGGATAAGATACATCCCTGTCTGACTAGCTTTCAAGGTTCTCCAAAATCTGGTTCCTCATAACTTATCTAACTATAGTTCTCACTACCTCTCAGTATAGACCTTCTCCTCCAACCAGGCCAGTCTTCCCACATTCCCTTCATTTCTTATCTCTTTTATCATGCTCTCCCTCGCTCTCCTTCTTCCAAATCCTATAGATCCTTCTACATGTCCTGGTTACTCCAAGTAACCTGATCTATAGGTTCTTAAAGTTCTTGAAGACCTTACTTTCAAATGCATTAGCATTTGGTAGTGCATCATTTATACCGTTGGCTGTTTTGTAGTCATGTATTTATTTTCTCCCTAACTAGGTTGTAAGTGGGGTATGCTGTAGATTTAAAATTAAAGCCTTCATATTTATTTTAGACAAATGAAAACAAGACCTGGAGAAGTCCTTATTGATTGTTTAGACTCAATCGAAGACACCAAAGGAAATAATGGGGATAGAGGTGAGTATATTATCTTATATTTTATATTTCTGGTTTAATTTTCAAATGTTAACCACAGTAGCTGGAGAATAAGATATGAAATAACATTATATATAAATGTAATTGTAGGAGTGAGAGAGTTAAATCACATCTCAGACTGAAATGAAAGAAAGGGTAGATATTAAACTGTAACCAGGGGATACAAATTCTCTCTCAGAACTTAGTAAGTCCTCATTTTGACATCACCTTTATCCAATGTAACTTAAAATTCCTGGAGCTCTGTTTGCAAGAATCGTGGGATAGTTCTGACTTTTGGGTCTGCCTGCTCACAAAAAGAATATGGGGTAGTGGAATATAAGTAGGTCACAGCTGTGTTACATGGAACCATGCTTACTTCCTTTTAAGAAAGAAACCTAAGAGTAATGCGCAATCTCCTAAAACTGACACCTAGAAATAAACATGTGGAGAGCAAATTTAGGGCTGTATTGTGAAGTCTATTTATAGATTAAGTACTGGAAAATCCTGTGAGACGTCTCTGAATATCACTGAGGAGCAGCCAGCCTGGACTTGAGAGTCTCTCCCAAACCAAATTTCCCCAAGGCTGGAACTTTAAAAAGTCCAGGCTGCATACAGTAGCTATACATGGAGCCAATGACCAGTGATTAACAGGTCTTAGAAGCATCGCTACTGTTCTTCAAGAAAAAATATAGCAGGTAAGGATTGGGCAGCGTAGTATATCTAAAAAGGTTTTTTGGGGAGAGAAGATTTAGTAGAGTGGGAAATAAACATCTTATTGAAGAGAAAAGGAGCAGATATCATTCAAGCAAGAAGGATCAGTAAATCTTAGTGATGGAACAGTAACCTTTACTGGCAGAATATACTCACTGCAGCATTTGGAGTGGCTGATTGCTCTCTGAGCCTTTCTTCTCATCTGCTCTAGGATGGTATGTGAACCAGTTCATTTGTGGGCCTTTATTAAACTCTATGAGGGCAGCTAGTCAATGGCTAGCACCTATCCTTAAAGGAATGCTTAGATCACACTTTTGAAATGTTTCCTAATATCAGCCAAGCCCAGGTAAGAATGAGGTATGAAGATCTAGCAGCAAACAAGTTTTAATTTGTGCCTTTGAGAGTGGAATAATAATCTCTAGGTGGTCAGATCTTGACAAAACCTGAATGAATTTTAGAAAGCCAAGAGAAAGTTTTGTTGGTCTCATACAGATTGGCAGGAACTCTTATGTGACAGTCCATCCACCAGTCTAAACAAAGACTGTGGATATTCATTGAGTGCAGAATACTATACTAACACTTTGGAGTTGGGAGGACAAAACATCTCCCTGGCAAGAAATCTCCATCATGGTTCCTGAAATCTTAATAAAAATAACTATGTATGCACACACCTCAGAAAAAGTTTCCCTAGAAAATGAAATATTACAGGAGTGTGCAGAGCTTCTGATTAATAAGAAGGTAGAAAAGGGAAGGAGAACCCTGTCTTCCAGCCATCTCTCTTCCCTCCTTTTCAGAAGTTCAAAAATGACCAAATACAGGCATTGCCAAGTTCAGGAGACCCCATGTTAAAACTACAAATATCCAAAAAGATTAATACATTTAATCCATTGCAACTGTAAGTACTCTGATAAGAAATTATCAGATTAGCTTTGCACACTGAAACTGTATGAGAATGAAACAGCCACATTTCAATATTTGGGAGATAGGAGAAACAGGGAAATTTTTATTTTGGTGTTTGGGAGGACAGAGAGAAAAGCCCATGCCTGGAGCACTGGGTTTGGAGTTGCAGGATGAGATCCTTTAGCAGAATAGCCCAGATATAATGTTACTTAGGTGAAATAGCATAAGGAAAACATAAATCAATGTATCTATAATAAATAAGTAAAAAATAAGTTAGTAAAGAATTAAAATATGTAAAAAATAATAATAGTTAACATTTTGAATGTTTACTATTTGCCAGTCACTGTTCTGAATTTTTTGCATAATATGTGTAATCTCATTTAATAGTAATACAAATAATAAAACAAAAAATAAAGTAGATGCTATTATCATTTTTTTTTCAAATAAGGGAACTGAGGAACAAAAGTTAATTAATTTTTCCAAGGCCACATAGCTGCTAAGTGATGGATCAAACTATCAATGTGGCTTTCTGAATTTCTAGGACCACATTATGCTCTTCTCAAAAATTTCAGTTCTCTCCAATCCCAGTTCTAAACCCCACCCCACCTACACTGCCTCCACGACCTCCACTGCTAACAGATTTAAGTCTGAATTTCTTGGTCTAGCATTGAAGAACTTCTAGTTTGTCCACAACCTTTCTTCCATGTGCCACTGTCCTCCATATGTCCCTCCAGAGCCAACACTCTTCTCTACCCCTCCCCAATGCCCTGGGAAAATGTATAGACTATATCAAAGGACTCCTTGTGCAATCTAGCTTCCAGATGGAAGAGCCATGGCAGAAGTTCAAAGGGAGACAGGAGAGTGAGTTCTTGGTATTTATTCCCTTGGTTCTTTCCTCTCAAAACATTCAGCTCTTTAGGACTCCTGTTCCTATTCCTTGGTTAACTGCTCCCTATCCTTGTCCCTCTGGGCCTGGGGTGGAACAGGTCTCCTGTACTCACTTCTGGTTCCTTACACCCGACCTGTACCTTTGAAATAAGTCCATTTGTATATAAATCTCAGTTATCCTAATTTGAATATGCTATCTCTTTTCTGTTTGACCCTGACTGGTAGGTGCAGTGTCCACCCTTCTATAATTTTGTGTGAACCTTCCACTCTAGCCAGGCTGGGTTACTTATTTGTCAAACTTATCATGTCTTGTTTTGCAGCTTCTCTTGAGAATGCCTTCCTTTATTTTTGGACTTTCCTATCCCATCTCATTCCAGCATTCATACAGATGTGATTTCTCTGATTTTAGATATTCTAGGAGTTTTCAGGGAGGAAAGAATATGAACTGGCTATAGATTATTTATCAGAAGAGTTCTATAGTTATAATCTGTTGAAGAAATGTTGCATTAAACAAAGTTAAGAGAGTTTTATTGTTTCAGGATATTTCACAGCTATCCTAATATGCCAATTGTATTATAAATCTCTAAGACACATAGTTTGCTATGCTCAGATTTACTTGACTTTTTTTTTTCCCTTAGAGCATTTATAGGGACTACTATTCCACAGGACACACTCTGAGAAATGAAGTTTATCTAACTTTGTATTTTAGTGCAAGAACATCGATCTAAGGCTGAGATTGAAAAGCATAAAGCCTTAAACTTCAGCCTGGCTATAACTTCATATGAACAAAAATGTTTGCTCACAGCAAAAAAAAGGGGGGGGGGTATATAAGTACATGGTTCATTTGTTCATTTAAATGAGAACTGCTAAGAGAGCACTCATATGGCAGGGAATAGTATGTATATGAGAGTTATTTGAGAAGTGTGATTCCACTGAATGGCTTTGTAATAATTATATTATCCAGTACTCATTCTCAGCTGTATACTGAGCAGCTTCTACCAAGACAAAAAACCAGTACTCAATTCTCTCCTCTGTCAGCTTGAGTCAAATCAAGATGTTGGCAGTGAATACCTATATCTCTTCTGTAACTATCAGATTTTGTTTTTTTGGGATTCTGTATACATTATATAGGCTAGGTATATACAACAAATATTTTCAAGTAATAAATGTATGAAAACGTCTGTGGGTGTTGCTGCTGGTAGTGGACCAAAAGTTTCATCTCCACTTCATTCTGTACTGCAAAAATAGGACCTTATTTAAGGTAACCTGTTTTTTTGTTTGATTGCTTTTAGGTAGACTCTTAGTAACAAATTTAAGAATTATCTGGCACTCTTTGGCATTACTCAGAGTCAATCTTTGTAAGTATCTTCATTAGATAACAGCAAAGGGGGAAAAGAACTTTAAATTTACACAGAGACTTTTGATACTAAAAGAGCTGTACTATGAAATATGTAGAAAACTTTAAATTGATAAAAACTTTAGAAATCCTAGACTAACCACTGACTGCCTCATAATGCAAAAGAATATTTTTTAGTCTGCCCATTTTGTCTCTTTGACATATATAAGATTAGTGCTTTTGCATCAAATGATTGTTTTTGCTTATCTTTGACAATTTGCTATAACCTGTTTCAAGTAATACTGAAGAAGAGAGATTTAAATCCTAATAAAAGTACAACTTTTCATTGTGTTAAATTTTGTTTCACTTATTTTTTAAAACTATTTTAGATTATCCATCTAGAACTTTCTTTTCTCTTGATGTAGTGGTGCTAACATTTTCAGTAAATAGTATTATATAGGTTTTAGAGAAGTAAACTTCTTTTGTCCCATGTTATGAATATGTTTGCACAAAGCAGAATTGACTTTCTATTTCTTTTCACTAACTTAAGTTTGTAGTTATTTCATAAAAATGTTTTAAAGTTATATTTTTATATTTAATTTTTAAAACTGTTAAAAGTTCTATATATAGAGATTCTTTTTCCCTCAGTTTATTGTATCATATTCTTTAAATTCTTTGCTTTTGAATTTTAGCTATCGGTTACAACTGCATATTGAATATTACAGCAAGGACTGCTAACTCTGTAAGTCTAAAAAATCTTATTTGGAAATATACAGTGAAGAAACATTAGATATTTGAGGTTGGTATTTTCACTGTAAATGAGAAATTGCTCTTAAAATCTGAACTTTTAAATAAATTTGTCCCTACAGAAATTACGAGGCCAAACTGAAGCTCTTTATATACTAACAAAATGTAACAGTACTCGTTTTGAATTTATATTTACAAATTTGGTTCCTGGAAGTCCTAGACTTTTTACTTCTGTGATTGCAGTGCACAGGTATGGTAATATTTTGTGGATTATTGAATACTTTAAAGGTAATTCTATGATTTAAAGATTTAGAGGATAAAGTTTATAAGTGTATTGCTATCTTCCTCCAAGCTCTATGCAAGTATCCTGTAGATATATAAAAGAACATGTTGCATTATCACTTAGTAAACACTTTGAAGGTATTTATAAAACAGATAAGACTACTAAAATATTCATAAAAATTTCTACTGAAGATTCTATTGAATTCACTACCAAGGGAGATGGAAAATTCAATGTAAATAACCAAGTTGATAATTCAATTAATGACCAAAAAAAGATTATTTTTCTAATAGTAGAATGCATGTTTAGTGTTTTCCCCAAAAATTTTATTGCTGTTCTGTGGTTGTTTTTTTATTTGTTTGTTTGCTAAATTCTTTTTTCACTACTTCAGCTTTTTTTTTTTTAAACAGTCCTAAGTACTGTGATTTTTTTAAAAAACTTGTCTAAAATGACAGCCAAAATAAATATATACACCAATTTATACATACCAACACACACAGAGATATATGATATATATGCTATTGTTTTAACTTGTATTTCTTTTATTACTAGTGATGCTGAAACTTTTCATATTTTTTTGGTTATTTATAGTTTCCTATTGTAAATTTCTTAATTATGCCCCATCAGCCACATATGTTGCAAATGTATTTCTTAGTTTCCTAGTTTGTTGACTTTGCATTTTGTTGATTTTTTAATGTACATACTGGTTTGGGTTTTTTGAGATATCATTCACATAACATAAATTTTACTATTTTAAAGTTTACAGCTTGGTAGTTTTAGTATATTCACAAGGTTGTGCACTGCTACCCAATTCCAAAATATTTCTGTCACCTCAAAAAAAAAAAAATGCATAGCAATCACTCCCCATTCCCTCCTCCCAATAGCTCCTGGCAGCCACTGATTTACTTTATGTCACTACACATTTGCTTATTCTGGACATTTCAAATAAATGGAATCATGTACTATAGTGGCCTTCTATGTACAATGTCTTTTACTTAATGTTTTCAAGGCCCATCTGTGCTGTGGCATGTATCAATACTTCATTCCTTCTTATAGCTGAATAATATTCCATTGTATAGACACATTTTGTTTATCAACTCATCAGTTAATAGACATTTTTGTCTATTATGAATAATGTTGCTATGAACATTTGCATACAAGTTTTTGTGTGAAAACATATTTTTTAGTTCTGGGTATATATCTAAACCTTAGCTCTTTGTTTCACTTTACTTAGAGAAACAATATGAAATGGAGTTTGAAGGTAGCATGGAAGCTGCTTTTCTTTAATAGTGTAAAAATGTTATAAGTTTGCCCCCCGCCAAAAAATAATTCACAGCATAAACAGTTTCCTTTTTACCCTGGTTAAATATTGATGATTCTAGTACTAAAGAAAATTAAGATTTATAAGCAAATGCTTGAATTCTGCTCTTTCACAGTTCATTTATTAGAAGATTAATAAGGGTAAAAGTCAGAAATTTAATAATAAATATAATAATTTATATTAATGACTTCTAAAGTTATTCAAGCTAAGGAAACCTTTTAGTTTCATTAAATGGGTAAATAAGTCTGTATTTTTGTGTAGTAAAATTAGAATTAACCAATCAAAACTCAAGAATGTTCTGTATTATTAATAGACATAGTAAGAAAACAAACTCACAGTGATTTTACACACACACACACACACACACACACACACACACACACACACTGTCCTAGGTTCTATCCTGGGGTCCCTTTTGGAATTGGTACGGACTTATTCTAATTTTCTTTGTAGAGGTATATGTGAGCATGTTTTCAGGTTTCAGTGAGAAAATTGGATTCTTGCTTATGTCAAAAGGATAATGGTTTCTTTGACTAAAACAGAAATGAAGGGAAGGATTTTGATAGAAAAAAAAATGTCTGTTATATACGAGCGTTGTTTTTCAGTTTAAGAGAAAAATCTGTGTCCTCTCATTTGTGCTGTGTGATACATATATTGCCTTAAAAATTAGACAAAATATAGGTTACTGAGATAAAATATGTAAAACTATACTAAAATGACAAATTCTACAAAAGGCAGAAATCACCAAAACTTACTAAAAAATTTTTTTAATTTACTATAATAATTTTTTGAGTAATGTACACTAAGTACTAACAAGTATATATTTTAGTAGATAAGTAACCTAAGAAAACTGCATTTTCAGTTTGAGTTAGCCTTTTGTTTGTTCTTTTTTATAGAGCATATGAAACATCTAAAATGTATCGTGATTTTAAATTGAGAAGTGCTCTAATTCAAAATAAGCAACTAAGATTATTACCACAAGAACATGTATATGATAAAATCAATGGAGTATGGAATTTATCTAGCGACCAGGTATTGTGCAAAAGACTAATGAAACTTTTGGGGCAGTGCCTTGGTTGTCATTTTTCATTTATCATTGAGTTTATATATTCATTTACCTGTTAAAATTAGCATTATAGCTCTTGATAAATTAGCATTATAGCTCTTGATATAAAATACAAATGTTCATATTTTTATGTTTTTTTATCCTTTTTAGCAACATTTGTTCTACATTGATTTAGAGCTGACATGAACCTTAAAGATCATCAAGTTTAATCTCTGTTCACTTACCATGAAAAACTCAGGCCTAAAGAATTAAGTGACCTCACACATCTAGTTCATTCCAGAGCCACGATCTTCCCCCTATACTATTACACTACCCTCTGCATCTTGATAATTAATGCTAGTGGAGGAGATGCATGGTGTGGAGAGTCACGGAAGGCTTTTAATCTGGTCTTTATGGAATTAAAAATATAAATCATCTGGCAGCTCCTACATCCATTATTGTAATTTTTCATTTGTTCTTGAAATTATAACCAGTTGAAACATGTAAGCAACTAATAGTTGGAATAAGTAACACATCAGTTTCTGGAGTAAAATATCTTACTGAGAACAATTTCCAGCCTTTGTGTGTATTGTAATCTAGATTAGACTGATAACCACTGTGGTAAAGCTACAACATTTGAATGAAGAACTTCTTGCTAAACAGCGAATCATAAATAAAGTTTACCCATTTGAAAAGTTCTAGTTTTAAACTACGATCAAGGTTTTATAGGATATAGACACTCCCCATCTGAATAACTTCTTTTCATCAGACTTCAGCAAAGTTTATACTGCAAAGGACAAGATGGTAAATATTTCAGGCTTTGTGGGCCATATAGTTTCTGTCCCAGCTTCTCAGTCCTGCCACTGTAGTGTGAAACTGCCATAGATAATACATAAACAAGTCAGCATGGTTGTGTTTCAGTAAAACTTTATTATGAACACAAGTTTGAGTTTCATATAGTATTTGTGTCACATGAACTATTGTTCTTTTGACTTTTTTCCTAACCATTTAAAAAATGTAAAAATTATTCTTAGGGGTGGAGTTACTCTGTTCATAGTTAGATCCTTACCACCTAGCACAACACCTGGCATTTGTAATTAACTAAGGTGTTCCAGGATTCTCAGATTTATCATTTTATTGAAAAGGGGATGTTATTGTCAACCTAACTTATGTTTACTGAAAAGTAATAAAACAAATAAAATATACCCTCCTATTATTTTAAAAAGTCTTTAGGACTTTTTGAAAGTTACTCTCTTTTTCTAAAATAAGAAGAAAACAATGACATAAAGAATTATTCCTTATAAAGTTAAGACAGTGTTGTTTAATGGCACTTGGGCTGAGAATAATAGGAGCTAAAAATTTTTGTATAACAATTTCTTGCAAGATGAGAGTGGAGGAGGATATATATACTTATACAATACACATTAATTTAATTATAATTGGGACATAGGTGATCTTTTCTGATGTTTCCAACTTGATCATCCCAGAAGAAGGTTTTTTAGGTTTTAGGTTTGTGAGTTAATGATTTATGTACAACTTCAGAGTATAAAATAAATTCCTCTGGGTGTATGTGGTGCGGAAGAAATGGAGGTAGAGGTAGAGAATGATGGATAAATGGCAGAGGCAGATAATTTTGGTGCCAGGCTTTTAAGTCTTAAAGATTTTTTTAAACCACTAAGCTATTGTACTGGGATTTTGAGAGATGTTGAATGGCCATGTAACTGAAGAACAATTTTGATCTATAGTTAGTGTGGAAGAGCTATAAAATATCTCTTGTGAACTGATGGGGATTACCATATGTGTTTTCTCTCTCTCTCACCACAACTCCCTTGCCTTGACTTTTCCCAGGTTTTGACTAATAGTCATAAGATTTAACACTTGTAGAATGCTTATTATGTGTCAGACACTGTGCTATGGGATTTATTTATATGGGTTATTCAAATCTCCATTTTACATTTGACACAACTCACCAAGAAGAAATTTGCCACTGGGCCAACAACTGGTAAGTACTGATGGCGTGATAATTAGAGTCTAACTCCAGAGTCCAGGCACTCCGTAATCTAATTGTACTGCCATCCCATGAATGAGGAAGTCACTGATACTACATAATACTCAATTCTGGTATGTTCTGCTGCTCTGATAATCAGAATTATTATAGTGTTTAGAAAATAAATAAGTATTCAAGCAAATGATCATTGATGTATCTCTCATTACTCTCTTTCGTAGGGAAATTTAGGAACCTTTTTTATTACTAATGTGAGAATTGTGTGGCATGCAAATATGAATGACAGTTTTAATGTCAGCATACCATACCTGCAAATTGTAAGTACATGCATTTTGATGACCTTATTTTAATCTAGAATAAATAATTTCTGTTCACTAGTTAATAGGACTTTGGGAATTCGATGAGTTCTTTCTCCCTTTTAAGTGGCAGCAGTTTAGCTGAGAGCATACTTTTAAAAATGTTGATGATGTACTATTTTAACCACAGAAAAGATCCAATTATACTTATGTTCAAGGGAAATAGCACTGTTATTAACTTGCTATTAAGAGAGAAATATACTGGATTCTAAAAATTTAAATAGTTTTTATACAGGTTAAGGTATGTCTTCTTTAGATTCCAATCAAAGGGCTTTAGCTACTAAAGTTTTCCATAACCTTTCCACAAGACAGGTGTATGGTTGCTCCTTGGCATGGCTTTAGCACACTGATCCACACTTTCTGCTCAAACCCTTTCAAAGCCAGGAATGAAATCATTAATTCTGTGAATGAATTGTTTTAATTGTATTCAGATATAGCATGTATTACAAACTGGATTCATGCTTCAGCTTTGGTGAAAGAAATCAAGATGCTTTTTAATGAAGATGGTAGTTCACCTTATGTTAAAGCTATTAAAATCCAGAATAAGAACTAATGACATCTAAGACCAATTTGTTTTGAGAGTAGATGAAAGTGATTCTTTTTAATCTGCTGCTGCTGCTGCTGCTATGATAAGTGATTCAGTGAAACAAATAGTAAGCTCCAATAAACTGAAGAATTTCATTTTATATTAAAAAAAACTATAAGACTAGTGTAAATCAGATGAAACATAATGAAAATCCTGTGAGGTCATCATATGATAATTGCCCTTATTATAGGATATAAGTAATCTGAAGATTAGTTTCATTACATTAATAAATATTTATGGAGTAGATATCTGAGAAATATCATTTATTTTTTACTTTTATTTTTTTTATTATTTATTATTATTTATGCCTACAGCACCTGGTCTTCTTAGGTGGTCTCCCATCCAAGTACTAACCAGGCCCGACCCTGCTTAGCTTCTGGGATCAGACGTCGGGCTTGTTCAGGGTAGTATAGCGGTAGTCCATGGACTGTGGCTCCACTGGGGTGTGAACCCAGGACCTTCTCCATGTAAAACAGATGTGCTAACTACTATACTATGGAACCACATCCAGAAATACCATTTTTTTAAGAGACTTTCTTGGCCTATGAGATAATTATTTATAAAATATTGCCAAGCCTATCTTTTGTTAAATTGTTTGATTTCTGAATTACATTAAAATATCTGATTGTTCATTTGCCAAATATTGAGGACCTACTCTGTAGCAGGTGCTAGAGATACAATTATGAAAATCATGAACCAGTACCACACAGTTCCTGCTATCAAGGAGTTTTCAGTCAGGTGGAGAAAAGCAAAACATTAAACAGAAGATCATAGAATCTGATAGGAAGAAAATTATTTCTGGCCACCTAAAAAATATTAGAATTTATAATTATGGCTGGGAAGATGTGACAGAGTCTATATAAGTATCTGATAAATCGGTGTTTTGTTCACTGCTATTTTATATGTGTTTATTCACATGTGTTATAGCTTGCCTAACCTAACCTATTATGGTGAATAATTACTGAGTAGTAAAAAAACTTATGCTTTCTGTTCTTCAAATAGGCCTCTTTTTGTTATTTAAGAATACAGTTGCCAGATATGGCTTCTAGAATGAATTCAGCCTGGCCCAAACAACTTGCAATCTGATATCATCACAGTCTTTCACTATGGTGGTCATATTCTAACTCCAGCTCTATGCCTCAGCCATTGCCCTGACCCTACTCCTATAGCTCTATATCAATATATATCTTCTTGCCAGTTTCTATCATACCAGCCTATGTCACCCACAGTTATCTGGTTAGACTACCAGTTGACAGCCAGGGTGTCAGAAGAGTTTGAAGTCATATAGTAATTGTCGCCATAGAAAGAATCCTACTTATGTTTCTTTGTTGGACAGACATAATCCTTACTATCATGATTATCATGTTTAATGACAGAGTCAATCACTGTACTTTTCATTTAGTCATCTGTGTACCTCCTCCCGTTCTCCCTTCTCCTCCCCCGTCCCTATCTTTCCTTTCTCCCCTTCTCTTTCTCAACTTCCAATGCCCATTTGTCTGAAAGTGTTATATGTCATCACCTACCACAGATTACCCTTCTCTGGCTTTTGGTCTGCTGGTCTTAATATTAGATTCTCCATGGTTCTCTCTCCCACAAGCAAGTACATTTTATTTCATTTTCTACATATCCTGCCTGTCATTGTGCTTCTCATCTTCCCTTCTCCTAGGCCACTGGTGTTACTGCTCATCTCCTGCTAGGCAAGCTTAATCCTCATAATGTGTATTACATTTGACTTATCCTAGCTTTCCTTGATGCCCAGTGATGAATGCCCATGACTTACTGTTTTTTAATAAATGGAATGGAGATTCTCTAAAGTTTGCCATCTCTGTAAAAACAGAAGGCACATGTGACTTTAAAAATTAACCCAGCCCTAGGAGCCATAGTAAGTGGTTCTCCATAACTAAAAGATTGCTGGCCTTTGGTTTAAAATACTCAGAAAAGTTATAATTCCATGGAACTCAGAGAGTTTTGTACATATTTCAGAGATGTCTTTGTATTTCCTTGTAAGTTTGCTGCCCATTTCCAGTATGAAAATTTTCATTTACTTGATCTCTGGGAGTGTAATAAAGCAAGAGGGAGTACTCTGTTCTTTAGAGTATGAAAAATAGTTACTGTGTAAAAGTCGAAAAATTTGTCTTAAAAAGTCACTATGAGATAATAAAAACAAGCATTTTTTTTTCTTTTTCATTTTACATCTAGCGTTCAATAAAGATTAGAGATTCAAAGTTTGGTTTAGCTCTTGTCATAGAAAGCTCTCAGCAGGTAAGATACTTTATATTTTTATTGATCTTTAATAGATTTTTAAAACTATGTGACAGGCTGTTTTTAGTTTTATTTATCTGATAACCATTTTATATCCAGGAAGAATATTAGCTATAACATGAAGTTATATGAAGAGTCTGAAGTCATATAGTAATTGTCTCCATATAAAGAATCCTGCTTATGTTTCTTTGTTTGACAGACATAATCATTACTATCATGATTATCATGTTTAATGACAGTCAATCACTGTACTTTTCATTATCTCAATCTTTATACAACCCTATGATACAGTTACTATTTTTTCCCCACTTTACAGTCAAGGAAACTGGAGCCTAGACAGTTTAGGAACTTTACCAGTGTTCTTGCTACTAGTAAGTGGTCGGGCTAGGTTTTTGATTTCAGGTCTAACTGATTCACTGGACTGTTTTCAGAAACAGAGATATATACAGAAACACACATGTACCCTATTTGAGATTTTATACTATCACACACAGATTATATTGTCTATTTAAATACTGCTATACTCCATTATGCCAGGTTTTTGAAGAAATACATTTAAATAAAACTTGTAAAATCACTTCTCTTCTGAATTCTAAGTTTAAACATGAATGTCTTCTTACTCCTTTCCCCTGGCCTATAGATTAGTAGCTGCTATTTACTGAGTGCTTACTACATCCTAGGAACTGTATGAAATGTCATATATATATTATTTTAATACAATAACTTGATAACCATTTAATGTTTAGAAAATTGAGGCTTTAAAAGATAATGAAAGTAAATATTCCAGTATCATACAGCTGATAAACTTTTTGTAAAACCAGAATTTGAACCCAAAAGCATATGCTGTCAACTGGAAGCATATGCTCTCACCTATTACAGTATGCTACTTAATTTTTTAACACTCTTTTCTAACAAGTTTCCATGGTCAAGTTTATTTCCCAATTCAAGGAGATAGCCATAGGTAGGCCGTTCCCTTATTTCTTTTAATATGTAGTCTATATTCCTTTACAGGGTCTAGCTCAAGAAAAACTTAGTTCCACCCCCCCCAAAAAAAAGGAAAGAAAAAAAAGAAAAAATTAGTTCCCTTGGCCTTCATAATCTTGAAATATCAGCTTTGATGTTTACAGATGAAGTGATGTGATATCTGGATATGTTTTAAAATAATCCCGAATGGGTGAAGGGAGGAGATTTTCGCAGGAGGATAAAGTTACAGATGGAACACAGTTGGCCATATTTTGTTACTTGTCTAAGCTGGGTAATGACTATGTGGACACTTATTGTACTCTTCTATTTTTGTATGTTTGAAATTTTTCTTATTAAAAACTTTAAAAATTCAGCTCACATATTGTGCTCTGAAATCAGGCCAATTAGAGCTATAATTTGTCATATACTTAAATACCATTTCTCGAGCTTGTTTTTTGTATTTTCATCATTTTTTCTTGTAGAGTGGAGGATATGTTCTTGGCTTTAAAATAGATCCTGTGGAAAAGCTACAAGAATCAGTTAAGGAAATCAATTCACTTCACAAAGTCTATTCTGCCAGTCCTATATTTGGAGTAGATTATGAGATGGAAGAAAAGGTAATTTGTTCACTATGTGAAATATAGTATTTGCTGAATTGTTGTTATACAATCTAAAAAATTCAGATATAAATACATTGTATATAATTTTACACTGTGTTTAAAGTGATGAATATACTAACTCTGCTCAGGGAGCATGGCATCTGGGCTTTCACTAATTTGTGCATACCACCTGTCTTCTCACTGGCTGCTTCATCATTTATTCCTGTCCTTCTAGGTAAGCAGCCTATCCAGAGAAGACTCCATATGCAAGACTCTTCTGATGTAGACATAATTGAATCTCTATGTCAGCTTTATTTTTATTCTACTTCAGCCTTCCATTAGCATGGGAAAACCTTAGAGGCCTCGCAGATACCATTTTCTTTCCCCAAGGCCCTACAGCATAGCAACTCGAGGAATCTGCTCCACCAGTATGGCTTGTGTTTATTCCTGCCACCAGTGCCCTGCCATACCAGTTATGAAATATTTTGAATATCACCCTCACATGCGTGCACTTTGCCTTCCTCATGATTTCTGGTTTCTGTACCAATCTCTGCTCTCCAGGTACATCAGTTCTCTTTTGGCTTTACTCTGCAGCCTCTCCAGCTGGGACCCTTGTCATCTAGTCTGTCACTATGTACTCACCAGCCGCTACATTAGAGGTGTCTTTGCTATCTGCTGTATCAGCTATACCCTTGCCAGAGGCTCTCTCTCTGGTGCCCTCATTGACTGCTGTCACAGGTTCTCTTGCTGTCTGTTCTCTTGGGCCCTTACTGTACACTCTGTTGCTGGTGTCCTTGTCATTCACTTTTTCATCAGTGTCCCTGCTAGTACTCAGCATGTTGAGCCATATCACACATCACATATTTTCTGTATCTCTCCTGCTCCTGGACTACAGCACGTGACCACAGAAAATCAGGAAGTAGGGCTGGGCAGCTAAGTACAAATTCACACCCTCTGACTTCCACTAGGCCCTTGTTACCTGGTAATGCTCCTTGTACTTAAATTTTTTCTCTCCCTGTCAAATTCCATATACATCCCCTTCCCCTTCCAGCTGAAACTTTTCCCTAGGTGGCTGATGTTGTATTAAACATACGTTCCTTGTATTTCATCTCCTTAACCATCCTTTTCTGTTCTCTTCCCAAACTGTACTTCTTTCAGCATTCTCCCTTTCACTCTGCCTTCTCTGTATATCCTCAGTAATATCACCCACTCCTCCAGGTTCTTCAACTTATATTTCTGTAGATGACTCCCAAATGTATCTTTCTTTCTAATCTTGACACATACTCTTAGCTTATCATGGTTCTAAATATTCTTGAATATTTCACATAGATGAGCATTCCAAAAAAAAACCCATAAATTGAATTTCTCATTTAAATATTTATTTTAGTAATTTAATTAGGATAATAATTTTCCAAGTCACTGAGACTTGGATGAGTATCTTAAATTTGGCATACCTAAAAGGGTATCATTTTTTTCAAAAGCAGCTTTTTACTGATTTATCTGTTTATTTACTACTTATTTTTTTAACATTGTCAAAGTCAGTTGTGCACAATACCTTGGAATTTTCCTTTTTTATTTTTTCCATTATCTTATTTTACACATTTAGTCAATTGTACTCATCTCTTCTCTGTTCCTGTCCCTTCCTTTCCATACAAACCTGACTTCAATCCCAATTTCACCATTTACTTTTGATTCTAGTACAATTTGAGTTTCGGTTTTCTCATAAAATGAAGATAGTCTCTCTTACAAAGTTACTGATCGTGTTCATAAAATGCCTGGCACATGGGAGACACTCAGTTTCTTAGTTCTCCTTCCCATTCTCTCTCATTTCTCCTCTTTTCCCCTTCACTGGCCCCAGTACATAATAATAGCCAGCCATAATAGCTCGCCCTGTCACCACATCTAAGTTCTTACTCCAAAGCCACCTCTTCAGAGAGGTCTTCCCTGACTATCCATCCAAAATAGCAACCCCCATCACTTTTTGTCCCTTATTCTGCTTGGTTGCTTGCTTTATTTTTGGTAACACTAATCAGTCTCCTCTACTATAAATAATCTCCATGAAATCAGGGATTTTTGTCTATTCAACCACTATATCTCTAGCAGTCTAAACTGGCACGTAATAGGCTTAGTGCCTCTTCATAGTTGTTGAATGCCTGTGTTGAATACCTACTGTTTGCCAGTCACTGCTCTAAGAACTTTGATGCATCATCTCTAATCCTCCCAAAAATACTAAGAAGTGTATCGTTATTATTATCATCATCATCATCATCAATCTCCCAGTTAAAGACACTGAGGCTTAGATAGGTTAAATTACTTATACACAATCACACAGCTCTGAGCACAGTTGAAACACTGAAGCTAACCTCAGGTTGTAGAATCAGATCACTCTTGTCAAGCAATACACTTCTACCCTCAACTGTCCCCCAGCATTTACCTATAATAAAGTCTACATTCTTTGGGCTGGTATTAAAGAATTTCAGTAGACTTCAATTTACCTTTCCCACATTATCTGCACAGCCACAGTGTCTAGTTGTGCATGCTCTGCACTGCCAAACTAGAGAACATAGACTTTAGTGTGAATGATGCTTCCTGGTATTTTTCAATACAATAGCCCTACTTAGCTCCTTCTGTCTCTGACCTTACTAGAATATTCTGACTTTACTGGATTATTCATCATTCTCCAGCCTCATCCTGTGGTTTCTTACCTTTGCTGATGTTGATCCCCACTGCCAGCAATACCCTTTCCCCTAATCCTACCTATGAAAATCATCATTCTAAAAGCCCTAGCTCATATGCTAACCTTTTCTTCATGAAAGTTTGTGGGATTCACAAGCTAGAAGCTGTCTCCAAACTTTTATTATAATAGATAACTGCATTCGTTACAGCTACTTTGCATAGATTGAACCATATATTGTTAATATTTGACTGGTTTCAAGAAAGAAAACTGGCAATTTCATGTGGTTCAACCTAATATTTAGTTATTTGTAATTGTGTTTTATCCTTCTTTCTACTGTCACTAGATCATAAACCTTTTGTGGGTAAAGGCAGGGACTTTATACCCTTGATAGTACTATTATAGTACCTGATACACCAGATACTCAAATATTTGAAAAATGAATTAGTAAATATGAGTGTTATATTTTATTCTGCTTTACCTTTAGAATATTTCATACAAATGTTAGTTCTCTTTTCATAAATCCTATTTAATGACTATTTTGAGGAAAATTTAAAATTTGCTATAATACAAAACTTAGTTTTTTAACTGTTTGAAAGAAAATCAGATAAAATACAATGAGAGTTTTTTTCTTTAAGGATATCTCTAAGTATCATATTGAATGTATGTAAATTTGTCATTTTAATTGTTTCGATGATAGTTACTTCAGATTTAAAAGCTTAGGTTTAACTGACTCGTTTTATTACTCGTTAGTTTTATTGAATATGTTATGCAAGGAGTTTTATAAGACTTGAGTAGTTTGAAATTGTGTTATTCTTTTACAAATATTTACAGTTAGCACATTTTACTAAAATTGTTTGTTTAACAGTATTGTCTCTTTAATGCATTTTAACATCTACTGATTTTTCAGCCACAGCCCCTTGAAGCTCTGACAGTTGAACAAATTCAAGATGATGTAGAAATAGAGTCTGATGATCACACGGATGCTTTTGTGGTGAGCATCATAAAGGAGAGCTACTAAATTTCCTGATTTTTTCTTTAGCTGAGTCATGTTTTATTAAATAATGGTTTAAGTGTGTAAAACACCATAGAACTTGATACTTTTGAGAGTATCTTAAACATTAGTTGGAGAATAATTTTTTATTTTAGTTAGGCATTTTTTGTGTGTTTGGAAATACTTTTAAATTACCAAACTGAGAAATAGTTTAAGAACACAATTATTCATAGGACTTCAGATATGTGAAAAATATAGTTAATTAAGTTAATTTAAAATCTGTATTTCCTATAATTAATTTTTATAAGATGGACTTCCCTTTACTTTATAGGTATGTTAAAATGGATATCTATTTGAATAATAAACTTTCCTGTTTCCAAATTTGTATTATTTATTATTATTAATAGCCAAAATAATAAGAATACTTACTTTATATTGTAATTTATAAATCTGACCAGAATGCCTACCTGGGAACATCTATTTTTAAACAAAAATGTGAAATTAGTATAAAATATTTAATTATAAACTACTACTACTATCTTAAACTATATGCATTTGCTGACACATATTGAAGCACTGATTGTTTTGTTTTGGCAGCATCGTCTTCTAAATGAAAAGTAGGGATGATATTTTATACCTTTTAAGTCATTCTCTTTATCTCCTTTCAGGTTAACAATGCTAATTATACACTAATTACAAAGCACATTTTTTAGAGCTTAAAGCATAACTCTTGAAGACTTTAATAAACATTGATAGAAAAAGTGAATTCTGCTACCAGCATTGTAAAGATAATTGAGAAGAGCCATTAGACTCATAACAGAATATTAAATACATTTAGTCATAGAATTGTTCTGTAAATTATCTGTGCCTTAGCCCACCAACATATTACATCAAGTATGTGAAATATAATTTTCTTTGTCTTATAGGCTTATTTTGCTGATGGCAATAAGGTAAGGATATTTTAGCTATAGTATATAAAAAGAAACTTTCTATTTTCCAACATTTAGTATTCACAAACTTATGTGAAACCTATTTTTTTGTTTTTTTCTTCCTTGCTCACCTTCTCTATTCCCATCTCATCCTCTTATCTCCCAAAAAGCAACAAGACCGTGAACCTGTATTTTCAGAAGAACTGGGGCTTGCAATAGAGAAATTGAAGGATGGATTCACCCTACAGGGACTGTGGGAAGTAATGAGTTGATCTTGAGTTGAGCTGGATTTCTATTTAAAGATATCTCAAGATTAAAGATTCTAGTCCCCTGCTAGAAGGCATGGAATAATTTTCACATTTTACAGAAAAGCTTATAAGAAAGAGTTTTTTAATGATTAAGGAGAAATTCATTTATCTAAGATTTTACTGCCAGTTTTCTAAAAATTATATTTAAAACTGTAATCAAAATGTATCTGGTTTATAAATATGTTTATTTTGTACCTAATACTTGTAAATTATTAGTCTATGGATATTAAATGATTGTATCATGTTGAGTTTAATAAAAAATTTATGCAGCACCATTTAATGTTTTGAAAGTATTATTTAAAAGAATAAGACTATTCTTATGAAGTAAACAAAATACAGCTTTTTTAATTATAAAAATCTGCTTCAAATATATTACCACATTAGCTCCAAATGTAGCCAAGGCTAATATTATGACCCTTAAATTTGTCATTTTTAGGTGATAATTTCTGTAAAAACTAAAAATTATAACTAACTCTGGAATATATTGACCCTTATGTAAAGTTTTGGGCACCACTTTGTAAATAATTTCAATATAGTTCTGGCAAGAATACATTTATTTGTAAGTAAATAATTTTAAATACTTTGTAAATAAATACTTCATTTATTAACTTTCTCCTTGTTTGTATTCATTGAAACTTCTTTGAAGTTTTCAAAAATAGGATATTATTTTCTGATTTCTTGATTAGGTAAGATTTGGTGACTTCTCTGGAATCATTGCTTTTTGCCACTTCTTTGGTATAAAGAAGCATCATAAGGAACCTTTGTCAAATCATTGAAATTATCCAAAGGAGCCCACTTTCTCTAGAGGGAAGAGAGTGTGTAAAAACATTTAAAATAAAGTTTAATTTTATGTTGGCAACCATAAACACATAGTACAACCAAGTGCTAACCTGAGTCTTAATAAAAACAAATGAACAAAAGCTATAAAGTGGCTTATTTAAATAGGAGAGGATTTCTACCTTTTTAAGAGATGGAGTTAAAACAACCAACGTATATTACAGGGGAAAAAAGTTGGAAAAATTTATACAGATCACAAAATACTACTGGGAATATTTAAATAGTTTTTCAAGCAAAGAAGACTTTATAAAATTGCCAACTAGTAAAGAATAATCTCAAATGTCATATGGCATTTGCATCTGACTCATTAATCTTTTCAAATGTTAGGTGTTACGTGTAGAGAGAAATGAGTCATTTATTGTTTAAACAAGGGAGCAGCTGTTAGTTTTTTCTAGTGTGATAAAACGTAGCGGCATCTATAAATGGAAAAAGTCAATGAGCTCTTCTTTCAGCTGTTGTCTCAGCAGCTGACAGTACCACTGACTTCACCAAGATGTAAAATGAGAGAAACCTTTACTCATGGATAGAGATCTTGAAGTTTAAAACTACATAATTCCCTGATCTAAGGGCATTCATTTATTCAATAAATATTTATAGAGCACCCACAAGGGCCAGGAGCAATAGCACTGAAGAAACCAAATTTTAAAAATCCCTGTCTTCATGGAGCTTATGTTCTTTTAAGCATGTTTAAGAATATCAACCTTTGAAATTACAGTATTTTTACAGCCCCACTGAGTTCATAAAATGTAACTATAATTTTGTGATAAAGCATTTCATGTACAAATATATGATCCTATGTGTATATAAAAAGATCAATTTTCTTTCAAATCGTCCCTTCTGCATTTCATAATATGATGTTCTATTATAATTCATTTAAATTATGATCCATTTATACATTTTTCTTTTTTGAATATAAGACCTGTGTTCCAAATTATACAAATGATATAACGCTTCGTCCTGATTTTGCTATGTTCTATTGATAACCTTGTTTTCATGAGGTTACATTTGTTCTATTTTTTAACTTTTTCTTTAATGAAAGATCATCTTCAACACCTAAAATCACAGAATATCTTTAGTGATCATATTGTTGCATGAGGGTTGTTTATTTCCTTAGCATTGACTTTATTTCTTTTTTTTTTTGCTCTTGATTCCTTTTAACCTTTTGCCTTTACTTGTTTTATTCTTATTGTTTGCCACATCAAATACTTTGTAGAGCAAGGCAGAGTGTGAATAAATTAAATAATTTTATAATTTAATTCAATACTAGTATCCAATATTAATTATAGTTTTTCCACTTAAGAATAAAGATATTTAGAATGTCTTAGAAAATGAGCAGTTTCTCTGCATCTATTTCAGTTAATGAGGGGGGTATTATTTTTGAGGTTTTCTTTTTTTAAACTATATAGTACATAAGTAGAAATCTTTAAATTTCCTACTTCTATAAGGAAATTATATAAATCATTGAAGTCAAAAATAAAAATTTGTAACAGTTACTGGAAAGTGGATCTCGCTTATGAGTATTCAAATGAACTCACCTCATATTCTTGACCTTTGCGTCATTAATCCAGATAGCCAAGTAGCTTGCCACTAGACCATTTTTAGTGGACTGACTCATTTTTATGATTCAGTTTTCTGATAGTTTAATAAACATTTTCTTGTGGTAGCCTTTATTAGCATATCTTCTAATGCTTTTAATGTTTTAAAGCTTTCCACTTCATTTAAATCTCTTGTTTCTTAGCTGTTTCCTTGGTGATAAAAAGTTTCAGTTGTTCCTTTCGATCTTTAACAGCTGCAAGAACAACTCTTCTTTCCAAACTAGCTCTCCTAAATTCCCGTTGTTAGAGTTGGTATCTATATTTAGCTGGTGGGATTAAATTGCAAAGGCTTCAAGCTGAGCAAAGCACACTGATCTGCCTTTTTACAGCTAGACCTGTGTGCTGCGAGGAGCTAAGGCCTTCAGTGTCCCCTTCCTTACCCAGGTTACTCACAAAATGGATTCCCAGCGGGAACTCGCAGAGGAACTGCGGCTTTACCAATCCACCCTTCTTCAGGATGGTCTAAAAGATCTCCTGGATGAGAAAAAATTCATCGATTGCACCCTTAAAGCAGGTGATAAAAGTCTTCCTTGCCACAGATTGATTTTGTCAGCTTGTAGTCCTTACTTCCGTGAGTATTTTTTATCTGAAATTGATGAAATGAAAAAAAAGGAGGTAGTATTAGATAATGTGGATCCTGCTGTACTGGATTTAATCATCAAGTACCTCTATTCTGCCACTATTGACCTCAACGATGGTAACGTTCAAGATATTTTTGCATTGGCCAGCCGCTTTCAGATCCCCTCAGTGTTCACTGTTTGTGTTTCTTATCTTCAGAAAAGACTTGCTCCTGGTAACTGTTTAGCCATCCTAAGATTAGGACTTCTTCTTGACTGCCCAAGACTTGCCATCTCTGCCCGTGAATTTGTGTCTGATCGCTTTGCACAGATTTGTAAGGAAGAGGACTTTATGCAACTGTCTCCACAGGAACTGATCTCAGTCATTTCAAATGACAGCCTAAATGTAGAAAAGGAAGAAGCAGTATTTGAGGCAGTGATGAAATGGGTGCGAACAGACAAAGAAAACAGGGTTAAAAACCTTAGCGAAGTGTTTGATTGTATCCGTTTTCGCCTTATGACAGAAAAATATTTTAAAGATTATGTTGAGAAAGATGATATAATTAAAAGCAATCCAGAGCTCCAAAAAAAAATCAAAGTTCTCAAAGATGCCTTTGCAGGCAAACTCCCAGAACCAAGCAAAAATACAGAAAAGGCTGGGGCTGGTGAAGTGAATGGAGATGTTGGTGATGAAGATTTGCTTCCTGGTTACCTGAATGACATTCCCAGGCATGGAATGTTTGTCAAAGACCTCATCCTCTTGGTTAATGACACAGCTGCAGTGGCTTATGATCCCACAGAAAATGAATGCTACCTTACTGCTTTGGCTGAACAGATTCCCAGAAATCATTCCAGCATTGTAACCCAACAAAATCAGGTGTATGTGGTGGGAGGACTATACGTGGATGAAGAAAATAAGGATCAACCTCTACAGTCTTACTTCTTCCAGGTAAGAAAGGCTGATTCATGAATTATTCAGGCTGTTTGCATTTTATTCTACTTGATATCTTTTTCCAGTCCAAATAAAAAGCTATAATTGATCAGATTATCTACTTTTTTCCAAGTTTCCTTGAACCAATTTGAAGTCCTTAGTGGTAGCATTTCATCTCTTATATATGGTTACTGTCTATAATATAATTTTGTTGAAAATGAAAAGAACTCGTATATATATTTTACATACTTTGAATTACCTTCTAGGAAAAAACTGCACCAGTGTCACTAATTTGAATTGTTTAACAATATTTAGAAATTTTTACTTATAATTTTTATATGACATTATATGATTATACTAGACATTATTACAATTTAATCTGTTTTGTGAAACCAAAGAAGTTTCCAAGAAAACAACTCATCCTAAACTAATAGGCTGTAGTTTATCTGAAGGGAGTTTGTTTCATATTATCAATGCACTGTACTTTATCAGTTTGTGAAGGAATCAGTGGCTTCACCTTTATCTTCAGTAATGCCAACACCAGTACTTTGTAGCTTACAGCTATCTCAAAGAGTTGTTTATGTCATACCTATTTATGACCTGGGGTTTATGGGCACTTGAATTGTAAAGACCAAAGATAAGTAAGTGTAGAATGTCATACCACTGTGTACTCTCAAAGTGTGTGAATACTGTGCATTCAACACAATATTACATTTAACCAGCTTTTTCTAATCTTGAAAATTGTAACTGTAATAATATATGTTAATCATGCTTCTTAATTTTCAAAGTTCCATTGAAGAATGTTAATTGTGAAATATAAAAATAAAATAGATGTTGTAATCATAAGTATTACTTGCGGGCCAGAAAATTTCCTAAGCCCTAATTTTAAATTCAGATAAATTTCAGAAAGGACAAATTCAATTTTAAAGGCAATAGTTATATCTAGGAAGTAAAAATGACATCAAAACAGAGATAACTAGAACTCATAGATTCAAGGAATACTTATAGCCTTATCTTTATTCTCTTCTGTCCTGTTAACTACCCTTACTTTTATTGATACAGCTTCTCATTTCTGGTCAAGAAACCTGCTCAGTGTTCTTTATAACTACAAAAAGTTATACAAAGGGCAACTCCCTGTCATTACCCATGATACAAAGTGGAATAAGATGCCAGAATAAAAACACCTTACCATAAAAGAGGTTTATGACTCAAAATATATGTATGAGAATTTCAGGTTTCACATTTTCCTGCTTGGTCACATCTGTTTAAAATGTATTAAGTTAGAAGTAATATGATATTTGATTGTATATTGTAAATAGAGTATGAGAATTTTTTACATAGGTTAGAGGGTTTTTTTTTTCATAGAGCTAATAAATTCATCAAATCTTTGAACAGCACCACATCTTAAAATAATCTAGGTACAAACCCTAATTTTAAGGATGAGGAAACTGGAGCCAGAGAGGTTGAATAGCTTGACAGCTCACCTATTAAAGAGCCTGGCAGGCAGTGTACTGTTTCATCTGCTTGTAGGAAGTGCCCTATCAGGGGTAGTGTGAGGGTGTAGACAGTACCACAGAGTGTGGGTAGTAAACCCCCCAGCATGAGATTCTGGTGGCCATTCCCATTTTAAAAAACAAACTGTGGATTTATGTAGCTTGCATTTGAATATCACATAAAAGCTCTGTGAGCTTGGCAAATTATTTCACCTTTCTGTGCCTTGGTTTCTTCATCTGTAAAACAGATAATAAAAGTGCCTATTCTGGAAGACTATGTGAGATTACCTATGTAAAGCATTTACTCCATATGGAGTCAAAAACTCCATAAATGTTCATTATTATTTCTACTGTACTCCATACCACTTTCTTATCAAAGGATTTTTTTTGAAAAAATGAAAAAATTAGCGGTCAACAATCTAAATTTTTAAACTAGTGAACACAAAGCTAACAATGCACATGTGAGGATTAAACCACTCATCTCATCCGGTCTTAATTAATGCTTTGCTTTAACCAAGTTTACTAGACCAGATATAGGTAGGCTTCCACAGGCACCCCTCCCTATACCACAGCTTTTATGTTAATATCTACTTCTAATCTTGGTATCCAATTATTCTGGGTTTTATTCCTTTTTTCTTCTGCTACATAGAAGTAGCATTAGAGATCAACAAGTCTGTGACTGCACTACCTCAAGAAAGCAGTTTTCTTGTGCCTTGTATGCATAGTAGAAAATCTTAAAATTAAATCTTAAAATCTTAAAATTACCAATAGTGAGTTGTAATAGAAAGCTGAATTTGATGCCAGCCACACCAGAATCACCTACCCCATGGCACAGGCACTTAGAGGGCTGTCTTAGACTTGCAGAAGTGGCAAAAAAAAAAAAAAAAAAAAAAATTAGTTTCTAATATGAATCAAAAAAGAGAGAGAAGGGTATTTCAAATGACTCTTAACAAAAGGCTAGGAGGTTATAGGTTATAACACCTGCCTATATCAGAAATTAATAAAGGGAACCTCAAATTTTTTGAAGGAAAGAAAAAAGATATTGCCCTACTATACTAGTTGTCTGTGAACTGAGCGACAGGTCCAGCTGTCTCAGATGCTGGCTTGAAGAGCATGTTAAATATAGCATGCAGGGATCACTCACATGCTGTGACCCTCCCTGCAGTGACAGCGTTCCCCAGTGTCCTATAAGTATTATGATTCCTTGTTCAAACATGGACAAAGCAACATGGGAAGAAAATTTCACAGGGAACTTCATAGTTCTAACTAACCTCTGGTGACTCTTTTATTTTCTCTTTCTTTCTTGAAGTCCTGCACATTTTGGTATTCAGCTTTTAGGTAAGTCAAGTAGATTTTCTCACTTTTCTAAATAATTCAGAGGTAAAATAAACTTTTGGATTATAGTTTTATTTGCAAGATCTTTGACTACCTCAACGAATTCTAAACAACACTCAAAGTATAGTGTATTTTCTGGTACACCTGTAAATTTTTCTAACAAGCTCCACAATTCCTCATATATTTTTTCTTTCAGCTTGATAATGTAGCATCTGAGTGGGTTGGACTTCCACCTCTGCCTTCCGCGAGGTGTCTCTTCGGTCTGGGAGAGGTAGATGACAAAATCTATGTAGTTGCAGGCAAAGACCTTCAAACAGAGGCTTCACTGGACTCAGTATTATGCTATGATCCTGTGTAAGTTGGCCTGATGTTCCCATTTCCTAAGTATTCAACTATATAAGTGCCTATGACATATTCATATTTTTAGAACCTGAAATTTACAGAAAGCATATAAATTCTATCACCTTCTAATTTTAGGGCTGCAAAATGGAATGAAATAAAAAAACTTCCTATTAAAGTCTATGGCCATAATGTGATTTCACATAAGGGGATGATATATTGTCTAGGAGGAAAGACAGATGACAAGTAAGTACTTGAAATCTCCCTACGGTTTATATCCAAATGATTTTTTAATTAATAAGAGTTCCTTCCTCTTCATTTGAAGCTATATATTGAAATGGGACTTAGTTCTCACCCATAATTCTTTGGAAATAAAATTTTAAAATAAAAATTTGAAAAGTTATTGGGGTATACTATAAATGGTTTCTGATAGAGAAACTATATACAATTTAAAAGTTGCTAAAGTAAATTTGTAAATGGCCAGAAAATAGCTAGGAACAATCATAATACCTCCAACATAAATATTCTTAAAATAGAAAAACAGCACTTAGGAGCAAATCAAGTACTTTATTTTGCTAATTTATAATTATATTTTACTACATTAAAACCAATGGACTTTTTATTCATTTAGCCATAGTAAATAAAAATTCAGTGTATCTCTTTAATGTAATATTTAAAATATTACTACTACTACTATTGCATAAAAATATCATGGATTTGTACTTTATGTTCATAAGAGAGAATTTAGATAGGTGAGTTTTAAACTGAAATTAGGGCAACTATTTCCTCAGCAATGTTTTACTTATTTACTCCTAGAAAGAGGTGGTATTCAAAATATTTAACACCTGGCCACAAACAGGCACTGATCAAATAGAACAGATATACCCCGGTATACCCACCAGCTCCCAGTCTCTTGTGAGAAAAACAAAGTTTCATATATAAACCTAACTTGATTTCTAGGTCCTTCTCAAGGAATAGGTAATTAGGAAGGAGATCTTATAACTCAAAGGGAGAAGTGAGTTCAGAGTACTCCAGAAGTCAGTTATTAAGCCAGTATTTTGTCTAAGAAAATGAAAATTTTCAGCTTAAATAGTGAGAACTAATTTCCTGCTCCTGAAAACTCTAATTTGGCATGCCATCATTTGCTCAGTTATAGAGATGTCCAATCCTGGAAAGGGAACCAGAATTAAGAATTGTAAAAGAAAAACAGGAGAGTAAAATAGGGATATGTGCTAGAACTCTGTATTCTAGATCATTAATTAATGGCTATTAATCAATTAAAATGACAAATATAGCACAGAAAATGTGACTTTAAAAACAGTGAGTTTTTGTATAATCTTTTTATATTCAAAGTTAACATTCTGAAATTTTGATATCGTCCTTAACACCAGCTATTAAATTCTATCAAATGAATATTTAAAGCAAGGCCATATTATAAAAACCCACTCACTGCAAAATTTTAGTTTAGATGACCAAAATTTCTGTGTAAGATTAAATGTCAAAACCACTACAAATGAAATAAGAGTTCTGTAGCTCAAAAAATTTTTATTTTAGTCATTTTTCCTTAGTGAATAGAATGGAAAAATCTATTAAGCAACTTCTGCATTTAGAAACATAGTGACCTCGACAAATTATTTAAATTGTTTCCTTGAAGTAGTATTAGTGAGTAGGAAATGGATATATCAGTAAGAAGCATACAGGTCTTGTCAGTAATATATTAATCTTGAGAATATGATTAACCAAGACAACATTGCTTGACAAATGCCAAAGTAAGAACTTTGAAATGAGTCATTATCTAAAAGCAAGCACTGAATTGCACTAGTTATCACCAATGAATTTGAAGAACATGACTCTGTATCATGCTCTTATCAAGAAGTTTTAAAGTAATACTCATAATCAAATATATTCTGCTTCAAATATCTGGTCTTTCATAAGACTAAAGAAAAAATATGTCCTTACAAATTGGGGTTTTATTTGCTTGTGTTTTGGCTTTACCAAATATATCCAGTTAATTATTTGGAATTCTGAACTCTTATCAGTAAATTATGGATAACTTTAAGGAAATATTAAGGAACATACTAAGAATAATAATTCAGATGAGTCCAGGTTTTTCCTATAGCATTTAGCATATAAAACTGTTCTCATTACTCAGCTCAAATAACCAGTTGTCTAATCTACAATCACAGTTCTTAAAATACGTTGGTATATTAGTGATAGGCTAAAATGAAATGAGCCATCATATAACATAGTTAAATGTAAAATAGGTGCACTCTCACCTAATTATTTTTTAAGTTAACTGATTCAGTCCTAAGATGTTCAAATAATGAATTAAACTTGTTACTGAGGCACAATAAAAGGTTTGTGATTTTTTTTTCTTTAACTCTATTCATGTCTTCCACTCAATTTACTAACAGGATCAAAATCTACTCTGCTTGGGCTTCTAGGCAATTGCCAAAAGTAAAGGTACCCTACCTTCCAGTAGTATAATTAAGTTATAGTTTTGGTCCTCACATGGTGGCACATGTTCATATTAAAAATACTTTAGAGTTTTTCTGATCCTCTGCTATACTACATATCTCATATTAGAAGCTAAGTAGTGAAGCTGCTTCTTTCAAAAAAGTTTCTAAAAGGACCATTTTATTGTGTTTGATGTCTACAGAAAGTGCACAAACAGGATGTTTATCTTCAACCCCAAAAAAGGAGACTGGAAAGATATGGCTCCGATGAAAACCCCTCGTTCGATGTTTGGAGTGGCAATCCATAAAGGCAAAATTGTAATTGCAGGCGGTGTCACTGAGGATGGTCTTTCAGCTTCAGTTGAAGCTTTTGACCTCACAACCAATAAGTGAGTTACTGTATCTTCCTATACCATATGAATCACTATACATTTTAAATTTTAATTTTAGATAAAAATTAAGCTTTCTACTTAGGAAATGAGGAGAAAAAGGCAGGAAAGTAAGGATTAAAGAGGGAGTATCTTCATCTGGGTTTCTTTTGCTGTTACTAGGTATAAAAATGCCTAATGTTTTGTTGCATTATGTGTATTTGTAATTTGGAACACAGGACACACAAGTTAATGCTGGAGTGCCTAATTTGTATTTGTTATTAACTTTGTGAACTTAGTTGCATAAAGGTAACAATTCAGAATAATTATCTACATGTAGGTGGATATACATGTCTCTATAGTTATTTGATTTGAAATATGTAGTTTCTTTATGGATGAAAAGAGTTCCATCTTTGTGATATTTGTAAAGCATGAACATGAATGCTTCAGAAGTTTCTTTTATGGTCTTTATAATATTCTTAAAATTTTCATTTTGAGATTTTATTGGCTTAAAGTTAATGTGAAAAGATATTTGACAAATATTTATTTAAGATTAGTTTTTCAAATTTTTGCACTAACACATCTGGATGAGTATGTAGTTTTTATATTCCTAGTTTAGCAATGAAGAAAAAATTAGAGCACAATTATTATTTTAATAAACCATGTATGCCTGATGACAAAATAGACTTTAGTATCTGAAAATCTCAAGGAACTTCTATGGAATAGGACTTAAAATGATCATTAAAAATCATGTTTTTGAAGAATATATAATATGGGTAAACTCAAGATATAAAGAAGTCAAAGAAGCAGCACACAAAATTATAAATATGTTCTTAGTTTTGTTCTTATGTATAGATGTCTATATTTAAATTTGTTTTAAAATGACAAATTATACCAAAATATTGTTTATGATTATGTCTGGAGGATATGATCATAGGGAATATTTGTTTTCCTCTATACCTTTCTGCATTTTTCAAATTTTCTACAATATACATTTCTATAATTAGAAAAACAGATATGTTTTAAAACAAACTATGAGGTCTACTTTTAATAGACTTCAGAGCTACCAAAATGACTCACTCTAGACTCTTGATACTTCTAATTTGATTGATTTTATCTTTAGTTGTCCTATTTCAGATGGCTGTTAATGTTAAAAACTTCCCTTAAATCCTTTATTTAAAAAAAAGGTTAAGTATAAATAATTCAAAAGAAATTTTCCCAGCCCTACTTTCTAAACTATCTTTGTCACGTTCCTTTATTGAAAACGATTTGGGGATTTCTTGAGAAATGATGGAGATCAGAGTTTTTAAAAATCTGTATTAGCATTCAAATGAAATCCAACACAGTAGGGCCTAGAAGTCCTAGAATTGCCATAAAACCCCCACTGTTGATGGCACATGGTTTGATGACCACTGCTGAAGGTGCTAACTGATGAAAGAGAAGTATTTTAGGACTGACATATTGAGAGTTTTATATATAATCTGGTTACATCTTTAAAATAAAGGAATAATATTTACATATTATCCAGTAGCAAACTTAATCTAATTTTGGGTACCTGTGCTACTTGAATTTATTATAATTTCCTATAATTGTTCAGTAAATACATTTGACATTTCTTTAAGTCTAAAATGACTATATTTTCAATTATTCCTAGATGGGAAGTAATGACGGAATTTCCCCAAGAAAGAAGTTCCATCAGTTTGGTCAGTCTGGCTGGATCCCTATATGCCATTGGTGGTTTTGCCATGATTCAACTGGAGTCTAAAGAGTTTGCACCGACTGAAGTCAATGACATATGGAAGTAAGTTTTCTTCACTCCAATTTTCTGAATCAAAGATCAAATCAGTTAATTGATAATTGATAAAATAAACACTTTTGAAGTAAACAGTAAGCCAGACTTTCCCAACATTTACTAAGCTGCTACTTGGTGGTAGACTGAAATACTCTTTGAATCTTAACTGAACTTTTGCACATGCCACTTACTTGACCAAGTACTGCTTCTAATTAGCTGTGAGCTTGGGAAAGAACTTATCTGGACCCGTTTCTTAATCAGTAAAATGAGGAGAATCGGACTGTGGATCTTTCAAGTTCCACTCCAGCTCTAAAAGCGTAATGCTTTAGGCATCCATTAGAGCAAAACTTCCAAACCACTTACCTTTCTACTAGAGTCCAGAGTACTTTATTTCTTAAGAAAACAGAGTTCTGAAGAAATATTTAACCTCTTTAGTGTTCATGAATTCATTAATTCTATTTTATATCTAACTGGTTTTCTAATTTTTGAGGATTCAGTTACAAAAGCTTTTTTGAAAAGAAAAAAGAAAAAAGTAGTAATCCATTTTACTTTCCAGATAATTTTAAGTTGTGTCTTGAAGAGTCACATAGTGAGGGGCAGGGTGTACAGTGTGTAGATGTCTGGTCACCACTGAGAAACCACGTGTCTGCTGAATTGTGCCTGCTGCCTTCAACACAGACACTGTGCTTGCTGATCTAAGTTTACAAGAAATAGATCTCAGTTCCCTGTGATGATAAGTAAGTTCATGCTGTATATTTATCCAGAAAATGCCAAACTCATGCTTCTCCTCTCAGCTTAAAAGCCAGCCTCCACTCCCAAGGCTGGATGCCCTTACCTGATCTGTCACAAGGTTGTTCAGTGCTTTGGCAATCAAAGTATGGTCTATGGACCTGCAGAATTGACATCTCCTAGGAACTTCTTAGAAATGCAGAATCCCAGCCCTTACCCCAGACTTAATCATAAGCTGCATTTTAACAAGATTCCCAGGTGATTTGCTTGCATATTAAGTTTACAGGTACAGCTTGGAAGAGCGATTTGTAGTCATAGCACTAAGCCCGAAATGGAAAATGGATATTATCTGTTCCATACCTAGACTAGCACATGCCTTGTTCCCAGCTGGTGAACTGGAAGTCTAAAAGGCCAGTAGCTTAACCAATTATTTTATGCATCTGACATCATTCCTTATGTTGTTGTAATAGTAGCTAGCTATGCAGAGGGCAAGAAAAAATGGCTATAAAAGGAAATTAACTATTACTCCTCCCCCTCCCCCTCAAAAAAAGGAGGGAGGAAGAGAAAGAAATAGATTCCCAGGGAGGAAAGAGACTAGATTTAGCAAGAGAGTGAGATGGAAAAAGGCTGGAAGCAGTAGAAAAAAAAAGGATGAAATGGACTGGTTGAGAAGGTTAGAGTTTTGGGAAAAGGGGAACAGGAACCAAAAGTGAAGAAGCAGTGATTGTCAACCCTGACTGCCCATTAAAATCACCTGGTATGCTTTTAAAATATACCAGTGCCTGGGCCTTAATTCAGAACAATTAAATCCAAATTTCTGGAGGTAGGTCCTGGATATCACTATTTCCTAAAATCTTCCTAGGTGATTCTTAGCAGGCATCCAGGGTTGAGAAATACTGATGTTAAGGAAGGGGGCCGTCAATGAGCTAAACCCCAGTGAGCCTAATGGTCCCTAATGGTGATCAAATGCCAAGTTGCTTCAGCAAGAGGAAGTTGTAGGCAGCAAAGGAAAGTACAGCATCTCCTGCTAAAAGTAGCCCTTACCTTGCTGAGGAGAGCCTGAAAAAGGGGTCTTCTCTGATTATGGTTTATTTTATAATTAGGGCAGTGGTTCCCAAACTTGCTTGCTTATTGTAATCACCTAGGGAGCTTCAGAAAGTACTGATGATGCTCTATACCACCTCTACTGATTATGATTTAATTGATCATCAGTACAGTCTGGGCTTTGGAACTTTCAAAAGACCCCTAGATGATTCTAATGTGCCAACTAGTTTGGGAACCACTAGAGAAAGGCAAGAGGAACATTCACCACTATGTGCTTGGCTGTAAATTTTAAAATTTAGGTACTGATGTTTTCCATTGATAATAAAATCTAGAATAGTGATTCTCAAACCTTGCTGTGTATTAGAATTATTTGGGGAACTTTAAAAAAATCTTCATGCCCAGGCCATACTCCATACAAATTAAGTCCTCAGGGGTGGAACCCAGACATATTTTTAATGGCTCCAGGTGGTTCCAATGTGCAGTGAAACTTGAGAACCAATGATCTATAACGGTTCCCAAAGCAGCATCAGCAGGACCTGGGTACTCTTCAGGTATACAAATTCTCAGGCCTCACCTCAGATCTACTGAAAGTCTGAGGGTGGAGCCCAGGAATCTGTGTGACTTGGATGAAAGCCATGTGTCTTCAACTCCTTAGTGACTCTCTATTCACACAAGTCGAGAAAGAAAAGGGATGAAAACTGTTAGTATTCCACATTCTAAACCTATGGACTCTCTTACTGTCATGTGTTAAAAAAAATTCCATTCTTCTATTTTTTTCTTGAAGTCATTGCATTATTTAGGATTGGCTAAGCTGAAAGTGAGAAATGTAACTGCCAGGATGTAAACACTTTTAAGCCGCATTTACACTCAATTTTCTATTGCTTAAATGTGGTGATTTTTTAATTAGGTCATTTAAAATCGTCCTTTATCTCTTAATTTGCTGCCCAAAATTTTGTATAGATATTTAAGGTTCTTCCCTTTCTTAGTACTAAAATATTTTTCTGCCTACTTTTCCCTTCATAAGAATCACTTGGCACACAGTACAACTGTTGAGAATTTGGACCATTGATGAAATTAAGTCATATAGTTCATATCTTACACATAGATATTATCCAATTTTAAAATTATTTTAAATCTTGCTTATTCATCACAGAATGATTTGGGGTATTTCCTATATGCCATGTATTAATGGCTTCTGGAGGAGGGAAGATACTAAGGTGAATAAGACATATTATTTGTCCTCAAATACCTTTGAGCTTGTCGAGGACATAAATATGGGGGGGGGAATAAAATAGAATTGCTGTAATAGATACTATATAAAGGACAATATGGGAGATGAAGAGAAAGCAATAAAATCTGCTTGAGGAAAATAACAAAAGCTTCAGAGAGAAGGCAGGAGTTTCTCATGCAAAAAGAGCATTCCAGGCACCAGAGGAGAGGCACACATATTTCAAAGGAATTCAAGTTGTCTATATCATTATAACCCTGGATATTCAAAGAGGATGACTAGTTATTACCTAATGTTGAGTGGAAAGTCTAAGAGTAGTACTCATACAGTACAATAAAGGGAAAGGACAATGGATTCTTATGTAGTGAACACTAGTGTCAGATCCCATGCTGAGCACTAGTGTATGGAACAACTGAAATCATAATCCAGGCAATTAACAGTCGATGCTTGTCCCAGTTCTTACTCTTAAGGTGGAGTCTGCTGGCCTTGACTCTTAAAGGTTAGTCATATTTATCAATCCAAAGGTGAATAATTAATTGCCTGTCTCTTACTTGTCTCTGGACAGTCTTTGATTCCCAGGTAACGCTTAACTGCCTAAACATCCATATTAGATACCATGGCAGTAGTTCAGGCATAGTTCATTCAGAGGATGCAAGTGTTATTCTACACTGGTCAGGTGTATCCTTCTCTGGCTAAGAGCCAGTAGGGTTTCTCAATGATCCAAACTTGTATATTTAACACATATAAACATTACTTTAAAACCATTTATTGATTACTTTTTTTTCTCCATTAGGTATGAAGATGATAAAAAAGAATGGGCTGGGATGTTAAAGGAAATACGTTATGCTTCAGGAGCTAGCTGCCTCGCAACACGTTTAAATCTCTTCAAACTGTCTAAACTATAAACAAGGTGAAAAAAACTAAATAGATTGGGAGGTAGTTTGTTTGGATAATAGGGCTTTAATTTATTCTTTTTTAAAAGCCTATGCAGAGATTCATGTAGCAATTATTCATTGTTATTGGCTAAGAGGTTAGTAATGGGTGTCAAAACCTCAGTCACTGAATCTTCAATGTAATGATCAGAACTTAAAACCATTTTCTAATAAGAAATTAATATTTAATTATTAACTAGAACAGATTGTTTCTTTTGTTAATCTGTCTTACTCAATCAACTGTAAAGCAGGTTCCTAAATTTGAGTTACTAATCCTTTCATTTGCATCATTAGGGTAACTTTATACTTGTTTCGTACTACAAATGAAATTAGAGAATAAAATATGTACATCTATATTTTTAAATGTTTCAAAAACCTTCCCTCGTGCTTCAAGATATGACGAGAATCCTATGCATTATATTAAAGATTACATGTCATTGAGACTTTGGAAATGCTATTTAAGGAATTTAATAAATGGGTCTCATTTGAAGAGGAAAAGTCTCTAAAGAAGTCAAATTAATGTGGTCTTTTTTTCTCCATTCTTTTTGTGACACTAGTATATTGTTTGTGATTTAAATCAAATTTTAAATTTTTTCAATTTAAAACCAACAAATTACAGTTTTCAAGCTATTAAAGTATCTGTAGAGGGAGGGTAGGGAAATGTCCTTAAACTGCTGAGACAGAAGTTGTGGCCGGTGGGTGGTATATTCACGGAGGAGGCTGTATATTCATTGGTTTAAGTTTTATCTATACTTTCCATGAAAGAGCTACCTATTTGCAAATTTCTAATAGAAAGAAAGGTGACTGTATTATTCCATTTTCTGGGATGTAAGACCCTTACATTCAAGCTGTTTATTCTTAGTGTATATATTGATTCCGAGGTCTGTCCACAACCATCACATTCAGCTCTCTGCAAGTCATCGACTAATCATTGCTTATGGGTTTCACGAGCTTTCACAGACATGTGTAACTTTTATCCTGACATATATTTTCTGAGAAACTTGACTTTGGATTGATTTAGAGTATTCTATGATGGGGGGGAAAGTGCTGAGCTATGTAAACATAAGTTTAAGTAGTAATAATTCTCTGAGATGATGGAAATGTTCTGTAATTAGATAGTGGTGGTGATGGCTGCACAACATGTGAGTATACTACAAACTATTGAACTGTACACTTTTAAAGGGTGGATTTTAGGATATGTGAATTATATCTCAATGAACAAAAGAATGCTTTTGTTTATAACAACCCCAATTACTTAGAGAGTAAAATCATCAAACAAAAATGTAAGTATATATATAATATATATATAAAGAAAACCATCTGAATCGGGCAGCTTAGAGAAGAGAGGGCAAAAGATGTGGTACATGAGAAGTGAGATTACATGTTAACAATAAGTGAAGGGCACATTGGGGTCACTTAATGAAGATGTCTATGTATCTCAAGTATATAATATCTAGGTTTTCATTAATATCCAAAGGAAAGAATTTATAATCCTCATTAGTCGAATCATTTTATTCTAAAAACTGCATAGCAAAATATTTTAATCTGTTCAGGGGTTTAGTTCTGGTAATCACCAGCTTGGAAAACAGGACACATTCATAAAAATGGAAAATAAACACTTAGCATTTAGTATACCAGCTAATCCAAATGAATGTCATGAGGACATTCAGAATTAGGGAGACTGGGTAAGAAGAGACCCTTTCTTATTGGATTTTGTTAACCAATGTCACCATAAAATAAATAAATTAATTAAATTAGATAGATAAATCTAAAATAAAAAAGAGAGACCTTTCATTTGCCTACTGTTCTGATTGTTTTTCACAAAAGGCTCTTTTAAATTCACATTTTAAAAAATCATTAAGTATTAGAGCTCAAGTCATGCAAAATAATTGGATATTATAAACAAGCATTTTAAGCCTAAACTAAATGTCAATGGAGCAAATAACATGTAGGACACATGTTTTAAAGCTATTTTTAAAATTCAAGGCACTCTAGCTACCAACTTATTTTGGGACAGAATGAATTTAGAGGGTCATGGAGTCCAAAGATAGCAAATTTCAGATGGCCAATTACCTGCAGCCCCACCAGGTGATCTGAGGGTAGTTACAATATGGCTTTCAGCTGAGCACAAATATATCCCTCTTAGAAGAAGAGCTGGGGCGGGGGGGGGGGGGGTTGTGTGTGTGTGTGTGTGTGTGTGTGTGTGTGTGTGTGTGTGTCTCTCTCTCTCTCTCTCTCTCTCTCTCTCTCTCTCTCTCAGACCAGGTCGAGATGGGTCCACTTCTCCCTCAGCTATCTCCGTTTCTTTGCTTCCATTTATAAGAAAATCTTGTCTCCTCTTACTTTCACTTAAACCAGTCAGGCTTTCAGACCCACCACTTCACCAAAACTACTCTTCAGTAAACCAGTGATTTTCACATTGCTAAATTTAATGGACATTTCCCTGTCCTCATCTTACCAACCTATCAGCACCATCTGCTATAACTGCTCACTTCCTCTTCCTTGAAATGTTCTACTAGGTTGCTACGAAGTATTACTATCTTTGACTTTTCCTCCTACCTCTTGGCAATCCTGCCCAGTCTCCTTTGCTTCTTCTTGACCCTCTTCTTCTTCCTGACCTTTTTGTGTAGGAGCACCTAGCACTCTCCATTCACTTTTGTCTAATCACATTTTTGTGTCTTCATCTAGCCTTGTTCATCAAATAATGCCAACAACTTCCAAATTTATATCCGGATCTCTCCCCTGACCTCCAAACTCATTTATTGAAGTGCCGATTTGATATCTCCACTTAGGTGTTTTAAAAGGCATCACAAACTCAACATATCTAAAACCAGACTTATGATCCTCACTCACTCCCATCACCACCTGCCATCCTCTTTCCATGGACTTCCCCATCTCAATCACTAGCAATGACATCGTTTCAGTTGCTCAGGAGAAAAACATAGAATTATCCTTAACCTCTTTCTCTCATATCTCATATCCAATCAATGAGCAAATTCTGTTGCTTCTGCTTTCAAAATACATCAAAAAATCTGACCACTTATTACCTCCACTGCCATTACTCTCTCCAAGCCACCATCCATTTCTTGTCTGGATTAGTGCAATGACCTTCTAATGGATTTCCCTACTTACATACTTACCCTACTGCAGTCTTTTTCCATCTCAACAGAGTAGCCAAAGTGATCCAGTTAAAATGTGAGTTCTTTATTCATTTGCTAGAAACTTTCCAATGGCCTCTCATTTTACTCAGCGTAGCCATATATATCTGATTGTATATATCTGGTTCTGTTATCTACCTTTTCTCTTATTATACTTCCAACCTCACCTCACATTTGTTCTGCTCTAGCCACAGTAGATTCCTTGTTATTTTTAAACATGCCAGGCATATTCCCACCTCAGGATCTTGGCAGCTACTCATCCTTCTGCCTGGAGTTCTCTACCCCCAGATAACCTCACCTCCTTAAGTGTACTTCAGTGATAACCTCAGTAAGTCTCAAATCACCCTATTTAAAATTACACCTGCCCATAATTTTCCTATCCCCTCCTCTGAATTTTTCTCCGTAGTACTCAGTATCATCTAAGGTATATTTTATTCATTTACTTTGTTTGACTTCACCCATGGAAGATATACTGTATTTACTGCTATATTCCCTGCATCTAAAATAGTTCCTGGAACATAGTATGTACTCAAAGATGAATTGTGAACTATTTAAGTTTCTTAAAAGCTACACATCTTTTATACTAAAAATTTTAAATAATTTCACAACCAGATAGTACAGAAAGTATTCCATTGTAAAATGTCTGCTTATTTTAATAAGGATTCCATTGACCTTAAAATTAGTCAATTCTATACTATTATTTTTTACCTGAGTCAGGCCACTTAATTAAAACAAATTCATAGGTGACACACTATGATAATTAATTTTAAATAAAAACTACAATCATGATTTGCCTTCTCCAAATATACGTTCTCTCAGGTAGTCCATCCGAGCATCCTTTGTCGACAGTGCCATCGAGTTCCATTCAAAATGGGGGATCTGTAAAACAAGCAGTGTAGTTTGTATGGAAGTGTTAAAGCAACGACAAAAAAATATCAGGAAGACTTCTAAGCACTACTGAGCAGAGCTGTAGAAACCCTATGAAATTAGTTTACATCAGCATAGTCTTTGAACCCTTTTTGGAAGCCAAGTGGCTCTTTCTTCCTAACAAAGCCCAGAAGACCTTATTCTGCCTCACAGCCCCTTTTGTCCTGTGCCTATACCTGCAATGGATATTTCTTCCTAAGTACCTTTCCTACATTCACCCACCAGATGTTTTCTTTTATAACTCTATCCATCTTGTAAGATAAAGGTACAAATCAACACATTTTTTAGAGATGGGATGATTTATATTTACTATTCTTCCCCCCAAAATGGATGTTTTATTTCAGATATTTTAACTTTTTTTAAATATTAAAAAGAGGTAATTCTCAAACTTTAACATTAAAAGAAAACACATGTACAGGCAAGAGTCTCTAAGTTTTTTAGAGGCAGATCTACATGAATGTCACATACCTGAATTACACGGTAACCCAAAATTTCCAAATGTCGTTTTTTCATAGCAGATTTTCCTTTTAAGTGAGGGATGTTTCTACAAAAAGCTCTTAAATCCAAAAATTCCAAAGCAATTCTACATAAAATAAAAATAAATGTTTACTTCTGAAATCAGTTTACTTTTGAAATGAGAAACAGTTATTATAAGCCTTTCAGAAGCAAGGTTGCATCTTTAAACAAAAGCAAAATGAATATAAATGAGTATACCTAGTTATTTTTCTACATAAATAATTAATGACAATGAAGTCTATTCATTAGAATTTATACCAAATATAGTAAATATCTCCATCATTTCATCCATTTGTTTCTTTGTAAGGAAGGTGCTGTAAGGAATACAAAGATAAACCAGCATAGCTTATATTCTAACAGAGAAAATATGATAAATAGTAGGTAACTGTAATGCAGTGTAAGAAATGGCTATATGCTATCAGAAAAGTAGAGAGGTAGGGAAGCTCCAAAGAAGGTATTATTTGCTTTTGCTGAGGTCAACTAGAAAGTGAGCACTTTAAGTTAGAGAGATGCTAGGCTTTTGACAATGCAAGGATGGACATACATTAAGGCAGAAGACACAGGAAAAGCAAAGGTACAAGGGGTAGAATGTATGAGAGTTGAGAAGCAGATTCCAGTACTCCATAAATCCTTGATAAATGAGATCATTAAATTATGCCAAAACCAACATTTAGATGACAAAATTTGAAACTGAGAAATAAGTTACCTTTCAGCTCCTGGTGGCAGCCTTGATCCAACTATTTGGATATTTGATTCCCAGTACATTTCTGGCAGTTTTCCCAAAGTTATATTATGACTTCCATAAGGAAGAGGTTTTTTTCTTTTATCCAAGATACACTCAAAATCTATAAGTAAGAACAGAAATCAACAGTATGAATTAGGTAAATTCTTACAGGTAAAAGTTTAAGATATATTTTAAATACACATACACACACACACACACACACACACACACACACACACACAATGATGTACCTCCCTAATTATCCAACTTATTTGATAAGACCTGGTCCAATGGCATCTTTTTTTGAAAATCAATCAATAAAAATCAACCAGCAAGTATTATTAAACTGTATTTAACATGAGGCTATATTAAGGCCAAATCACATCAAAGAGTTTTATTTTTATCCCCTTAATTATTTGGTTACATTTGGAGGGAGCTAAACCAACTCATCTGATAACAAGTAAGACAAAGATTCAAACTTGTATCCTGTCTTTCCTATATGAAGAGTGCATAGGGTTAATTTTGATATGAGAAAGTTCTTTTAGGACAAATTCTAGCTAATAAAGTCATAAGGAATGAAAGATGCTGAATATCTCTACTCTGCTTCCCTAATGAATGATGGATTTAGGCAATGATATAACTGGCTGCTAAAATCAGTAAGTGAAATGCTGATGAGAGAGCTGACAACACACAAACCCACTGATGGATCTTAATAAAAGGAAGACTACCGGCATTATGTGTCTTCTGATATGATGCAATAAGAAGTATACATCACCTATAAAATAGTCTAGCCAAAAAAAAAAAATCTACCCTGAATCTAATCAAACCTCTACATATAACTACTGGTTTATAGGAAAATGAGGTGCAGGAGCACATTAAATGACACCATGAATTTGCAGAAGTCCAGAATGTGAAAAAATTTTTTTCAATAAACTATAACAAGAAAAAAGAGAAAGGTAGAATTTTTAAAGACGAATAACCAAATGCAATGTTTGGATCTCACTTTTAACAAACTGTAAAACATATAAAAGAAAATTGAGACATTTGAGCATTGTCAAGCTATGTGACATTAAGAAATTATTGTGAATGGTTGTAAGGGTGATGATGGTACTGTAGTTATGTTTTTAAAAGGCCATCCTTATCTTTTAGCTATATTGAAATGATATATTATCTATGATTTGCTTGAAAAGAATCAGGTAGGACTCTGGTGAGTGGGTGTTGATAGATGTTGATGCTAGATGTTGATACTATTCTCCTCACTTTTGTATGTATTTGAAATTTTTCCATAATATAAACAATCATAAAAGTATTTAAACCAAGAAAAAAAGAAAGAAAAGAAACAATGAATGAACAGAGGAAAGGGTAGGTTTAATTATCTACTTTTCACACATAAGAGAAACTGGAACATTGAAACACCTTCAAGTTAATTATCAAACATGAAGTATAGTTATCTCATTAAGAGAATCAATTCTGGAGCTAGAATGATGAGGTCTAATCCTGGCTATGCCATTTGCCAGCTATATAACTTTCAGCAAAAAATAATGCCTCTTTCTGGGCCTTATCTGTAAAATAGAATAATTTACATTTCTTGTGGGGACATAATAAATAAGTTCATTATATACAAAATACTTAAGACAGTATCTAACATAAAAAGCAATATATAAGTGTGTCAATTACTACTGTTGTTATATGAAATTGTAGCACTGTTGGACAAACATACATACCAGCAAAAAACCCTTAAGAACTGATTAAATAAACCACAGCACATTCATTCAATGAAATATTATACAGTCATTAACAAAAGTGTTATAACTGTTGGCATAGAAAAATATACTCAGTATTAAAGAAAGTTACAAACACTATAGAATAAGCCATTTTTGGTTTAAGAAAAAGTCAGAAATCAAAAAACAAGACACCAAAAGTAAACAGTGGTTATATCATGGGTAATTTTTCTTTTTTGTTATCTATCCTTTCTAGTTTTTCTATGATAAGCATGTATCATGTGAATTTTTTGAGAGTTTTCTTTAAATACCTTAAAATCAATGCTTCCAAGTCATAGTTCTTAATCATACTACATGTTATCTTAATTATACCACATCCTTATATATAAGTATTACCTATTAAATCTTATTTTAATGATTTATATACATTTTTACATAAAAAATAAACCTTGACAACAGGATGTACAAATAAAAATTGGAACTACAATGGGCTTGGGCTATAATCATCCTAGTTTCAGTACTATTTATGTGACTTTGGGACAGGTTATAAATGATTTTTTTTCACTTTTACGTATTTTCCAAGTATTTTACAATGGATGTGTATTCTCGTTTGAAAGAAATGTTAAAAAGAATAAAATGCAAGCCACCCATAGTGCCTGTCACAGAGTTGGTGCTCAATAATTTCCAATTACATGAGGTGGGATTACAGATCATTTTCATATTCATATTTTAGTGTTTCCTTCTGTGAGCATTAACTTGTGTGTGTGTGTGTGTGTGTGTGTGAGCATTAACTTTTAACACAACCCTGACTATATCTTTTTAACATAATCCTCTGGCAGAGACTGCAAGTTGTTGCCCAATACCCAATTCTTCCCTTCATTTTTAATAACAGAGTCCCTAAAGCTCAGCTGGGTACATGGCCACCCAGAATAAAAACCACCTTTTCTAAACTCACTTGCAAGCAAGTGTGGCCACGGGTATAATTTAAAAATGGTATGAATAGCTTCATGGGACTGTACTTAAAGGGACACCCTTCTCTTTCCTTCCCTCCTCCTCCTGCTTGGACTAACACTGGAGCAGCCAGCCATTTTGGACCATGAAATGGAAACTACGTGTTAAGGATGGTAGATTATAATAAAATAGAAGGATCCTGGATATTTGATGTTAGTGGAGCTGGCATCCAGCCCTGGACATCTTACATGTATGGAAAGAGGAAATAAATTTTGTGAAGTTCCTGTTATTTGTGGACTTTCATCAGTCATAACCAAACCTAATACTGATTAATGTAAGCCAACAACTGAGAGTTTTCTGCAGTGAAAGATGAGGGTATGTATTAATGACTGTCAGGTTCAGCCTCCTGCCAAGTACAGAAATCACACACGTACACACACACCATCATCCATCCTCTGCCAGAATATTACTTTTTCACAAAGCGGCCCATTTTCATATTTCAACAAGTCTCTCATAAAATACTCCATATACTGAGTTTAAATCTTTTAATTTTTACCATTTTTTATCCTTGAGATAAAAGACAATCAATTCTTCTTTCATATAATAATCCTTCCAATATTTTAAGTTATGTTCTCCATAAGACTTCTCATTTTTAGATTAAATGGCCTAGTTTTTTTTTTTTCATAAAATTTACTGAGCACTTACTATATTCCTAGAGTAGTACTAAATGCTTTTCATACAATATGGCTTAATCCTATTAAGCAGGAATTATTATCCCCATTTTATAGAAAAAAAACACTCATAAAGTTCAGAGGTTTAGGACCTTACTCAAGGATTGAAATATGTGCAGTCTCAGTCTTCTCTAGTTTTAAGACATGATTTCTAGATCCTTTGTTTCTAGGCCTTATTTGTCATTGTCTCTCATAAAATGCAACACTTGAAAAAAGAATACTATACTGTGTCTAAAGGACAGAATGTAGTGAGACTACCAACTTTCTTGTTATTATTAATAATATAGTTTAAAAGAATATTTTATTTTTGACAACCATTTATATTATTAGTTTTTAATCAAGCTTATAACCTTCTAAAATAGCCTGTATGTGTGCAGATGTTTCCTAAACCTAACTTAGAAAATTTGTTAATCCTCTTAAAATTTCTTTTAAGTCTACCACTTGAATGTAGAAATTTTTAAAAATCTTATATTGCCATCCAACATATCACCTAGCCTACCAGCTTTATTATCCACAACTAAATCAAAATGCTTTCTCTAACTATACCATTAAGAAACGAGTTTAACGTGGTTAGATTTGAGCACATACCTATGGTAATCCTCATCCAGGATAATCCAATTTAGTTTCTGAGATGAACTTAAAATAATGAAACTGACAAATCATCTCCCTAACTTTAGGGCACTGAGTAGGAGAGACAGAATCTTTTGAAGATCCAGAAATGTCCAATGAATCTCAATCTCTGTTTTATGTACTTAAAATTGGTGAAACACTGATCTTGAAAAAGTTTTTTTAAGAATAGTAAAATGGTGATGGTTATCAAAGCTGGATCATGGAAACTTGAGGATTCATTGCACTGTTCTTTCTACTATTTTCAAGATAATGTGAAAAAAATTTTTAAAACTTCCTTTTAAAATTCTGGTTAATGAGACAATTAAAGACTTACCTATCATGTGGTAATAAGGTGTAAGAACCGAGGCTTTTACGCAATTGATCCCTCCTAATACTTCTGCTAACATTTTAGAAATCTGTTGTTGTGCTCCATTCATGCTGCCAATATCTTTATGAAAATGAAAATAATTAGCTCACTTAAAATAAGTTAATCGGTTTTTGCATAAATATCCTCCAGTTCTATTAACTAACAAGTAAAAACACTTCCAACAAGAACTTCAATGTAATACCATATTCAATGACACTAAGTTCAGTATAACACAAGTTCTTTGCTCTCTACCAAAAAGTTTAGTGTCATAAATATTAGGAAATTATTTTAATACAAATCTCGCCTACAAAATGGTTCCATTAAATAGGTCATGGCACTCTTAGGAACTCTGGTGTCATGGTTAAGATTTAACAATAATAACAATGTACTACTTAATAATTTACTTTAGGATTAAACTTTACTTTCTGACCCAAAGAAAACTCAAACCTTTATTATAATGTTGTTGACAGAAGCGGTCATGGAACCATGGAATCTGATACTCAGGGCATTCCAAGCAGACTGCTCTATTTAATTCCATAAGACGAAATTGGACCCTCCTATTCAGAGATGAACATAAAACTGAAATTAAAAAAAAAACATATTAATGGATTTTGATAGCTTGAACCTAACAAAAACAATCCATTTTTTCACATAAATTTATCCCAATTATTGGTTGATACTTTTATTCTCATAATATCATTTCAGTTGCACATATGTGCTTTATATTTTTAAGTTATTACATTCAGTGACACAATTAGGACCAACTCCTGTGTTGTTTCCACTAATTTTGAATGTTAAAACTACATTTTAAAAAATACTACCAAAGAATTTTCATTGACCTAATACCCACATTTAGGAATCTATCATCAGGAAACAAAAATGAGGTCAATGATTGACATATAACAATCATTATTATAAAAATAAAGAACTGAAAGCAACCTACAAGATAACAAATATATGTTATTACATGCATACAATGGCAGATTACATAAATATTAAAAAAATCATGACATCAAAACTATTTAATGGCATGGAAAATTGTTCAAAATACAGTTCAATGACACAAGGCAACATCCAAAGTAAATACATACATAATCCAAATTTTGTTTTAAAATACATATAAGTATATAAACATACATATAAGAGCAGGAGAGAAAAGAAACTTTCCAAAACATTAAAAGCAGTAGTTTCCCTTGTTGGTAAGATTATGAGTAATCTTTACCTTTTTATTTTATAGTTTTTTTGTGTTTTCCAAATTTTCTACAACAAGCAGAAAATACTTTTAAAAACAAAATAATTAACATTTAAATGCATCAGTATAGGTAGAACTGAAACTTGGATGTAAAGAACAAATGATTAATAAAATGTAGATACATACGTTCAAGCTGAGAATCCAATCTGTCTAAGAATTTGATGTTAAAAATTGTCTTTAGCAGATCCTCTGGAAAATATTCAAGTGTGGCCAAAGAGAAACCAAGAAACACTAACATGAGAGGATCCAACAGAGCTAAAACAAAATTAAGATTTTTAAAAATTATAATGTACAGTTAGTTACCTCACATGTATATAAGCAACACTTTGTTCAAGTAAAACCAGGTTTTTAAAAAATGATAAACATAGCCTTCACAAAACTAATTTATATTGTTACAACACTGTCAGCATAGTGGTGAAGTGGTTACCTCTAGGTCGGAGTAGAGTAGGAAACAGGGAGAGGGGAGAAGGGTACTATGGTAATATTCTGTTTCTTGATCCGTGTACTGATTCCTTGGGTGATTCAATCTGTGTAAATTCATACTATATGCTAAGGATGTGTGAATGTTTATTATTTTTCCATAAAGGTTTTAAATTGCTTTGAAAAGAGAACTCAAAACTAAACATCAACAGAGTATATAAAAAGAAGTAATCCCAGTCTCTATGTATTGATGATGGTGGTAACAGAATAGAATGTATTAGATATTACTGTAAGCATTTTGTAAATTTAAATCTCACTTCAGTATACAGTAGAAATAATTACTATCTCCACTTTGTAAATGAATGTACTACGTTCCAGAGAAGTTAAATGACTTGCCCAAAGTCACACAGCAGCAAGTAGAGGCTGAGATTTATCTGGAGGGTCTAGCTCGGAGCCTGGACCCACTAAACTGTGCTGTTCTGTAGGAATCTCAGTTCTCATGGCTGAGTGCAGACATATATGAAGTTCAGATCTCACCTAGCACCTCCTCCCTTACCTGTCACCCAGCAGCATGGTATATATCCCAGTGTATAAGGCTTGAGATAATTTAGCTGATTTGCCTCATCCAAGAGACATTTCTGATGAGAGGGAAGGTGTTATCTAAAATGCCCTATTATAGCAATATTCTTACAAAGTACAAAACAGATATTAAATATTTTATTTTGGATATTTTGATGAGTTTATTTAATAAAGCAAGATCAAGTCATAAACAAGGTTGTGACGATCTCCATCAGCAAAACTGACTCACTGAAACTCATATTCAAAATTAAGAAAATTACTTCATTAGTTATGTCAAATTGTACTTATAAAGGTCTCCAATAATTTTCCAAACTTTCTCTGTAAGTCTTCAAAAAAATCGAAGCTGTACTTCTCAACCTTTCTTTTCTTATACCTTTAATTTAAAAAAAAATGTAATATCTAAGCCTCTATTTAGAGAATATGGGAATAGATGTTCTTTCATTTCCTTCTGATTTTTGAAAGATGGCAGAACACTCAGAAGAGCACACTCTAAGTCTCAGATCCAAGTCTCATCTTTCTACACACAGGCATCCATTCATTCACATATAAATATATCACAGTCCCATTTTACCTGTCGATTAGCAGACACAGTAGTATCAGACATGATTAGACACTATCTGGCTTATAGGTTTCACAAAAATCTAGCACGTCTATGAGCATAATACTGATATAATTACTGTATTTATACTATTCTCACACCAGCATAACTATTAAAATTGTTAAACAATTAGATATTATATATCTCCAGAAATGTTACAAATATTAGGTACACAGCAACACATTCAAGGCATTTTTGCTAAAAATGTTTAATCTGAATCTAACCAAGCATCTATTCCTAACTTCTAGTTTATTAGAAATACTGGAGATGGAGAAGCAAGGTTTTTACAAAAAGCAATCAGACAAATTCAGAAAGTGCATAATCAACAGTAAATGGCTAATCACTTTTGTTAAAAAAACAATACCGATAAAAAAAAAAAGATAGCGAAAAGTGACATAAGTATTCAATGTTGGTTGCTTAAAAAAAAAATTACAAAGAACAATTTGGTGAGATTTGGGAAAATCTGATTATGACAGTAGATGGTACCTGTTCATTTCTTAAGTGTGATAATGAATATCCTTATAACCTCAAGTATTTAGGCTTTGTTTTTTCTAATGGTTCATCTCACACACACACACACAGCAATTGTGGCAAAATGTTAATCATTATTCAAAAGCTAAATTGTGAGTATCCAGTACACAGATGTTTGCTATATTGTTCTTTCAATTTTTCTGTATATTTGAAAGTTATGGCCGCAAAAACTTAGGGAAAAAAACCAAAAACCTTTCCCCAAAGTCAAAATCAAGCAAAAAACACAGACCAAAACAAAACAAAAAACCCAGAGAATATTCTAGACTATAAGAGACCAAAGAGATAACAACCAAACACAATGAGTGAACCTTGATTAGATCCTGGGTCCAAAATAACCACTCTAAATGGTATTTAGGGACTTATAAAGGAGATTTAGACATAAACTGTGTTTTATATATTAGGAGACTGTTACTTTTCTTAGGTGGAATAACAGAATTGTGGTGATACAGGAAAAGCTGATTGTTCTTAGGAAGGTGTACGCCTGATAATTAGAAGTGAAGGGTCACTTCCAATGCCTACAACTTACTTTGAAATGACACAGAAAAAAATAGAGCAAGAAAGACAAACAGTATAGCAAATGGGATAAAATGAAATGATCATCGCATCTATCTAATCAGTATATAGGTGTTCCTTGTTGATTCTCTCAATTTTATCTCTAAGTTTGACATTTTTCATAATAAAGTTACAAAAATAGATACAAACTTAAATTTTAAGGTATAGGACCCAAAGCTTTTATGATTACCCTTTAAATGAGGAATATCTGCAATATGCTCTCATCTACTTATTCAACATAGTACCAAACAATACACTTACTTAAGTAAGAATTAAGGTGTTGGATGCAAGCTCCGAAAAATTCATTCCTCTGAAGTGGATCATAGTTCAAGATGCTGAATGGCAGAATAATAGCAAGGATTGCAAAAGGATGGATCTGCATAAACAGAACAAAAATGTTACAGTCAAACTTCAGTAAAACAAAATCTTAACCTAATTATTATTTTAGGTAGAAGTTTTTTTCCAACATGCCTATAGTTAAATGATAAATGTATCACTGTTTATTAATTTTTCCACCCTGCCATAATCTACTTAATCTCACCATTAATTTCTAGTAACTCTAAGTGTTAAGGCAGAAAAAATAAATCAGATAATCTACAAATTAATTTTGTTAGGTGTAAAATCTCATTTCAGAAATGCAGTAGTCATTAAAATGAACAGGAAATAGTATCACTAATTTCCGTGATATAAGTGCATTTTGTAGACTCATCATATAATTAGAGAAGTTTATAACCATTGGAATTTTTCTTTCATTCATTAAATTTTTAATTTCATTATTTACTCATTCATCTAATACTTACTGATGACAAGCAATATGCTAAGCGAATAAGACAGACTTTTATTTTCATTTGAGAAATCCTAAAAGCCTTATCCTCATATACACAATAAATTTTGTAAGTGAGCATCTTCTCACTCCAAAAAGCATCATTTTATAAGTTCCAGAAATAAATTTGTAAGAAAACACAATGATAATTTAAGAATACAGTAGATCCTTGAACAAAATGGATTTGAACTCCACAGGTTCACTTATATGCATTTTTTTCAATAAATACTGTAAATGTACTTTTCTTAGGATCCTCTTAATGACAATTTCTTTTTTCTAGATTATTTTAAGAATACAGTATATAATACATATAACATGTAAAATGTGTTACTCGACTGATATCAGTAAGGCTTCTGGTCAACAGTGAGCTATTATTAGTTAAGTTTTTGGGGAGTCAAAATTTATATGTGGATTTAGTAATAACCACCACATTTTTCAAGGGTCAACTGTACTGAAGTTAGTGGATACCTTATAATTTTCTGTTTTCACACTTCTCTCACACTTTTGAATGTAGTTGTTTTTAAAGTTAAAGTAGGATTATAAACAATAAAGAGAAAATAAAAATCATTCATACTCTACTATCCTAATACAACCACTACTGTATTAATTATCTAGTCAATAAGTTTTGACTACTGATCTTAACAATACTTCAATGAACCAAAAGATAACTGCTAATCTGCCCAAATCTGCAATGCTAGAGAAAAAGGCTTTAAGGGGAAAAGCATGACAAATTGCTGAACCAGAAACTAGAGTTTAATTTTTTAAACTTCAAATTCCAATCAAGTTCTCAAAGTACATATGACAAACATAAATGCTTTTAGAAGCTGACAACTATATAAAGTTGTGTGACAGTTCAACTTCACCTTTTCGATCTGCTGAAGGACCACTGAGGCTATCCTATCAAGTAGCAAAGTACTGAGGTAGTTAGTTCTAGAAATAAAAGACGCAATTCCTGCAACATTCGTGTAATTAATTTCATCCACCAAACGTTGTAAAGTAGCAATCGTTTCTTCAAGAAGTGACTGGGCAAACCAGTCTCCTTTTAAAGACTTAAGTTCTTCCCATAACAGATGCAAATTGTTGCATTTTTGTAGACTCTGATGACCATAGTGATCTAATTTTTGAAGTAGTTTCAGCTGTTTTCCAGTACTATCCAGATGCATGCAATCATACTGAATCCATCTTAAAATAGATGTGGCAAAACCGTTCAGGTCATTTAGGTCACACTGTGGCAAAACTGCTTCAATTCGAGATATCCCCACTTCATCTAGGTGAGGAGATGGAAGCATGGAAATAGCACACACCAGGTTGGAAATCTCACTAGGTTTGACACTAATTTTCAAATAACTATAAAGGAAGCGGGGAGGGGGGAAGGGGAGTGAAAAGAACAAAATTAATGCATCAGCAACGAAGGACAAATTATATATAAATATTAAAATATGAACATGTAATCATTATTATACTAGGTGTGGTATGCTTAAAGTTGATCTATTTTAAGGGTTAAGTAATGCAAAGATGACAAGTCTATAAAGAATTACTAAGGGAAGCCTTAAAATATTCTAAAGCATATCCCAAATATTTTTATGCAAAAATAAATTCATAGTCCCTGACAAACAAAATGTCAGTGTCAGAAGAATGTTTCTTTCCACTGCTGTTGCTAGAGACAGAATTCAGGCTGAAACTCTGATATGACCTGTCAGGAGGTAGTATGTCCTAGTATAGGCCCTGGCATACACTGATCACTCAATATATTGGCTCCCATCTTACTTCTGCTATATAAGAAGCCCAACCTTAAAAAAGAAAAAAAAAACCCATAATCGAATCTAAATTAAAACAAAATTAAGTAGCTTTCTAAAATATTAAATTAGCATATTGAAATAATCATAATATTCAACACTAGAAAGGTACATTAATACAGGCATTCTCATTCACTGTTAGTAAACTTTAAAAGTTGGTATAACCTTTCTGAAAAATAATTTAGCATTATGGCTCAAAAACTTTAAAAGTAATTATATCCTTTGACATGATCAATCCCTGTCAGGGAAAAAAGCCTAAGAAAATAATCTAAAATGCAGACAAAGATGTGTATCACATTATTCATATTTTTAATGTGTTTAAAATTTGAAAACAATCTAAATACCCAATGAAGGGGAATAGTTAAGTGATTTATGGTACAGTCATACGATGGATAATATACAGTCTTTAAAAACATTTATAAATAGTTTTAAATGCTGTGGGGAAATGCTGATAAGGTTAAGTGGAAGAAATAAAAAAATAGTACAAAACTGTATGTTCAAGAGTCTCACTATGAAAGAAAAAAAATACATATACATATATATGTAAATATATACCACAAAGAAATAAACCAAATTGTTGACAGCAGACGAATGGGTCTATGAATAATTATTTTCTTCTTTATACTTTTTGTTTTCAAAATGAATTTTTTTCACATTGAACAGGTAACATGCCAACATCCTAACAAAGTTTGAGGGAGGCACATCTCAACAATAACATGAATACCCAATCATCACACTTATGAACCAAAAAAAAGATCTTTTTTGTGACTTTTATATAATATTAGCCCAGTACCTGACACAAATTAAGTACTCAATAAGTACTGAGTATTTTATTCTTATAACCACAAAAAAATGAATACACTGTTTATATAAAGAAAAGAAAGCCCCCAAAAGCTATATCTGTTTACAGAACTGACCCAAGGGATAGAACTTTCAATATTTGCTAATCTTGTGATAACTGTCTAAAAATAAACTCTCAATAGACAAAAATCTCTCCAACCTCCAACTGATGTTTTTCCTTGTAATTCTTCCTCAAATTCCAAAATTTACAAATGCATGTATATGTATTTACAATGTCACCATATATCTACCAGCATGGCTAAAATTAGAAAATAAAAAAAATACCAAGTGTTAGTGAGAATGTAGAGCAACAGGAATGCTCACATTCTGCTAGTGAGAATATAACTGGTCTAGCCACTTCAATAAACTGTTTAGCAGGATTTGCTGAAGATAAACATATGTATAACCTGTGAACCAACAATCATACCCCTTGGTAAATATCCACAGTAATGCATATATATGTTCATTCAAAAATATGTACAAGGATATTCCTAACACAACTATTTAGAACAGCCAAAAACTAGAAATAAATCCAATATCCATCAACAATAGAATGGATAAAAAAGAAATGTTATATTCTTATGAGAATACAATACAGCAAAAATATAGGTAAATCTCAAAACATAATATTGAGCAAAAGAAGCTAGTCAAAACAGGCAAAACTATTCCATGCAGTTAAAGTAGGGACAGTAGTTAACCTGGGGCAAGTGGAGGGAGCAGGGTAATGAGGAGGGGATATGTATATTTCATGTGGATGGTATTTCAATATGTTTGGAAAAAAAAAAAAAAAACATGTTATTCCAGTATATGAACTCCCTGGGTTCCCCAAATGGTTTCAGGAGCTATTTGTATTAACATTTATGTGAACTAATTTAATTACATTGTGTTCTTTCGCACAATCTGCACTTAAGTGGGAAAAAGTGAATAATTATGAAGCATAAGCATCTATGCTTATATAACATCTCCCAGCTAATTCCTTAATAAACTTTTAAACCACAGAGATATATAAGGGCTCTTGCTACTGAGAATTACTAAAATCCATCATTGTCATATTTGCTTCAAGTCTTTTTATAAAGGAAATAAAACATAGGTAAAATGAAATCCCCTTTGACACTTCTACTCCTGTCTTTTCTGTTAACAAACCTATATGCAAATAGTATTGCATAGTTTAATTTCTTTAAAAACACTGTGCAGGCCAAATAAATCATGTCTCTGGGCTAGTTTATGATATCTAATTTAGAACACAAAATTCTTAATTTAGAAGCTATGTGAAAGCCTATGCTAAATATAAAAAGGGTAAAAAAACTGTAATCCTGCATATAATAACCTCGATAAGAAAGTTATTTCAAGAAGAATGTGAATTTTCTTATAACATACCTAATATGCTAAATTCTTATCTGATAAAGTGCCACCTCTTATTCCTCAGTTCAAATCCTTAACCATAATGGCATATCACTATCAAAACAAAAATTATTTTCAATTATATGCTAATCTTTTGATTATGGCAGAGAGTCCCATGCCTGGTCTTTCAGAAATTAAACTAGTATAGAAAAATGGAAGGAAAAAAGATTAGTCTGGTTTTAATTTCACTAAAATCATTATTCTAATGTTTAAAATAAAAAATTTTAATGGAAAACTCCATTTTAGTGTAATGAAAGTCAATGAAAAATTGAGTAACTCTTTAAATATGAATACTATATCCATTGAAAAGCAATTTTTAATTATAAAGGGAAAATTCTGTATAAAAACATTTTTTCAATAATATTACCCTCACATACTTTATTTTTAAAATTACAAATTAAAAAATTTAATATGCCTTAAAATAGGCAAGTTAGCAAACTGAAGGCCCCTAAATATTAGAGTTCTCAAATAGAGTTTTGCCTTCTTCAGTATCTTCTTTGTGGTTATTCAATTCCTGAAGGAAAGGAGAATGGATTGGCTTTAACTGCAAGCCCAAAGGAAATCATCACCCTAACTGGCCTCATTTCCATTTCAAAACATACCAAGCATAAAGTGAGATAGTATCTTAACATTTTTAATAATAAGCTACTCAATTCTTCTTCCAAAAGTTCCAATAACTCTATACATAATTAAATAAAACTAGATTATAAATTAAAAGATTAGATTACAAAATAAAAGATTAAACAAACACTTCTACTTTAATCTTACCTATGCAATAATTCTTTGAGTTTCACAAAAAGCTCTTTACTTTGGAAATGTAAAAAAATCAATGCTTTGGTTATCTTCAATAACTCTATTGGTTTATAGTCATCCAAATGCTTATGCAGAATTGAAGCAATTCTAAAAAGAAAGATAAAACATATTATAATCATTCATTCATTCATTAAACCTTTACTGAGGAGCTCTTTCATGCCAGACATGCTCTGTGTTAGAGAAACAACAATGAATGAGACATGGTTTTCTGTTCTTAAAGAACTGTCTCAGGTGACAGTAGAAATGTACACTTAAAAAAGAAATGAGGTAAAAGTCATCAAAAAAGTGTGAATCAAATAATATTTAATTATCAATAGTAAGAGCTCAGAAGAAAAGCATATAGTTTTACTTCCTAAATAAAGAAAAATCTCACAGAACAGTCATCAAATTCCATACCATCCCCACCAAAAAAATCTTTACCAAGAGTTACTAACAATTAGCAAAACTGATTTAATTTTCTTCTTTAAATCCACTGGCCCTCGAATAGAGATACATAAAGGCAATGGAAAATGCTAAGAGGCAGTAAGCTGGAGGAAGGAAACAGAGAAGAAATATTTTTTAAAAGAATATATAATAAATAAATCACATATATAATTTAAATTGTATTTTTTCCTCCTTAAATCTCAAGTTAACAAAAAAAGTCAATATATGGTAGTAAGATTTCAAGGTAACAACAGTGGTGTAAAACAATTCCAGTTCATGAACATGTTAACTGTTTTGCTGAAATTGTCCATTTGAAAAGGGTCCTGCTCTATGCTCTCCACTTTCCTAGATTATGATGCTCTGCTTGAGAATAACAGTAGCAAATGAAATGAAAAATGCTACACAAAATTTTAGAATCTCTATTTTGAAAAACAATTTAGGAAATAAATAATACCTTAAGTGTTAAGTCCTTATTCTTCAAAACCAATAGCTATATTATAGAAAAAAATCATAACTTTTCTCAAAAACATAGCTACTTATGAATGACAACTAAACATAACATCGTGAATTTCAGAAAGGGCTACTTTTTAATCAGACGTGAATTTCTGCTTTCCATCTCTTCCATTGCTCCCATCACTGCCAGGGCTTGCTGGCTGGTCAGCTCCTCTGACATTAATAATATAGTTGATTCAAGCCTAGAAGCAAAAAAAAATTTTGATGTTGAAAACTGATGATTAGTTTCTAAAAAAATACTTTAAATAACAGTTCTTAGGTAATAAGTAGAAAAGAAATGTGAACAAAAACTGAATTCAAATATGTAATTTCAATTTTCTCTCTACATAATTGGGGATGATATATTCTCACAGAAAAAAATATAGTTTTTTCAAAGCAATTAAGGCCTCAGTATAATCTAATTTTAAACTGTCTCTTAAAAAATACAGACAAAAGATTTTAATTGATTTTCAAATAAGATAAGGTTACAATGGTTATATAATACGATAACTCAGTAAAATTATTCAGTACTAGAGAGCTAAAGAATTAACAATGTTCTAATTTTTAAAAATTGAGTAAGATATAATCACAAAGTCAACATACCTACATATTAACAGAAATCTTACATACTAAGTACTTGCTATAACACTATAAAAAGAAAATTTACAAAGATAGTCCATTTTAAAACCATCCAAAGTAGTGCAGTAAAGTATTTAAATATAAACATGTCTTTGAGAATAATTTAGAAGACAAGCCCAAAACATGAAATCTGAAGAAAGCAGGATAAACTATTTTTCTATCACACTACTCCACGCTATCCTTTTCACCAACCTTATCAAACGTTTCAAACCCAGTTTCTCATAACTTTTCCCAACTACTTTAGTCCACATTTTTCTTTCTGTATGCCCATAGCACTTACTACCTACATCACTAATTTGAGTACTTACTCATAAACTATGTTTCAATATCATATTTCATATTATATATTGTATATTTCAATTATATATTTCTATCTTCCCAATTGGACTATAAAAGCCTTGAAGGCTGGGACCCAGTTAAATTCAACTTTTATACTGCTTATGAGATTTTAACAATACTTGACCAAAAAAAAGAGAAAGCTTCCAATAAAACTTTTAAAAATGTCATCTTGGTCCCATCTTGATACAGTCTCTTAAAATGTACCCTTAAATTTCTTCATGTATAATTCAAAGGACTTTTAAAAATAAAATTCTCCATAAAGTTCTGGCTAACAGAGTAATGATGTAGATACCTCTATTATGCAACTCCTACAACTTTTGCTTAACTAATCCACTAATGGGATTTATCAGTTTACTCATATCAGTAATCATGTATTTAGTATTTGCTCATCAATATTTCTATCTACATCAATATCTGGCAATACTGGAAATTCTTAAAAGATAGGTTACAGATCAAATTCGTTCAAACCTGACATGGGAATATATGCCAACATGCATAATAAATGCTTTTGATGATGAATGTGCAAACAACAAAGCAAAAAATGGTCCACTGTTAACTACTACCATAATTCTGAATAGTCCACACGCTGCACTGGGGATGGGGAAGTCTTATACCTGTGTCAAAGCCGGTCACGTGGCTCAGAAAGGGAGAATAAAAACATTTAAATGGTGTCCCTCCTCATCCATTGCTGTGTTAGCCACCACTATGGAGTTTTTGGCTCCCTTTCAAAACACAGTAGTAGACTGAGTTTGAGATGTAAATTAGAATAATCAACAAGCAGAGCATATGATATTATTTTCAATTCCATAGTTGAATGGGTTGATTTTTGTGCCTTTCAGAACTGCAAGAAGATCTAAGCAGAAAGACTCCAAATATTATCAAAATAAAATAAATAAATAAAGCATTTCTAGCTGAACTTACTGCTTCTTTTCTTCAGGTCCTGCCATGGGTCCCAATGCAACAAACAATTTTACAAAGCTAGCAGGGTGATCAAACTGAGGAATCATTTCAGTTAACCTCTTCTTAGCCATTAAAACAAATTCAAAACTATGAAACTGTAGAAAGTGGTATAGACTAAGTATTTTACTGATAGACTCCAAATCAAGATGGTTTATATGGCTTAAAAACACTTTATTACACCTTTCTAATAGTGGGTAATAACTATATTTAATATTTCGAAGAAACTGTACTATTCTTCTTGCAATGTTGACCTGGGAAGAATCTATGGTGTCAAAAAGAAGTTCTGTTTTGTTCACTAGTTGATCTTGAAAGCGTCGTGATATTAAAGATGATATGTTGACCATCAAAACAGACAAGGACCTGAAAAAGGAAAGATTTTTATATTATTTAAGAATAATGAACAATTCTAAAACTTAAACGATATGAAAAGGTAAAAATATTATGGGTTTTACACCACACAATTTTTCTTTAAAATACCAGTAGAACTTGAGTCAGATCTCCCAGTAATTGAACCCCTTTAGACAAAAAAGTATTGAAATAATATTTTGGGGGGGTATGTATAATATCTCACCCTACAGATAACTGCTTTAAAAGAAAACATTGTAGTGAAATTTACTCAAAAATCACTGGACCAACAGCCCATGAATGTAACATTAGAAGTCTCATTTTATATTTTTGGAAGTAGACTTCACTTTGTCACTCCTTTCTCTGTATATCTGTAATTAACTAATAAAAATTTTGGCAAAATATTTCTCACTAATGAATGATTTCATATTGTTTCATGCTAAACTAATATTAATATATGACAGACAATACTGAACATGAAGTAGCATTTAATATTTCTTCATTCAATAAACTCTTTTGAGGAACACTAATTACTTTTCTAGGTACTGTGAAAGACACCAAAATTACAAAGGTGAGGTCCCTGCTTTCAAAAGACAGTTCTTACATAATACAAAAATCAGAAAACCACAAATACGAGAATGCATCCATAATGAATAAAGAATGCAAAATGGAAAAGACAAATACTTGGGGATGATAACAAATACTTGGGGATGATAATTAGAAAACACTGTACGAAAAAGACATAAAAATATAAAAGATGCATTTTTTTTGTTTCAATAAAATAAATATATTTTTAAAGACCCAATTGTATAATACTTGGGCTTCTCGAATCAAAATATTTAATGTTAATATTAACATTAATTCATAACTTAACATTGCTCTTTAGTTTAAGCATAAAGACCCTAAAGTTTTTTTTTTAAATTGTGTATATACATATTTGTAATTGCAGTTTGGGGTAAGAAAATATCCAAAGATTTCATTAGAGTCTCAAAAGGGTCTATAAGAGTTTTTAAAGTTAAAAAAATTTACACTGATTTTTACTGTCTTTTTATAAGCTACTTTTGTATGTATGTGAAAATATACATAATGTAAAATTTACCATTCTAAACATGTTTAAGTTACAGTTCAGTGGTATTAAGTATGTTATGCAACTATCACCACCATCCACCACAGAACATTTCATCTTCTCAAACTCCATGTTATGCCATGTATCAGAATTTCTTTCCTTTTTAAGGCTGAATACCCCACTAAAGGTATATACCACATTTTGACTGTCTATTCATCAGTCAATGGACATTAAGGTTGTTTCCAAATCTTTTGGCTACTGTGACTAATACTGCTATGAACATTGGTGTATGTTATGGACTAAATTGTGTCTCTTCAAAATTCCTATGTTAAAGCCCTATCCACAGTGTGACTATATTTGGAGACAGGCCTTTGAGAAGGTAATTAAAATTAGATGAGGTCATAACAGTGGCAGGCAAACTTGTTAGCTTACAAGTAAGGTAAAATCTCAAACCTTTCTCAGATCTCAACAATATTGTGTTATACTTTAAATACCTTACCTTATAATTCCCACAGCAACACTGCAAAGTTGATTTATTACTATCTCTATTTTATAGATGAGGATAGTGAACTTTTCAAGAAGTTAAAATCGCATAGCTAGGAAGTGGCAAATCTAAGGGCATGTATATCCAAAGCCCAGGATCTTTCCACAATAATACAAGGCCCCTAAATAAATTTACCTTAAGTCTTGAATGGTTTCCAACTTCCTATTTACAATATCAGCTATTTTTCCCATTAATGGACTAAAATTTAAATGTTGATCTACTAGGCAAGAGGAAAATTTTGACAGCACATTAATATCAAACCTATTAAAGGAAATATACAAAGAAGATTATTAGTATTTATTTTCACTTAAAACACATAAAAACATTTGTAAAATAAAAAGCAATCAAAAATACTAATACATTACTAATTTAAAATGATATTTTCTAAAATGTTATTATAAAGGTAAAAAGTCAGATGCTATTAGAAGTTTTAAAAACAAAAATTACTCAAAATTATCTGAATCATTTACTTATTTTTTGAGGTAACAGAACAACTTCAACTCAAGGTTGTGTATTAACAAACAAAACAACTGCTACTACAATCAATCATACTGTGAAAACTCAAGAACTTTTCTATAGCAAAAAATCTAATTCCTTCAACAAGTAAATTACAAGATGAAAGGAAGGAAAACTGTTATACATTTTTAAAGACTCTGATCCACTAAACAATAAGCATAAGGAAGTTTACAGCAGCACAATATGTAATAGCAAAGAAGCTGGAAACAATCTAAATGTCCATCAAGAGCACAATGGATAACTTGCACATATTTATAGAATACTATATATACCACAGGGAAAAAAAACTGAATCATGCAACATTGTGGATGAATCTTTAAAACATACTGAGCGAACCAAACTAGATATAAAAGCACCTGGTATAAGACTATAAAAAATCAGAAATTAATGCTTATTCTATGACTCTTAGAAATTCTACATATGGAATACAAATTAGGGCTTAAAATTTTTTATAATATATTATTTTTAAAAAGGACTGCTACAAAATAAAAACCACCATATAAAACAAAGTCATTATCTTCTGAGCTATTTTGAAGTGAAGAAAAATTAAAAGAAATGTCTGATTCACTGGGAAGTACAACTGTACATTTGTAATTTAATTGTTTAATTAGTATATAGTAAAAGCAAAATTGTTTACAAGATTTATTATTTTACAATAGATTTGTTCAAGCTGTTCAATACACACACTTAATGCTGCTCTGAAGAAAAATAAAAGTGTTGAGCTATTATGAACAATTACCAAACTTAACCCCAAAGATCCAACAGTTCGGATTGGGCACAGAAGGAATAAGATCAGTGTCCTTACTCTCAATAAAGAATAGTTACAGGGAGAGAATCCAAAATGAAGAGGATGGAAAAACAGATGGGCTTAGATAAAGAGATTAACTAAAATCACAGTTTAGTGAATGAAGGTGTAATTTCTAATCCCAGAGAACTGTTGGGTTCCCTGTAATCCAGCCCCCATAAAAATGGCCTACAGAGCTGGCTCATATATGACCACAATTTTAAGAATTTATCACTGTTTTAGCTTTAAGAAGCTATATGCTAAAAAAGCATAATATAGGAATGCCTGCTCCTCCCTATCTACAAATAACTAGCTTGTTGTTTTTTCTTCATCTTAGTCAATCCTTTCCTTTCTGCCCTAGGTTACTAGTTGGTTTAGAGGAAAAGTTATTCTGTTTTTTTTAATTCTCCTCTTTCCCACTTTGATTTTCCTTTTCCTCACTAACATTGGCTTTATTCCACTAATAATGAACCCTGGCTATCCAGAATCCCTGGGTTTAAAAATTCAAAGTTTTCAGAATTAGCTGAAGATTTACCAAAATTAGCTGTTACCTCAGTTCTCTTATATATGGACAGCTTCTCATATGTTCATAAGTAGTATAAATACTATAAACTTCTCATTAAGAATAATACCCTGAACAAATTTCATTTTTTAGATGATTCTTGATTATGACAATATGCTGAAAACAGCTGTGTGTATAATTTAGGAAATAGATCTGAATCGATACTATTCATAGCAATGGACCTGAAAGCTTCTATGAGCTGTGTTCACTGCCTTTCCATGAAGTAGATAGGCAAATACCTACAAATGATGCTAAATGCTGTTTTCCTTTCTACTAAACTAGTATCTTCTTTTTTCTCTTTTTATGGCTCCTGAACTTGTAGGTTTTAACTGAATGCCTTTCACCCAAAGAATCTTTTCTTCCTAAAGTAAAACTCTTCCAGAAAAGAAGATTCAAAAATGCTAGTTCATGAATAGTTGTGACTCTACCTTAATTATACTTTAATTATAAATGTGAAAAAGCACATTATGTTCTTTACTACTAATTTAAAGAGGGAACATTTGAAATATTATTCTTCCTCTCATAAGGAAAAAACACACTCCCCATGCTTTTCCTACAAGATTTCACTGTGCTAACCCTGAAAAAATAACCCTGATCTTAAATGAAGAACCCAGAGTACTTGCCTTTCCAGTCTTCTCCAAGCTTCTGTAACTAGTGCTTCAACTAGGGGGTCGTGGGCCTCAACAGCAAACCTGAATACAAACAAGAGAAAATAATTTTCCACACATACGCATTTTTAAATTATTAAAAATACATATAGTAAAAATTATAATGTAAAAGTAAACCTCAAATTATTATACTCTTACACAGTCCTTATATCTGGTCCACTCCCATTCCAGTATTGTGTTTTCTTGGTACAATCTAATATCTATACTTTATCTCATGTATCTGCTCATTTCAGTGCCCTCCAATGAACAATGAAAATGCTCAAAGATGCATTTCATGTTAAAAGTCCACATAACATGTATTACTTTGCTCCAATTATAAAAATATTTCTATGGGAGAAAGTTTGTAAAATAAAGAAAAATTTTAATAGGGTAATAAAAATCATTTATAACTCTGCTACTCATAAATAGTTACCATCATTAATTTGGAACATTTCTCTCCAGTTATTTTTTCTACACGCATATGAAATATACATATTTCTTTTACATTTCTATGTCCTGCCTTTTTCAGTAAGTTAATGTTATATTATGGATATTTGCTCAAGTCATTACATATTCTTCAAAACAATTTTTAATGATTGTATAATATTCCATTGAGTGACTATAGTATTATTTGGTTAAACATTCATCTACTATTCAAATTTTAGTTTTTTAATATTATAAAAATTGCTGGGATGAATATCCATTACAAGACTCTATATATCTTGGATTACTCTCAGGATAATCTTAGAACCAAAATTATTGGGTCCAAGCGTATTTTTAAAGTTAATAATACATATTATACCACCAGCAGCACATAAGAGTTCTTTTCCAGTATACCTTCACTAACAATGCATATTTTACATACATAATTATGTCACATATACTATATATTGTATGTATAAAACTTAACTGATTTCAACATCTTTATAATGTTAAGCCTATATTATTTTGCCTCCTAAAAATCAAAGACTTTCACATTGAATCATAAAACAAAATCAAACTACATCCTGTTTTAAAACTTAAAAAAAAATTATATTCTACTCTTGAAATCTTTTCCTTATTAAAATATGACTTAGGAGAGAAACATAGAAATGCAGTTTTTGGGCAGTCATTACCAAGTAGCATTTCCCCATCTGTGCATGACACACATCAGTCTTGTGAGGTGTTCAACACAGTATTTTGTGGCTAAATAAGTTTGGAGAATGCCGCCACTTACAGATTCACAATATGCACTAGTATATAAATGACTCTGAAGGGTCCCGCAATAAAAAATCTGTAAAATTTTGCCTAGTTCAGCAATTTCCAAACACAACCACTGAGAAAGTAAAACTAGTATTTTGCCCATCATTACATATTCTCTGTATGTACCTCAGAGAAAAAACTTTGCAATCTGCGAAAGACCACCAAAAAAAAATGGAGAGCCACTCTCTTTTAGTCTAACATCAATCCCCAAAATAAGTAAAGCATTAAGTCCCTTTCTTGTATGCTGACTCCCTAGGTAAACAACTGTATCTCTGCTTTGTACAAGATGACATCTATAGCTTAAAAAGCCCTCACAGGTTGGATGTGAGAAAACTGCTCTCATTTCCACCAATGAGACTAATAAACTGACTAATTGTAACTTCTATGTGCTTTTTTCCTTTATATAACTGCTGAATCCTCTATTTAGGGAGTCCAATTCCTCTGATGGCTGGATTCCTTTGCGAACAATGTAAAATTTCTTTTCTCTTTCAATTTTTTCCCATCTTTACTCAGGTATGATTAACAAATAAAAATGATATATGTTTACATTCTACGTGATGTTTTGATAGACAAATACTGTGAAATGATTATGAAAATCAAAGGGTCTAAGGCCGTACCACCCTGAATGCACCCAATCTCATCTGATCTCGGAAGTTAAGCAGGGTCGGTCCTGGGAGACAATCAAAGAATATCCTCTAAACATCTAAAAATATTAGATGTTCAGGATATTACTTACAGGGAAAAAGCATTGTTTTTCATTTTAAAGATATTTAGAAAATTAAAATATAAATTGTAATCATTTCTATAAAATCTAAAAATACATTACTTACTGTTGTGTGATGTACAACACATTCACCAGGTTATCATCACTCATGAATTCCATTTTATTTGTAGTTAAATTATAAAGAGTAAGAAATTGGGGATGGTCTCTGATACATTCGACACTTTTAAACAAGCTGGTCTTCTGCTTTCGAAACTGCCAAAGTATATTAAATGCATATCCCACTTGCTTTTCTGAAAGTATGGCTTTGTTTTTTTCAACAAGATCAAATACTTGCTCTTCATCTGTACATTTCTCCATTTGCCTAATTAATAGTTCACAACTGAAGGGTCGAAAATGAAACACTCTCCAAGAGAATGGACAAATAGCTCTTAGGCGAAACATATTTGTAAACACTGAGTCTAGAAAAAAGGTATCCTCATTTACATCACAAATTTTCTTGGGTAAAGAAAACTATTTGCGACTAGTGGCCAGGTGAAATATGCAGGTATAAAAATAAATGGTTTTCCTTCATATTTTTTGCTTCCTTTAAGATGACTCCAAATCCCATTCCAATATGCAGCTTCTGTAAAAGAAGTGGTTTAACACTGTTATATTATTAATATCGAATTAATTCCAACATTCAAATTAAAGTAACAAGTTTTTTCTGCATTAACTATTGTTCTTAGTCTGAACCAGACAGTAGGATCTCATCTAAAACTAAATGACCAGGAAAAGAGGCTTCCTTCTTACTTCACTTAACAATATAATCAATAACACAGTAATAACTTTGTACCATGACAGATGGGTACTTACTGTGGTAATCACTCCATAAGGTACATAAATGTCAACACTCTGTTGTACACCTGAAACTAATATAATGTTGCATATCAACTACATTTTTAATATAATTATTTTAAATGCTTGTTACATCTGACATTTATATAGTTTTCAAATTTCACCGTAAAAAGGAAAACAATCCCAAATTCAAAACTGTCTTTTTAAATAAGAGAGTAAGAGTGTTTGTGATAAATATACCACCTTTAAAGTTTCTACAAACAGTAGCCATTAATTCAGAGCTATGATAAAAATAGTATCCCAAAATAACTCATATAATTTAGTCACTACCGACCTTAGACAGGTTTTAACCAATAAATGCCAAGATTAGAGGTCCAATCAGAAAATATAATAAAATCAAGTAATGTAACAAGACACGGTGAAGCAATACATGGATCAAAGAGAATATGAAAAATAGTTGGTATTTAAAATATATTTATATTCCTAGTTGAGAAACAATGGTTTAAAAAGTTGGGACTAAAATCACATCATCCAACATTTCTGCAACATTTTACCCAAGATTTTAAAAATATATTATCCCATTTGATTCTCTGAACTAACCTGCCAGGTTGATATTATCGTTTGTATTTTACAGATAGGAAAATCTAGGTTCAAAAAGATTTAAAAACTGCTCTAGTATTAGTGAGGCTGGGTCAACTACACAGTTATTTCGACTCTTTCAATCTGAACAGCCTCATTACATCAAGAAACCAACACTAAAAGAATGCCTTAAACTCCTATCTATGGTTATGCCAAGCTCACAGGAAAAATCGATGAGGTGGTATTGACTATTTCGTGGCAATCAGTACAGCAACCTAACCCAAGGCGACCTGGGTCACACACATACACAGAAAACCCTGCACAAAGCAGTAATCTTCAAGATTCTCCTGTCTACTCACAATTGAAAATGGAAGCAACTCAATAGTTAGAATACCAAGGTGTCAGTCAGGACCCCAGCTCGGCCCCAGCTGACCTTGGGGAAGACATTTAACCAAAGAAAGGGTTTGGGGACCATACATGAGAAATAGATACCAGCTGTGAACAAGTATAATGCAGGGTAAACAGAGACACCTTTTGCAAATGACAGGAATCCTCCGCGCCGGGTACACAGTAGCATTGAACAAGAAAATACGGTCTCCCAGGTCAGGGCCAGGAGTAGGCTCAGCCCAGCCCTGGTCCTCCGCGCTCCGGAAAAATCCAATACCCGAGAGGCCTCGGTTTCTCAAACGAACCCGTATCCCGGGCCTGAAAAAGTGCTAGGTAGGAAAAAAAAAAATTCTGCCGCCTCTACCCGGCCTTGACTTACGGCCAAGTTGTCCCCTCAATGCCCTGCAACTTTTCAAGAGGATCCCAGAGAAGGCAGTAACGATGGCTCAGAAGTCAAAGCTATTCCTGATCCTCAACAAAGGTCTCAACAGGGTGGGCTACGTCACTCGCCACTCCTCAATATCCCAGAGTTTTTAGCCTTTCCTCTAGAGACATCACCTTCCCTCAGGAGGTACTCTTCACCAAACCAGAAAAGAGTGGCCGGCGAGAGCAGCGTGCATTGCGGAAGGCACGCACTACATGCCCCAGAGGACGTCGCGGCGAAGTGGGCGGAATGGATGGTCGCTTACGCATTTGGGGGGAATTCTGGACATTGTAGTTCCCCATTGAGAGGGACGCTGGCGTGGCACACTTTAACTGTTGTTGAAGTTGTAGGTCGTTTTTAGGTCATTGTTTCTCAACTATCTGGCGTTTTATCCCAGTCCGTGGAAGGCTGACATTTTTACAATATACAAAAATTAATGTTTAGAAAAATAAAATTTGAACCCGTAAACATGGAAAAGACATGTGGAATTTTATTTCTTGCAATAGAGATGAAACTGAGCATGACCTGTGTCAATGCCCTTAAATTAAAGACCACTAAGAACAAAACACAAAACTGGGATAACAGACTGGTTAGGAAGAAGCAGAGCACACCCTAAGGGGTGTTAAATTAAGGTGTTAGAAAGAATTTATCATAGTATTCAGCCTTGTGTTAAGTGATTTGGGGGAAGTTTAAGAGGGGCTGTTTACATTGGCTGCTGTGAGGAAGCAGGGATCATTCTATTATTGGATATCTTAATAACCTTTATCTAGAAAGTAGGAGAAAATATTTGCAAATGATATATATGTCAAAGGATTAATATCCAAAATATATAAAGAACTGCTACAACTCAATAACAAAAATATTTATTTTATTATTAGTTTCAAGAATACAGTACATTGGTTAGACATTTATATAGTTTATGAAATGATCCCCCTGATTACTCTATCACCCATCTGCCTCCGCACATAGCCAATGTAATACTGACTACATTCCTATGCCATACTCCCCATCCCCATGAGCATCATTCAACTACTAAAAAAATATTTTTTTAATGGGCCTAGAACTTGAATAGACATTGTTCCATGGCTATAAGCAGATGGAAAAAATGTTCAACATCACTAATAAGTAGGGAAATTAAAATTAAAATTAGAATGAGATACTACTTCACACCCAATAGGATGGTGATTATCAAAAATTCAGAAAATAACATGTTGGCAAGGAATCCTTGTGTATGGCTGATAGGAATGTAAAATAGTGCAGACACAGTGGAAAACAGTATGGTGGCTCCTCAAAAAATTAAACACAAAATTATCATGTAATCTAGCAATTCTACCTCTGGGAATATACTCAAACAAACTGAAAACAGGAACTTGAACAGATATTTATACAGCAATGTTCATAGCAGTATGATTTACAATAGCCAAAAGGTGGAAGCAACTTAAGTATCCATCAACAGATGAAGAAAATGTCATATATACATACAACAGAATTATATTCACCCTTAAAAAGGAAGAAAATTCTGACACTTGCTACAACATGGATGAACCCTGAAACACTATCCTAAGTGAAAAAGCCAGACACACACAAAAAAATTTTGTATAATTCCACTTATAAGAGGTACCTAGAATAATCAAATTCATAGAAACAGAGCATAGAATAATGGCTGCCAGGAGTTGGAAGAAAGGAGAAATGTAATTTCTCAATTAAATCATATTCCAATGTGGATATCTCTGGTCAGTGGAGAACTTTCTCTACACAAAGATTCATGGAACTAGTTTCTTTCATAATCCCTTAGGGCCTTAAAACCCTCTGGGTTAGGGGTGGAAGTGGGGTGGGGGAATATTTAAAAAAAAAACCCTCTAGACTCATACAACTCAATAACAACAAAAAAAAACAAATGATCCAATCAAAAAACGGGCAGAGGACCTGAACAGACAGTTCTCCCTAGAAGACATAACAAATGGCAACAAATATATGAAAAGATGTTCAACACTGCTAGCTATTAGGGAAATGCAAATCCAAACTACAATGAGATATCATCTCACACCTGTTAGAATAGCTATAATCAACAGGACAAGTAATAACAAATATTGGAGAGGATGCGGAGAAAAAGGAACCCTCATACACTGCTGGTGGGACTGCAAATTGGTACAGCCACTATGGAAAACAGTATGGAGGTTCCTCAAAATACTAAGAATTGGTCTACCATATGATGCAGCAATCCCTCTACTGGGTATTTACCCCAAAGACTTTAAACTCACATCCGTAAAGATATCTGCACATCTATGTCCATAGCAGCATTATTCACAGTGGCCAGGACATGGAAACAATCAAAGTGTCAAATGATAGATGACTGGCTAAAGAAGCCATGGTACATATGAACAATGAAATATTACTCAGCCATAAGAAGAGGTGAAATACTGCCATTTGCAACAACATGGATGGACCTTGAAATAATCATACTAAGCAAAATAATCGAGACAGAAAAAGTTGAAAATCACATATCATTTATATGCAGGATATAAACTTAAAAGCACCGAAAGAACAGGACAAACAGAGACTCATGGGCATGGACTATGGACTAGTGGTTACCAGAGGGTAGAGGGTGAGGGAGGAGGGGGTAGGTAGATGGTTAAATGGGGTCAAATACAGAAAGGTAGTGGGAGGGTGAAGTGCACAAAGGAGATCAAATATAATGTAGCCAAAGGAAACTGGACTTTGGAAGGTAAACACACAATAGAGTATACAGATTTGAAATTATAATGTATTCCTGAAAATTATATAATTTTATTAACCAATGTTACCCTAATAAACTTAATTAAAAAAAAAAAAGTGCTAGAGTCGAAACATATTCCAAAACTAGCAACATCACAGCAAATCTTGTGTCTGGTCAGTGTAGAATGGCCACACAAATGGGTATGTGGCCCAGACTGTTAATTTTCCACCAAAATATCTTCTTCTCTTCTTTCTAGACACATGTCAATATTACATTTCCCAGAAATTGAGTTTGGCTGTGTTCTCAATGTTGGAATTAGAGCCAAAGTGGCATTTGCTACTTCCTGGGTTAGGCCTTAAGATACTAGCTCTTCTGTTTATGCCAGGCAAAACCCAATGCAACACACTTAATCACACAAGGTCAAGGCTCTAGAGTATGTTGGAATAACATGATGGAAGGAACTCAAGTTCCTCAATGACTATATAAAGCTGAGCTGAGCTGTGACATAGCCCACTCACCTCAGATCTATTATGTAAGAGAGAAATCAATCCACTGTTCTTTAAACTACAGTATTGTTGGAGATAATACTTCCTTTTTCTTGCAACAGCTTCCTTCTTGAAATAAATCCATGTCAAAAAAATTTGGTACAGTTTGGGATTTCACACACCAGTGAAATTTCAACATATATGGGGCCCAACAAAGCATACCAGATTTTCATTGGTCCAAGTAATCTAGAGAAAGAAAACAACTATCATATTCTATAACCATCATTACATAAAAGGATGTTTTAACATTAAGAAAAGATGACAAACTTAAGCAAATGAACAATTCGTCCTAAGAGCAGTGAAAACTTTGTCATGGCTCAGTCCTTGAACTGATATTTGTAATGCTGCTTCAAAACTTCTTTCAATAATCTCCTAAACTCTGATCATTTGTAATACACACTACATTTAATAAGTACTGTGGGAGCTAAAAAAATTAATACTTTTCCTCCTACCTTGTAAGTTCTTCTAGCTGGACAAATAATCGCATTAACAAAGAAATATTAACAGGAGAAAATAAAATTTTAATATGTGTGCATGGGGAATTCACGTAAGCGTGAAAATTCCAAAGACAGTGAGACAATATTGAGTTAAATGTCATTTTAGACAAAAGAGAAAAGGAGGGGAACAGTAGTCTTAGATTTCAGAAGTGAGAATGGGCAATTTACAGGTAGTTGAGGAAGAGAACACATATCACAGACAAATTCTTCCTAGGCAGCTCGAAAACAATAGGACACAAAGGGTATCTAGCTAACAGGCCCTTTCCTGAAGCCCTATTTACCATACTTAATTCAAATTAGGCTATTCAGTCTAAGGGGATCATCCTATAATTTCTTTCATAAAGCAGGTTTTTCTATCTAAATCTCCTGGGCAGGAAAGCAGGGAGGGTCAAAGGTTCCTTCTGAATCTTCTGTTATCTTAATAACCAGGTTAAAATAAAGATTCCAAAAAGGCAGCTTCAGGATGGCAAAACTTTGGTTCCCTTTTGGTTGGTTGAGAATGTGAACAGGCAGTGACAATTTGATAACTTCTCCAGGTCTGTAGTTTGAATGTCTCCAATGATACCATCAGATGTTCAGGTAAACTCTGTTCAGGGCTACACTTCATCAGTCACTGAGATTGTTTAAGCATGAGCCATTGCGGTGATTTCTCTGAAGTCTGTAGCATGTCATCTAGCTATAGTTCATAACTACAAGGCTCGGGGAAAAAAAAGTTGTCAAATATTTAAGAAAACAAGAAAAATTCAGGATCCAGTCCAGTTTACAGGTGAAAAATAAAACTTTAAAGACAACTGAACTAGAATCTAATATCTACAACTGTATTATAATTTCTATTGAAACCTAATTTTCCTCTCTAAAATCACCTTCCTTTTTCTCAAAGATAGTCAAATTAAGACTAACTTATTTACTGCATAAGTCTAGTTTCAATGAATTTGGCCTAATTATTTGTTTAAATATAACAAGAATAGCAATTGATCATATAGTCTCTTTTAAATGTGCTTTCCTGGAATTTTCATACCTATGTGAATTTACCATGTGCGTGTATTAAAAATTTGCTTTTCTCCTATTAATCTGTCTCTGTTAATTTGATTATTAACCCAGCTTGAAGAACTTAGAAGGTGGGGAGAAAAGTATTGATTTTTTTTAGCCTCTACAATACTTACTAATATTTCATTATTAAATAATTCTTTGGTCACTTCATATCTAAATGTATTTTTATTATTTTATATCATAGAACAAGATCAGTAATGTGCACTTCAAAATGTTAATTATGGTATGATCAGTAATATAACGTCAAAAATATCTCTGACTCAATGGGTGAGAAACAGGAAGGATACACCAATGTAAGAGCAATGTCACTTAAACACTACCTCTACCAGTAAGTATAAGTCTAAGAAGCTTATCTATATATCATAAATATACATATATATATATATTCTGATAGCTGAATAAACAAAAATCAAAGAAATGTTCAAAAAAATCTCAATATAGTACTTAATATATATCAGATTTTTTTAGGTCTTGCAGAATTGCCCTCTTCACTGCAAAGTGTAAATGGTACAACCACGGAACTTTCCAAAGATGAGTATGCTGTTGTTCCCCTACAATAAAAGCAATGGCTTAAGAAATTGTCCTCTCAGTTTCATAGCTACGTAAAATTGGTCAAGACCCTTACATATAGTTCACGCCTGTTATTTCATCTAACGTAAATGAGTGAAAAAATTAAATGATCATAACGTATCTTTTTACACTACACTAAGTTCCCCTAGCTAGTTCCTTTAAAAGGACCCACATTCCCATAAGGATTGCCGCCACTTCCCCCTCCCACCAAAGAGCAGTCAGCATTTATTTTTAACATAATCTTGAGACTCTTTTTCTAACACTGTATGTCCTATTTTCCCTAGATAGCACTGGATTTAAAGTCATGGACTTGCTTCCATATCTAAAAAAGTGCGTTTAGGAGGGAGGCACTTTTCCTTGAGCTTCCATTTCTTTTAATATTACCTTTAACAACGATAATAACCTATATATCATGGGCTGCTGTGAGACTATAAAAAAAAAAAGGTCATCAATGGCCTTTGTAATTATCTTTCCTCAACAGCACTTTATTCATTGGTTATTAAGAACTTGTGCCATAGCGTTAACTGGAAGCTGAACTAGAAACTCCTTGAATGTAGGCCTTCCTTCCCAATACTCTGGCAGACGATCAATGTTTATGAAATGAAGCCCTTCATTTCACAGACGTGGCATTCTGACGGTTACAAACGTTTCCAATCAACTCACACATAAAGCATTTAGCTATCTATAGACTAGGCGTTTAACAGGGACCAAAACCCTAGATATCCAGGGCGGGCCGAAGAGACGCAATCAAGGCAACCCCAGGAGATACGGCCAACCAACCTGTGACGTACTTCCTGCGCGACACTTTCCCTCCACGCCGGGACTGGGTTGTGGGGGAGGGAGGCGGTTAGTGGGCTTTAGCGCCTTTTCTGGCGGCGGTACATTTGAAGCGCTTTAAAGGACCGGACCCTGGGCAGAAGAGACTGTACTGGTGCGGGTAGGTGACCCGTGTAGTTTCGATGGCGACCTTCGCAGCAGTCCTGGGGTACGAGAGCGGGAAGGGCGGGAGAAGAGGGGCGGAGACGGCACGATAGGCCCTGCGGAGTTAACCGTCTTCCCCTCGCGGTATCGGGGCTGCCTGGTTCTAGAGGGGTCCCCCAAGAACCGTGGCGCTGGATTTGCAGCTGTTGCAGCTGGAGAAAGCTTCCGCCGGGCCTCCCAGGCCTGGGAAACGGTCCTCCTTCTGCCAGTCCCCGCCCTCTAGGTTCGGGCGCACGCCTCCCTCCCTGACGCATTTTGCCGCACAAGCTGTAATATGGCGGCAGCGACGGCGGCCTGAACTCTAAGGAGCCAGAGAGATTTTTTAATGCTTCAAAATTGTAAGACTAAACACCAATGTGAAGTAGGTGAGAGAATTGGTGGGGAAAGGGGAGGCGTAACCCGACGTCCTGTCAGTTTCGGGTTGGAGAGTGGCCATTGAGGAGCCTGGATCACAGGGTTTAGGATTATACTGAAGACAGGCTTTCCTTCTACTGCGACCTTTTCCTCAGACAGCGTCTGTCGTGCACAGTTAAGTGGCACAGGCCACTTAGTTAAGCGTTCTCCTTTAACTCACATCTACACTTTCTCTCATCCCGGAGCTGTCTCCAAGTTCTCCCACGTTTCCGGGGAGCTGTGAGCAGCGCAGGCCTTTTAGGAGGAGATACTTTAGGAGGAAGGCGATGGCTTTGGAGCTCACTATGCCTTGGGGGGAAGTGTGCGAATTTCGTTCATCTTTACTCTTTTAAGGAGCTTAATCAAGGTCTGCGAGAATAAAGAACTCCCAGTCGTTTTGGAAATGTTATAAAAGCACCATTTCGTGCATTAATTTTAATTTCTTCTCGCAACAGTGTTTTCTATGCAGAATTAAGTTTTTGCAATAGTGATCACAAGTACGTCTAAGGAACAATTAAATGTTTTGGAAATTTGGAGGTACGTTAACTTTCAGTAGCTAAAACTAGATAAGGGAAAAATATGTGTGTCTGTATGTAGTCCCATCTGGCAAAGAATGGCCAGTAATTTACAGGTTTGAAATTGTGCCATAAAATCTAGAAAAGCACGGATACCTGGAATAGTCGCTTCTCTCATTGATAATTTGTTATGTACTGGAAAATTTACCCGTTTTAGCTCCCCCCCCCCTTTTATTCGAGGTGGGATTGTTTTTATAAAAAATTATGTACTTCTGTCTTTGTGTTCATTTTACATTGTTTAATGTTTTTTTATGACTTAAGATTATTGGTGCTCTGGGAACCTAATGGGTCTTGTCTGGCAGTAGGATTCTGTGCCTTTTTTAAAATTGTATTTGCTTTTTATGGTTTTTTCATCATTGCAAGCTGTTGGCAGAGTCACCTTCCCCTGCTGCCATGTACAAGTTTGTAAACTTCTTAGATTAAAAAATTTTTGTTTCTAGCTCAACCATCTTTCTGAATCTCAGTTTTTTTTCACCTATAAAATGACATTTTGATTTCAGACTATCAGTGAGTTTCAAAAATAAATATTCAAGTTTATTAAAATTCTGTGTAAAATTGACTTTCAGTAAGAATGCAGCGGTTCTATGAGTGAAGAGACGAGCATACATTATTGTGACTTATTAAAGGTTTTTAGTTTTTGGTGCTTCTTATGGTGGTCTTGCAGTATTGGTGGCCTATAGGGTCTTTGTCCTTTTGCATATTTTAAATTAGATTTTCTGTCAGGCAGTATTCATTCTTTATGCAAAGGAAAATTGGTAGCCATTCATAATAGGATGAACTAGTTCTATTATCAATACACCATCTGCAATTCTTTCAATGTTACTCTTTTAAGAAATACATGTTGATTTTTTTTTCTTATATTACTAATAGGGTATTTTAACAGCATTATAATGTATTATCTGTTTTTAGTATAATGTACTAAGGTGTCTTACTTGGAAATCCATAGATAATTCAAGTGATTTGAAGAATTTGTTGCGAATATGCCACATGTGGTATTGCACTTTTTTTGGCTTTAAGATTAGTACCACCCTTCAGTTTTCATTTGATTTAAGTGTCAGTGGTTTTGCCCTGGTTGAATGCATGTATGGTCTCCGTAAGAATTTAGTGTATTTTATTTCTGTGGGGCAAATCTTGCATCTTGAAATTTGCTGCAGGCAGTATTATACTCAAAGATGATTATGACTGGGACTTTGTACTTTCAGTGCCAGACAGGAAACCTTTTGCACTTTTAGTGGCGGCTTAAAATAATCATCAACCTCATCCTGAAATTTAATTGCACTGTATTCACTTATAAATATAGGTATCGATTTTTTGATATATTTGTAAAACATGAATGATTCCTTAACTCATTGATTTTTAAAATAAATGAGCCTGTTTGTCTATATATTAAGGTACTGTTAATTATGTACAACTTTATCTTAAGATGTATTCATAATTAAATCATCACATTTTGGTCATGTAATGGTCAAAAAAATTAAGCCATTACCTAGAATATTTGTAAATAAGCTAGTTTCTACAGTGAAGCTACAGAGTACTTAATAAGGAAACTCATGCTTTTTTTCTCTTGTGGCCTTAAACCAGCACTTCAGCTGGCTTGTCCTCTTGTTTTCAAGCTATAAAATCAGAAGATTGGACCAGATTATCTCTAAAGTTCCTTCAAACTTCAAAAGTACGTAGGATTTTGTGTAGGAATTACTGGATTGAATAACGTTACTAGGATGGTGTAGGTCTAGCCCTGGAGACAGTGGAATAAATATATCATTATAAGAATTTGGATAATTACAGGTACAATAATAAGAATATTAGCAGAGATGTCCCAGTTAGTATATGCTTTTTTAGTTTAGTACTAACACAATTGTACTATATTTTTACATCTCTTAGATCGTATGTGTAAAAGCATATAATATTCTTATTTAACACTGAACTTGTCAACATTACAGCATTTCTCTTTTTAAGTTTTCTAAACGCTATTAATCATGTTTCTACCAGCAGTGGTTTGTAACTACCCATCAGAGAGGGAAGGGGCACTATATGGAAGAGCGTAGTTGCCTTTCTTGACTCCTTAGAATGTTAGTTTATTTATACTTAATTCATTAGCAATCTGGAATTCTTAAATGTATTTATTTTTGAAGCAGTCCATTTTCATTTCTCATTTGTTCTCTGTGAACTACGTTGGGGTAGGGTAAAGAGGCTGGTGCGAATGTTAGATTGCCTTCTTTGAAAGTAATCTTCAAGATCTATAGTTTTAACTATTTTAACTTAATATGATTGTATTGGAGATGGAAATCTTGTATGAGAATTGTCGCTTGTTTTATTAAACTTAAGCAAATGGGAACTTCCCATCTTTGTTTCTTGGTCCTGAACTGAATGTGCTCCCTCTTAATAGTGGAGGTATTAAGAGGGAAGAAACACTCTGTTAGTAATAGAGCCTCAATAGGCAGATTTAGGAAATAGGCTCTATTTCTGTGAAATCGGCTGAGAGGATGGTTAATGGTAGGCTCTGGGAGAATTTACTGATGATGGATATATATTAGCAATACCCCATGTGAGAAGCAGTACTTACAGGAGGAAAGGCACTGAGTTTTAATAGCAGAGTATAGTTCTGCTCATACCCTGATTAACTAGCATTCTATTTGATAATGTAGTCCTGGACCAGGCACTGGTTGGTTTTGAAGATACAAAAGTACTGAGTTCAAGGAGTTTACAGACCAGTTTCTGATAAAGAAAATAAGTTTCAACAAAGGAGTATCATTTAAGCTTCAGGGAATCGGCAAAAAGCTCCCAGAGTGTACTCTGGCTATGTCGAGTCTTTAAGGACACAATGGAATCAGAAAGGGCAAAGACCTGCTAATCATCTTAATAGTTTAAAAGGTTTTATTATCTACTTTTTCAAGATTTAGTACTATGCTGACTCCCTTATACTATGTGAAGCTTCCATGTAATTCTTTGAATGTAATAAAGTCAGTGCATTATTTCTTGCCTAATTACAAATACCTTGTCCTTTCTCATATATCTTAATAATTAGTTGCCTATATCCTTGTCCTCCCATCCTTCAGGTTACTTTAGGGTAAATATGGAAATTACTTTATGAACCAAATTATTTTGTATATGAACCTACAAGATTAAACTTCTTACGAATGAATTTGTTACCTTGCTGATATTTTTTACAGAATATATTTGTTGCAGAAGTTTATATACCTTAGCATTTAATGTTTTAAAGTTTTATAACATCTTATAAATACTAAAGAGTTTCACATATACTGTTTCCAGAGGAGTGCATACCATGTTGGGAATTATTCTTTTAAAAGATTTTTGCTGTTTTGATAGGCAGAAAATTATCTCAGTTTATTAGTATTTCTTTAAAAATATTTTTTCCCTGATTATAAAATTAGTACCTGTTTGTTGAACAAAATTTTGAAAATAGAAATACATAAAAACTACCCTTAAACCCATGGCCCAAGTATAATCAATGTTAATATATTGGTATAAATCGTATATCTTTTTGCACTTTTTTTAAGGTTTAATTGACATAACATTAATTTCAGGTGTACATGACTTGACATAACATATTTTTGCAAAATAATCACCATAGTAAGTCTAGTTAACATCCATCCCGTCACACAGAATTTCTTTTCTTGGGATGAAAACTTTTAAAATTTTACATTTGAAAGTACAATACAATGTTATTAACTATAGTCACCATGTAGTATATTACATCCCAAGACTTTGAGTTTGTTTTTGTTTTGTTTTGTTTTAAGATTCTACATGTAAGTGAGATTATATTGTCTTTTTCTGTCTGACTTATTTCGTTTAGCAAAATGCCCCTGATGTCCATCTGTGTTATTACAAGTGGTAAAATTTCCTTCTTTTTTATGGCTGAATAATATTTCATTGCATATGCAAATATTTTTTATTCACTTTGTTAAAGATACCATATTTAAGTGAGATCATACGATATTTGTCTCTTTGTCTCACCTGTTTAATTTAGCTTAATGCCCCAGGGTCCATTCATGTTGTTGCAAATGGCAGGATTCCCTTTTTTATGGCTGATTAGTATTTCATTATATATCTAAGTCAACTTTTCTTTAACCATTCATCTCTTGATGGACACTTAGGTTGTCTCCATGTCTTGGCTATTATAAGTAATGCTGCACTGAACATGGTAGTGCAGATATCTATTAAACATAGTGATTTGGTTTCCTATCTTTTTTTAACATACATCTGGTATATGTAAAATTGGGATTTTACAGACAATACCGCTTACTAATTTGCTCTTTTCACCTACTATATTATGAATATTCTCATTCATGAGTAGTCTTTGATAATTTTTTCAGTTTTATTTTTATAACTTTTAATAATATGTGGTATAAAATGGAAAAGGTATAGGTTATAGAGTAAAAAAATATTACCTCTTTTTCCCAGCTGTCCATTTTCTCTCTAACCAGATGCCTCTTTAGACAAACACATATATGTATATGTACATGTATATGTATATACATATGTATATATGTATATATATATGTATTTTTTTATTTCTTAAAAAAATATACAAAGAAAGTGGTCCATACACATTTTTGTACCTTGCTTTTTGTTTTTAAACATAATAAAATGTCTTGGAGACAGCAGTACATAAACAGCTTCCTCATTCTTTTTTAAAGCCGTGTACGTTATATAGATCTAATATGATTTATGCAACCTATCCCTCCTATGTAGACATTTAGGTTTACAGCCTTTTAGTTACTGCAAATGGTGGTGCTTTGAATAACCTTATTTTGTAAATGCGTAGGATATATATAAAGTAAATTCCTAGAAGTGGGGTTACTGAGTCCAAAGGGTATTTGGTGCATTTTACAATGTTGTCTGTTGTCACATTGACAAAGGACTATCAGTTTACTCCTTTACTAGCAGCGGCAATATATGAGGTCGATATTTTTTAGTCCGTTCCATAAGAGAAAAATAAAATCGTTGTAATTTTAACACATATGGATATGATTTCCAACAGCTAGATAAATATCATCTATTTTTTAGAAATGTCACTTATTTAACCATTTTCTTTTACTGTACAACTGGTTTGTTTTTTATTTTACTATTATAAAAAGTACTATAGTGACAGTACATGTGAATTTTTTATATTTAATAGTTTAAAAGGATTTATTGTCTACTTTTAACCATATAATATTGGTGTTTCTTTTTTTGTTTAACATCGTTAAACATTGTTTCCATTTCTAAAAAGTATTTCCATAGGACTGTAATAGTCCATCATATGAACATTTTCTAATTTATTTAACTGTTGTGTTGGACACTTAGGTTGTTTCTAATTACTCACTATTATAAAAAAAATGAATATTTCACTTAAAATTATTACCTTTCAAGATATTCCAAGAGGTTAAATTACTGAAGTGTTAAAGGTTAGAATGAATATGAATATAGTCCTGGTCTATAATGCCAAGTTGCTTACGAGAACTGTTCATGCCGTTTATATTTTTAATTTCACTTATTGTGAATTGTATTTTTACGTTTCCTTGCGTGGCCTTTGCGCTTTTAATTGTTTGGTACATGGACCTTATAGTAGTGGTTCTCAAATATTGGGGCAGAGGGACAGTGAGAAATTTTGGTTGTCACATGGACTGGTATTTAATAGTCAGGGCCAAGGATGATTAATTTTCTGCCAAGAGTATATGGTCCTAGTCAGTGCAGTATTGTCGTAGTGCCCCCATACCTAAGCACTGTTCTGTAGAAAGAAAATTAACACATTATGTTTGTTGAAAAGATATTCCCCAATTTTTTACTTTCTTATTTTTCATTGATAAATATAAATTTTTTCATGAAATCAAATCTGTTTATCTCCATTATTTATTTCACTATTAGTGAACCTGAGAAGTAATTTAACATCAGAGTTTAGGTAAATATTCACATGTATTTTTTGTGGTTTCCATTTGGAGAGGATAGGATTTTGTGAAAAGAAAAATCATTTCCCAAGATCTTTTAAACTGAATTTTAAACAGCCATAGTAATCATGAAAGTAAGACACTTAAAAAATACATTTTTTAAGACGAGAGCTCTTTTGAAGAGTTTCTTTTACAAGTCTGTATTTGTTGTAGAAAACATGGGAAATGAAAAAAACTAAATAAAAACCACGTACGACCCTTTTACTTAGAGGTAGACTCTTAATATTTTCATGTATTTTTCAGTATTTTATTTTACTATGCAGATATATCTTTAAATTTTATTAATTTAAATTGGGAAATGAACACACGTATATATTCTAGTTGGAAAAAGTCAAACCTTATAGTTAAAGACCCCATTGACTTCCATCCCTACTCCTGGTACCTTCTGCATATATAATAATATATGCAGGGAAGAAAATAAAGCAGAGTAAGGGGATATAAAGTATTGGATTACAGGGGCTGCTCCTTTGAATATACTAGTCTAGGATGGTTTCCATGAAGAGGTGATACTTGAGCAATGACTTAATAAGTGACGGAATGAACCAAGTTTTGAAGATCTGGAATAAGAGCATTCCACACAGAGCGAAGAGCAAATGTGAAAGACTGGTTAAGGGAACAGGCCTTGGAATGTTTGAAGAATAGCAAGAATACCAATATGGCTGAAGCAAGTTGAGGAGAATGTTAGATGAAGTTGTAGCAGTCAACAGAACTAAGATATTTAGAGCTGTGCTGTCCCATACAGCCATGAGCCACATGTGGTTATAAAGCACTTGAAATGTGGCTAATCTGAATTAACAGACACTGGATTCTAAGACTTAGTACCCAATAAAGAATGGATATATCTCAGTAACATTTTATGTTGATTATATGTTGCAACAGTATTTTGGACATACTGAATTACATAAACTATTGTTTAAATTAACCTATTTCTTCTTACTTTTTAAAATGTGGCCACTAAAAATTTTAAACTACATTATATTGTTCATTTTATTGAACAGTGCCAGCTTAGAGTCTTAAAATCCATAGTAAGACATTTTGATTAAATATGATAGTAAGACATTAGAAAATTTTAGGAAGAGGAATAATAAGGTTTGTACTTCTAAATAATCACTCTATTCTGGTTATTCTGTGGTGAGGAGACAGTACAGAACTAAGTAAAAGCAGGAAAACCAGTTAGATTATTGTAGTAGTCTAAATAAAAAAAATAATAATGGTAAAAGACAGTATGAACATTGAAGTAGTTGTTGAAGCTAGTGTCAAACTAACTTCCTAATGATTTAGATGCTGGGCTGTGAAGGATAATGGAACCAAAGATGATTCCAAGTTTTCAGGCTTAGCAACTGTATTGGACAGTGAAACATTTACCAAGTTTTGAGAGAATTGGGGTAGAGAAATAAGTATTGTTTTAGATATCTTATTTTTAATAAAGTAAACTTTTCATTGAAATATAACATATACTGAAAAGAATGCAGATTCTAAGTGTAGCTCAACATTTTCCCAAAGTAGACTCACTTATATCAGCAACACTCAGATCAAAAAAGAGAACAAACCAGTATCCTAGTAGATCTCATATATTCTCCTCACACCATAAATTAGTGGTGGTACTCATTGCAGTTTAAATAAAGGCCCAAAACGATAGGAATTGAGAAACTTTGAACATCATCAGAGATCATAGTATCTAAAAGGTTATGGGTAATGAACAATTATTTTCTGAGCTTTTATAACTTTTGCCCGGTTTTCATATTTGGGGTTTATTTTCAACAATACAGTATGAAGGAAATTAAGTGTAATTGTAAACAATTTGTTATATTTTAGGCAGTACTAACTATACTGTACTTATTTTGCAAGATAGAAATCTCCACCTAGGATATTATGGTTAAACAGAAAGCTATAGAAGTTTTTTTGGAGGAAATTAAATTATTAAACTTCCTCTGAAACTTCCTCTACTTTAAAAGTAGAGAATTTTAAAAGGCCTTGCAAAAATTATTTAGAAGATAGAGGATAATCAGGTACTAAGTAGTAATTTAATATTTTTTCAGATATATGAATTCAATGTATTCTTAATTTCAGATGTGCAGAAATTGAAATTCTATACAAGTAAAAATGCAACAAATTTGGCAAGATATTAAAATTGCTAAGTTTTTGTTTTGTTTTATTGTTTTCAGAAAGTTTATGTCCATCATCTACTGAAGGATTGAAAGGTTATCTTTTTTGCTTTGTTTCATGTGAAACAAATCCTAGTATATGTTATATCTCTTAGAAATAAAAAATAGAGGAAGTTATGAGAAAATGGTATTTTCTTCCTGTTTCCATGCAGTAATGCCAAAAGTGTATATACTAGCACTTGGGCTCAATTTTTGTTTTTGGGGTTTTTTTGTTTGTTTTTTTGCTTTACTGGAAAGGATCTTTTTCCATAGTGGGCTCAATTTGAATGCAACATAATTTATTATGTAATTTAATTCCCTAATTCATGTAATCAACGTTAAGTAAATGAATGAATACATATAATTTGTATTTTTCATATTGTTGGTAATTTGGTCAAAGTCTTCTTTGCTTTTATTGTTGAGTATTCAGACTTGTGCTTTGTGGGGTGTGTAAAATCAATAAAGGATGGTAGATATGAACCAATACACTGATAAAATTGTGAAGAACTAAATATATACACATGAACAAGTACAACCAGGGAAACATGAGTAGGATAAGCATTTTTATGCTTTTATCCAATGGTTGTGCTATTATTATACTACAGTTTTGTAAAATGTTACCTTCAGGGGAAACTGGATAAAGTACACACTGTATCTCCCTGTATTATTTCCTACGACTGTGTGACTGAACAATTTTCTCACTAAAAATGTCAATTAAAAATGGATAAAGGGAAAAATGAATCTATTCAGGATGGAGGATATAGATCTTTCAGAGCCTCACTGGACCTAAGTACCATGCACTGCTTGATGAGCTACCAGCTTAGATATGATAATTTTCAGGAAAACATATACATTTCAGTTAGTCTCTGTTTTGAGTGGATGTACCTGTTGTTTTTATAGTTCATGATTGTGGATGCTCAGTGCCTTTGTTTCTTCTGCTCTTCACCTTATTCTGTCATTCCCCACCCAAGTCCTCAAAATAAATGCTTTATCAAAAGAATGTCTGTTAAATAATAGCCATCTGCTATGTAGATAAAACTGTTACACAGAGGAGCTTACTTATTTATATTTTTTGGCTCTACACTAGCATATCAGTAAAAGCTATTGCTCATGATCAGAAAATAGCCTCATGTAAAACTTAATATGCTTTTACTCAAAATGTAAATCTGCCATATATTACTGTTAAAATATCCCACTCTCTTCCTCGATGATTTATTTTTGTTTTGTTTTGTTTTTAAGAATTTGAATTTTTTTTTTAACCACCATTTTAATCAAAACTCATTTTTGTTTTCTAGGAGTGAAAAGATTGGATTAGTTTATCCTTGATTTTTCTCTGTTTAAAGGTAATTTGCCTGTTGAGTTCACTAATCATACAGACTTAATACAGTTTTCTGTTTGGGGTGGCACTCTACATTCGGTTGTTAAAATAGAAGTTTTATTATGTAATGACTAAAGCTTTGTGTCTTTTCTAATTGCCTCACAAAATGCAAACTGATCCCTAAAAGAATAATCCATGTGATTTATGCCATGGAAGTAAATATCAAAATAAATTCAAACTACTTTCCTAGTTTATGCTCCACAGAATATTTTTTCCAGAAATTTATGGAATCTTTTGTCTGCTTGAAACTATTTTATTCATAGATTGAAGTATTGGAGCCATGGGAATAAAGGTTCAGCGTCCTCGATGTTTTTTTGACATTGCCATTAATAATCAACCGGGTAAGAAAATTAATGCTTCTTTGTAACATTTATAAATGAGCATTTAATATTTTAAATTAGTAAAGAAGTTTAAACCAACTACCCTTTTTTTTCAGCTGGAAGAGTTGTCTTTGAATTATTTTCTGATGTGTGCCCCAAAACATGCGAGAACTTTCGTTGTCTTTGTACAGGTTTGTTGACATTTTCAGTTGCCCTAATAATGATCCCACTTGACTATGACTTACTTTAATTTTTTAACATATTTTAGATTTCTTTATATGTATTACTTTTATCGTGCAGATTAAGCAACATTGATTAGGACATGAAAGTATTCTTAGAAATAATAATTAGATTTTATCTGAGATTGATTTCTACATTTCTACACTAGAAAAACATGGATGATTTTTAAATGAATTTTTAAAAGATTCCAGAGGGGAATGAAAATCCTACAGTTTAAAGGAGTCTGTATAGTTCAAGAGGTATATTTTACAGGGTGAAAAGTTTTATTTTACTTTAATATTATTTCTTTTATTTCCTTTCTACTGTATGACCTACTGATTTTTCTTCATAGGGGAAAAGGGGACAGGGAAATCAACTCAGAAGCCATTACATTATAAGAGTTGTCTGTTTCACAGAGTTGTCAAAGATTTTATGGTTCAAGGTGGTGACTTCAGTGAAGGTAAGACTTAGTCTCCCACAAAAGAAAACCATACATTCTTTGTTAAATACCATAGATCTCAAAGTTAGACAAGTCTTAGAAGTAAGACAAGTCTTAGAAGTACTAGCCTAGTTTTCTTTTCACCTCACTTAGTTTTTCATCAATTAGAAATACTCATAGAAACATATAAAAAGGAAGCATAGGAAATAATTTCATCTTTGATGCATGAATTAATTTCAGAAATTTGCTTCTGGATTAAAAAAAAATACTGTATTTGTCTTTTAGTAACCAATCACTACATGTCTCTGATATTGTCACAGCTAGTAATTTTTAACTACAATATGTTTTACTTATATTATAAAACATTGGAATTATATTTTAAAGAAATTTTGAAAAAAGGTTATTTCTGTTGTAAAAGCCTACATAATCATCATTAGAATCTGAATGTTCTTTTTTCACATAACTTAATAGACTGTCATATTTATACTATTTATTGTATATAAGGGAAAGAAGATCAATATTGACTTTATGATTTGCTGTGAACTTTTGAGTATTATTGATTCAGAGTCATTCGAGCACCAACTTTCTAAGAAGTATTTTGTTTAGGCAGCATCTTCAAAGAGATTACTATTTTGGGAGTTCTAAGAGTCCATGTTTTTCATTCTTAGGAAATGGACGAGGAGGGGAATCTATTTATGGAGGATTTTTTGAAGGTAAAAACGTTTACTTTTTAATTGTGTTTTTAATGTTTTCTATTTTGATTTTTTTTTTGAATTGATAAGATTATTCATTGAACAGTATACTGATATTCACCTATCTTCAACTAATCTGAAGGTTAATTTTCTTGTTCAGGTTTCCCATCATCATTTATCAAAGAGACTATCTTTGCCCCCATTGTATATTGTTAACCTTCTTTGTCATTGATCAATTGACAATATAAGCATGGGTTTATTTCTGAACTCTTTTCTGTTCCATCGATCTTTGTGTTTGCCAGTTTGGTACTATTTTGATTGCTATGAAATCAAGGACCGTGATACCTCCAGCCTTGTTCTTCCTCAAGGTTGCATTGGCTTTTTGGGGTCTTTTGTGGCTCCATACACATTTGGGGGTTATTTTTTCTAGTTCTGTGAGAAATGCCATTGGTATTTTGATAGGGATTGCACTGAACCTGCAGGTTTCTGTGGGTAGTATGGACATTCTAACAATATTAATTCTTCCAATCCATGAGCATAGTATATTTTTCCATTTATTTGTGTTGTCTTCAACTTCTTTTAGAGTACAGGTTTTTCACCTCCTTGGTTAAATTTATTCCTATTTTTGATGCAGTTGTAAATGGGATTCTTTTTTTAATTTCTCTTTCTGATAATTCGTTATTAGTGTATAAGTACACAACAGATTTCTGTATATTAATTTTTGTGTCCTGCAATTTTACTGAATTCATTCGTTCTGATAGTATTTTTGGTAGAGTCTTTAGGGTTTTCTATATTTGGATCATGCCATCTGCAGAGAGTTTTACTTCTTCCTTTCCAATTTGGATGCCTTTTATTTCTTGTCTGATTCCTGTAGCTGGGACTGCCAACACTGTGTTGAATAAAAATGGCAAGACCAAACATCTAAGTCTTGTTCCCGATCTTAGAGGAAAAGCTTTCATCTTTTTTACCATTAAGCATGATATTAGCTGTGAGTTCATCACATATGGCATTTTTTTAGATGGAGGTGTGTTCCCTCTATACCCACTTTGTTGAAAGTTTTTATCATAAACGGATATTGAATGGTCTTAATCTTTATTAAAGGAGATTCGGCAGTATTTCCTAATAACAATATCTACATTTTTAGTGGGTCCATTTTTCTACGAAGATTTTTAACAACTCTCTTTGATATTCTAAAATTTGGCTATTATTTAACTTTTCTCTATGGAATTTTTTATTAATATGAAGATCATTTGAAAGACTATAAATATGTGATTGTGGAAATAATTTCATATTTCCCATCTTTCACTTTTGGGATTCACTGAAATTTTGTTTCACATTCTACTTGCTTTGTTCTCATTCTAATCCAACTTTGGGAGTTAGGCTGCTCTCTTTGCAGTAAGTGATGCTTTGACAGAAATTAAGTTAATGAGTGCCTCTCTGTGCTCAGAATAATATGTGCCTTTTTGTGCTCGAAAGTGAAACAAATGAAATATAAAAGAATCTTATCTGAATTATTTCTCTTGCTTTTTAGGAGAGTTTCATTTTTTGTTTAAGCAAAGAAAGTTGTATTATCTTTTCCAAAAAATAAAAGACACATGTAAATGGAAAGAAAGGAGTTTTTAATAGAGTATTTGGATTTTATAGCAAGGGTTAGAAAATTAGAAATATTTTAACCTGAAAAGATGGGGGAGAGAATTGGTTAATATTGATTCTTTCTTCTTTAACCTGACTTTTATCTAAATTTTATCTGGCACTAAAGAGCACATGATATGAACACAAGATATGAAGAAAAGTCAAGATGACTTTTTTGGGAGAGTTTATGCCTATAATGTAATTGAAAACTTTGCTTCTCTATAGATGAGAGTTTTGCTGTTAAACACAACAAAGAATTTCTCTTGTCAATGGCCAACAGAGGAAAGGATACAAACGGCTCACAATTCTTTATGTAAGTGTTTATGATCTGATTATTTAAAATATTCCTCTTTTGGTGCATTATTTCTTTCTGTGCCTGCCATCGATCACTAAGAAATAGAAGACGGACCCATAAGGGGAAGAATTTTTGAAGGAGAGAGAACAAAGAATTATCGAAGAGAGGAAGATTGTTGAAAGTGGGGTTGAACTGTACTGCTAAACTTTTCAAATGGTGAAAACTTGTCAAGAGGATACAGGAGCTGTCTTAAAGGAGTGGGGTTCCCACTGGTCAAATTAGAACAGTTTCGACTATCAAAATAATGATAATATCAGTTTATCAAATAAAACAAATGATAATATCAGTTACCAAATAAAACAGGAAACCATACAGATAAAAATAATAAACGAGTGAATAACATGGAAAAAGGAAAGGCTGTTTCTTGGTAGAATGTCAACTAATAAATGTAAAAGGAATGATAGAATTAGAAAAATCATCATTTTGCAGTCATCTCAATAGTAATTGATTCAGGAAAGAATTATCTATAGATGGTAAATTTAGAGGGCATCCTTTTAACAAGGAACAGAAAATTTACATAGAATAGCTCTCTATAAATAATTATAAAATAAAACACAGTTGATCCTCATTATTCAAAGATTCTGTATTTGTGAATTTGCCTATTCACTAAAATATATTTGTAACCCCAAAGTCAACAGTGCTAATGTTTTCCTTTTTTTTTTTTTTTTTTAATTTTATTTTTTTAGGTGAGGCAACTCTTGGTTGACCTCACAGATAGCAAGGACCTTGTCAGCTTACAGTCCCTTATTTTTTTATTTTTTTTATGCCTACAGCACCTGGACTTCCTAGGTGGTCTCCCATCCAAGTACTAACCAGGCCCGACCCTGCTTAGCTTTCAAGATCAGACGGAATCGGGCTTGTTCAGGGTAGCATGGCCATAGACCTGTTTTCCAATTCTAACTACCAAAAAAATTGTAATGAGGGCTCTTGTCAGCAATGCATATTTTTTATTGTGACCTGTGAGTACAGATTTGCTCCCTCCTTCAAGAGCCTTAAACTCTCCTGATCTCAGAAGAACTTAATCTGTCAGCATTGTATGTATTATTCTAGTGTTTTCTTATTCTGTATTTGTAACTCTCTTCTTCAATAGTGAAAAACCTGGCTCCTGTTATCTTCAAAATTTATTCTTATTTGCTGAATTCTAAAATAAAAAATTGCCATCCTATACCACTGTGAAAAGTATCTTATAAACTAGAGTTCACTATTTAATTATAGTTATTTTTGGTTATTGACAGAGGATATGTAGTTAAAATGCCATTATAAAAGTTACTTGGATTAGTATTTTTTTAGTGTGAATTTCATGTGATTTTGTGACTCAACATACTACATGTAATGTTAACCTTTTTCACTTAACAATATATCCTGGAAATCCCTTTATATTTGTTCATAGAGATCTTTCTCATTTTTTGCAGCTGCATAGTACTCTATTCTGTGTATGTACTGTAATATATGGGTCTTTCTGATCTTTAAATGAAAACAACTTTATCAAGTTTGTTGTGGAAAAATTAGGCCACACAAATAATAAGAAGAAAAACAGTCCCATCCCCAGAGTATCTTTCTATCTAATAAAAATGTAGATGGAGTGTTGCGTATTCTCTATTATCAACTTTCAAATAAAATTCTTTTGCACGTCACTAAATATTAACTTTTTAATAGCTCCATGTTAATCCATTATTTGAATGTACTGTGCTTTATTTAATTAACCTAAGTTTTGAACATTTGTTTTGGTTCTCATTTTTCAAACTGCTGCAATGAACATTGTTGTGCCTATTTGATGCATTTTAATAATTTCTTTTATATAAGTTGATAGTTTACTTACCAAAGTATTTATACATTTTAAGCCTTTCTATATATATTGTTTCATTGACTTCAAAAAGGAAGTATAGTTTAGTTATCAACAGTAAATGCCAATTTAACCAGATCCTTAATAACACTATTATCATTATTTTTTCTTAAAGTAAAATCCTTCCTATGCTAACCAAAACCCTTGTTAAGTTTATATAATCTTTCAAATATATTCTCTGAATCTTCCCTCTATTTCTCCTTACCTGTTTTTGTTTTTAGATAACTCTTCTTTACTTCTCCTGTGTTCTATTTTTTTAAAAGAAACTTCAGTTTTTAATCTTAAAAAAATGTTTTTATCTTGGTAACATATATAAAATTTGCCATTTTAACCATTTGTAAGTAAACAATTCGATGGTATTATATTTAGAGTGCTGTATGAAACTCAACAAAATAATATTAAATGTCAACTAATTGAGAAATAAATTTTTTATTAAAAATTATTGGGAAGACATTGATTAAAAAATAAAATAGTTTTAAAAATTTCTAAAACTATTTCCAAAACTATTTAACCATCTCAGAGACTAACCATTTCCCTTTCCCCTAACCCCTGGTAACCTCTATTCTACTTTCTGTCTCTAAGATTTGCCTATTCCAATTATAGAAGTGGACATATATTTGTCCTGTGTGTCTGGCTTATTTCACTTGGCATGTTTTTGAGGTTCATCCATGTTGTAGCATGTATCAAAACTTCATTCCTTTTTATGGCTGAATATCAGCTTCATTTTATATATATATATATATATATATATATATATATATATATATATATATATATATACACACATACACACACACACACACACACATACATACATACATACATACCACATTTTGTTTATCCATATTCATCTGTTGGACATTTGTGTTGTCATCACCTTTTGGCTATTGTGAATAATACTGCACAAAGCACTTGCATACACATATTTGTTTGAGTCCCTGTTTTCAGTTTTTTTGGGTTTTTTTTTTTTTTTTTTGGATATATATACCTAGGAGTAGAATTGTTGGATCATATGGTATTTATGGCTAACTCTTTGGGGAGCCACCAAACTGTTTTCCACAGTGGTTGCATCATTTTACATTCCTGCTAAGAATGTACAAGAGTTCCCATTTTTCCATATTCCCATCAACATACTTTTTCACCAATCTCAGAATGACCATGAAAGCACTCTAAGTATTGCTTTAGGGGTTACAGACAAATTCTGGTGAGCAAGAGAACGTGCAGATTTGGAATCAGTGAAGAGGGGATCAACTATATCTAGATGTGAGTTATACATGTACACTGCATATAACATGTAATCAAATACATGGTTTACACCTAGATTTTCCTATTTCTAGGTGATTTAGCAAGTTCTAGTGAGCATAGCTGTTAAACAGAAAAAAATACGTCATTAGTTTTAAAAGTAAGGCAAACTTTAAAAAATACATGTACTTGTTAGAATTTTTCTTGTAGTATTTGTGTGTGCTTTAACCAAAGGTTAATGTCTTCTTTGATAAGATTTTTTTAAAATAATAACTCTTATACAATGCCCATCTTCAATGTAATATACAAAAATATCCTAGTAACTACTTAAGTAGCAGCCTTAACTACAAAGCTTTAAGGCTGATATGGAGAAGAAAATGATTTTTTTAATTACTTTATTTGCAGAAAAGTACTTTTTCCTTATTTGGGGTTTTATCCAAAGTTTTACTAGAGATCGCTTTCTTCAACGTGATGTTTATGTCAAGGGTAAAAATCTCAAAGGACTATAGCAAGTAATATAAGGAAATAAACCTGCTGGAACAAGAAACTAAACTATTAACCCTTGCATTAAAGAAGACTCTCAGCCTGACCATTTATTACCATGTGCCAGGTGCCACATCTTCCAGGTTTCCAAAAGGTCTGAAATCTGGCTATTTATGTAAAAGTATTCAAAATTTTAAATGTTTGCTGCCAATTTAAAAAATGTATGAATATAGATCATATCTGTTCAGGTTCAACAGAAATTGTATGAGGATTATCAGATTATGATCTGTGCTTTTAACTGTTTAAAATGTTAAGATTGAAAACACTATCGTTAAACCCATAAACCAGTGGAATGGTTTGATAAATCATGGTATGTTCATACAGTAGAACATTGTACAACCATGAATATTCAATAAGAACCCAGTCACATGGAAAAAATAAAGATAGATAGAAATAACACCAAAATGTCAACGTTAATTACATGTAAGTTTTGAAAAATGCATAGGTATTTTATAATCAGAACAAGTTTTTGAAAATTTATTGTGTGAAAAGCATCTTCATATTATTCTACTTAAGGTTAATGTTAATAAATTCTATTATGTTTAAGATATATGATTTCTTTGTTTGCAACTTTGTTTCCAATGCAGTTATTTTCTTTTCCTTTTTAGAGATGCTAACTTTGTTTTTCTCTGACTTTGTTTTTATTCTTCTGCCTGATGATTTCCAAAAGAACAACGAAACCAACTCCTCATTTAGATGGGTAAAAATTATTTTAAATTATTTTATAACCTACTTTAAATTAATTTAAAATAAGAAGCTTTTATTTAATTATTTGTACTTGACTCTTTAGGCATCATGTCGTTTTTGGGCAAGTGATTTCTGGTCAAGAAGTTGTGAGAGAGATAGAAAACCAGAAAACAGATGCAGCTAGCAAACCATTTGCTGAGGTGCGGATACTCAGTTGTGGAGAGCTAATTCCCAAATCTAAAGGTAAGAACAAGTACATATTCCTGATAATTATGCCTACAAAACAAGTGGGGACACTTAATAGCTGGCATGAAATTCACACTAAAGTGAATAATTATAAGGTATTTGTGTTTTTAATATATTGTTTTTTAAATGTGTGTTTGTACTGTGTACATTTCTTATTAATTTGCAGTAATTTATCCATCTGCTTCTACTTTGTTTTGGGTTTTTTTTTTTAGAAAACTGTAGTTGTCTAAATAACATGGAAAATAAATACCATTCTAGGGAAAAAGACAATGGAAGGAAGATGACAATTGAAGAGAATAACATAGACTAAGAAACTTTAGAGGAATCTAAGCACTGCTTAGATTCAAAAGTATTTGTCATATTTGAGAAACTTCTTTTGCTTATACTAGAACATTTGAAGTTAGCATTAATAGGGTGATATGATATCTGAAATGGTAAGAACTTTGTTTTAAGTAAATATTTGTCTTTATATTATAGATGAAATATGTAACTGCTACCACTTATTACAGATTATGCATCTGACACTCTAAAAGTAATGGGATATTACCTTCAAACCTGTGTAGAAAGCAATAAAATATTAAACTGACTCTTCTTTCTATTCTTACTTGAATAGAGACCAATAATATTAATACCTAGGTTTTCATGGTTGACAAAGTTGAAAGCCATCTATAATCTTTTCTCATCTTCACAATAACCCTACACTTATTTCTCCTATTTTACAAATGAAGATATATTTAGCACATCAGGGAGCTAAGCCTCAAACTCAAGGTTTGCTGGCTTCAGATCTAAAGTTCTTTATATTATGTGTTGCTAATTCATTAAAGTCTTTAACAATTTCTTTTAGAATTGTCCTAAGTAGAACATTCTGTTCTGAAGTTTTAGGTAGACTTATTTGCCCTGTAACATTTAGAGATATGCACATTTTGTTTTAATTTAAATAGATACAAGATGATCATAGAGAAAGCTTATTTTTAATTTTGTGTCTGCATTTCATTTTGTTTCTGATGATTTTCTTCTCTGCCATATCAAATATATACCTCATAAACCATTGCAGGACTATGCTGTAGCTCATAATGGGACTGTTTATGTAACTTCTTGGTGTTCGTGAGTCTGGCTATACTTATTTACAAACCATAGGTGTAACACATATATTGTGTTAGTGAGGATTCAATAAAGAATGAGGTGCTATTGAGTATCTTACATTAAAAATTTTATTAAAATTTAAGTTATTTTTAAATTACAGTTGGCATTCAATATTATATAAGTTTCAGGTGTACAACATAGTGATTAGACATCTATATACCTTATATATTTCAAAAACAAAACTAAAAAGCAGTCTGAATAAATGCAAATTTTAGACCCTGAACTCACTAATATTTTATTCTTCAGCGTGTTGTTTGTACAAATGAAATATTTTAGTTTAAGGCGTTATTTCTTCCCATATCTACAAAGTCTTCAATCTTTATTCTTTACTTAACAACTACTTTTTTATCCTTAAATTTTGTAGTTTTTAAGGTCTCATGTTAGGATCAATTCTCCGCTTATGAAAGTTAAGAATGCTATGTGGTTTATATATTTAGAAAGAGATTGAGATAATAAAAAAGCTTACATTTAAACCATAAAGTTAGCATACACTCTCTTATAAATTTAGTGTAAAGATTCTTTTGGTATTAAAAGGTCAGTGTTTGAATATTTTATGAAAGGATGAGAAAGTTAATGTCATTTATTATATGTTTATGCCTTTATAATGTATTTTCACATGAAGAGAATAAGTGCTAATTTTGCCCATGGTATTGTGGCCAGGAAGTTGTGCTGAAAGTTGATGTAATGTCTTATTGTGTATTCCTCAAACTCATACTAAGGAAGCATACTTTGCCTTTATCAGTTTTACCAGTTGGGGAAGATTTGGAACTTTATTACTGTCTGCCCAGGATTTCCTGAAAAGATCAGATTTGTTTCAAGTCATACCATGCCTGTGCTATTCTGGATAACACTATGGAAAGAGGAAAAGATCTTTATGGTAGGAAATAGATTGGTTGGCACTATAGAAAGAAGAGCACAACAGAGGAAGCAGCTGGTGAATCTGGTACTCTGGAACTATGGAAAAGAATACCAGAGACTAACTTTGGTGACAGGATCCCACTTCAGTGTCTGTATTCTGGAATTAAGTCACAGTGATAGTACTTTTTACTGGAAAATAGTGAGATATTAAACTTAGAAACTGTTCAGAAAAGGAGACCAGTAACATGGAATGAAAATATCGAAAGGAGACCTATTTTAGTAATAGTCCTACCCTTTATTTCAAATCTTATTTTGATGATGACCTGGAAATTTTCTTTAAAGATTTCTTATGACTTTCATTGGTATAAATTCTTTAGATCTCAAATAAAAAACTAGTAAGGCAGCATTTTCTTAACTTCAGTTTTCACATGTTAAATGTTCTGGGGTTCTGGAGTTTGTTGTTAGTACAGTCGATACGTAGTTAGTAGAGCTACACCGCATCCACTGCAGGGAAGAGGTTTAGGATATTCTACATAGTGATAAACTATATAACCAGAAATGGCCCAAGAGTTGGAAGTTATTCTTTGCAATTTCTTTTCATCCATTTTGATTCTTAACTTGCATTATGGTTTTGCTTTTAGTTCTGTTTCATTTTATCCTAAAGGATACTTAGGCTTGTGAACGACACTTTGATAGGTTTAATAGGTTTTGTGTAAGTAATTAGGCAGGAGATAGGGTTTTTGAAAGAAAGGATGAAAACAGTCATCATACTTAAAATTTTAAATTTTCTTCAATTTTTAAATGTAATAAATTCATTTGGTTCAAAATTTAAAAAGCATAAAAGGACAGTCAGTGAAAAGTCTTTCCATCTCCACACACCACTTCCTATTTCATATATCATTCTACATGTATGTGAGTGTCGATCATGTAGGATAAATTCCTAGAAATAAAATGAACAGATTATAGGAGTCATGCATTTGTAATTTTGGTAGACATTGCAATTAGAATATAGAAAAATAAATTTATACCCTTTTGTAGAGAGCCATATGTTATCAAACTCTAATAATCTTTGCCAGCTTAATAGCTTTTTTTAAAAAAGCTAGTTTTAATTAGCATTTCTCAAAGCTATTTAATGTTAGCATTTATTAAAGACCCATTTATATTTATTTTTAGAGCAACAGATTGTTAATTCTCTTCCCTCCTATTTTTACCCATTCTGTTCTTCCTTTTTGAAATTCCAAACCTCTTCCTATTTTTTCCTTTCTGTATAGAAAACTTTTTTAGCCATTTTTTTAAGGGTCTGCTGGCAACAGATCGTCCTACCTTTTTGAAAATATCTTAATTTGCGTTTGTTTGATGGGTATTTTCGCTGAAAATAGAATTCTGGGTTGATCGTTCTTTCAGCACATAAAAACATGTTATGCCACTTCTTCTTGCCTCTTTGGTTTCAAAGGTGAAGTCTCACCTTTCAAATCATTGTCCCCCTATAGGTAATTTACTCTTCCTCTCAAGTGGCTTTAAGTTTTTTTTTTTCTTTAGCTTTTAGAAATTAGATTTTGATGTGTCTTAGTATGGATTACTTAAGAGTTTATCCTGAGATTTGCTTAGCTTCTTGAATCTGTAGGTCTGTCATACCTATTGTGGGAAATTTTCTGCCCTTTTTTTCCCTCCCCAGTTTCAAACTTACTTTCCTTCTGGGATTCTGATAAGACAAATGTTAGATCTTTTGTTTATTGTTCCACAGTTCTCTCAGGCTCTGCTTATTTTTTGTTTATTGGATGTTCAGATTGGATAACTTCTGTCTTCTGATTCACTGACACTTCTGTCATCTCCACTTAGTTATTGAGCATATTAAATGAGGTTTTTATTTCAGTTAGTGTATATTTCATTTCTAAAATTCCTATTTTGTACTTTATAACCTCTTTTTTCCAGAGATTTTTCACTTTTTTTTTATTTGATTAAAAACTATTAACAATTACATGTTGAAGCATTTTTAAGATGGCTTCTTTAAAATCCTTGTGAGTTTTAACATTAGAGGCCTCTGAGTGTTGGTGTTATTTGATAGTCTTCTCATTAAGTGGTGATTTTCCTAGTGACTTTTTTTTTATTATTATATCCTGGACATTTGGGGTAGTATGTTTTAAGACTCTGGTTTCTGTTTTTTAGTCTATTTTAGCAGAAATTCACCTTATTTAGATTTAGCATGTGAGTCCTGACCTACTTTTGTAGACTGTGGTTTCAATGTGGTTTAAAATCTAGAATCTACATATTCTTAAATTGAGCCTCTAAAGGACTTTGTTCAGTGCTTTTTAGCACTTTGTAAGTACTCTACAGATATTAGTTCCCACTATTTTTTCCTGCCCTTGTTTCTAATCCTAAAGTAGTCAATTCTGCTGTACTGCTCATTTTGAAAAAATACATTTGTTCTATTTGATTAATATATTAGAAAACAATTTGAACATAACACCAATTTCAGCTAAAGAGTTTCATAGGAATTCACAAAAATCACACATGCACACATATCTCAAACATCTACCTGTGTTATGAGCCACACCTAAGCACAATCTGCTGCTAAAACTTCCCATCTGATTTCAGATAAATTCCTACTACTTTACAGTAACTCACAAGTTGCACCTTTGTAACATTCACTTCCACAAGCAAACCTCAGGTCCTTTTCAAAGTATTGTCATATTTATGTATTCCTTAACCATTTAACATGTATCAAATTCTGCTGCTGCTTATATTTTTATTAGTTTCCTATTTTTTTAATGTGATGTGAAGTTTTTGAGTTTTATGCCTCTAACCCCATTTTTCCCATTAGCCATGTGTTTTTTATTGTGCAGTTTTCATAGCACAGTGATTTGTTATATAACAGCAGAACTCACTGTACTTCTACAAAGCCATTCTAATTTATACTTGTCCTTATTGACCATATTCACTTCTAAATCCATGTACAGTTATAGTCAGAGTTTCTAGAAAATTTATCAAGTGTATGTTTTCCAATGCTGTTTGCTAATTAATTCAAACTTGTTGGTCATATTTTCCAGATAGATTGTAAAGGCAATCTGAGGGAGAGTGCATGTCATATAAAGTTCCCTGTAGCACTTCCTCGTATACTTTACAGTTCACTCTCTCCATATCTTGGCGTCTTGTTGAGTTTATATCTAATACTAGTCAGTTAAACATAGTTGTTGACATGAGAAGAATAAAATTTCAGTCAGATTCACAATGTTCCTACATCATATTTTTAAATTTAGGTTAACACAGATTTATAACTGAAACTACATTTAATTAATAGAATGTAATTTAATATTGATATTGTCATTTCTATTTTTTGCCTTTTTACTCTTTTATTCTTTAACTGCCATTTCTTTCTCAATCATATTCTCTTTTTCCCTTAACAGACTCATAGGTAAAGGGCACATAAATATAATTTCGCATGTAAAATAATATGGACAAATAGCTTTCTAAGCTCTCTTCTAAGGCATCTTTCCTAAAACACAGTTTCTTTCCCTTTAATAGTTGATGTCATCTGATACTCAAGCAAATTATATTATCATAAAAATAGTTGTAAATCTCTAGCCTTCTATATTATTGTGATTTCTTACTTCACTCAAATGTTTTCTTGAAAAATGATATGTGAACTAAATAGTAGTCATTTGAAATCTGTTTAATACATTTAGTGGGGAGAAAGTGGGCTTACTTTTTAAAGAAACAAACTACAGTATATTTCTTATAGGAAAGAATCCCACTGCAAAATAAAGGTGAAAGTTGGAACTGGTGAATAAAGCTTTTTTAATCATGGGGTAAAGCATTACTATATTTTGTCAAGTAATTTTAACAGCTCTGTTTTGTGCTTATGTGGAATATTTTTATTTTGCTTACGTGTTATGTGGTCTTGAATATTTTTATTTAGAGTTACTCATGTTTATTATGAATTTATTTTCTTTCTTCAATTCTTTGAGTTTGATTCCATACCACCACCACTGTATCCTTCTGGTTCTTAGGATATATAAGTGCATTTTTCAGATTATACATGTTTGCATACCCACTCTGTATCACCAGCAACAGTGGTTTTAGGTTCAGGTTAACAACTGAACTCACAGAACAAGATAGGCCTCACTCAGAAGTAAATGTGTTTACCTTTAAAAAAGGATACAGGAGAGAAAACAGCATGACTTGTACAGCAACAGCATAGTAGAAATCTCATATATTCCAGACAGAACTTGCATATGTCCAGGCATCTCACACTTAGTATGTTCATGCTAAGGAGCACAGCTACGTGAGGAAAGACTACTTCAGTGAAGCTGTTATAATCTCTGGGGTCCCTTCATCTTTTTTACCTTGTTCTCATTCTCCAATGCAGTAGTGTGTCACCCATATTAGAAAAGCAATTTTAACAGTGAACTATAAGTCCTTTACCAAGTGTACTGCTCTCCTTTCTCCACTGTATGTTTTTGGCTCTTTTGTCGAAAATTATTTGCCCATATAAACATGGGTTTATTTCTGGACTCTCAGTTCCATTTCCTGGTCTGTATGTCTGTTTTTCTGCCAATACCGAGCTGTTTTGATTATTGTCACTTTGTAATATAATTTGAAGTTGGGCAGAGTGATACCTCCAGCCTTCTTCTTTTTTCTCAGGATAGCTTTGGTGATTCGGGGTCTTCTGTGTTTCCGTACAAATCTGATTATTTTTTGTTCTATTTCTTTAAAGAGTGCTGCTGGGATTTTGATGGGGATTGTATTAAATCTGTCGATAATAAGGTCGTATTAACTATCTTGATTCTTCCAATCTAAGAACGCGAAAATTTCTTTGTATCTTCTTCAATATCTTTTATGAAGGTATTATAGTTTTCATTATATAGGTCCTTCACATGTTTCGTTAGGTTTATTCCTAGATATTTTATTCTTTTTGTTGTAATTGCAAAAGGAGTTATTTTTCCCACTTTTTCTCATAGTTCATTATTAGCGTATAGGAACACTTTGGATTTTTGAACAGTGATTTTTTTTTTTTACCGTATTATTTCTAGTAGCGTTCTTGTCGGGTTTTTAGGGTTTTCTATATAGAAAATCATGTGGTCCATAAATAGTGACAGTTTGGCTTCTTCGTTTGCTATTTCGATGCCTTTTATATCTTTCTCTTGCCTGCTGTGGTGATAGTGGACAGCCTTGTCTTGTTCCTGATATTAGAGGAAAGGCTTTTAGTATTTCACTATTAAGTATAATGTTGGCTGAGGGTTTGTCATATATGGCCTTTATTATGTTAAGCTACTTTCCTTCTGTACCAGTTTTGTTAAGAGTTTTGATCATAAATGGATGCTGTATTTTGTTGAAGGCTTTTTCTGCATTTATTGATATGATCATATTCTTATTTTTTAATTTGTTTATGTGGTGTATCACATTAATCAATTTGCATATGTTGTACCATCCCTGTGCCCCTGGGATGAAGCCCACTTGATCGTGGTGTATAATCTTTTTAATATGTTGCTGTATTCGGTTCACTAGTATCTTATTTAGGATTTTTGCATTGTGTTCATGAGAGATATTGGTCTGTAGTTTTCTTTTTTGTGTGTTTTGGTATCAGTAATATTGGCCTCATAAAATGAGTTAAAAAGTATTGCCTCCTTTTCAATTTTTCAGAAGAGTTTGAGGCGAATAGGTATTAAATCTTTAAATGTTCGGTAGAATTCACTAATGAAGCCATGTGGTCCTGGACTTTTACATTTGGTAGCTTTTTGGTGATTGTTTCAATTTCCATATGACTGATCAGTCTATTTAGATATTCCAGTTCTTGATGGTCTAGGAAGATTGTATCTTTCTAAGAACTTGTCCATTTCTTCTAGGTTATTAAATTTGGTGTTATATACTTTTTGATATTATTCTTCTATGATCCTTTGTATTTCTGCGATGTCAGTCGTAATTTCCCCTCTTTCCTGATTTTGTTTATTTGTGTCATTTCTCTTTTTTCTTTAGTGAGTCTAGCCAGGGGTTTATCAATTTTATTAGTCTTCTCGAAGAACCAGTTCTTTGTTGCATTTATTTTTCTTTTGTTGTTGTTGTTGTTATTGTAGTTGTTCTCAATTTTATTTAATTTTGCTCTAATTTTGTCATATTGTTTTAAGTGAGCTGACCTCTTTCAGAGTTACCTGTAGTGCAGGCCTTGTAGCGGAGAATTTCCTCAATTTTTGTATATCTGGAAAGGTCTTTATTTCTCTTTCATATCTAAAGGAGAGCTTAGCTGGATACATTATTCTTGGCTGGTAGTTTCTTTCATTTAATAGTTTGAATATTTGAGTCCACTTCTTGCTTGCTTGTGAGGTTTGTGCTGAAAAATCCAAAGATAATCTACTGGGTTTTCCTTTATGGGTTAGTGTCTTCTTTTCCCTGGCTGCCCCGAGAATTCTCTTGGTTATTAATTTTTTAATAATTTTAATATAATGTGTCTTGGAGAAGGCTTTTTTGGGTTGAGATAATTAGGTGTTCTGTTAGCTTCTTCAATTCCAAATTCCAGCTCATTCCTTAAATTCGGGAAATTCTTGTTAGCTCTTTGTCTGAAAATGCTGTCTGATTCATGCTCTTTTTCCTCTCCTTCTGGAATACCCATTATTCTTATGTTTCCTTTCCTGATGGTATCAGCTAGTTCTTATACTTCTCTTTCATTCTTTTTCATTCAGTTTTTTTTCTTCTGAATTATTTCTAGGTTCTGCTTTCAGTATCACTTCTTACTTTCATTTGGTCGACTGTTTCCTAAGCTTGCTATTTCATTCTTCATCTCCAGAAGTTCTGTTTGTTTCATTTTTAGGGTTTCAGTATCCTAGCCAAAACACTAATTTTGCTGATCTGGTTTTTTTCTCATCTCCTGGAATTGTTGACAGGAGTTATTTTGGCTCTCATTGAGTTTTTTTCAGAATTCCAATCTTCCTCTGTCATTTAAGTGGAATATTTCTATGTCGTTAAGTTTATTTTCCGGAAATTTTTCTCTTTCTTTCTGAGCTGCCTTGTCACCTTGATTGTTCATGGTGTTTAATTGACTATTTCTCCACCTGGGCAGTATATTCTGCACTTTTTCCCCCCCCCCCAGAAAGATTTATTAAAAATCTCTCTTTAGCCTATTGCTAAGGTATTTTTCTTTTGGTTTCCAGTAGGTAATGTCTAAGCTTCTTGGAACTCTGCTTTGAGACTTAATAATTCCTATTTCTTTTTTTTTTTTCCTACTAAATAGTCAATGACAATCACTACCCACGTTCTGAGTGTTAGCAACAGTTTTGGTAGCATTTATTCAGATTCCCCTGGGGTGTGCCCTCTGGATTGGTGTATGAGGGATTGTTGTAGCTCAGCTCCATGATTTGCAACTTCCACTGGTAAGATCCAGCTGTTACTTCTCTGTTGTTAGTCCCACTTTGCTTTCTGCCTTTACCCCTGGGCTCTGCTGCATGGAGCTCACAGAGTCCTTAGGCAGCGCTGTTGAGGGGACCAGCAGCAACTTCTCCCCTCCACCTCCTCCTGCAAGGAGTTCTCTGTTACCAGAGGCAGCTTCTTTGTTCTTCCCAATCTACCTCTGGACTCCTGGGACTCCCACTGGTCTGACCTCTGGTACCTCTGGTACCTCTTATGTGCAGATCACTCACTCAGATGTGCTTGTATGCAGGTTGGGTGTCATTTGTCGAGTTTTAGATGTTCACCTTATTTCAGGAGGAAGGAATCAGGGACATCTCTCACTCTGCCATGTTTCTGACATCACTCCTCCCAGATTTATAATAAAATGATATCCTATTCTGTTTCATAGCACACTCCTTTTTATTTAGATCTGGTTTTTCTGTCCTATGGTATAAACCTCCGGAGCTCTGCTGCGCATCGCAGTGACAAATCCAGCGTGCAGGCTCCAATCTCATGCAAAAATAAAAGTCATAGTAGCGGTAGATGCCGTGACTATGGCTGCAGTAGTGATAGTTGTGGTGGCGGCAGCAGTGGTGGTGGCAACTCCTCCCTCTGCTGCCTCTCACCATCTCTTTATATGAGATTTATTTGTTGAGCAGTCTAGGTCTTTTGTCCTATAGTGTTTCCCATTATTGCATACACTGGGTTTTACTGATTATGTCTTTATGTTATGTAATGTGTTCCTTCTGTGCTTCTATTTCATATAACTTTGTAGTTCTAAAATATTGATCCAGTGCTGTTTTGATTTTGTTTTAATTCCTGTTGATAGAAGCATGAGGCCTATAGGACAGGTTGTCTCTGCTCTTTAGCAGCCATTGGTGGTCAGTTCCTCATTAGGGGTTGTAAAATATTGGTATTCTAACTCTGATTCTTTTCTCATTTATTCCTATAATAAAGAGCATCTTTCATCTACCATATAGTTAGTCAGAGGTACAATTCAGATAGGAAAAGCAGGGTAAATGCTTTATATATTATTTTCCAACATCATTATGAGCTGATGGAGTCTAATATATTACCTGGGACAGTCTCTGTCTATTTTGTCATATCTTTCCCTGATTCCTGTTATATTATACCTGATTAATTCACTTATTTACTTTTGTTGCCTAGGCCTTAGTGCATCTGAGTTTTGTGGCCCCCTTTAAAATTATTACTTCCTTAACCAAAAATTAAATTTCAATTTAAAGTTATTTTTTTAGAGACCCAAAAATATAGTTATTAATCACTGACAAGTGACTGCCCTCTGTTGCAAGTATTCTCTCCGGCTAAACCCCTTTCTTGAGCATTACCCCTGCTCAGGCATTGAAACATAAGCCTGTGCCAATGGAATCATGTTTCTTTCCACATTTGTGCAAAGTATTTTTTTCTGTCATTTCTCTCCTCCAGTTCTACCTCCAGTCTTGATAATATGAGAAAAAGTAGAAAACTACAAGAATATAGAATCTGGAACTCTTAAATGTTACTTTTGTACTTTTTTTAAAACTGTTATTCAAATGTTTTTCTAAAGTTAACTTAGTTTATTATTTTAGACTTACTTATTACTTTTCCAAAATTTTTTGGTTTCCTAGATTCAACTCTGACCCATGAATCTCAGTATCTGGATTCTAATCCTGACTATTTTTTTTCCCCCTAACCCTGACTCTTGACTCCTTTCTTGTACCCCTCAATTCAAATAGCCGGATGAACAAAGTGTTAAATATTGGACTCAGAAAGTATGACTTTCCACTTACAGAATTTGCCTAAAAAATGTTGACCAAAAACCTTTTTGTTTTTTATTAAAGCCAAGAAAGAAGAAAAGAAAAGGCATAAATCATCCTCCTCCTCATCATCATCATCCAGTGACTCAGATAGCTCAAGCGATTCTCAGTCCTCTTCTGATTCTTCCGATTCTGAAAGTGCTTCTGAAGAGAAATCAAAAAAAAGAAAAAAGAAACATAGGAAAAATTCCCGAAAACACAAGAAAGAAAAGAAGAAGCGAAAGAAAAGCAAGAAAAGGTCTTAATTTTACTTTTTCAATACTAGATTTATATTCTAGTTCTCTTCTCTTTATAAATAAACCCATTGGAATTTGGGGTCAATTATATGTAAACATTAAAATAGAAATATTTTACACCATAAAGTATAAGATCATCTTGATATTATGTAGTCTATAGATTAAGGGTATATTCATTTCTATTTTCTTTTATTTTTTGATAATTTATTTTTCAATTACAGTTGACATACAATCTAATGTTAGTTTCAGGTATGCAACAGTGATTAGACATTTATAAACTTACAAAGTGATCATGCCAATAAATCTAGTACCCATCTGACACAATATACGTAGTTATAGTATTATTTACTCTATTCTCTGTGTTGTACTTTACATCCCCATGACTATTTTGCACTACCAATTTATACTAATTAATCCCTTCCCTTTTTTCACCCCCACCTTCCCAGTCAGGCAACCGTCAAAATGTTTTATGTATCTATGAGTTTGATTCTGTTTTGTTTTTTAGATGCCACACGTAGGTGAAATCATATGGTAATTGTCTTCCTCTGGCTTATTTCCCTTACCGTAAAACCCTCTAGGTTCATTCATGTTGTTGCAGATAGTAAGATTTCAGTTCTTTTGTGGCTGAATAATATTCCTTTGTATATATACACCATTTCTTCTTTAGTCATTCATATATTGATGGATATTTAGGTTACTTCTGTAACTTGGCTATTGTAAATAGTGCTGCAATTACCTATGGATTCATAATTCCTTTGGAATTAGTGTTTTGGGTTTTTTCAGATACATATCCAGAAGTGAAATTGCTGGGTCCTTCTTTGTCTCTTGTTATGGTCTGTTTTAAAGTCTCTTTTGTCTGATATAAGTATTGTTACCCCAGCTTTTTTGTTTCCATTTTCATGAAATAATCTTTTTCCCATTCTTTTATTTGAACCAATGTGTGTCTTTAAATCTGAAGTGAGTCTCTTATAGGCAGCAAATGTAGAGGCCTTGTTTTCTTATCCTTTGAGTCTCCTTATGTTTTTTAATTAGAGCATTTAATCCATTTACATTTAAACTAATTGTTGATAACTATGTAACTATTGCCATTTATTATTCATATTTTTTACTTTTTTTTTCTTCTTAAGGAAGTTTCTTTAACATTTCTTCTATGCTGGATTGGTGGTGATGAACTCCTTTAGCTTTTTCTTGTCTGGGAAGCTCTTTATCTGTCCTTTGATTCTGAATGATAGCTTTGCTGGGGAAAGTAATTTTGGTTGTGGGTCTTTGCTTTTCATCACTTTAAATATTTCACACCAGTCCCTTCTGTCCTGCAAAGTTTATGTTGAGGAATCAGTTGACAGTTTTATGGAAGCTCCCTTGTGGGTCACTACCTGCTTTTCTCTTGCTGCTTTTAAGATCTGCTGTATTTAACCTTTAGCATTTTAATTATGTTGTGTCTTATTTTGGGCCCCTTTGGGTTCATCTTGTTTGTGACTCTCTGTACTTTCTGGCCTTGTATGTCTTATTTCCCTCACCAAGTTAGGGAAGTTTTCTGTCATTGTTTCTTAAAATAGGTTTTCAATTCCTTGCTCTCTTCTCCTGGTATTCCTATGATGCAAATGTTGGTATACTTGATGCTGTCCCAGAAGCCCCTTATATTGTCCTCATTTTTTTGGATTCTTCTTTCTTGTAGCTGTTTTGATTGTTTTTTGCTATCTTATCTTCCAAATCACTTATTTGATTCTATTTCATCTGATCTACTGTTGATTTCCTCTATTTTTCATTGTAGTTATTGTATTCTTCGTTTTTGGCTGGTTCTTTTTCACGTTTTCTATCTCTATTTTTATGTTTCCTGTCTCTTTCTTAAAGTTCTCACTGAGATTGTTAAACATCCCTATTACCAGTGTTGTGAACTGTGCATCTGGCAGATTGATTGCTTGTCTCTTTTCTGTTTAGTTCTTTTTCTGGAGCTTTGTTTTAATCTTTCATTTCAGAACTATTTCTTTGTCTCTTCATTTTGGCTGCCTCCCTGTATTGTTTCTATGTATTAGGTAGACCTGTGGCATCTCCTGGTCTTGGTAGAGTGGCCTTATGTAGTTAAGTGTCCTGTGGGGCCCAGTGGCTCAGTCTCCCCATTCACCTGACCTGGGTGCTACAGGTGTGTCCTTTGTATGGGTTGTATGTGCTCTTCTGTTAAAGTTGAGCCTTGATTGCTGTTGGCATGTCATTGGGAGGGATTGACCCACAGGCTGATTGATTGTTAGGACTGGCCGTGACTACAGTGGAGGAGCTGTTGTGCAGGAGCTGACCCTACGGAGCAGGATATGCTCAAATAGGGCAATGGTGCCTGCCGAGTATGCCTTTTTGGATATGCTATTTGTGGAAGTGTTCAGGTGGTGTTCTTGTGTGATCTGAACCTAGCCAGTGGGCATGTTTGTTCTGGGGCCTCTTGGGAGGGGCTCTGGTGCAGACCACAGTCAGCCACTGCTTGTGCCCTGCCTGGAGTCACTTGATGTAAGCTACAAAATAATCTGTACATGGTTGCCACTTACGCTGTGCTTAGAGGTTCCTTAAGTATGCTGCTGCTAGTGACAGGCGTGGGGCTGCTTAGCAAGAGTTACAGGGTACACTGAGGCCTGGTGTTGCTTACTTGGAGTTTGTAAACCTTTGAGAGATTTCAGGAACGTTTGAAGCATAAGCTAAGACAGGCTGTTTGTATAATAAAGCCTCTGGAAATGTCTTGGGTTGGCCTGAAATTGGTTGGGGCAAAGTTTCAAGGAATCACCATAGCTGGGCAAACAGTGTTGGCCAAGTTGATGGAGACTCAGATAGGGCATTTGCCTGTGTCTTGTACTTTGGTTTCGGGGAGGTTTCAACAAAGGAACATGGCTTCTGCCAGCATTTCTGTCTGAGAGGAAGTTGTCCCTCCTGCCCTTGCCCCAAAGCCAGGCAATTCAGTTCTTCCTCATATGTCCCTAGTGCCTTTTGAGCTGCCTCTCCACTTACTGGAGCTCAGAGCAGGTGAGTCTATCAACAAGTCCCTCTGCAGGCCCTTTAAGAGGAGCATCTGGGACTTCAGCAGCCATCTGTCTCAGCCACGGTCTCTGCTGGTTTTCACGGCCAGAAGTTGTGGGAAGTTCTCTTCCCAGCCCTGGAACCATGGGCTGGGGAGTGCGTTGTGGGGCTGAGATCACTTACTCCTCGGGGAACCTCTTCAACTGAGGTATTCCTCCCGATTTTTAACTGCCACATGTGGATACGAGACCAGCCCTTCTGTGTCTCCACCTCTCCCACCAGTCTCCATGTGGCTTCTTCTGTATATCCTTAATTATAGGACTTTTCTTCAGCTAGACTTCAGGCCGTTCTCAGTGATGGTTTTCTGTATAGTTAGTTGTAAATTTGATATGCTGGTGGGAGCGGATAAGCAGGTTTTAGCTTCCGCCATCTTGAACGAAAGCCTGTTTATTTTCATTTTCAACAAAACCATTCAGTTTATTTTGTCAGAACTCAATGAAATGATGCTTTTGGTTTTATAGGTTTGTATTTATGGGGATAATATGAGATTAATGAGAATTATAGAAAACCAATAATTGTCTTTTGTTTTTTTCTCTGCTCCGATAAGGGTATAAGGGTAGAAAACAGTTATCAGCTTATTTACTCTTTTCCATTTTGTCTGAAATAATCTGTATTTACACTAAAACTTGTCTTCATATACCTGTTGCCTCTAAAGCAACTAATTTTTTTACCTACATTTTAAAATATTTTAAATTTATCAGTGCATTGCCTGTGGAGTTTCATATTTTGATCCATTTTATTGGGAAATATTTTTTTGAGACTATAGCAACGCAGTTGGGTTTTTTGCTTTGGGTTTTTGGTCAGTGGTTGGTTTGACAGAAGAATAAAAACATTTTCCTCATATAGTTATATTTTTGAGGGGTACAGGATACTGCATATATAGTGACATCTTCCAAAGGAAAGAAATACCAACGATTGAAAATTGGGGTAGACACAGAATAACCAGAAACTTGTTTTGTGTTTCTATTAAGTGCATCCAGTGAAAGTGAGGCTGAAAATCTTGAAGCACAACCCCAGTCTACTGTCCGTCCAGAAGAGATCCCTCCTATACCTGAAAATAGGTTTCTAATGAGAAAAAGTCCTCCTAAAGCTGATGAAAAAGAAAGGAAAAACAGAGAAAGAGACAGAGAGAGAGAATGGTATGTGAATGTGCATATCTTGTAGAGTGCCCTACCCTCTTTATAAGAACCTTTCTTTAAAAAAAAAAATGTTATGGGGATAGATGGGGTAAAAGAGGTCAAAAATGTGGTGACAGAAAGAAATCTAACTATGGGCAGTGAATACACAATGCAATATATATATGATTTACTGTTGAATCGTATACCTGAAACTTACTGGATTTCGTTAACTAATGTCATGATAATAAAAATAAATAAATTTTTTTTAAAAAGAAAGAAAAAGAAAAAATGTTTTTACTTATTTTTGACAAGATTTAATTGTTAACCTTCTCCCAAGATTAAAATCTTTTTTATATGATAATGTTAGTAACACTTTTTTTGATAAAAAGATAAATTGACTTAGTTCAAACAGATGTTGAGTAAAAATTACTTTTTAAAAAACTGAACACTGCAAATACCAAAAGAAATATTGAGTGGTATTTTAAACCAATTCTATTTGGAACAAGATAAATGTTTTACTGTGCTATTTGTATACATTAAACTTTTAAGCAAGTAAAAACCTTTATTTTTCAATTTCTCAGAAAGAAAAATGCTGTTTTCTGTGTGTGATTTATGATATTGTAATGAAAACTGATATCATGTTCAAATACTTTCAGAAATTTTCTATATGGAAGATTGAATTCTTTCTCATTTGTGATCAGAATATATTATTATAACAAAAGTAATTCTGAGCAATCTTCATATACTTTCACAATACAGTAAAAATATAAAAATGAGTCTTAGATATTTGAAACAGGGTAATTTTGATAGATTGGATTTAGTTTATTTTTCCTCAAGTATTAGGAAAGGATGTTTCTACGGAAATATCAAAGAGAAAATGTTTGAGCTACTTTAAAATGAACTTTTCAAATATAATTTGCATGGATATTGTTAGTGCTAATCAAATAAATATTAGCTCGTTTTTGTAAATAGTTTTACTTTTCGGTCTAAACCATGATGTAAACATTTTGCTAATTTAGACCACTTTATTTCTACTTAATTCACATTAATTACAGTTCTCTGTGGTTTTATTACCAATTAACTGCTCGTAGGATAATAAGTTACTTTGGAATAAGGTAGTTTTAAAATTGCTCTACATCATATAGCCTACTCCGAGCTCTCCTATGTTAATTTTTCTTAGTACTGTCAAGTTAACTTTATCTTAGTAAAGATTATGTAACAATGTTTGTTCCATAGCACACAACTGGAATTTGTGGGCAGAATAGTTCTTCATCCTCATACATTAGAAGATTTTAGCATTCTGACTCTTGGGCACTTGGTACCAAGAGCACCCTCTAGACATTGACAATTGGAAAAAAAATGATCTTATATTTTTCCAAACACCTACTAGGAATTGATAACATTCCTTGTTGAAAATCACTCAGTATCTAAGATTTTAAATTAATTGGATCAATAAAACTATGTTCTCTAGATTTATTTTTGTAAAATAATGTGTTTTCATTTTCTCTTTGCTCGTTTCTAGTAATCCACCTAACTCTCAGCCTGCTTCATACCAGAGGCGACTTTTAGTTACTAGGTCTGGCAGGAAAATTAAAGGAAGAGGACCAAGGGTAGGTGATTCTTTTCCCATACATCTTAATAGTGTTCCATTTATATTAAATAATTTTAGAATGTTTCTTAAATGTTATTTTATGTATAAATAACTAAAATTTAGAATAGTTATGGATATTGAATTATATGTACTCTTTTTATAGTAACTTCTTTGTGTTAGAACTAACAAACTGAAAATCCATGGGATGTTAATGGATTTTACATGTATGTGGTATAAAATGAAATCAAGATCTTTTCTTGTGCCCCCTTATTACTTTCTGACCATTATATCTCTACTTTTGTTAAAAATTAACTGTATTTTTTTATTTCATCCTCTTTCTCTTTGCTAGATTCTCCCCATCAGAATTTAAATATTTAAACTGTGTTTTCAAAATTTAGAAACTTGGCTATACTTAGAATATTATTTCTTTACTTCGTACACATTCCTCACCCCTTTCAGTCTTCTACCATTCTGCTGAATACAGAGTTTGCCATGTGATCAGCTCCTTGTTATAAAATCCAATGGGTCCGTTCAGTTTTTGTTTTACTTGATCTCCTTCATTGTAACACTCTTTCCGCTTTGTTTCCATCATATTTTCATATTTTCTTCCTGTTTCTGGCCAGTCTATCTTGAATTTCCAATGCCAGATTATACTTTTTTTTTTAAAGCATTTATTTGATGCTTAAAAAACTTATGGCCTGGGAGTAAATTTAAGTTTTTATCTCTTTAGTTTCTTCTAGAATACCTTTTTCTTCTGTGCAACCTCCTCTTCTGGTTTAGGAACCATCTGCTCTTTTTCAGTAAGAATCATCTGAACTTGGCAGGGAGAGCTCACATAGGGTTAATCCGCCCACAAGCTCTGTTAAGTTCTGTGCCATGTCTTGGGAACTTGGTTCACCTGGATATACTCAGTGATCAGGGAATCTGCATCTAAGCTTTTAAGTTTGGCATACTCTGCATATTTAAGCACGTACAGCAGAAATTTAGCACTCTCTTTGGACCACCGACCCTGCATCCAGCCCCATTGTTTGGCCTTGGCATACCTACCAGCTCTACCATTGTAATGACGGAATGGCACACATTGCTTCTATAAAGTGACATCTTTCAGATACTTGGCTTTTCGAATATGTGTAACCTTGATGGCCTGGGCAGTTTCACGGGTGTTTTTAAAGTGAACACGATGATTCAGTCCTCTTGATCTGCATGATTTTGTGGGGTTTTCTGGGTTAAGTAAATAGGGAACCATTTTCAGAGGTCACCTCAGGCCGCTTACTGGAAGAGCCAGTTTATGCTGTTATACCTCTCCTTTAAATATTGTTGTACTTCAGGGTTCCAACTCTTCTCATTCTGCATATGCTTCTTAAGCAGTCTTGTGACTCCCATGGCTTCAGTGGCTACTGTATGCTGTAACTCCATCTACTGCTGTATCACCAAAGACTTATTTGACAGCCTTTTAGTTGTCTAATGGGCACCTCAAACTCAGCATATACAATGTTGAACATAGCACTCTTCAGTCCTGATCCTTATTTAGATTCCTGGTCTCAGTGACAGATGCCATCCCCTGTGCAGTTACTTAAACCTAAAACCCAAGAATTTTTTTTTCTCCTTTCTTTCTTACCTTCTTTATCTTATTCATCACCAAATCCTATCAGTTCAATCCCCTGAATACTCTGGAATACTGCTTCTCTCAAGCTCCATGCCTGCCATTTTAATTAAATTAATTGTATGTTCTCAGAACTATAAGTAGCTTCCTACCTGTTTTTATAGCAGTTCTCAAACTTTTTGTCTTGGGACCTCTTTACATTCTTAAATTGTTGAGTATCCAAAGGAGCTTTTGCTGATGTGGATTATGTTTATCAGTATTTACCCTTTTATAAAGTAAAACTGAGAAATTTTTAAAACAATAAGACTACATAAGCACATATTCCATTAGCTATGAAAGCAAAGACATCAAAACATGTTGTCTCTGAAAAAGTCCAGTGTACAATAATGAAAGAACAAAAGTGAAAAGGGTAAATTATGTGACATTATAAAAATAGTTTTGACCTCACAGATCCCCTGAGTCTTGGGATCACTAGATCACACTTTGAGAATCACTGATCTAATTCTTTCTCTAAATAGCATCCAGAATGGTCATTTTGAAAATGAAAACCTAATTGTGTCACTCCTTTGTTATTGACCTTAGGATAAATAAAAAAATTGGCCTACGTCACAAATCTCATCCTTGCTTACCTAATCATTATTGTCTGGTACTACTTCCCTTTGCAATTTTTGTCTTTAACCATATTGATCTATCTTATCATCATCTCTAAAACATGCTATTTCTTCCTGTTTCAGAATCTTCAAGCATGGTGTTTTTTATGCTTCACATGTTCTTTCTCTCTCAGCTATCCTCACCTGCTTTTATGTCTTTTTCCTTACATTTGCCTAGGTAACTCTTCATACATATTTTTTAGTTTTCAGCTTTTAATATTTAACTTTCATACCCTTTCCCTATACTAGGTCAGATTTCTGTTATATATTCTCTGAGCACCTTTTACTTTTCCTTTTACATTCATTCTGATTGTAGCTGTATATATGCTTAATAGCTAATTATATGTCTGTCTGTGTGTTCTCCTAGCCTTGTAGAATTTAAGTTCCAAGAGAGCAAAATCAGACATGTCTTAGTTCATTAATGTTTCCTCAATATATGGTAGAGGGTTGACCATCCTAAGGGCTGAGTAAATATTGGTTGAATAAATGAATATAAATAAATGAACATTTACTCACTTTCTCTCATAATATGAAAACGTTTGTTTTGAAACTTTAAGAAGACATACTTCCAAGTGGGAACTTGGCAACTTATAAAGGTTCCTTTACCTACTTTAGCTTTAGCATTACTTAAATAGGACAATTCCATGGAGAAGAAATGGATAGCTAGAGTTTGTGGGTTAATGCTGCTTTTTTTTTTTTTTTTTAAAGTATTTTTTTATTTTTCAATTATAATTGGCATACAATATTAGTTTCAAATATAAATGCTTCTTATTTGGAACTTACAGTATGGGTATTTAAAGTCTTTCTACCTTATTGATTTCTTACCTGAAAATTGGGACATTTTAATTAGAGAGCATAGGACTATCACACATTTTATTTGAACCTAGAAGTGTATACATTTTTGCTACTGTTGTAATGTTTTTATATTTTTATGTATTAATTTTCTTCTTTTTTTACTTCAGCGTTATCGAACTCCATCTAGATCCAGATCAAGGGATCGTTTCAGGCGTAGTGAGACTCCTCCACATTGGAGGCAAGAGATGCAGAGAGCTCAAAGAATGAGGGTATCAAGTGGTGAAAGATGGATCAAAGGGGATAAGTAAGATTTAACTATATTATTTCAAATGTAGTGACAAGTATTTTTTTTTACCATTATACATTATTTATAACCATTTCAATTGTTTCTGAATATCTTAAGGAAAATAGACTATCTTAGCCAATAATGGACATCAGTCTTTTCCTAATAAAATTTCACATTTTTTTTTCATTTTTTAGGAGTGAGTTAAATGAAATAAAAGAAAATCAAAGAAGCCCAGTTAGAGTAAAAGAGAAAAAAATAACTGATCACAGGCATGTGTCTGAAAGCCCAAACAGAAAGAGTGAAAAGGAAAAGAAAGTAAAAGACCATAAGTCTAGCAGCAAAGAGAGAGATGTCAGAAGAAATTCAGAAAAAGATGATAAATATAATAAAAACAAGATGAAGAAAAGGGCCAAATCTAAAAGTAGGAGTAAAAGCAAAGAGAAATCAAAGAGTAAGGAAAGAGATACAAAGCATAATAGACATGAAGAAAAAAGAATGAGGTCAAGGAGTAAAGAAAGGGATCATGAGAATGTTAAAGAAAAAGAGAAGTCTGATTCTAAAGGAAAAGATCAGGAAAGGAGCAGAAGTAAAGAGAAGTCTAAACAGTTGGAATCAAAAAGTAATGAGCATAATCATAACAAAAGTAAGGAAAAGGATAGACGTGCACAGTCTAGGAGTAGAGACCGTGATATAACTAAAGGCAAGCACAGTTACAATAGTAGAACAAGGGAACGAAGCAGAAGTAGGGACAGGAGCAGAAGAGTGCGATCCAGAAGCCATGACCATGATCGCAGCAGAAGCAAGGAGTACCATAGATACAGAGAACAAGAGTACAGGAGAAGAGGAAGGTCACGGAGCCGAGAGAGAAGAGCAACACCAGGAAGATCGAGAAGTAAAGATAGAAGGAGAAGGAGGAGAGACTCACGGAGCTCAGAGAGAGAAGAAAGTCAGAGCAGAAACAAAGAAAAATATAGAAACCAAGAAAGTAAGAGTTCACACAGAAAAGAAAATTCTGAGGGTGAGAAGAGAATGCACTCTAAAAGTCATGATCATAATAGCTCAAATAATAACAAAGAAAAAAAGGCTGATAGAGATCAAAGTCCCTTCTCAAAAATAAAACAAAGTAGTCAGGACAATGAATTAAAGTTCTCTACATTGAAAAATAAGGAGGATAAGACCAGATCCTCAGTGGAAAAAGAAAACCAAAAATCAAAGGGTCAAGAAAATGACCATGTACATGATAAAAATAAAAAATTTGATCATGAATCAAGCCCTGGAACAGATGAAGACAAAAGTGGATGAGTGAGTTGTAAAAACTTATTTCCATTGTCTCAAAATTTAAGTTTAGAGACTTGCTGAATCTCTTTTATGTTGTTTTCCTCTTTTCATTGTTGAGTTGTTTTATGTTTGTCTTTTTTTTTAACGTGGACTTTATGAGTTGATCTTTTGATAATCTACAACCTGGATAATTTGTACTGCTAAAGTTTTAATAAACTTGAAGTGAGAAAAACACTTTGGTGTAATACCGTGTGCTGTGTTTAACTATTTCATGTATGCATTTTTGTGTTGCAACAATCAGCCAGTAGCAAACATGCTATTCTTTACCTTAACTTGTATGATCAGCCAGTTAGAAACAAGCATAACTGATTGTTGGAATACATTGTTGCAAAAGCTTGTGTTTCTCATGATTAAAGTAACTTTAGAAGCCACTAGATAGAAGTCTGATAAAGATTTTCTGATTGCATTTATAATAGAGGCTTGCAGCAGCAGCAGCAGCTTTTAATTACACAGAAGCAGGATCCTAATAGAGATCTTAAATCATCACTTTTGATTTTATAGTAATTTGTGCTTTAAAATAAATAAATATATAGTAATTTATATTATATGTTATTCTTTATAGTTTTACCCATAGCTTGTTTCATATTAATATTTTTCCTATGTAGTTTTGTTTTACTTAACTGTCTATAAAGTAGTTGAGTATTTTTTTTCAGTTGATGTACTGATTGAGATTGACTTGCTGTTATACAGCATCTGACAAGAACTATGCCTTGAAAGATCACATCATAATTCTCAATCTATGTTGCTTTTGGTCTGAAGAGATGAAACTTTTGCTTTTTGAGGACATTGTTTATTAACCTCTAAAAGGAAAAAAAATGCTTTTTTCAGTAAAACCTACCAATTGTACAACTCTTTAAGTTAGAATCAAAATTTTTAGTATTGACACATTAACTTTCAAGGTTTCTCTTTTTTGGCCACTGACTATATAGAGTTGAGTGTTAATTCTGCATGATTGTTTTTTATTTTTAACTTGAACTGACTTCTCTAACTCCCATAGCTGTGAGTTTTAAATGGCAAGAAAATGCATCTTTTCTATATATGTATCACAGTAGGCTATAGCATGTTTATGACTCTGGTATCTTTCTATTCAGGTGACTTTATACCATTACTGTTAACATTATTTTAACTTGGCAAGTATAACATTGCCATATAGAGTAGAAAGTTGCAAATTTTGATAGCTTACAGAGTTTAACACTAAAGATATCTAAAGTCCATTTAGAATTTTATGTGTTGTATATTGCTATTTTTGTGATGTGTGGCCTTCTGTAATTTCTCTTCTAAATAAAGTATTGAACATCCAGCAAACACAAAACCTGCCTCATTTGAAAAGAAATTTCAGAATTCCAATTAATAGTAGCTTCTAGTGTTTTGTACTTTAATATTTGTCAATACAGTGTCAGCTGTATTACCAAGATAGCTTCTTGGTAAACCCAATAACTATTCAATGCTGAGTGAAGCAATGCTTAACATAATATTTCTCATTATTGATTAATACAGTAATGATACATTTAGCATTGTGGTAGCTATTTGCATAATGAATAGGGTAATAGTTATAAGATTGTTTAAAATATCTTGAAACAAATATCCACAGTGGGATCTTTCCAAATTTTTTTTTTCGTGATCATAAGAGTAATAGATATTTATGATAATTCAGGGTAATTGATTCCTTAGAGACTTTGACCACAAGCTCACTTTAGGAATAATTGAGTCTTGAATGCCCAAGCTGTATAATGTTATATATTTTAAATTATTGTTTGTTTTAAATTCAGTAAATTGCATTTTAAAAATCTATTATATAAACTAGTTGAGCTTCAAGAAAGGTGCTATTTAAGAAAGAGTTTCTAATAAACAATTATACTTAAAAAAATACCATGCTAAGTAAGAATACTTCTATGTCATCTGATCCCCAGAGCTTCATCTACTAAGAATTATGGTTACTTGTAACCATAAATAACCATAAGGGGAAAATTTTTAGTAATTTCTATAAGTAGTTGTCTGTTTTGGTCATCAAAAAAGCAACTTCATGTTAAGCTTTATTTATAGGTCTTTTTGAACAACAGAACAGCTAATGGTGAAGGAGTTGAAATGAGAAATTACTATCAGCTAGATTTTATATTCAGAATATAAAGTACATTTAGAAAATGATTAAACATATTAACTGTACCTCAAGTCTGCCTTTGTATCTGAATAGCACACAGCTCAAACGGTCCTTCCATTTCATATTTAATCATCGTACCACCTTTAGTTATTATTTTGAATATGCTCCAATTTCCTAAAAGTCAACTATTTAATTCCTTCTTGTCAAATTGATTTTATAGTTATGTCTGAGCTTACAGTTTTACCCCAAAGTATCTTTGACTTAGTATCCTCTTAAAGATTTAGATTGGTTTGTCTTTATTGCTCAATTGGTAATATCCGATAAATTTCTTCGTGATTATTGTTTCATGTGAATTACTTTTCTGGGTACACCATCTGCCACAGAAATTGACACAGTACAGAGGTTAATGTCAATGAGCAGTAGGGAACTTGCTGTGTTTTAAATGTTTTAAAATTATAGTTAGAGAGTTCACACCTGAACCATTGTAGTTTCTAAGTTCCTTAATCAAAGTCCTCACAAAAGTTTCTAAGAATTTGGTAAATCTCTTTGCACAAGTGTGATACTGATTCATATTGGCTTTGCTGAATGACCTTTGATTCTTGTACCCAGTGGAAGACCTGAAACTGAAAAGTAAAAATTTCTTAATATTATGGACAAGAACACATTATGTTTCTGGTATTTTGAGTAGTGGTATTAACTAGCATTTCTTCATTTGTCTTCAGGTTAGTATATGTAACAAGTTAGTATATTTTTTAGTAAGTAGTTCACTGTGCTTCACTCTGGGTGGCAATATTTTTCATCAGCTTTGAACCTTTTATAGTGAATTTCTATAGGAACTTGTTCCCCGTACCTTCACCGAAGGTACTTTAAATATATGCCATATATTTGATTGTTATAAAGAAACCAAAATGGGTATTTTTCTGTCTCCTTTTGGTCATGTTTATTATAATTATACAGTTTAGTATTCATATACTTAGAGTTGAATAAAGTCTCCAAGGATTGTAGGTTTACAACCTGTTTATTGTGAAAAGATGTGATTTGTTACAAAGACTGCTTTTAAAACTTAATAAAAATAAACTCCAGGAAGTGCTGCATTGGCTGACACCTGCCCATAGTGGGCTTCCCAACTGCCTATGATGTTACACAAGAAGTAAATATTAAAGGAAAAGAAAAGTTATATAAATTTTTTAAAATTCCATCATTTGGAAAAGGGAGTGGAAGGGTTTTGTTTTAGGTACAGGAGGGAGTAGTGAAGTTGATTAGTGTCTCTACCTTTTTTATTTTTTTCTCTTAAAGCAAATTCTTATGCTTACCAAAAGCACATGTTCTATATTTTGTTCCCTTTTGTGTATTTATAGTATTGAAGGATTGATAAATGAATTGCATATTTGTATCTGGGGATGTTAAAAGTTGTGGCTGCTTTCCTTGTGGAAGGGAAAAACAAATGAAGTTAATGCACTTCTTTTCCTAGCTCAAAGTCACTGTGATGTATATTTTTTTAATGAAATTTAGGAATAAAGCTGTTGTCACAGTTGTAAAATTAGTTTCAAAATGCTGCTTCTCTTACTAGTCTAGTACCTGTTAAACTGTTTTCTGCAAACTGCATTTTACAGAATTTAAACTGAAACTGTATCAACTTTTATAGTTAAACATTGTATTAATAAATAAACTATACTATAATGAACAGTTTGGTTTTGTATTTTTAAAAGTATTAGTTATTCAACCTTTATTTTTATTAAAAGCTAAATAATGAAAATCAACTAAAATATACTTTTATTTTACACACGGGGATATAGAATTTGTATTAGGAAAAACTGAGCAGAGTTTAACAATACTGAGCTTCTTTAAGAATTTAGCCAGCAATGACAATTTCTGGAAGGTTTGGGAATCAGTTCTAGTGTAAATGATTAATCACAATGCTTCAGATTGCGGTGCGTCTTTGCATTACTACTATCTATTGGAATGTTACTATTTGCTTTTTAATTCCTCCAAATTCCTCAGCATTGGGAACACTGTATTATATCCTGCGCCTGCCAGTTTTAATATGACACTGTTGTAAAGCCATATAAATGTTAAAAGACTTGTGAAAAAAACTGGTCTTTGGTTTCTTGTTTTTATTTAAATTAGACGTATTTAGGGAATCCACTTGAGAGTTAGACACACAATATACATATGCTTAGGTAAAAACATTCTGACCAGTGGTTCGTATATGTTAACAGTTGATTATTATTAAACTTTCAAATTCTGGAGTGTTTTTAAATGCTTTATTTAGCCAGGAAAATATGTATAATGTGAGTGCTTCATCATATGGACTGTGCAAATTGTGTATTAAAATACTTTTAATATCAATTTGCTTTTCTCTATTTTCATTGATTTCTAAGTTTCTTTTGTGAACATTTCCTAATAGTGTATTCTTATCTTTTAAGTGCTAATTCATAATTTTTATGCCTTTTTTCCCTCTGAGTCCTCTCAGTACCCCAGATGTTTTGGTTACAGTTTTCATCTTTGCCACAAATTTTAGCTATAGGTTTTTATCAAAGAAGTAGATTAGAGCAGTTTTGTTTCCACTGCTCTGAGTGGTATTTTGTCATTCTCTGCTGAATTGTTTTGTGATTAGTTTTAAGAGTGCATAGCCTTTTTGTTTTTGATGTGCTTTTAACTCTAGTAGAAAGCCCAGCCCAGTTGAAAGTGAAACAAATTGTGTATGTTACGGGAGAAAAACTAATAATGTGATTGTTGTTTTGTTATCCTTCACTCGGTTATCAAACATTGAAGTAATTAACCATTTTGTAAAAACTTGTTTCCTGTCTTATAATGTGAAGATAACTTTATCCAAAATTAGTAATCACTCCTAAATAATATACTCCCTAAAACAATTTAAAGCAAACTATATATGACAGAGGTTCCCAGACTTTATTCATTGTGTCTTTGCAGCTCAGTAATTTTAACGTGGTGGCAACCTTAGGACAAAAAAAAAAAAAAAAAAAAAAACCAACAGTTCTATTAAATAGTTAAGTTCAAATAACTAAAGTATGTCCTAACAACTTAGTAGTCATGTGAAAAATTTTTTCTCCAACCACAATTAGTTATTAATGGAATGTGTGCAACTTAGTTAACTGCACCACTCATACTCATCAGATTGGATGCCCTCTATGTTGATTTTTGTGCCATACTGGTATTTTATCCTGGCAACTGCTAAACACACCCAGGTTTACAAAATTGACATCAAAAGAATGACATTTAATAGGTTGAAACAGAACAGTCTCAATGTTCTATAAACATCAAATTGTGTTTCCCTTGAAAAATTTAAAATATCCTACCAACTGCCTTTGTGAGTTCACTATGGTCCCTTAAAACATCTTGGTACACAATTTGGGAATCACTGTGTAAAGTGTTATTTTTAATCAGCTACATTATTTTGTCAACACAGGATTTGTTTAACCTGGGATCCATAAACCCAAAAACTATGAGAATGATAACTTTGCCTACAGAATCATCTTTGCCATTTTTAAAAAGTATAGGTGGTGATCCTTGTCCCAGATATACTTAATCACAATCTTAGGTATGGGTAAGCATCACTTCAATGTAACCTAAGAGAAAGAGTTGTGGAAATCTTGAAACACCTTAATTGCTGAAGGAGCTGTATGTTTTATCAGGTTCCCAGAGAGGATCATAACATCAAATACTTTTGCTAAAAGAATGATGGTCTGTAATTTATACCTATACCCAGCATTCCCACTTGTAGAAATCTATCTCAAAAGGGACACTGATGAAAATATGAAACAAAGCTGTTACAAATTTTTTAATAGCAAAGACTGGAAATCATTATTTCTTGTATGCCACTAGCTGAATAAACTGGTAGGTGCAACAATACTGTTCCGGTTGGAAAAGGAATTAAGGTCTTTATATATTGTTGTGCTGTAATCTTTAGGATATATTTTTTTAGTTTATTTTTTTGGTGACATTGGTTAACAAAATCCAGTAAGTTTCAGGTGTACAATTTAACAGGAATATGTATATTGCATTGTGTGTTCCCCTCCCATAGATTTCTTTCTGTCACCACATATTTGACCCTTTTTACCCCTATCTACCTCCCTCCTCCCCCACTACCCTCTGGTAACCGCTAGTCTATTGTCCATAAATCTCTGTCCTATTTATTTGTTGCTTTTAGTTTTATAGTATATATTTAAAAAGCAAAGTTCCATAATAGGAGAACTTTTAAAATGGAGACAATTGTAAAAGAGCAATACAGAAGTAGGGAAAGAATATTGTAACTGCAGGCGAGAGTTCATAGTGGTTTGGATCAGAGTTGTAGCAGTGTAGATGGTTAGAAGTGATTGGTTTTGAGAAGCTATGGCATCAAGAATGACAAGATTCAAATTATAGCCCATACGAGAAGTCTGCAAGAACTATTGTTAGGTGAACGATACTGTGATTCCAGAGAAGCACACAGAGTTAAATCATCAAGGACTGAGTACAGTAGGTGATTTCCTGAAAGACAGCTAATTTAAAATGTGGGTAAATATTAAAGCTCTATGTAGGCAAGGTTTAATAACTGAACAGCAGATACGAAGGTGAATTCTGATTCTATGATAGTCTCTCTGCTCACTTCCTTTTTTTGTATGTGAAGCTATGTCATGGGGGTAGGTTGGTAGATGTGAGCTTGAATTTAGAAGGAGCAGAACCACATTAAGTGAAGGGCACTTTTTTATTGTTGAGTAGTATGTGGTTATACCATGATTTAATTATCCATTCATCAGTTAATAGGTATCTATGACAATTTTTTTTTATTACATTTGTTGGAGTGACATTGGTTGATAGAATTATGTGGGTTTCAGGTTTACAGTTCAATAATGGATCATCTGTGTATTGCGCTGTATGTCGATCAAAGTAAAATCTATTGCCATATGTTTGAACCCATTTTTAAAAAATTATAAAGCAGTTATCAACATTCATGGGAAAAAAAGAAAGGTTCCTTGGTTGCAAGAGTAAAATACAAATTGCATATGTGAATGGGTGGGTGTAATTTGCTTATTTTTAAAAAGAATAAGCAAAGGACACAACAGTGAAAAGAACCTATTTCAGGGGGGAGGTAGGGGAGAAAATATTTACAAATCATGCCTGATAAGAGGTTAATATCCACAATATATAAAGTAGTACAACTCAACAAAAAAGCAACTTATAAAACTACTTAAAAAGACTTGATTAGACATTTCTCCAAAGATGATACACGAATGATGACATGAAAAAATGCAGAATATCAAGTAAGGAAATGCAAATCAAAACCACAATGTGATAATACCTCATATCCATTAGAATGGTTACTATCAAAATAAGTTGGTGAGGATTTGCACCTTTGTGCAGTGTTGGTGGGAATATAAAGTGGTGCAGTTCATGGAAAACTGACAGTTCCTCAAAAAATTTTAAGTAGGATTGTCATGATCCAGCAATTCCACTTTTGAGCATATGCCCAAAAGAATTGAAAGCAATATGTCAGATATTTGCACACTCATGTTTATAGTAGCATTGTTCACAATAGCCAAGAGATGAGAGTAAACCAAGTGTCCATAGATGAAGGAAGGGATAAAGAAAATGTGGTATATACCTGTGATATAGTATTATTCGGTCTTAAAAAAGGAAGGAGTTCTGACACATGCTACAACATCAGATGAACCTTGAGGACAGGCTAAGTCAAGCCAGTCACGGAAAGAAAGGTTGTACAGTTGTACTTAACAAAGTATCTAGAGTGGTCAAATTTCATAGAAACATAGTACGGTAGGTCCCAAGAAGGGAGGGAGAAATGTTAATTTATATAGTTTCAGTTTTACAAGATGACAAAGTTCTGGAGACTGGTCACAACAATATGAAGATACACTACTGAACCATACACTTAGAAATGGTTAAGGTGATAAAATTTGTGTTCTGCGTTTTCTACCATGATAAAAATATTTTCAATTAAAGGAGCAGGGGAATGCAATTCAAAAAAAGCCACTGAACCTGTATTTCACAGTGGTCATCTACGTGCAGAATTACTTCAAGTGACATTAAAACATAATTTGTACATGTCTAGTGACATATACTCTAAAACCTCAAAGAAGTCATAAATTGTATTTTGTAAACATACCGTAAGTAATAATATTGGTAGTGTTATTTGAAGCCAAAATGTAAATACGGAATGACAAGTACATAAATTTCTGAAGAGAAGAAATACTTCCAATTGGGTATTGTCCAACTATAAAAAGGAATGAAGTGTTGATAATGGTACAACATAGATAAATCTTGAAAATATGCTAAATGAAACAGGCCAGAACCAAGACCACAGTATGATTCCATTTATATGAAACAGGCAGATCCACAGAGACAAAGCAGATTAGTGGCTGTCAAGGGCTGTGGAGAGGAAGAATGGGGAGTGCCTGTAGGATTTCCATTTGGAGCAATGAAAAGGTACTGGAACTAGATAATGGTTATGGTTATAAAATATTATGAATATAAATGCCACTGAATACATATTTTAAATGCATAAAATTCTTTATGTTGTGTATAATCAAAATTTTTCAAAAGTGAATTAACCCTGAGTAGTGAAAATCAGACAATTGTACTTAGACGAAGAGCAGCTTTATTGACAGACATTATAAGCATAAAATTCACTTATATTTGTAGTTCATATTAGCTACAACTTAGTCTCTCAATCTTAAAAATAAACCTTTTTCTACCATGTAAAACCTAGCCTTCTTTTAGTCTTTTGAAAATTAGTATAGTTTGATCCCTGAGAGTTATAAAAAGGGAGCTGGACTCCAGTGTTATCAGTTGTCTGATAGCTGGGTCTTAATCCACCTCTGTCCACAAAAACTGGTCCACGGCCGCCTCCAGGTCCTTCCTGTACAGCTTTTACAAGAGGATAAGTATATTTATTTGTTGAATCAGATTCAAACTCAATTACTTCTCTGGCATAATCCTGAAATTCTTTCTCCTTTTCAGCCACAAGAGCTTCAGTAAGTCTGTAATACTCTAATTCTGCTTGTTTTTCCTGCTTTGCATTAAGTTTATTTTTGGCCTATTGGGGAAAAAAAGAAAATACAATTCACATTGGTAAACAAGATCAATTTTCTAAATATACATAGCATTTCAAATTGTAGATATAATTTTCTAAACTCACTGATGTTTGACAAGTTGACTTAATAACTACATACTATAATTTTCAGAAATTCTCCCAAGCTTCTCACAATAGCATCATGCTTAAAAGTTGTAGCTCAATGAGACTTACCTTAATAGTCTTTTGTGATGATACATCTTCAAACAAACAATATAGTGAAATATTTAAAAACGAAATTTAGCTAAAAGCCAAATAACCAAGTTTAGAACCCTGTTCCTAAAATTTATAACCAAAGGGGGTAAAGTAACAAGCACCTTTTCAAAGGATGCTAGAGAGCTAGTTATTTTGAAAACTGGAAAATAAAGTAAAAGAAATAAGTATTTACCTCCCTTTCCTTTAAAAACTGTACCTCAAGGAAACCAAACCGCTGATCATGAAAAGTTTCTTGAAGACGTCAGCAAATGAATCAGGAGGAATGAGAATATCAACATTTTTCCACCTCATAAATTAAGAAATTTAGGCAATGATCACCAAAAGCTGTTTGTTCATATCACAGAAAGTGTGACAACAGTCATTGTGTGCCTTCTAATGGAAGTACACAATACCACCTATGAGAAATTTTACCCAAAAATTGAACCTGAATCTGACCTAAACTAGATTTTACATGAAATACAGGGAACATATTACCACACCACAGAGATCCGACCAACAAAATCTAGACTGATAATTCTAAAAGACAAGAAACCCAGTTTCTTCAAAAAATAAATTGTAAGACACATAACACAAGAAGGGAGAACTTAAGACAAAAAGAAGATGGGATATGAAATAAATTAATTTCTTAAATAAAGGATGGCGGTGGAGGAAGAGTTATAGATTAAAAGAGACTCAAAAGACATCAACCAAATAGAATATATGGGCCTTATGTGATCCTGATTCAACAGTTTAAAAAGTATTCATGAGACAATCTAGAGGAAATTTAAACACTGGACATTAATTGTTTTAGAAATTATAATGGAATGGTTATTATGTTAACTTCTAAAGAGTCCCTGAGTTTTAGAGATACATATTGAAACATACATCAATAAATGACATGATCTCTGGGATTTGCTTCAGAATAATATGGCAGATCCTACTTAGAAAGGCTGCATGAGGAGGCTGGCCAATTCCCCTCTACAGGTAGCAAGTTTTATTATTAATAATTATTAAAATCAGACATTTCAGAACCTTAGAAAGTGACCATGTACAGGCAAATACTTGAGAAGTGTTTTCACATGAAAAACTGCTGCTAAATTGAGTAAGAACTGCAAGTTTATGGCATTCTTGTCTGGAGGGCATTGCTATCCCTCCAGCTCAGGTGATGAAAACACAGATTTACTGTACAACAATGGCAGACTAAATTTGGGCTGGGTAGCAGCCAGAAATTTAAGGGGGAGATTATGGAAGTGAGACAGTTTTGAAGGGCTGAGATAATAAACTACAGACTCCCCTGACTAGCTGATTATCAAACTACACATTTACATAAGAGACCCCAGGGAGCCTAGCAAAAATTAAAAGTCTGAAGGAAACTGTGAATTTCCTATTCTTTGGAATACCATCCTCAATCCACACACAATTTATGCAGCAGGGATAAGAGCATTGCTGGCTGAAGGTATCTGAACATAAACTACCTACGTTACTGGTTGACTGTCAAGGCCAGTGCGGTGAGGAATCCTAGAGAGCCAGGCTTTAAAGAACAAGCATGAGCAGAGTCATACCTATTGGGCTACCTATTGTGGTGAAGACAGAGTTCATAGCTTGCATCCAGGGAAAGTAATCGCCTACTAAAACAAAAAGCAACAACTCTCAGGACAAAAAAGAATCACAATGTATTCTATACAATGTTAAGTTTTCAATTAAAAATAACTAGACTTGCAAAGAAACAAAGTATTACATTGTTCTAAAGAAAAAAACAACTGAGTGGAAATGCATATTGAATTTAGCAATTAGATTTCAAAGCAATTATTATGAATATATCCAATGAATTAAAGGAAATATGCTCTGAATGAGTAAACAGGGAATCCAAACAGAAATAGAAACTATAAAAAAGAATCAAATGAAAATTGTATAGCTGAAAGTTCAATAATTGAAATGAAAAATTCACTAGATGAGTTCAACATCAGAATCAGTGAATTTGAAGTTAGATTAATAGAAATTGTCCCATCTGAAGAAAAGAGAGAGAAAAATTAATACAAAATGAACAGAGCAGCAGAGATCTGTGGTATAATATCAAATGTCTCTTTGTATGTACAAACTGGGTCCTGGGGGGTGAGGGTGAGGATAAAAAAGAGTCAAGAAAAATATTTAAAGAAATAATGATTAAAAATTTCCCATACATGGTGATATTAACTGGCACAGCCAAGAAGTACCACAAACCCCAAATAGGATAAAAGAAGAAAAACACATCATAGACACTCTGCTGAAAGCCAAAAATAAAGAGAAAATCTTAAAACCAGCAAGAGAAAAATGACATCATATATAGGCACCAATAATATAATTAACAGCAGCAGATTTCTAATTATAAAAAATGAAGGCCAAAAGACACTGAAACAACATATTCAAAGGACTGAAGAAAAATGATAGCCAATAATTTCACATTCGATGAAGGCAACATAAAGACGATATCAGAAAAACAAACTGAATGAATATATTACTAACTCATCTATACTATAAAACCCACTAAAGGAAGTTCAAGCTGAACAGAAATGGCCAATAAGCATATGAAAAGATACCTGACATTATTAAGTAATTAGAAAAATGCAAGTGAAAACCACAATGAGATACCACTTCAAACCCATTAAGGTGGCTATTATAAACAACAAGAAAACCAACAACAACAAACTCAGGAAACAACAATTTGTTGAGAATTTGGAGAAAATGGAATCCTTGAACAATGCTGGTGGGAATGTAAAAAGGTATGGCTGCTGTAGAAAACAGTATAGTGGTTCTTAAAAAAAAATTAAACATAGAATTACCATATAACCCAGGAATTCCATTTCTGGGTATATTAACAAAAGAATTGAAAGCAGAAACTCTAACAGATATTTGTATACCAATGTGCACAGAAGCATTATTTGCAATAGCCAAAAGATGGAAACAACCCACATGTCCACTGATGAATGTATGAATAAACAAAATGTGGTATATACATACAATGCAACATTATTCAGCCTTAAGAAGGAATGAATTCTCATACATGCTGCAACATGGATGACCCTTGAACACATTATACTAAGTGAGATAAGAGACAAAAAGCACAAATGTATGATTCCACTAATATTAGATATTTGGAATAATCAAATTCATAGAGACAGAAAGTAGAACAGTAGTTACCAGAGGCTGGGAGGAAGGGAGGATGGAGAGTTGCTGTTTAATGGGCAGAGAGTTTCACTGTATTATGAAGAAAAAGTTATGGATATGGATAGTAGTGATAGTTGCACGTCAATGTGAATGTACTTATGCCCCTAAACTGTACACTTAAAAATAGGTAAAATGGTAAATTTTATGTTATCTATATTTTACTGCATTAAAAAATAATAAGTTAAAACTCAAAAGCTACCAAACCACCCAATTAAATAATTAGCAAAAGATTTGAATATACACTTCAGAAAAGAAGCCACACAAATAGCTAAAAAGAATATAGATGTTCAATATCTTTAGTCATTAGAGAAATGCAAAATAGCACAAGATATCACTACACTAGAAGAGTTAAAATCAAAGGATTACTGTGTCATAACCATAATGACTATCTGATCTTACTTGACAAAGAAAGCTGCTTGGGAAACAGGAAACTAGCATGAACTCTATATTACATATTTATTCTTAAAGTAAGTATAAACATTTAGGAATAACCAATACCATTTGCTGAATATGGGCATCTTGAATTTCACGACGTTCCTTGTCAGCTTTGCGTTTTTTCTCCTTTTCATGCTCCCAGAAAATCTGATCTGCTTTCCTGATAGCCAGCAATTGTTCTTTAGCCTCTATTTTTCTTTGTCTTTCTTCTTCCTCTTTATTTTTCATCTAGATGTTAAAAGACAAAGGAAAACATTAAAACCATTTTTAGCAACCAATGCTCTCTACACAAGGCATGGAGTCAGAAAGCTCCAAGCAGAAAGTCGACGAAGAGCAATGCAAGAGCAGAAAATTGTAGGCACCTGAACTGATTCCCATGTGTCCAGTTTACTTTGGTCTTACTCTATTTCTCGAATATCAGGAAACACACAATGAAAACAGAATGATATTAGTTTAAAACAAAAATATAGGGACATAAAAGGAATATCTTCCTAAGGTAGAGAAATATTTGTAGATAAAAAATTAATTGCTACAATATTTATAACCTATCCTAAAAATTTAAGTGCTAAGATAGTCATATAGGAAATAAATTCTGAAGGACTAAGAAATACAGAAATGCAGTAGAGTGATTTATATTTGATTTGCCTTAAAAACATTCAAATGAAAAGTACATTAAATGAACAACAATTTTTGCATTTCATATGGTTCTGAAACAAGAGATGATTACCTGGCATCTATAAATACATTATTTGTAATTGATCGTCATGTCATCTTGTGGTCTGATTTCAAGAATACAAGAAAATTCATACATTGTTTTTCAAATCTGTTATTTTTTTGTCAGAGAGGCAGAGGGATTGTGGAAACCACAGTGAAAGGGCTTAAATTTGTTTTGTATTTTTATTTGTCATAATTGAATTGCTTACCACAATGTCTCTATATTCTGCAATCGCTTTTAATTCTGCTTTGTTTTTTTCATATTTCTCTTTTTCTCTTTTTTCCCATTCAGCCTCAGCTTCTGCAATATCTCTAGCAATAATCAAATCTTCATTGTCAAGTTTCTCTTTTATTAATTCACCCAGGAATTTATTTATTCTTTCTCTGTGTTCCTCCATTATCCTATAACAAAATAACTGTCACTTGTCAAATCATGAATAGTCATGCTATGGAGCCAATATAATCTGAGTCAGATGTTTTATAAAGTCTTTTATAAGACTAAAAGGAATCCCATTGCTCCTTATATATACTGATTGTTTTAAGTGAAAATTATTTTTTAACACTTCATTTTTAGAATATACTATTCTAAAATATAAGAGGGGCCCTCATCTGTGATTTTGCTCTTCATGGTTTCAGTTACTCATAGTCAACCATGGTCCAAAAGTATTAAATAAAAAATTCCAGAAATAAACAATTCATAATTTTTAAATTGCACACCACTCTGAGAGGTGTGATGAAGTCTCGCTCCATCCTGCCCAGGATATAAATCATCCCTTTGTCTAGCATATCCACACTATATACACTATCCACCTGTTAGTCACTTAGTGGCCATCTCAGTTATCAGATTGAATATTATCATGTGAGAATGCTATTCTAAAAATCCAAAGGGAGTAATACATATAATATGGTCTCTCGTATGTGTGTGTGCATAGGAAATGGTGTTTAAATTCTCTATAATGAAAAATATTTTAAGATATTTTATTATATCACCCTGTTTAATATCAGAGGCTTAGGTTAAAAATAAATCAGAGGCTTTTTTAAATAAAATTGCAAAATATCTAGTAACAGTTATCAAAATTCTGAATAAATCCATCCTCTCACAAACCATGAAACTGGGTAAGAGAAAATTACTGTATTTTTTAAAGGAATGGGGCATTTTTATTTAGGAGATTGGGCAAAAAATACTTTTAAATTTCGATGTGACAAATTCAGTAAATTATTGAGTAAATTTGCAAAGCAACATGGGAGGAACAATAAGAAAGGACACAATGCATGCCCCAAGGAAATTACAATCTAAAGTGGAGAAAAGACATTCATGCAAATAACTATACAAGGCAACAAGTGATAAATGAGAAAGCTGGAAAATGATATGGGCAAACAAACAAACAAAAAAAACGAAAGAAAGAAAGCCTTCATAGAAAAGGTGACATTTTATCTAGGCTTTCAAAAACATTTTAAACATTTTTATTAATTGCCTATTATATGCCAGGCACTATTCCATGTGCTGGGGACATAACAAAAACATTAAAACTCTCTGCACTCATGGAGCTTTCATTATAGCGGGGTAGGGAAACAGTAAACAAAACAAATAATTAAAATAGTTATATTATGCAATGAGGAAAAAAAGTAGTTACAGGGATAAGCAATGTGGGGAGTGGGGTTGTAATCTTAAGGTAGTCAGGGAAGGCCTCAATGAGAACACACTGTTTGAGTAATGATCTGAAAGGTTAAGGGAAGTGAGCATTCCCCAGAATGTGTACAGAAGTACAGGGTGAATGACGAAGAGCAAAAGAAACAGAATAGTAAGAGATGAGGTCTGAGAGATGAGGCTGGGGCGGCTGGGAATTAGGATGGGTGTAAAGCCTTATGGGCTGTAGTAGAGACTCTAACTGGGATATAAAACCATCAGAGGATTTTGCACTAGGGAAAAGCATGATATAGACAGAAACACAAGGTACTGCAACTGGCTTCTTACTTTCCTCTCTCACCTCATCCCAAATTGCTCACTAAAGTAAGCAATGACCTCCAAATCTGATAAACACTTTATTTAAACATCTCATTTAATCCCTCTCTTGATCTAACACTGATGACTGCTCTCTTCTTAGTGAAACCCTCCTCCTCTGCTATTTCTCCAGTTTTCCTCCAGTCTCTAGACTTTATTCTTTGGTCTTCACATTATCTTCCTTCTCCATTTGACCCTTAAATATAGGCTTCTCTAGGAACCATGCCACCTTCATTTCTTACCTATTCACCCTAGCTTAGGTCACCTGTATCCACAGCTGCAACTACCACTTACATATCAATGGCTCACAAAGCTATCTCCAAGTCATACCCCTCTCCTAGAGCACAGATTTCCAGTATTTCCAACCATTTACTAGACAGATGTCCTCAATATTCCAAGGGAACCCAACTCACATGCCCCAAACTGAAATTATGTCACTAAAAGCCCTAGTCATATGTAAAATAATGAGACCTTTATTCCTAAAGGCAACTCTCATAATATCGCAACTTCTAATTAATAATATAATAATTTCAGGTAGTACTTTGTTAACATAAATCATTTTAAAAGCTTACCTGAGTGCTCCAGCTTCTTTTTCTTCTGCCATTTGTGTAAGACGCTTTTTCGCTTTGATAAATTTCCTAATCTTTTCATCTTCTTCCTCTTGGTGCTGCTGTTCTACAGCTTTGATGATATTTTTATCATTCATATGTTCCTTGGAGAAAAAAATTGTGTATTATCCTATCACAAAGAAAAATATCTTTCAACAGATGAATGTCTAATAAGAATCTGTCAAATGGGCACAGCTTCTGACACAGTTATTTCTCTCTTGGAAGTTTATCCCAAAGATAACATCGGAAAAGTGTATTAGCTTTTATGTACCATGTACTTCATCTCAGTTATTTATGATGGTGACAAGTTGAAAACAACCTCTAAATTTTCAATAATAGAGAAATAGTTAAATAAGCTATATTCACAGTGACATGAGAAAAATATAAATAATATAATTGGTAAGTGTGGGGGGAAACAGAATATAAAACACATAGCATATTTCAGTTTTGCAAATATATATATAAGTATAACTTTATAATGTCTATATAACTAGAAGAAATGTATCAAATGTTAACAGTAGTTATCTCTGGAGTATAAGATTATAGATGAGTTTTACATTTTCTTAATGTTTTTCTGTATTTCTTTGCAAGTATCCAATTTCTTTAAAATTATGCAATTAAATATAATTCTATAATCAGAAAAAATATAATGAATAGATACAATTTTCATTTAATGTTTGAGTAGTTAATATAGTCACGTGGCACACACATTAAAAATATTTAAAAGATTTACAGAATAAAGTGTTCTTCTAACACCATCCACTATCTACCTATTCCTTATTCTTCCCACCAGACTCACTTAACTAGTAAGTGGCAGAGTCAGGATTCAAAACATGGTCTGTCCCATTCCAAAGTGACTTGAAGAGATAAAAACATTGCATCCATGAACCAAGAATAAGATTTTGTATGAAAGGAATAATAAGATTACAAGTAAACTCTTAAAAATTAAAACTTTGATAAAATTAAAAATTCTAAGAAGGCTTGAAGACAAAGTTGAGGATAACTCTCAGTTGAATAAAAAACAAAAATGGCAGGAACAATTATTGCCTACCCAAGATTCTTTCTTCTGCATCAGTCGCAAAACCCAGATTTTGTTCATCATGCTCAGCTAAAAGGTTGTATTTATAAACTTTCTTTTCATCCAGGTGTGACTACATTATGACCAATGAGATTTAATGGAAATTGTCAAGTGGGACTTCCAGAAAAATTCCTTAAAAGGAGAACTGATAGGGCATTCTCTTTTTGTTCTTCATCCTTTCTTCCTTCTTGCTTCTTTCAATGTGGACATGAGGGTGAGAGCTACAGCAGCCATTCAGGGCCACAAGGCAACCTTGAGGACCGAAACCATCTATGTTCCAAGAATAGCAAACCAAAAAAGGAGAAGCTGTTTCAGTTGAGCTAAATCCTCAACAACCAGGACAAAGAAAGAAAAGGTCTAGAATTGACAAATCAAGATACATATCTTTAGAACTTCATATATATTTTTTAAATATATGTTATTTAGAATGTAATTTTATACCAGAAGAAACAGCTAAAATAACTCGGAAGTGATTGCCTCCGAGAAGCAGAAGGGGTGAAGCAAAGAAGCAGAAGGGGTGAAGCCTTTTGGTATTGTTTGACATTTTAACTCAGTGCATGTATTACTTAAGAATAAAAATTAATTTAAAAAAATGTAAAAATTACAAGCAAAATAAAATAAGTTGTAACAGCCATAAAATAATTACCATTTACTGAGCACATAATAGTGCAGCAAATACTGAACATATATCACCCCATTCATTCCTCACAACAACTTTCAATTTAAGGATAAGAAAATTAATTCCTTTGAAAAAAAGTTAATTCTCTTCTCCCTTTATTGTTCATGTACATGAACATCCATATAAAACCATAGCAAATATAGCTCCCCCAAAGTATACTCAGAAACCCAACTTAACAGCAACTTGCTTTCTACTTAACTATTATTTATTAAAATGTATATTAAATGTTAGGCATTGGACTTTGTACATATGTTGAAGAAATGCTGTATTTTCAACTTACAAAAAACAGTCTCCTGCTTTCATTTATCTCTTCTTGTTTCTTATCTAATTTTTTTCTCATTTCTATTTCATATAATAAATGCTGTTGCTTTATTTCCTCAGCATCCTTTTCTTTATGTTTTTTCCTTCTTTCTTCTTCCTCTTCACGTTCCTTTATTCTAAAGCAAAACCATAATTATAACTGAGAGCAAAGCAGAAAAATAGGTTATATTTTAAAGAAATAACTTATATTCTAACCTGGAATGATCTGAAGCTATAAGAAAGAAATTGTAGATTTTTCTTTCTTTGAAATTTGTTTCACTAGTCACTAAAATTAAGTCCTACACTAAATTCAAATGTTTCTTTCCTTTAGAAAGAACCAGATAACTAAATGAATGTATGATGAAATGGTTACATTGTTTTTCTGCAAAGTCCCTAAGTCCTAGTGCTTCTTAGTGCTTCTCAGTTTCAGCACTAGATGATGCTACCTAAACTATGGGTCTAGCCCCCCGGAAGATGGTGTTTGATGGAAGTTGAGGAACAAAAGTTTCCTTATCCAACTGGCCACTTTGATTGCCATTCTTCCTTTAGACAACATTAACTAGCTATTGATGCCTTCTGAGTGGTAAGCCATCAAATGCTGGTTCTCTCACAGGACTTATACATGAGTTCTTCAGATAATCCAGAGCAGTCTCCTCACTGCAGAGTTCTGATCTGAGAGATTTAGCTCCAGCTCTGCCTCTTCAATCCACCCACTAAGACCCAGCACCATCAACACCAGGAGCTTCCGCCATCGGTAGTTTATTGCAGATTCTGAGTGCCCTCATCTAGCAGCCAATCCTCTGCATCCTGGCAAGACAGCTGAAGCCTAAGATGTCTACTTGCCCGTGTATCCTTGTCAACCAATCGACAATTACACAGGCTGCTCCACTGCTACTCTCTATTTGCTGCTTTCTCTAGTTTTTTTTTTTCCTTCCCAAACAGGTGGGCACAAGGCAGATCAACAACTCACTTAAATGGACAAAAAGACTGAGGAATAAACCTTTCTTTCATACGTGCCCAATCAAAATTTTTCCTTGGCATCTCTTCACTTAACTTCAAGGAGGGGAAAGTTCCCTTCTGCTGTGCCATGAAGGACTACAAGGTTAAAAGAGCCAGTGAGTCCCCTATGCTATTATTAAGGCAATTTAGTACAGGAGAGTCCTAGTTGATTTGTCTATACAGAGAAAGCAGCTTTAAAGGCTGAGGGTAGGAGATAGAAAGTGCAAAGGGGTATGAGGGAAATTTTGGGGGTGATGAAAGTTTTTCATATCCTGATTTGGAAATGGTAATACAGTTCTATGCTTTTTAAAAGGTTAATTTTTTTCAATGTAAATTATACCTCAATGAATCCGACCCCTTCCACCACCACCATCAAAAAAAAGTCTGTATAGCTCTATACCAAAATAATAATGGATTACTGTGGTGAATTACTGTTCAAAAAGACTCTCTCACTCCCCATTTCTATGGGAGTCTCTGTTGCACTGTTGTTAGGTATGGCTATGTGACCTGCTTTAGACTCGGGGTAAGCCAAGTGATTTCCCTGACCTTTGACTTTGGGTTTAGCCATGGTCTTACAAGCTTGGGCTCACTCTCTTGCATTTGTCAATATCATAAGAAAAGTTTCTCCCAGATGGTTGCTGTCCCTTCATCCTGGACCTCAGAATGAATAACGTATGGAGCAGATCAGAGCCCTCCCCATAACAATAAGCAAACACAGCCAGTTCTGCAGTTTGAAGAAAACCTGCCCAGCCAAGCCTAACCAACCCACAGATACACAAGAAATAAATGTTTATTGTAGATTGTGTGGTTGTTTCTTATGCAACACTATTGTGACAACAGTAGCCAACTCTGGGTAAGGGAGTAATAGTGATGTAACAGTGATTTTTAACCTCTTTGTACTTTTTCTACTTACTAAGTATTTTAACATGTATTACTTTCATAATCAGAAAAAAAAGCTATATCCATTATATCCATTATGAGAAAAAGAGGAACGTACAAAAAAAAGGTAATTTATGTGTACATACTGTTTTAAATGATCATTGGCAAGAGCCACTCTATCTCTGCGTCGTTTTTCTGCTTTTTCCTGTTCTTCTTTAAAAGCTTTTTCAATGCTAAGTTTCAGTTGTTCCTCCCATTTTTTATCTGATTTTATTTTGCTCTTTTGGGATTCAATTTGTGCATCACGTTCTTTCATAACTCTAGTAAGAAGTAGTCCAGACTACAAAACAAATTGCAGTATTTTAAGAAAATAAAGTCTAATTGTGTAGATATGTCAAATATATATAAAAATATAAGAAAACCAAGTAGTACATGAAAGCTTTTCACTCTTTCTGTCTGGTAAAATTGATACTGCTTTGCATATTCAATGGCCTTTTTTCTTTCTCCTTGTTTGTATATTGCTTCTTCCACATCAAGAATTTGTCTTTCTGCCTCTATTTCTTCATCACGCTTCTTTTTGGCTTCAAGTTTCTGTTCTTTCATCCCCTGTAAAAAAGACAAAAGCAGTCTTCTGTTTTCATTTTTCGATTTAATTTTACATAATTTAACATTATAATCTGATCATTTGAGCTTTCATTATGAGTCTTTATTGTCCTTGCATATATTATTAAGTAAAACATGAGATTACACTTATGAGTTAATTTTTTAATTGACTTTTTTAGGTAGGTAACATGTTTATATGGTTCAAAACCCCAAAATATTATAAAGGTATACAACGAAACTCCCTCCAATATTAACTTCTATCTGCATTCTCTAAGATAATCACTATTATTAGTTTCTTGTGTTTACGTCCACAGTTCTTTTATATATTTACATAATACCTATTACTACTTTTGTGCCTTTTATTTTACAAGCTCTTCTATACTTCTGAGGAATCTACCCAATGTCCCATATCAGATGAAGTCTTTGTTCTCGTTTTTGAGTCATACTTTCTACGTCTTAAGAAAATCTGAAATCTTGAATATATTCTATGATTTATTTTTAAAGTTTTACTATTTTGCTTTTCACATTTAGGTCTTTAATCCAGCTGAAATTAATTTTTGTATATTCTGTACCACAGAGACATAATTTTATATTTTTCATATGCCAATTACCTCAGTATCAGTTATTGAATTCCTATCTGTTCCCTTCTGATTTACAACGACATTTATGTACTATGTCAAATTCCTATATATAACATGAGATTGTTTCTAGGCTCTCTCTTCTATTATTTTGTCAATCTCTGTACCTATATTGTAGTTTTTATTACTATATTTCCACTACATTTACTACATTTCATCTTCTTTAATACCCATGGAGGTGTAAAGTATTATGTCTAGTGTGCTATTTCTGTGTAAAAAAAAAAAAATAGGGGATATATTGTACTTCCCTCTCCCTTTAGAGATCGGACTTTATGTTTTAGAGTGTATTTGCATATGCCCTTTTGGTGTATAGTTTTACAAATGCATATGGTCACTTATAGAACTGTTCCATTCTCCCAAAAAATTCCCTCAGCCTGTTATAGTCAATCACTCCCCATATCTGCAGTCCCTACAATCACTGACCTGTTTTTCCTTCCTTATAGTTTTGTCTTTTACAGAATGTCATGTATTACATATATGCTATCAGTCATGATATAATTCTTCCCTCTTCTAGAAAAAAGAGAATAAATTATGAACACTGTTCCTAAAGCAAGGTACCACAAGTATTCTATGTACTTTCCCCAAAATAAATAATGTATATTGCAACAAAGGAAACATGCAATGTTTAAAAAAAAAAAAAGGATGAGAACTATCTGGACAGATATTATGCTTACACATAGTTTTAATAATTCTAAAAGAAAATAGGAAAAAAACCTGCCTCTCAGTGCCTGAAATGGCATAGGAAAGTATAAAGGGGAGGTGGGAATCATCTTTTCTCAGCGTTTTCCCTCAGGGGAGATAATAAAAGGAGTCAGAGAACAGCTCCCCACTTTGAAGTAGTTTCATACTCATGTACATGGAACCAAACTGTGGTTTACTATACCTCTTAGATGGAGAATCTAGCAGCAGCACAAAGAGAAGCACAGCAAAGACACTATGTAGTTCTAGAGAGAGGCAGACAGACTAATCCAGGCTACATAAAAAGAAGCTGCCTTGGTTCCTCACAGTTTCATGTCCTGTCTTTCTGAGCAATCCTTCGTAACAATAAACAGCATTACCCTGATACCAAAACCAGACAAAAACAGTTCAAGAAAACTACAAACCAATATCCCTCATTAACATAGACATAAAAATAACATTTTAGCAAACTGAATCCATCAAAAGGATAATATATCGTGACCAAGAGATGGTTATCCCAGGAATGCAGGCTTGGGTCATCATTTAAAAATTGATCAATATAACTCACCATATAACAAAATGAAAAATAAAAAGCTCTTAATTACCTCAATACACACACAAAAAATGACTTTAAAAAAATCTAACAAGAATTCTGTTTTAAAAAAAGAAACACAACAATTCAGAGACAAAAGGCAATTTGTTAAAATCAATTAAGGGCACCCACAGTACCTATCATAACACTTAAAAGTGAAAAATTGAATACTTTAACCCTAAAAACAAAGAAAAAGGTGATAATTTTCACTCTTAGTACATCTATTCAATATTGCATTGAAAGTTCAGTAAGTGCAGTAAGACAAGAAAAAGAACTAAAGGCATTCAGATTGGAAAGAAAGAAGTAAAATTATAATTTCTGATATCATGACTGTCTATGTAGAAAATCTGATGGAATCTACAAAAACGCTACTAGAATTAATAAGTGAACTAATATTGCAGGATACAAGATCAATATAGAAAAAATTAATTGCATTTCTATAGCTAACAATGAATAACAAATTGAAATTTTAAAATATCATTTACAATAGCATTAAAATATTAATTACTTAGGAATAAATTATGACAAAAGATGAATAAGACCTATACATTGAAAACTATAAAATATTGCTGAAATTTAATAAGACCTAAATAAATGGAGAAAGATACTATGTTCATGGGTCAGAAGACTCAATACTGTCAAGAGGTAAATTCTCTCCATATTGATCTAGAAATTCAACACAATCCCAATAAAAATTCCAGCTGGTTTTTTGCAGAAATTCACAAGCTGATTCTAAAATTCATACATAAGTGCAAAGGACCTAAAATAGCCAAAACAAATTTGAAAAAAAAAAAACAAAGTCAGAAAGCTAATATTACATAATATTAATATAAAAAATAAAGTCAGAAAGCTGATTTTGACTTATCATTAAATCTACAGTTTTTAAGGCAGTGTGTTATTGGAATAAAGATAGAAGAATAGATCAATGGAACAGAATGGATAGTCCAGAAGTTCCCCCTGCATATGTATGGACAACTGAATTTTCAACCAATGTAAAAGGCAATTAAATGGGAGAAAGTATAGTTTTCAACAAATTGTACTGAAATAGTTGGAAAGTCACGTGCAAAAAAAAAAACCAAAAAAACAAAAAAACTTCAATTCATACCTCACTTTATACAAAAAATTAACTAAAAATCAACCAGAGGCCTAAATATGAGACCTAAAATTTTCAGTTTAGACACAGGAGAAAATCTTTGTGATCTTGAGTGAGGCAAAGACTTCTTAGATAAGTTAGATAAGTCACTAAAAGAATGATCCATACGAGAAAAACTGATGAAATTTAAAACTCTGTTCTTTGAAAGATACTGTAATGGAATAAAAACCCAAGCCACAGACTGGGAGAAAATATCACTCAGCAATAACAACAAAATCAATAACTGACATACACAACAACATGAAAGAATTTCAAAATAATTGTGCAGAGTGAAATTTATAATAGAAAGCAGATAAGTGGTTGCCTAGAGGCAGGACAGAAGAGGCGGAGAAGAGTGAAAGTAAAATAGGATATGAGGAAACTTTTTTGGGGTGATGAATTTGTTCATTATCTTAATTACAATGATGGTTTCAGGGGTATATGAGTATGTCAAAACTTATCAAATTGTACACTTTAAATATTCCCGGTTTATTGTATGCCACTTATACCTAAATAAAGCTATCGAAAATGTATTTCCATGCATTTTTATATTTTACGTATAAAAATATTTATAAGTACTAAAAAAGAAGAGTAAGTCTTCTTTTTTATGTACTCCTGGGTGGTTAATACTTACTGCATATGTATTAGTCCAATGTTTGACCACTTCTTGGGATCGGATATGCATTTCTTTCTTTGCCTTCCTTTCTGCACGAAGGCATGCTGCTTTTCTTGTCAAACTATCAAGGCTATCTCGAATCCTTTCCCATTCATTGTGTGGAATTATGGCAACCTGCCGGAGATCCTCTCTGCTAGGCAGAAGTGGATAGAGAACTTGATCTTCAGAGTTCTTTATTTCTAATAAAGTTTAAAAAATGAATATTAAAGACTTTCAAGAGAAATCAAGTGATATTTTTTCTCAGACATTTCTGTATTGGTATGATATCTGGAAATTGTTTCAAATAATAATTTTATTCTTGTTACCTTAAGAACAGCTGGGATTAAGAGGAAAGTATACAAGACCTTGAAATCAGAAGACATAGATTTGAGTCCTTGCTTGGTCATTTCCTTACTGTGTAAACCTGGGCAAGTCAATAATCTTCTGGGAGGCTTGGTATCAACATCTTTAAAGTTGAGATCAATAACATCTACACCAACAGATTGTTATAAAAGCATTTTTCAAAGTTAATCAAGTAGCAATTTATAAATGGATAACCTTGGGGATGTTCATCTTTGGGGGTTACAGACATTGTGATCGACTCGATTCAACCCCTTCCTGAACAGCAGCAATGTAATTTGGAGAACTGACTATGGTTCCCAGGTTGGGCCTCACTTGTTTAAGAATACTTGCATCTCCCTTGCCAATAATTATTTCTGTAATAAGCAAACAAATAGGAGAAGAGGTTTATGTGAGACTTTTGGAAAAGTTCTTCCTTGTTCTTCTAGGAGATACATCTGAGAGTGACTCTCACGCTAGATATAAACAAGTAAGCAAGAAGGTCTGATAGACAGCCATCCTATGATCACAGGAGGAAGCAGCCTTTTGATGAACCTGTTACTATGAACTGCAAAGAGGAAACAAAGGAAGCACCTGGGGCAATGAGAATCTTCAGATCCAGCAGATCTGAAGCCTGGAGTTCCTGTTATATGAGCAAATAAATTTCGTTATTTTTAAACATGATTGAGTTGGGTATTCTGTTATATGAATTCAAAAGCATCCTAAATGACAAAATGGGGATGTCAGCTCCTGTCTGAGAAATGTTCCTACCTTTTTAATCAACTGAAGTTCTTAATTATAAACAACCAAACTCACTCTAGCTAGTTTAAGCATAAAAGAAATCTATTAAAGGATATTAGGTAGCCAGAGAGTTATCCTTGGAAGATATACATGTAAAACATTACGCGAACCACATCATGAGGTTCCAGTGAAGGCTCATGGCAAGTGGCATTGAGCAGACACCTCAACTTGCCCCACTTAAAACTCACTCCACTGGATACCATATATCTGAACCTTTACCAGTGTTACATCTGAAATTGGTACACCTTTGCTGTCACTCTCCCCAGAAAATGGATTTGACATGCTGTTTGCCTCTTCATATCACTCTCTTCAGAATATAAATCTAGCCCGTGTACAACTGATTGGTCCCATGCATGTGCCCTAGGTACGAGGGAGTCAGAAAAAATAAATTCCATCTTCTACTTAAGGAGGTAGGACTCACAGGAGGGAAATTCACCGAAACAGGAAATTCATTTGAATAATGTTGGGTGGCCACAGGCATAATAAACGTAGTAAAGTACAGTGGGTAAGACTGTGTATTATGGAGACAAACCACCTGGACTTTTTCTAAACAGACCACGTATAAACTATGAGAATCTGGATGACCCTCTGAGTCTAATTCCATAATTGCAAAGTGGAGATATTAATAGTACCTACTTTATATGGTTGGCGTAAGAATGAAATGAATATATGTAAATAATTTAAAATAGTGCCTAGTATACAATATGTTCCCAATAAATATTAGCTATTATTATTTTTACTATTTTTATTAGAAGAATGAAACAAAAGTAAAGAGAAAACCAGAAGCAAGAAATCATATGGCTCCAGAAAGAAAATAATTTACTGAGAGAAAAGCTGCCAGGATCAATTAGAATCTTCTTGGGGTTTGAATTAAAGATGATGGGAGTGAGAATTTGGTTGATAAACTAAAGTGTGAGTTTAGAACCACCCACACCATCTTGCCTACTGCACACCAAGTCTCCACATACAGAATAAAGCCAAGGAAAGCTGAAAGGTAAAATAGTGTTCTGGATCAAGTGATATCTAAATTCCCAAGTATATGAACCAAAATATTCCCCTTCTGTTTTAACTACAGTGAGTTAAACAAGTCATTTATAACCAAAGTTATACCCAAAGTTATATATATGAATATATATATATATACACATATATGTAACTATGTATATAGCCTTGTAACATATTTCCTTTGTTTTATCTAAACTGGTTCAATTTTGTTTGTTACTTATAATCAGAGGCTAACTAAACAAAGGCCACTAAAGTAAACCATCTGCATCTTGATTAACATATTGTTAGGCATATTAGTATATTCTCTGATCCAAGAGTTATTCCAATTCTTCAAGATGGCAAGTAAAATTGAGAAAACTTAATTCACAAAAATACTAAAGGGGCTGGGTGTACCACACAGCCTTTATCGGCAACAGCTGCTTCCTACGCAGTGTACAGTGGTGTGCAGGCTTTGGAAGCAGTGGAAGGAGAGCAGGATGTCAGAAGCTGTGGAGTGCACAATGTGATTCCTCCTCTGTGATATTCCAACTTTCAGCAGAGTAACTGCGTTCATGAGATGTTTTATTCAAGATCTTTACATGGACTCTGACACAGGAAGAGAACAAAGAAAACAACCACAAAAACAGCAGAAATGGGTAAACAAAGAAATAAGAAAACCCACAGAAAGTTTGGGAAAGGGTTTTTACTCTCAGGCCACTGAAGTTGAGACAAGTTCTCTCATCTCTTTGAAGATCAAGAGAGCCCTGATTGATATCAGAGCTATGGATGATTTCACATATCCATACTTTAATCTACTAGATCGATGTAGAGTTCAGTTCTCAGAGGGCAATCTTATTTCAAGAGTCCTTCCTCACAGTGGCTCTCATACAATACTCGTAGTGGCTGTTAGAGAAGTTAAACAGGTCACAGCTGAAAGAAGGGACACGAAAGACAGATGGACAGAAAAAAAGAAAGAATATGAATAAGGAGACTCTCAAGCAGTAGAGAGGGGATAAAAGCAGTCGTAAGTGACCTAAGGGTATCTAAAATCAGTCCATGAGCCTGTCATCATCGACAAATTTTTCATGGTTTATAAAATCTTTTTTAAATTGAGATACACTTCACATATCTTAAAACTCACCATTGTAAAGATAACATTGTCTATTCACAAGGCTGTGCAACCATCACCGCTAAGTTCTGAACATTTTCATAACCCCAGAAAGGAACTCTGTCCCCATTAACAGTCATTGCCCCATTCTCCCCTCCGACAGCCCCTGACGACCACTAATTTATTTTCTATCTCTATGGATTTGCCTTTTCCAGGCATTTCATATAAATGGAATCATACAACATGTGGCCTTTTATGTCTGGTTTCTTTCATTTACACAACGTTTTCAAAGTTCAATCATGCTATAGCATATATCAGTATGTAATTGCTTTTAATAGCTGAATAATATTCCATTGTATACATGTATCACATTTTGTTAGCATTTGGGTGTTTCCACCTTTCAGCTATTATGAAAAAATGCTGCTATAAACATTCATTTATAAGGTTTCATGTGGATATATTTTCAATTATATTGAGTATATACCAAGGAGTAGAATTTTAACTCCATGTTTTAACATTTTGAAGAAGTGCCAAATTGTTTTCCAAAGTGTCTGTACCATTTACATTCCTACCAATAATGTGTGAGGGTTCCAATTTCTCCACACTCTTGTCTTTTTGTGGAAAAAAGCATACACTGTATGCTCATAAATACAGATTTGTATTTCTTATCATTGAAATATCAGAAGAAAAAGAGTTACAAACAGAAGATACATTTATATTGTCTTTTATATTTACTTATGTACTTAGCTTTAGTGGTGGTCTTTATTTCTTTATGTGTATTTGAGTTACTGTCTAGTGTCCTTTCACTTCATTCTGAAGGACTCCTTTTAGTATTTCTTGCAGGGAAAATCTGCTAGCAGTGAATTTGCTCAGTTTTTGTTTACCTGGAAATATCTTAATAGCTCCATGAATTTAAAAAGATGAACACATCAACCTGCTCGCCTTCTAGCCTTTGTAGTTACTTATAAAAAATCTGCTGTTAATCTTAGTGAGGCTCACTTGTATATGACTTGTTTCGCTCATGCTACTTTCAAGATTTCCTGTCTTTGGCTTTTGACAGTTTGATTATGATATGTCTGGTTGTGAATTTGGGTTGACCATTGAGAATCAGTGAGCTTCCTGAATGTGTAGGTTAATTTTTTTTTTCATCAAATTTGGGAAGTTTTTGGCCATTATTCAAATATTTTCTTCTATCCCTTTCTTTCCTCCTCTCCTTCTAGGACTCAAAATATATATATAACGTTTGTATATTTGCTACTGTCTTATATTTCTCTGAGGATCTACTCATTTTTATTTTTTCTTTCTTTTCCCCAGACTGGATCATTTCAATTGATGTATCTTTAATTCTCTGATTCTTCTGTGAGCTCAAATCTGTTACTGAACCCCTTTAGTAAATTTTTCAATTCAATTATTGGGCTTTTCAACTCCAAAATATCTATTTAGTTCTTTTTTTGTAATTTCTACCTCTTTATTGATATGCTCTATTTGGTGAGACAACATTCTTAATATCTTCCTGTCGTTCTTTTGACATTTTTTTTAGTTCTTTGAACTTATTTACAATAGCTGCAAATTTACATGAGTAAGCTGTTTAGTAAATTTAACATCTACTTCCTCAGGAACAGAGTCTATTAAAACTTTTTTTTCCCTGCATTTGGGCCATACTTTCTTATTTCTTTGTATGCCTTGTCATTTTTGCTGAAAACTGTACATTTTAAATAATATATGGCAACTCTAGTAGTCAGATTCTTCCCACACCCAAAATTTGTTGTTGTTGCAATTGCTGTTTGTTTAGTAGATTTTTCTGAACTAAATTTGTAAAGTCTGTATTCTTTGTTCTATGTGGCTATTGGAATCTCAGCTTTGTTAGCTTAGTTGTCGGCTAATGATTGGACAGTTTCCTTAAATGTCTTAAATAAGTCTCTTAGCCTTTGCCAAGAACTCTCTGTGAGTGGTGTGGAGCATGACTTCAAAGCTCAGGCAGACAGTTTATAACTGTTAAACTTTACTTCTTTCTTACATAGAGCCTCAAAGTCAGCCAGAGGTGAAAGCTTCAGGTATTCTCAGGTCTTTCCTGAGCATATGCAAAGTCTTTTCCAAGCATTTGACCTTCCAGACTCCCAGGAATATATAGGGAGCTTTCCAAAGTGCTCTGTGGGCAACACATTTCCCAGGTATTTAAGTTTCTTGATCATCTTGTTGTTTGTACCCAACTGTTATCACTGACACAGGCAGCTGTGATATTAAAAAATGCCATTGATTGCTTTAACAAACATACCTGGTGAGCTCTGAGTCAGGTCAAATAAAGACAAGCCTTGAGAGTAGGCTTTTCCAGGGAACTACCAGACAGGTCAAATAATAACAGTTACCTGGGCTTAAGAAGGGATCTAACCATGTTCTGCCCCCTCCACAAGTTGCTGAGGCATCAGTGAAAATCAGATTTCACTGATTTTCTGGATTACCATAAAGCTGGGAGAAAAATATGGGACTAGAGCAAATTAAAATGCAAAAAACTCACTATTGTTACCAAGATTCAGCTTTTTCTTGATAAACACTCCCTAACTGTTGCAAGCCTTTGGTTAATTTCCTGAGTTCTCAAAAAGCTGATTTTGACTATCTTTGCCAGTGTTCTTTTTTATTTAATAGAGGAGAGGATTTTTGGAAATATTTATTCCACTACTCTGGCTGATACCATTCCACTAAATCTTTATGTAATAATTACAGAGAACTGTCTACATATCTGAACCCCTTTCCTACTTCATCTTCTTCCAAATGAAGATTACAATTTAGCAGTAATGCTCAGAGAAAAACTTTTGGATCAATTACCACAAAACACCTATCAAGTAAATCTAAGTCTTTTAGTGCAGTACTCCATATGTAGGAAAGTGAATATGTTGGAGTAATTGTGTTTTTTCAATACATGCCACATGGGTACTGTCTCTCTCCTATATATCATGACCCTCTCTTGCTACCTCCTAAGTCCTTCACTAGTCCTACCCACTAGACTGCAGGGGGCCCAACCCTCACTCCAAAGACTGGTAGGGGTCCTTGGCCTGTTAGGAACCAAGTTGCACAGCAGGAGGTGAGCAGTAGCTGAGCCAATGAGGCTTCATCTGTATTTGCAGCCACTCCCCAGCGCTAGCATCTCCGCCTTAGCTCCACATCAGAACTTCAGGCATTAGATTGTCATTGGAGCACCAGTCCCTGATGCCAAAAAGGTTGGGGACCACTGCTGACTAGAGGAGAAATCTGGCTCTGCATCTGGCACAAGGGGCTTTATTGCTACAGAAGCTCAAGCACTGACATGAAGATAGTCCAAATTCCCAAGGTTCTAGTTGTCACCATGACAACATTAATTGGGAATTACAGACTTAAGAAACTAAAATGGTTGGAGTTGATAGAGAGCTCTTTAGATGTCCCACTAGGCTCCTTGCATTCCGAAAATGAAATTTTATAACAGGTCATCTGAATAACATTACCTTAAGCAGCATTACTTTTTACACTCTATCAAAGCACTTGCCTTAGGGTGAGACCTTACCCTCACTTTGGAGTTAAGAAAATTGAGACACTTTCCTTCAGAGACTTTCATAAGAGTACTCTGTAGGTTCACAGCAGAGCCAAGCCTTTAATGAGGTCATTGTTATTTCCAAAAGATATTCCAATTCACTCAATGAATAATAACGCTTAAGTGCAAGAAAACTGAGCAAACACCGGAATCTTGGCGCTGCAACTCTGCAGCTTGAGAACTGAACCAGCTGGTCAATTGGGTCAGCCTACTTCTGGTTTTTTCTCCACCCCTATTTATGTAAAAACTTTTCCTACCTCCCAATTAACCTGAGGGCAAAAGTGACTAATTTACACAGAACCCAACGATGCCTATGGGGCTGCTTTAGACTTGGTGGAGTCCATTTCACTTGGACTGCTAAGCACTCTCACTTGGTAACCTCGGCTCTCACCCATAGGAGCCAAAAACAATCCCCATGCCGGGATGCGCTAGTTTAGCTCACCCGTGCTTTCCTTCGCCTGTCCACAGCGCCTTCCGAACCGCACCAGTATCTCTGATGAGGTACCCATGGGGCTCTCAGATTTGGAAAGGCGGCTCCCACACGGAGTTCGGCTGCCGCCTGCCTGCGGACTGTTTGGCAAACCTCGCAGTTGCTTAGCAACGCCGCCGGAAGTGACGGCAGCTGTAGCCAAGGAACCAAGAACTCGCAGCGGTCGGGCGTGGGGCCGAAGAACGTAGGCTGCGCCTGCGCGGGAAGCCAAGCGTACGGATGCTACCGCCCCGCGAGCAAGCGTCAGAAGGATCCGCGGAAGTGGGTGGAGGTTCGGGCGGCTGCTGATACCTGTCCTCGTTCAGTGGGGAGAGTAGGGTATCCGGTCCGGCGTGGTGCTCCGGTTCTCATCAATCGCGTGCCTCACGGGGGACGACCCCAGCTATTTCCCTGCGCCTACTTTCGGGGCCGACCTGGCAGGTGTGTGGGAAAGCGGGGCCTAGGCTTGGTACGTGCAGCCCACAGACCTCCTTGCGGGTGGAAGGTGAAGGGCAGTGCCCTCCCTTAACTACAGAAACCCAAGGATTAATTGACAGAATATCTGCTTTTGCATACTTTGGTTTTTAAGGCATTATCTAGGCTAGACGGGGCTTAGTTTTTTTAAACATAGGAATTTTTAAAACTGGATGTTGTTAGGACCTTCATGTTGGGACCTTTAAGATATTTTAAATCGCTTAGTAAATACAGTATAGTAAATCAAATGTATTTGGGGGACCGATCAGACCTCTAAGGACACAAAAATCTGTCAAGAGTGGATGCAGTCTTGGTTTCAAAGGATCCTTTTCTAATACACCGAAGTACAAATGATTTCATTACAAGCTGGTTGGCTACAGTGTGTACACATTAGACACCAGATTGGAGTCGCTCAAAACGAAAAGAGGTAAGATTTTAATCACTAAAGTTCTAACACATAGTTGTACTGTTTTTCTTCAGGTGTTCTATCAGATGTTCCACCATAATAATGCAGGTAAGTATAAAAGGATTAATAAAACATTTGTTGAAATGTTTTTTCACATACAATATTGGTTTTTTTGGAAGCATAATTTTTAAGATGTCAAGAACTTGGAAGGGTCAGAGATTTTACCCTGCTTGCATGATAACAGCTTGCCACAGTTTTGTAGAAGATGCAGACCCCTAAGTCAAAAATGAATTACTTGCAGTAGTAGCCAGAATATCAGTAGTTTTGTTCCATTCCCCACAGGATGATGCAAAGAGGGCCAGAAGTCAACTGCACATGGAGTTAAGGAACCCAGATCTTTATTATAATGAACAACAAATATGCCTTTCAAGGCTGTTTACTATAAATACATTTTTGAGACAATAGTCCAGAGCAAAGGACAGTGAATGCCTTGCTTCTAAGACATGCAGAACCACTAGAGACTCATGGAGAATTACCTCCCAACAAAAATTCTCTGGAATTGTGACTAAATTGGTTACAAAAAGTATTGAATATATAAGATTTGATGTTAGTAACTTTCCAATTGGACATAGTCTGATATCATTTGACTTTCAATGGCTGCATCTTAACTCTAAGCCATGGATCTTTAGAGCCAAGTTGGTCTAGAGTTAGGTATCTTTTTATTACATCCGCTCCTTTTGTTTTTTCTTTGTTGGGAAATTAAGAAGACAATATATACACTTTGATCTGAAATAGAGTTTAAATTATTCCGGAGAAAAATGTAGAAAAAATGTAGAAAAAGAATGAACTACACTCGAACTACCCATGATCCTACCACTGTACACAGACCTTTTTTAAAAACAAAAATGGCGTTACACTTTTGTGATTAGGCTGTTTAATTTGAACTGACTATTTTCACTTTCACTGGCTAAATAAATATTTTATTATATGGCTATCACATATCTTATTTAACCAGCCCCCAATTCTTGGATGTGTATGTAATTTCTAGTTTTCATTATTAAAAGCACATAGGTTATTTTTAGACTGTGGAAATATTGCTGATATACCAAACATACACGAATCATGCTTTTGGAAAGAATAGTTAAAACTATTTTGGGAATTAAATTAGTTTCAAAATAGATTCTCATTCTTAAAGCAACCTTTGTGCACATATTTTTTGGAGACATTTTTATTTCCAGTACAGCACTAAATTTTTTAATCTTTTAATGTTTAATGGAATCTGAAAATCTCAACAGAATGAGCCTAACACTTGTGATTTTTATCCACTAGATAAAAAGTTACATTTATGTAACATTCCCTGTGTGGTATTTAAGGTTTTTGTATCTCCAATTGCCATTCGGTACTTCTCTGATGTAAGAGAAAATAGCATCATTAGAAAACATAAATTTAAAAACATCTTAAATACCTTTATTAATTTTAGGAGTTAAGAAGTGTTTGTTACTTTGCTCCAAACCAGATAACTTTGTTCCCTGCATATAGTGAGAGTAGTTTGATTAGAAACCAGGTGGTGTTTGAAAGTGAAGGTGATCATGACTGTTTAACCTAAGTTCTTTGCTGAAGTAAGATTAATTATATTGGAAATACTAAATTGAGAAAGTATTTTTAATAAAGATTTGTATTGAGTGCCAAGAAAAAAAAGACATGAAAAGATCTGAAATTAAGAAATTTCATGTTTAAATAGAAATTAATAGCAGTGGAACTATGTTAATTTCAGGCTTATGATCCATATTATTTTTAGATTAATAGTTCTGGAATTTCAGTAATTTGTGGCTAAATACAAGCTAGAGACAATTTTTAAACAACAATGAGTTAGTTACATTTGAAAAAAAATTTTAAATTATATATGAATTCAGGATACTTAAAAAAGTATGTTTGTTTTTCATTAATTTTTATTATGGTGATATTGGTTAACAAAATCCAGTAAGTTTCAGGTATGCAATTTAAAAAGTATGTTGTTTTTTTTTTTTATTTTAATGTGCCTAGGTACAGTACTAATGTGATTGTCAACTATGCCTTATTGCTGTGTATTACATCGGTTCTATGGGAAAGTGAATTCAGCACGTAAATCTGTGGGAGTCAGTCAGAGACATCTGGATTAGGCATTTAGAGATACAAGGATCCAGATATCTAAATACTATATACCACCTAAATTGACACCACAAGAGATACCCCTCTAGGTTAGTTATTCTCCAGATATTCTTTTTTTTTTTTTAATATTATTTTTCAGTGACTGTTGACATACAATCGTATTAGTTTCAGGTGTACAACATAGTAATTAGACATTTATTATATACCTTATGAATTGATCACCTTACTAAGTCTGGTACTCATTTGACACCATATATAGTTATTATAATATTACTGACTATATTCCCTGGACTGTACTTTATATGCCTCTTGCTATTTTTATAACTGGCAATTTGTACTTAATCCATTTCGCCTTTTTTCACAGAGCCCCCGCAATCCCTATCCCATATCATGATCATCAATTCATTCTCTATCCATGAGTTTGTTTCTGTTTTGTTTGCTCATTTATTTTTGGTTTTTAGATTCCAAATATCAGTGAAATTATATGGTATTTGTCTTTCTTTGTCTGATTTATTTCACTTAGCATAATATCTATGTTGTTGCAAATGGCAAGATTTCATTCATTTTTATGACTGAGTAATAATCTATTGTATATATGTACCACTTCTTTAATATCCATTTGTCTGTTGATGGAAACTTAGGTTGCCTCCAAATCTTGGGTATTGTTAATAATGCTGCAGTGAACACAGGGGTGCACACATCTTTTTGAATTCGTGTTTTAGATTTCTTCAGATAATACCTAGAAATGGAATTGCTGGGTCATGTGGTAGTTCTATTATTAATTTTTTGAGCAACCTCCATATTACTGTTTTCTATAGTGGCTGCACCAATTTACAATCCTACCAACAGTGCACAAGGGTACCCTTTTCTCCACATCCTCACCAATACTTATTGTTTGTTAATTTATGGAAGATTGCCATTCTGACAGGTGTGAGGTGATATTGTTTTAATTTGCATTTCCCTGATGATTACTGATGTTGAGCATCTCTTCATATGTGTATTGGCCATCTTTTGTCCTCGTTGGAGAACTATCTATTCAGGTCCACTGTTCATTTTTTAATTGGATTATTTGTTTTTTTTGTGTTAGATTGCATGAATCCCTTATACATGTTGGATATTAACCCCTATTGGCTCTGTCATTGGTGAATATCTTCCCCACTCAGTAGGTTGTTTTTCCGTTTTGTTGATGGTTTCCTTTACTGTGCAAAAACTTTTTAGTTTGATGTAGTCCCATCTGTATATTTTTTTCCTTTTGTTTACCTTACTTGAAGAGACACATCTAAAAAAATAGTGCTAATACCCATGTCAAAGAGTTTACTATCTATGTTTTCTTCTAGAATTTTATGGTTTTAGGTCCCACATGTAAGTCGTTAATACATTTTGAGTTTATTTTTGTATATGGTGTAAGAAAGTGGTCTAGTTTCCTTTTTGTGCACAATAATTTTGTATCCTGCTAATTTTACTGAATTCGTTTATTCTAGTAGTTTTTTGGTGGAATATTTATGGTTCTTACTATATAGTATCATGTCATCCGCAAATAATGATAGTTTTACTTCTTCCTTCCCAATTTGGATGCTAGAGCTTAGAGCAAGTGAGTTTGGGAGTGAGTGAGTCTGTGTGTGGGTCCTTTAAGAGCAATGCCTCAGTCTCTAGCAGCCTTTTGTCTTTCTCAGATGCAATTTCTGCTGGTTTGCACAGTTTGCCCTGGGCTAAAAAGCTCACTCTCTTCAGGCAGGACCTCCAAAGCCCAGATATCCCTCCTTTTTCTTAAATCACCTCTCTGTGGATATGGGACCTGCCCATTTCGTGTCTCCACTCCTTCTACCAGTCGCAATGAGGCTTCCTTAGTTATAGGAACGCTCAGTTAATAGGAATTCTGTTTCGCTAGCCTTCAGGTATTTCCCAGTAATGATTTTTTTATAATTTAGGTGTAATTGTGATGTGATCAAGGGTGGAGGTAAGCACAAAGTTTACTTCCTCTGCCATCTTGACCAGAAGTCCAGATATTCTAAACTAAGATATACCAAATATTTACTCTTAATGTGAGTCTTGAGCTCTATTTTCAGGTTTACCTACTGGATATATGTTGTTAAAAACCAGCGAATACACGTGGCTAAATGCCACATTTTCCATTTTTAATCAGTCTCTTCTTTTTCTTATTTGTGGGTTTTTTCTTTCTCTTTTTTAGAATTTCTTGCTAAAACCTTGAATGGCTATAACGTAGGTCACAGGTGTAGTATTATAGTTAGTGTGTGCTTTGAGATTAATGAATGTTTTCATGTAATTAAACATTTTAATCAAAATGACCTTAGTATTTTATATTTTAACTGATGAATAGGCTTTAAATATTCTATATCTTAGATGCTAGAGTGTAGTACCTAAAAGCATGAACTTTGGAGTCAAGGCAACCGGAGTCCAAATTCCAACTCTGCCGCTTAACTAATACTTAACCAACTTAACTAATATTTATGTTCCAGTTTACGTATCATTAAGATGAGAATAATAAATCCTACTTAATAAGGTTATGACAGTTAGATGATAATTGTAGAGACCTTCGTCCAGGGCCTGGTGTATAGTTAGCTCTCTAAAAATATTACTCTTAAAAAAATTTTTTTTTTTGTCTACACATACCAATTAGAGCTTTTTTTGGTAATCTGTAATTACTTATCATTTTTACATCATAATTCTCTCCATGCCAACTGTTGACCAATTTATCCTTTCTTTTTCTCTTGAGATTTATGATTAATGACCCCCTCGTTATCTTTTAATGTAAACAGAGATTTAAGTAATTGTCATATAATAAGCTATGTGATTACTCAGGTATATCCGTATTATTTGGCATTCCAGAGCTGATCTCTCTAGAGAAAATATAAATAAATGCGAAAATTGTTAACAGAAGTTACTACTAGTCTATAAGAACTGAACTGAACTGTCAAGTAATTTGTTCAGAATTCCATGTACGGCATCAAGCAACCATTTAGTTATAACATTGGCATTAACAGGCTAAAAACCTTTTAAAAAATTATTTAAAATTTGCAAGATTTTATGTTATGTTAAATTTAGTCTGAATTTTGATTAGTACATAGAGAATCAATATTATACATAACCTGTTATTTCATATGAAGATTATTATAAATATTAAGCTGATAAGTTTGGCTGTGCTTGATGAAAATAATGAGAATAATCAGCCTACATTTTTTTCTGTATTTTAAAACGTTTCTAAATTAGACTGTAAAAGAATCATTATTTCATTATTCTCAGTAGATAGGTCTATAGTTTAATTTTGAATACTCAAGGAACAATTCCCACAGGAACACAGTCATACTGTGAGTATCCTTTTTAGCTATTCTGTTTTCTATTCACTTAAAATACTGAAATATGAAGTATGTTTCTTAGGAAAAAGTACTTAAATGGTATCTGAAAATGCTTAATCATTTTAATTTATTTCATGCTGTGTTTTAGCAGATTAACAGTCAGTAATGTTAAATAAGTATAATAGCTGGTCATGTAAAACAGTGTCTAGGAACTAATATTTCTTCTTTTTCAGGGTAACTCAAATCTGTTTCTGGAACCATGAAAATTCTGCTGGTTTTTGACTTTGACAATACAATCATAGATGACAATAGTGACACCTGGATTGTACAGTGTGCTCCAGAGAAAAAGCTTCCTATTGAACTACAAGATTCTTATAAAAAAGGATTTTGGACAGAATTTATGGGCCGAGTCTTCAAGTATTTGGGAGATGAAGGTGTAAGAGAGGACGAAATGAAAAGAGCAATGACATCAATGCCTTTCACCCCGGGGATGGTGGAGCTTTTAAACTTTATAAGAAAGAACAAGGATAAATTTGATTGCATCATTATTTCAGATTCAAATTCAGTCTTCATAGATTGGGTTTTAGAAGCTACCAGTTTTCATGATGTGTTTGATAAAGTGTTCACAAATCCAGCAGCTTTTGATGGCAGTGGTCATCTCACTGTGGAAAATTATCATGCTCATTCTTGCCATAGGTGTCCCAGAAATCTTTGCAAAAATGTAGTTTTGGTAGAATTTGTAAATAAACAGTTACAACAGGGAGTGAATTATACACGGATTGTTTATATAGGTGATGGTGGAAATGATCTTTGTCCAGTAACCTTTTTAAAGAAGAATGATGTTGCCATGCCACGGAAAGGATATACTTTACAGAAAACTCTTTCCAGAATGTCTCAAAATCTTGAGCCTATGGAATCTTGTGTTGTAATTTGGTCTTCAGGTATTGAAATAGTTTCTCATTTACAATTTTTAATAAAGGAGTAATGTGCCAACAATTCAAATGTGTATCAGTTAAGATTAGGTACAGCAGAATAAAACCAAAACCCCACATACCAGTGGTTTAGCAAAAAGAAAGATTTTTTTTTTCTCACTTAAAAATTCCAGAGGTAAGTATCTCAAGGCTGTTTTGCTCTACCAACTTCAACACTTGACTTCCAGCTCATGATCCAAGATTGTTGTTGTTCAAGCTCAATCCTCACATCAACATTCTGGCCAGCAAGAAGGAAGGCAGTGAGTTGCACACTCATTTAAATTGCATTGGCCAAACTTACAGTGTCCCCACCTAACTATAAGGGAGGGTGAAAAATATAACTTTTATTTCAAATGATCATATGCCTGGGAAAAATTGGAAAAAAGAGTACAGAATTGAGGTAAGCGCAACTAGTGGTCTCTATCAAAGGTGCTTGATAGGTTTTTTAAATTTATTCTCACAGAGAGTAGTCATATATTTTACTTTCTTAGATGTTTATTTGAAAAGCATGTTTAGTAGTTACAGATCTTAAAAATAGGCCTGATGCTTTATTCACATAAGAATAAAAGGCTCCCAAATCAATGCATTTTAAAGATGGGGATGCAGTATCTATTGCCCAAGTTTTTATCTATTTCAGACTTCCTTTTTGAAATTAAATACAAATCAGTATTTTTCAGAAATTTTAAATTTATGTCAGCATCACAACTTTTTCTCCAGTATGCTAGTTTAATCAGTGTATTATTTCTACTTGGCAATGCAGTTTTGAATTATATATGTAATTTGTAGGAATACTCAACATTTAAGAGACTTTTATGTAGGGAAATTTAAAGTATCAAGTGATCTAAAGTTTTTAATTCCTTGCTGATTTCTAGGCTATCATGTTTTAGGCATATATATGGCATATATATTTATTATGTAATATTAGGATTTTCTTTTCCATTATGGAAAGCTCCAGAAATAGAAATATCTGATATAATTTAATGGGAAAAAATTGATACTTTTGTTTTTTCAGATTGGAAAAGTAAATCTTTGTTTTACTTTAATAGGTTAGATTATGTTTAAACACATTTACAAATTATCAGTTCTATATGCATGTACGCCAGTAACAAATTACAAATTATGGAAGTAAAAAAATATAAGACTTTCATTTAAAATAATGGTAGACCAAGTAATTTGGACTAGACCTTCTAGTGAACACATGTAGAAAAGCTGATAGCTGAACAAAATTTTTAAAACATCTGCTTAAAGATAATGACAGAACTAACAACACTGAACAATTGCTACAAAAGCACAGAAACCAAGGTAGGTGAGCTGCTTTTCTCTAGAAGTGTTTGCTAATTCTGTAAATAGTGTCTGAGATTCTGAGTGGCTGTCTTGACAGTCATATGGTAATAGGGGAGGAGGCATTGGAATATGTGGCCTGCAGTGGTAAAACCCCCTGACTTTGAGTCAGAATCCCAAATGGAGTTAGAATTGTCCATTAGGAGTAAGAATAATCCAGAAGTAAGCATACCTGCAAAGGGATGACAGCTCAGCTTTGAATATTGTCTCTCTGAAACTAGATTGAAGTTACTAAGATTTTTAGAGCTCCCAGGTGCTTGACAGAAGCAAATCTAAATTATCTCAAGAGGATATTAACATCCTAGGTATGGTGGACAGACTCTAAGTTGGCCCCCCATTATCCCTGTACTTTGGTATTTCTTGTTTGTATGTGGAACAGGGGATGTGTGACTTGCTTCTAATTAAGAGGATACCACAAGGACGATGGGATGTATGTAATTATACATAATATGTTCTAATACTCATCTTAAGGAACTCTCTCCCTTGTTGATTTTGAAGCAAGCTGTTCTGTTGTGAACTGGCCTTCAGAGAGAGCCACATGGCAAGCAGTTGAGGGTGCCCTTTAGCCAACAGAAATAAGTATGCCCTAGGTACAGCAGTTGGCAAGGAACTGAATGCTGCAACCATGTGAGCCTGAAAGTGGATCTTTTCCCAGTGGAGCCTCAGCTGATACCACAGCTCAAGCTGACACCTTGAATGCAGCCTTATGAGACCGTAAAACAGAGTACCCAACTAAGCTGTGCTTGGACTCCGGACCACAGGACCTATGAGATAATAAATGCGTGTTGTTTTAAGACACTAAGTTTGTGGTAATACTATTGTACAGCAATAGGATATTAATGTAATAGGCCTCAAAATAAGTCTGTGAACAGTTGCAAGTACACTGTTGGGAACACAGTAAAAAGCTACACTAAGAGACACAAATGAATACCAGCAGAAGCTTCCATTTAAACAGGTCTGCAGGACATCCTGTTATTGGAATTTTTAGACACAAACTGAAGTTAGAATTTTGGCAAAGAATTGAAAATTAAAAAAAAAAAAAAAAACTATGGAAATACTAGAGCTGAAAATTACCATGACTGAAATTAGAAACTTGATGGATTTCACAATAGAACAGGCATAGCTAAAGAAAGAATTAGCAAATGAACACAAATTAGAAGAAAATATCCAGAATGATGCAGAGACAACAAAACAATGAGACTACGGAAGGAAAGAGACAGATGATAAGATATGACAGGAAATCAGTGTCCAGATGGAAAGGAGAAAGAAGCAATATTTTGAGATGATTTGAGAACTTTACAAAATTGATAAGATACCAAACTACAGATATAAGAGCCCCAAACAGGATAAAACAAAAACCACATGAAATCACATCATTGTAAAACTGCCTATGACCAAAGATGGAAAAAGCATGAAGCAGCCAGGAAAAAAAAAAAAAAAAAAAAACATGACGTTGAAAGAAACAACAAACTAACAGATGGTATTTTTTTTTTTCTTAAGTGTATGGTAGACTTCAACAATGAAACCATGTAGGCCTGTAGTTTTCTTTTTTGAAAGGTTTTTAACTATTCAATTTATAGTAGATAAAGGACTATTCATGCTGTATAACATTTCTTGCTTAAGATTTGGTAGTTGACTATTAACCTATTGCTACAAAGTAAATCATCTCAAAATTTAACAGCTTAAAGCATTAATTTTCTCAGTTTCTGTAGGTCAGGAATTCAGGAGCACTTAGCTGGGCTCTGGTTCAGGATCTCCAATGTGTCAAGATGTGGCAGTAGTCATGAAAGCTTGACTAAGGCTGGAGGATGTGATTGCATGGTGGCTCACTAGCATGGCTTTCGACTGGCAGCCTCTGTTTCTCACTGATTATTATCAGGAAGTCCCAATTTATTGTTGGTTATTGGCAGGAGGCCTCAATTTCCAGCTACCTGAGCCTTTCCAGAGAGTTGCTTGAGTATCCTAAAGACATGGTTTTCTGCAAGTAAGTGATCTAAGAGAGAGGGCAAAGAGGAAACCACAGTGCCTTTTGTGACCTAGTCTCAGAAGTTATATACCATCACTCCTACCATGTTTCAGTTGTTAGAACACGAAAGCCCAAAATCGAGCTTAGAGGAAGAGGAATTAGACTGCACCTTTGAAGGGGAAGTCAAAGAATGTGTGGACATACTTTAAAATCACTACAGTGTCTCTCAAGGACTTTGCCTAGTGTAAGTTGTGAAATTCATGGACATAACATTTGTCATAATTTTGCAGTGAACACATGCATACCTACTATCTAGATTGAACCATTAACATTTTACTCTGCTCGTTTTATCACATATCTATCCATCCTATCCTTTTTTTTTCTTTTGCCTTTTTAACATCAGCATTCTTCCCCTTTCCTTCTTTGTTTCCTATTGGATCAAACCCACTCAGCGTCTGATTAGAACTCAAATGTCTTCCATTTCTGTGTCAATTCTGGAAAATTTTTAAATTTATAGTTCCTGGGGTCCTTCTTTACCCAGATTTATGGAGTTTCACCCTATGCATATGTGGCTTAGTATTCAACAACAGACTAAGGGGACATCTCCCCTTTCAAATTTCTGGAACTCTTTCTTAATTTAGCTCCTTCCTGTCTGGTACTCTGCCCTGCATTTTCCAGCCACTTCTTCCTCCCCACACTTATCTCCCATCTCAACTCAGCGAGACTACCGAGATCTGCTTGATATTCCCCCTCCCTGCACCTTGAGGTGGAAAGTGTCTACAGGAAGAAATACAGGCAATTATGAGGCTACCTCACTTGTTTTCCTTTCAAGGTTCACATTTCTGTGCCACTTGTTCAGTGCCTGAAAACTCATTTGATATACTTTGTCCAATTTGCTTATTGTTAACACCAGGAGGGTTAGTCCAGTCTCAATTCCTCCAGAAGCAGAAATCGTAGTTATCTCATTTTTCATTTCTAATGCAACATGGTAGTAAAAAGCTCTGCTGTGTTTCAGAGACCTGAGTTTGAATTCTATCCCTGAATTGCATAAATTACTAGCCTCCTAATGCCTCAGTTTCCATATCTGTTAAATGGAATTAATAATAGTACCTACCTCCTAAAATTGTTGTAAAGATTTACTGAATTAGGCATTGTATTAGTTTACTGTAGCAGCTGTAACGAATTAACACCAACTGGGTGGCTTAAAACATTAAAAATGTATTATCTCAGTTCCAGAGACCAAAAGTTCAAAACAGTCTCAGTGAGCTGAAATCAAGGTGTCAGCAAAGCTACCCTTCATTGGAGGCTATAAGGGAGATTCTGTTCCTTGTCTCTTTCAGCTTCTAGTGGCTGCCAACATTATCCTTGGCTTGTGTCTACATTATTGCAATCTCTGCCTCATGGTCACATTGCTTTCTCCTCCTCTGTATCAAATCTCCCCCTGCCCCTTTCTTATAAGGATGCTTGCACATTTAGGGCCCACCCAGATAATACAAGACAATTTCCCTATCTCAAGATCCCTAACTTAGTCATATCTGCAAGGACCCACTTTCCTTATAAAGTAACATTTACAGATTCTAGGGATTAGAACTTGATGTCTTTGGGTGGCTATTATCCAGCGTACTATAAGATAATAAATTACTTAGCACACGATGGTAATATTCAATATATTTAGCAACCAGCACAGCATAGGCTCCAACCAATCAGAATACAATTATAAAACAGAATGGATACTGGCCGCAATGTACACAGACCGTGACTAAATAGCAGCCCCACACTTTTATATGCCAGCACCTCACACACATACTATATTCAATAAATGTTTTTCACCAAGGTCCAACTATATTATTTGCATTATATTTATTAATCTTTTCTAAATCTTACATTTGATAATTTCTAGGTAATCTGGTCTTAATATTTATTTGTAAATACAAGCATCTACATTGAATATGTGGCTTATCTCATTTGTATTAAATTTAATGAAACAAATATATTGATGCATGCTAACTAGCCTTTTATTTATTTATTTTTAAATTAAGTTTATCGAGGTCACATTGGTTAATACAATTATGTAATTTTCATGTGTGCATTATAATTTGACATCTTTATATTCAATTGGGTGGTAAACACCCAGTTTCCTTCAGCTACCATATATTTGATTCCCTTTACCCACTCTCCCTCCCCCTACCCTCCTATATTTGACCCCCCTTTACCCCATCTACCTCCCCCCTCCTCCCCACCCCTTACTCTCTGGTAACCACTAGTCTATAGTACATGTCCATGAGTCTCTGTTTGTCCTGTTCATTTGTAGCTTTTAGGTGATATCATGTGATTTTCAACTTTTTCTGTCTGGCTTATTTCGTTTAGTATGATTATTTCAAGGTCCATCCATGTTGTCACAAACGGTAGTATTTCATCTCTTCTTATGACTGATTAATATCCCATTGTGTATATGTACCACAGCTTCTTTAGCCAATCATTTATCGTAGGACACTTCGGTTGATTCCATGTCCTAGCCACTGTGAATAATGCTGCTATGAACATAGGTGTGCAAATATCTTTCTGGATATGAGTTTTCAAGTCTTTGGGGTAAATACCCAATAGAGGGATTGCTGGATCATGTGGTAGATCAATTCTTAGTTTTCTGAGGAACCTCCATACTTTTTTCCATTAACTAGGCTTTTTAAAATGTAAGATTCTTGTTCTCTAAAATTTTTTCCTTTGCAAATAAAAGAATCCCTGTGTTTCCCCAATCATAAGCAAATTCTTCATGGCTGTTTTTTACTGTGCTGAAATGTGAGCTTATAAAATGGAGATATTAGTTAAATGTGAAATGGAAAAGACTATTAAAGTCATGATAAGATTGGATAGAGAAGGAGGAACAGACCCTATAGGATAGCTGTAGTAGGCAGAATTCTAAATGGCCCCAGAGTTTTCCCACCCCCTGGTGTACACGCTGTACATAATCCCTAATACTGTTAACTTGATGTATTTTATTACTATAATGAGGCTACGTTTTATGGGACAGAGAATTTCTGGGTAGGCCTGACCTAAGCACATGAGCCTTTTAAAAGTAGAGAGTTTTCCTGACTTAGAAGAAGAACTTAGTGATTTGAAACACAAGAAGAGTCAACATGCCATAGCTGGTTTAAAGATGGAGAGGCACGTCGTAAGGAATGTGGACAGCATCTAGGAGTGAGAGCAGCCCCTGGTTGACAGCCAGCAAAGAAACAGGGATCTCAATCCTACAATTAACTGCAAGGAAATTAATTCTACCAACAACCACGTGAGCTTGGAAGAAGACTCTGAGCCCCGGTAAGAAGAAGAGTCCAGGCTGACACCTTGATTTCAGCCCGATGAGACCCTAAGCAGAGAACCCAGTCACATCATGCCAAGATTTCTGACCTACAGAAATTAATATATTTGTGTGGTTTTATGCTGCCAAATTTGAAGTAATTTGTTTTATGCAAGTAGAAAACTAATACAATGGCTATCCCCATCTCTCAAGGAATAGTTTAATTTTAACATGCATACCTTTTTTGTAACTATGTTTGGAAATTCATACCATAAAGTAATGAATTGTTTTTTATTGTTTAGACTTGACCCCAAGGATGACGCATAAAGAGATGCTAGTTAAAATGTCTGTCTTTGAGAGTTTTAAGGATGATTTAACCTATTTTCCTGCTAGCCTATTTTTTAATTTTTTAAAATATGAATATACTTTTTTAAAAAGAAAAACAATTTAAAGAAATAAAACCTTCTGAGAGATAGAGCACACCCCACAACCATCTACCAATGAATGGTCCAGAGCTGAGCTGTCCAGACATAACTGACTACTTAATTTGCAAGGCCCAGAGCAGTGAAAATGCACATCTCTTGCTCAAAAATTATTGAAAATTTCAAACAGCAGAGCATTAAACCAAGAGTAAGGCCCTTCTGACTGCACAGGTCCAGACACTATGAAGCCAGCTCTGTGCCCAGACCTTCTCTAGTAACTTCAAATAAAAGCTTTGCCAAGGACTACTTACTGTCCAAAGGCTCCACTGCTTCTTCACTGCTTGGGTGACATTTGCAAAATAATTGCCCATAATGCCATCATACAAGGTAACCAAATCCTTTTAGAATTTTCTTCAAGTGTGTATGTATATATGTATGTGTTTATCAATATGTATATGTGTATATACACATATATTCTGACAGGTAGATTATTATAATCATTATATTGCTTTTGTCACTTAAAATTGTAGCATAAGTATTATATTAATATATTTAAGAATAAAATTTTAAATATTCACATATTTTTGCACTTTAAATGGATGAAGAGTTAAATAAATTTATGAAAGACTTGTAAGGAAAAAGGAAGGCAAGGAAAGGAGGGAGGAAAGAAGGAACTATTTATACTATATTTATACAAACTAATTTTACCTTTAAAAAAATCTTTCAAAATACAAATGATATTCCAATTTTTTATATTAGGAAACAAGCTCGGCGAGGTCTCAGAACTAAGTGTAAAAGGATTCTTCAAAACTAGTTATGTCAGCCTAAATTCTAGTCTAAATTCAGCTATAACTGCTAACTGGCTGTATGACTTTGGGAAGTTATTTTTGCTTCTCCGGAATTCATTTTATTTTCTGTTTATGACTAGATTGAGTTTTACTCATAACTACTTTCCAGTTCTAAAATTTTGTAATTCTAATATTAAGTGCTTTAAGGAGCTTTTTGAATCTATCCTTTGAATAAAACTAATTCTTTATCCTATGTTTAAGGCCTTTAGAAGGAGGTTTTCATTTCATTACAACTTAAAACCATTTGGGGGTCAGCTTTGATTGTCATTTTTATAGATTGTCATATTAATAGATCACAGGTTTGAACTCTCCATGTTGCTTAGTTTTCTTGTTTTTGAGCTAAACACTATAATTATCTGATCCTTAGAAATCAGTTTTTATTTTCATAACTCTCCTCTGACCTACTCACAAGTCCTCTCCAACCTTCAAGATTGTCCCTGAACTGAACACAGTGCTATATTCAAGGATCAGGGATTCTCGAATTCAAAGATTATCTCATTTTGTACTTATAAGCATTGTCTTTCTCCTCTTCCTTTTTTTCTCACTGTATTGTACAACAGACCTTCTCTGGGGATCACATTAAGATGCAAAATGTTTCAGTGGATCTGGGGTGGGATTTGAAATTCTGCCTTTCTAATACACTCATAGATGATGTTGATGCTGGTCCTTGAACCAGACTTTTAGTAGCACTGTATAGTCCAATGAAATGTGCTTTGTTAAAGAAAAATATTTAATGACCTCTTTCTCACAACCCTAAGTAGTAGCAATTCACACAATTGTTGCAATGACTTGGTGTATGGTATTTCTAGAAATGTTTGCAAGGCATGCCTAAATTCCTAAATTCTGCATGGCTACTACGAATACTTCAAATACTTAGTTGCCTATGAATTGCCCAACCTGCTGAATGTAGCACCATTTCCCATAAAAACAATAAAAAACAGAAAACAATCTTGACTAGCTTATAGATCTATTCTGGGTACCACAGAAATAATGTGAAAGTCAATTCAACCCCTAAAAGTGAGTCACAAGCTGGCTCCTCTAAATAAACAGCCAAAAGATGTGACGTGTGAGCTTACCTCCCACAAAATAACCTACCCCAGCTCCTGTGTACTTGATCACCAAAGAAGAATTACTATACACAAACTGCTATAGTTAAGACCTGATATAGTCAGTAACTTAAATGCAGGCTTTTCAACTTTGGCACTATAGACATTTTGGGCTGGATAATTTCTTGTTGAAGGTCAGGGGGAGGAGCAGGTGCTTCAAGAGCGCTGTTGGATATTTAGCCTCTCTGATCTCTATAGATGCCAGTTGCATCCCTTCCTCTCCCCAAGCTATGACAACCAAAAACATCTCCAGACATTACCAAATGTCTCCTGGGGAATAAAATCCCTGTTTGAGAACAACCTATTTAATGCTTAAAACTCCATATTTGTGGATCAAGTGCAGATATAGCAATTGTGCATATTAAATACTGCTACTCTGAAAGCCACAGATCCAGAAGTTTTTCCCCATATAACAATTTCCTTATCACCAAGTCCACAGCCTTGTCACAGCTCAACAATCATCATCTGAAGGTTCAATAAATATTTTTGATGCCTAACTCAATCAATTCCTTCTGGTGTCAGATACATATTAGACTTCTTTTCCTACCCAGGTGTTACATGTATTGTAGCACACATCTTTTAGTTTAAATATGCTTTTGTAGTGCACATGTAGTTTTGGGGAGTGCAAGTTATAATTATGTTTTATTCTACTTTTTGAAAATGATATCTCTGATGTGCCCACATATTCTTTTACAACATTTAAATTTTTAAACTCCTGGTTTTTACTAGTGCAGGAGTGTTAGAGAAGAGTTTTCTTTACAGTCTCATAAGCTGCTTCAAGAGACCACTGTTACATCAATAGGGCAACTTCAGGCAGGCACCAGACGGGGAGAGTAGCTCTAGTAATAGTGTGAGACTGGAATTTATAGCTACTTCCCTGCCCCTAATATCGGATATGCTCCTTTCAGAAGATGAGAGGAAGAGTCTTTTACAGACCTATTAACCCACAGCACATCTTCAGATGAGACCATTTATAGGGAATATATATTTGAATTGACTAAACTCTTACCTAATACCCTGTCATTTTGTGTACCCTTTTTTTTCTTTTTTTTTTTTTAGGTAGGGGGTGGATAGTTCTGTTGTAAACATTTTTTGATGTGCTTTATAAGAGTTTATGGAATAATATATTCTAGGCCAAAAACAAAATCTTTATTGTTGTACAAACATATCTGTGTGATGATAGTTCATATGGAAACAAAATACTAACAGATGTTTTCTAACACAGAAACTCTTAGAAGCTCCCATTTATGGAAGATATTACTTAGTAAAATATTAGTTTGTCTTTCATCTTTAATAAATTGTTTAGTTATATATCTAAACAACTAGTAAAAATATTTACAATTAAACTAAATACCATTTGCCACATAGGAGTTTATAATCAGTGCAAAGGGAAAACTTATTCACAGTTAATCTAACACACTAACTACAGTCAAATTCTAGATTTCGTTACATTCAAAATCACAACTCTCTCACAACCTGTTTTAAGCTATATTTTATTATCTTCAGTTTAATGTACTCTTTAGGGACCTATTAATGATTAAGCCCATTTCACATTTAAAACCAGAAAAATATCTTATTGCACAATTTTGGGGGCTAAGAATACTTCATGCAACAAATATTTTGGGGGTACCTACTATGTGCAAAAAAAAGACCAAAACAAATCTATAGAAGTATAGGACTATGCCTTACAAAGAATGATGCCCTTCAAGGAACTTATCATTTGATTAAAGAGGAAGTGGGACATGTACATATGTAATTTTATAATACCAAAGTATGCTTGATGAAACATCTTAGTAATCAGCATAAACAAAAAGTACTTAGGTCAGGTAAGGACTAAATGACCATGTAGCATCGTGTTTTGTACTCAGTTAATTAATTGCGATTAATTAAAGAAGCTTTATGAAAGAGGTAGACTGATCCACAGCTTAAGGAATAGAAGGGATTTAGAAAGATAGAAAGGACTTAGTGGACCTTTGCAGGTGAAGGGAATAATATGAACCTGGATGGGAGTAAGCACAGCATATTCATGAGGTAGTGATGAGGTAGCTGGCCTGATGAGGTTGAGTTGAAACTGGGGAGTAATGGAATAAAGCTTTGTAAGTAGGATTTGGCTAATTATGGACAGGTTTGAAAGCTAATCAATTGAGTTTAAATTTTTTCCAGATAGCTCTTAGCAGCAAGTAAAGGGAAATGATGTGAAGAATGTGATATTTGGGGAGGATAAATGTAGTATATGGCTTGGGAGGAAAGGGTAGGGACTGACACAGGAAAATCTTGCAATAAGCCAAGTGAGAAGTGAAAACCTGATAAGAGTGATGTCAGAGAAAATGAACGGAAGGGATAAACCAGATGCTTTGAAATCGAAATGAAAAAAGCATACAATTTTTAGAACATATGCTATAGGAGTGTAGCGTCTGCAGATTAAGTCATTTATGCAATTTCTTAGAGAATTATAGGCCCTTGAGCAAGTTTTTAAAGGAAATTCTGTAAGTCTTTTAATCCATTCATGTTTTCATTTATACAACAAATATTTATTGAGCACTTGTTATATGGCAAGCACTGTTCTGAGAATACAGGAATGAACTGGGGATATAACCAGGAACAAAACAGACGAAAGTCACTTTCATGGAGCTTTCATTCTAGTGGGAGAAATTATACAATAAATGTTAAGGGTGGAAAATTTCAAGTGAGCCAACTAGCTAAGTCAGCTACAGGGAAGAAATATCTTTAGATACCAGATGTCGTCCTGCTTGCTAGGGTGTGGTACTAGGAGACTGTATTGTATGTATAAATATATGCTAAAGGCCAACTTCTGCTTCTGTAATCTGCTTACTTGTTTAGTGTTAAACAGGGTGTGGTACTAGGAGATGTGATGTATGTATAAAGATATGCTAATGGCCAACTTCTGCTTCTGTAATTTGCTGGCTTGTTTGATGTAGTTTTAGGCTTTATAAGCTGCCTCTTTTGGGAGCTCGGGACTGATCTCCTCTAACCCTGCGTGGTAGAGAGTTATAAGCTGCCTCTTTTGGGAGCTCGGGACTGATCTCCTCTAACCCTGCGTGGTAGAGAGTCACCGGCCGGCTAATAAAGACTCATAATTCATCTCAATTGACTCCGTGGGTCTTAGATTCGATCAAACCACAATAATAAACTCATAAATAAGCAAAATATGTAATATTATAGATGGTAATAAATACTATGGATTAAAATAAAGCAAGGAAGGGGAATAATTTTAAATAGGTTGGTAAAAGAAGGCCACACTGAGAATTAGTATTTGAGCAAAATTCTGATGGAGACGAGCATCAGGTCATGTAGCCCTGGGTGTGGTGGGGGTAGGGAGGTTGGTGAAGAACAGTGCATGCAAAGGGAACAGCTAGAAGTAGGGCCCTGAGGCTGCAGCACCAGTTCCTGGTGAGGACCGAAGCAGGGCGGGGTCCAGGAGGCCATTGTAAGTACTTCACCTTTCAGTGAATGAGGGAGTCATTGGAAAGTTTTCTTTCACTTATTTAAGAGTATTAGTCTGTCTTAGTTTATTTGAGCCAGAGCTCTTACTTATATTCTTTTTCTCGGAAGTTTTGGGTATCTATTGTTTATAATTGAAAAAGGTTCTACTTTATAATCCTTTGTATTATCTGGAATTGGGCTTTAACTGTGGTGGCAACCAAAAACATTCTTAATAAACTGCTATCTTTTAAATGACCCTCCCCCCACCGAAGAATGGCACACTAGTTCTTGTTTTAATAATAGACCCTTGGTCTTTCATGTTTTTTTGAACAAGTATTCCCAAAATAACTTGAAAAACTACTCACCTCCACATTTTCAGATTGATATTGAAACTTTCCATCATGTTTACCAATGTACCTTTAAATTTATTTAGTAAAAGATAACTATAGTAATTTTAAACCTACCATAATTCATTTAAAAATATATAAACAAACTATTCTTTAATAGTGGGAAATTTTTATCTCATTCTTTTTCTAATTGAGCTCATATTTCCATTCCACTTCTCCCAGAGAATGTTGTCCTTCTGAAAATATAGGCAGTCCTAACTTTGCAAGGTAGTGCAGTACCATAAAAATGACCATACAAGATTACAATTCAAAGAATCTTAATAACACTGGTAAAAATTATAATTGTCCTGTAACCTTTACATTTTTTGTCAGAACATTAAAAACTCTCTTACTGTCAGTTATAAATACATAGGAAAATGAAAAACGTAGTAAAACCAATATTTACTTAGTACACTGCGATTATAAATATTGGGAATTAAAGTATTTTATTTCTTTGTAAAAAATGTATCAAGCATAGTTTGAATAGTTCTTGCTTTCTTTTTGCCACATAATGTACAATATGGAGCGACCGTCTTTCTATGCCTTGATGAACTGTCATACTTCTAAGTTTGGATCAGTTTCCAACATTTTATCTTTTGCACTTACAATGTCGTGAAGTATCTCCAAGAATTCCTTTAATATGAAGGTTTTTGCCAGGATCACTTCTTCTGGGACACCTTCATCCCTTTTGTCAACAACAACTTTCCTCACTTAAATCATGAAATTCACCTGCACCAAGTTCTGCTGACCGCAAATCTAGAGTCTCTCCAATGGTGGCAGTGTCAACATTCTCATGGGCAGCTTTTTCTTCTAGAACATCATTGTGTTCTGTTGAGATTTCACTTTTAGCATTATAACTTTTCAATTCTTTGCTGCACTTCCATTTTTGTTGGCCAATGCCCCCTTTCAATGGTCTATTTTTGTAAAATATTATATAGATTTATCACTGGCATTCAAGGAGGTAAGACAACTACAAGCTTTGCTATCTGTATGTGAACTGAATAACATGCACAGTGACCAGTCACCAACAACTTTGAAAGCAGAGACATGATTGGCCACTGATCATGATGTTCATCTGTTATTTATGTAGTGATTCGTGGACTGAAGTGCTAGAGCTAGCAGGTGAAATTTGTATTTTAGGCAATTACTCACAATTAATATACTGTAGTCATTGAAATTTGAACCCCAGGTTGAGATTGGTGTTATTTAACTAAACCATGTTAACTGAAAATTATGGATGTTGGAACCATTCAAAGAAAAGATCGTATATTTTTATACTTGAAAAAATTTTGTTAGTCACCTATTAAATTTCTCTGCAACAAAAATGTACATAAATAAAAATTTTAACTGTTTTATGGCCTTGATTCTTAAGTAGTAAAAAAATTCTGGGCTAATTAACATTACAATTATAATATATCAAACAACATAAATATATTTAGACTAAATCAAAAGTAAAAATTTATCAAAAATTATTTCAGTATGATGAATTGGGCTATTTTTATTTAGACCATATATCTTTGGCAGAGTATTTCTTACTTCTGGAATGAGAGTTTAGTTATTTGAATGTTCACCATCTTATTTTCCAGGAAGCATACAAAAAGGCTTTGCCAAGACATAATCAACTCCAGGGCAGCCCCCATACACCTGTGCTGGTTGTGTACTGTATAACTCCTGAGGACAGTATTCACAGTGGAAAGAGCTGGAATTGTGCAGTGCACAACTTACACAGCTGTATGTTGTGGCCTTATAAATTATACCCACTTTTTTTTACTTAGCAACAACTTGTTTAATTCAGTGTGTAAATGAAGTATACAAAATTTCCTGTATATACTGACCATTTACACACATTGATAATGATATCACAATTACCATATCAAACATTTAATGACATAGCACTACTTAGTGGAAAGATATACTAATAAGGTAAAAACAATACATAAAATTATTTTTAGACCAAGAGTCTTTTGAAAAAAGTGTGATGTCAAATGGCATCCAACTCCATGCCAAGCTTCGTATCTGCCAAGAGTCGTTTTTGTCTCATCTCCATGGTAGCTCTTTATTTCCTTAAGACTTGGAGTCACAGATGGCACATTTGTTTTCTTGAACAGAGTTATTAATTTATTTAACTTATGAATGCTAATTATATGTTTCTGAGTATATCAAATCTATTAGCATTTGCAATGGTCTTTTTGATAAAGCATCTGATAAAGAGGAACTGCTGGCAGTACCCTTCAGGACCTGCTCTTCTCTTGGCAAGTTGAAGCAGTCTAATATATACTGATATACACTTTTCTTGGTCTTTTTTTTATTGACATATAATTGGCATAGAACTGATATACACTTTTAAGCAGTAACTCACAACGAGGAAACATCAGGCAATGGAAGCAAAAGTTTTAAGTGGTCTATGCAGCAATATAAAATAACTGCACAAATGACAATAGTAAATTCTATTATTCAAGAATCACTTAACACTATAATTACAGTTAACTATAAAGTTCATAATTTTTAAAAGAAATATTAAGATACTAATTTCCAAATTGAGGTTGTGATAGAATTGTGTAAATATGCTTTCATTATAATAGCTAACATATGCCATGTCCTAAGTGCTTTTGCGTTCGTAATTTTATCTTTCCAATAACTTTATTCACGGTTTAGAAAGTATTGATATTTTGTTTTTCTTCCATTTTTGGTCCTACACACATTCTTCTGTGCAAAAAATCACCTGATGCCCTTGATTAAAATACAAATTTCTACGTCTTCACCCCAGAGAAGTCTAGATGGTGGTGCTGCATAACCAACACCCCATATAATTCAATTGAGATGGTCTGACATATGGAATTAAACTAAAGCCACCTAAATGAGAGCAAACAGATGCTGTTTGTTCAAATTCTGCTGTAGCAGAGACTCAGCCACTATGGCTTGCCTTTGGCAGAGGCTCAAAGGCAGGCAGGGAAGTGGGAAAACTTTACGTAAAAGTTAAAAAAAAAAAAAAAAAAAAAAAAAAGCTAAGGTCTCAGATGTGCTCTGATTGGAGGTTGCTGGCCTGGGAAAGCTAGAGCCCAACTACTAGAAGCAGGGAGTATTTTATGTAATTGGTTTAGGGAGCATATTTTCCTTTCTCTGGTTGGTCCTGAGTTGGAAGTAGCGGTAAAAAGATGGAAGTTGGCAGTCTTGACCAGTCCTGTTCTGGTCCAATTACTTCAGATGTTGTGGTTTGTCTTCTGGGCTGTTTATGTGGTTCAGTATTCTGTTGTCCTATACAGTCCAAAACTGTCCATTTGCATATTCCGTCTTTTAGACCATACTCTGAGAAACACGCTGGGCCTCTGTTCTTTCATACTGGTCGCCTTCCTTTCTTAAGCTGGCTAGACTCAAAGCTCCACGAGAGCTGTGGACCATCTTCTACCCCCCTATTACCAGCCTAGCCATGTCAGGCACTCAATAAAATCTTGCAAATAAATGAATGAATGAGAAATGAAAATGTGATATTGGCTTTTTTTTGGGGGGGGGGACAAGAAAATGAACTTTCTGGTGTAGCACATGGACCTGTGATTGAATGGGCTGTCACCAGGAAGACTGGAGGCAGCTCCTTCCAGCTACTCTGCTCTAAAACGGTAACCTGAATCCTTGGCCCTGCTGCTCCCTGTTTTTCTCAAAGCTTCCAGGTTAACCCATAGTGTGCAAATCAGCGCCGGCGGCTCCCTCCTGCGTGCATTGCTGGGGGGGCGGGATGGCGTTCGTGAGAAAGCAGCAGCTACCTCAAGCATTTCGAAAACAACCTCAACCCCCTACCTTTAGGTTTGCTGCATTCTCTTCACACTTTCCCCTCTACTTCTTCTCCTGTATTAGGGCCGGGCCTGGTGAGAGCTACTGGAAGAAGGGTAAAGTGCAACCCACTCTCAGCCCCTGTACGTGCTCTTAACTCAAGACTTAGATTTTGGCTAGAGAGAAAATGCTTGGTGTGTGTGTGTGTGTGCGTGACAGAAAGACATCAAGAGGAGAAAGCTAGCGGCGCCGACGGTCTCAAGGAAACTGTCCCACCTGCTGCGGGGGGCACCGCCCCCGAGAGGCTGCATCCGCGAGTCCGCCCACCCTGCCCCTGCCCCCAGCATGGCCCCGCCACTCCGGAGCTCCCGCGAGTGGCCCCGCGCCCAGGCCGGGCGGGGGGCTGTTTAGACGGAGGCGGGGAGCAGCCGGAGCACCAAAATAGTTGCCGCTTGTGGGCTGGAGCTGCACTAGCAGGCAGCCTCCGCCGCGCCTCTTCCAAAGATGGTCAGAGGGTCCGGAGGCGCCCCCGCCCCCGCTCGCCGCTAGCCCGCCGGCCAGCACCGCGTCCCGGAGCTGCCGCTGGAGGTAGGTGCGGTGCGGACCAGCCGCCCAAGGCCAGCGGGCGGGGAGCAAGCGGGACCGGGAGTGGGAGAGCGAGGCCGCGCCGTCTCCCAAGCCCGCCCGATGCCGAGGTGCAGAGACAATGGCCGCGCCGGCGCCGGGCCGGGCCGAACGCGGGGCTGCCCGCGGCGCCCTCCCCACACCTGTGCGGCGTCCCAGGGCCGAGGGACGCGGGCACACGGCCCGGCGGGCGGCGCGCGGCGCCCGCGAGTCGTGCCCCCATGCCAGGCCCCGGAGCGGGACAGCCCGGGGCCCAGGCGCGGGGCGTGCGGAAACCCCTGCGGCACCGCGGGGGAGGGGGCGCGGGGCTGGAAGTCTTCAACAGAAAGGCACGAGGTTTCCTTTTCTGAGATTTTTTCTTGTCCCATTATATTTCGATCAGCCCTCTCTTAGCATCTAAAAGCAACTTGAAAGGGGAAACGGAGCTAGCGAAAAGGGTTGAATTGGGGCCGAACCGAGACGGCCAAGGACTGGCCTCGAGTGGGGTGACCCGTTGGATACTAGGTTTGCCAAGGCTGAGATGTCTGTCGGACCGCCAGCTCCAGGCAGACTGTGGAGACCGGATTACTGGGGTAGCAAATCAATATTTCTTCTAGAAAGGACTACTGAAAAATCCGGGAGCTTCATTTTAGGCTCCGAGCTACAGTAAATTTAAATTGACCATCATATATATAGTCAGGAAATAAGTCCATCCACATTTTGCATTTGTTACTTAGAATGTTGAACTTGGCCTAGTTTGGGAGTATATTTGATGCTAAATCAGTAATTATAATGATTGGAATATGTAACGTTGATTATTTGAGGTAGTATGCAAAATCAAAAACGTTTTCATTGTTTCATATTGCAGCCATGGCTCTAAAAGGACAAGAAGATTATATTTACCTTTTCAAGGATTTAACGCATCCAGTGGATTTTCTGGATGCATTCAGAACATTTTACTTGGATGGATTATTTACCGATATTACCCTTCAGTGTCCTTCAGGCATAATCTTCCACTGTCACCGAGCTGTTTTAGCTGCTTGCAGCAATTATTTTAAGGCAATGTTCACAGCTGACATGAAAGAAAAATTTAAAAATAAAATAAAAATCTCTGGTATTCACCATGATATTTTGGAAGGTCTTGTAAATTATGCATATACTTCCCAAATTGAAATAACTAAAAGAAATGTTCAAAGCCTGCTCGAAGCAGCAGATCTGCTACAGTTCCTTTCAGTGAAGAAAGCTTGTGAGCAGTTTTTGGTAAGGCACCTGGATATTGATAATTGTATTGGAATGCACTCCTTTGCAGAATTTCATGTGTGTCCAGAATTAGAGAAGGAATCTCGAAGAATTCTCTGTTCAAGGTTCAAGGAAGTATGGCAACAAGAAGAGTTTCTGGAAATCAGCCTTGAAAAGTTTCTCTTTATCTTGTCCAGAAAGAATCTCAGTGTTTGGAAAGAAGACGCCATCATAGAGCCAGTTATTAAGTGGACTACTCATGATGTAGAAAATCGAATTGAATGCCTATATAACCTACTAAGCTATATCAACATAGATATAGATCCAATGTATTTAAAAACAGCTTTAGGCCTTCAAAGAAGCTGTCTACTAACTGAAAATAAGATACGATCTCTAATATACAATGCTTTGAATCCCATGCACAAAGAGATTTCCCAGAGGTCCACAGCCACGATGTATATCATTGGAGGCTATTACTGGCATCCCTTATCAGAAGTTCACATATGGGATCCTTTGACAAATGTTTGGATTCAGGGAGCAGAAATACCAGATTATACTAGGGAGAGTTATGGTGTTACATGTTTGGGACCCAACATTTATGTAACTGGGGGTTACAGGACGGATAACATAGAAGCTCTTGACACAGTGTGGATCTATAACAGTGAAAGTGATGAATGGACAGAAGGTTTGCCAATGCTCAATGCCAGGTATTACCACTGTGCAGTCACCTTGGGAGGCTGTGTCTATGCTTTAGGCGGTTACAGAAAAGGGGCTCCGGCAGAAGAGGCTGAGTTCTATGATCCATTAAAAGAGAAATGGATTCCTATTGCAAACATGATTAAAGGTAAGTGTGCAGATTATATTCATTCTATATTTTTGACATGTTTGAGATTAGGCAATAATCTTGCTTCTCTTGCAAATAACTTTAAAAAGGATTTATCATTTGGAATGCTTCCTAGGAACTGTAGTGGATTATACAAATAATATTGTACAGAATGTTCCAAGTAAAAACATAATATAGCAGTCCCCAATTTGTTTGAGAGTTACGTGCTTACAGTACCCTACCCAGACTAGCAAAGAAACCATTGTATTAGAAACCATTATAATTCATTCTACATACTCTATAGCCTGTTTTGAGCCTTTATCTTGATTTGAGCCTTAGAATTTATATCTAAGTCAAGGGCTAAATAGAGAAAAAGCTGGGTAGTTTTATTAGTTTGTGTTTATTTATTTATTTATTTTGGCTTTCTCTCAAAATTGAACCCATTTTTTATTTTCCTTTTAAATAGTCTGCTTTTTCCTCTCATCAGCTGATCATCTCTCTGTTAAAAGGTCTTTCATTAAATCCTTGAACAGTTTGGTCTCTCAAAAAAATAGAGACAAATAGCCTGTGCTTTTTTGATTCAAGTCTTGTCTCATAGGGTCAAAGAGAGGGGCAGATTCCATACCCTCCCTTATATGGCCCACAGAGCCAAGCACACTCTTCAGTCTCAATATCTGTCTGATAAACACTGTATTTTTTACTGTTTGGTACTAGATTAGCCTTGCTCTCCTTCTTTCTCCCACTGAAAAAAAAAAAAAGTGAAACTGGAATTTAATTACATTTATTCATTGGTGCTGGGGAGTTGCACAGAAACAACTGGTAGGCTGTTACCAAATTGGTGTGATTTTATCCCAACTGTTTCTTCCCAGGCCTTTCTGATTCTTTTTTTAACACTAATGAGGGTGTGGGAATCTGACCTGATCTGGGAATCTGACCTGGTGTGATCCTTGGATGACGAGCAGGAAGCCTGAGAGGCAGAATGGTCTTGTGATCAGGCACACTGCTTCTGAAGCCAAACTGCCTGGGTCCAAATCCCGACTTCCACTTACTTGCTGGTGAGCTTGGGCAAATTGTTTAATCTCCCTGAGCCCCAGTTTTGCCATCTGTACAATGGGGGTGACAACATTACATCGCTTAGAGTTTTTGAGAAGATTAATTTATGCGTATGAAGTGCTTAGAACAGTGTCTAGCACAGAGTAAGCACTCAGTAAGTATTAGGCATTGCTGTCATGAACATCATTGTAGGACAGGTCAACTTTGTTAGGACAGAAGAATCTTTCATATTAAATTATGACCGTTCTCGTGCACGCCCAAAGGATCAGCATTGTTTGGCTGGGTGCGAGAAGGTGGCTTAAGACCCACTGCTGTTGCTGCTCTGATTTTTGAGTGCCTGTGCATGACTCCCACTTACCGATTTCCAGTCCTCTCTCCAAGTGATTCTGAATGTCCTGTCCAACTCCTTTTCTACCGAAGAAACAAGGACATTGCAAATATTTTAGCAGCTATTATAAACTTGGATGCACTTCTCCCTCTGTTTCTTAATGATGAGGTAACAGTTTTAATGGTTTCGTAGTTTACAGTGTATTTCTTTGAGGATAGAAATTTATTTATTGAAATTGTATTAAATCATTTGAAACAATGCTTGCTGAAAAGAAAATATTGCAATGGTGTATCCACCATGAAAGAAAGCCATATGTGTACTTGACTCAGCCTTGAGTGGACTGGGAGACCCTCATTTACCAAAGTTCTCCCCTGCCTACAAGCTAGATCTGAAATTTCAAAGTTTTATACTTTTAACTTGAAGGTGTGATTCCTGGTTATGCCCAACCACCCTATTCCTGGTTATGCTTAATGTTATTGCAGGGAAGGATAACAGTTTGTTAGTTATGCAGTTTTAGCTAGTACTGGTTCTGATGATCACACTCATGCTGAACTTTTAGTTTCTCATTTTCTGTAGAAAGGATAACATTATTTTCTCCAGATTCTTTTGTTTTATAGTCTTGAAGTGAACTAGCAGCTTTCCCTGGTAATGAGAACTTAAATTGGGTAGAGTCAAATTTCAAATTCATTTCCTATTTTGGTTTAGGGAGATACAGAGAAGAAATAAATACTTGGCTGTTTAGGAACTCCTAACTTTTCCCCCACTCTTCATAACTGCCCTGCTCATTGGAGTAGAAATTAACAAGGAGATGGAACTGCACCCTGCATGTAACAGTGCTAAGTAAAAGTTAATTGAAAGACTAAACTGACATCTCAACTAAAATGAGCGTCATCATCTTTCTTCCTCTCTTCTTGTTCCCCTGCTGAAACCATTTTCTCCTCCTCATTTTTCTTTGTCATCAGCATTTCCCAGTTTTCTGAGCTCAGGACCTCAGAATCCGGCTTGTCTCCAATTCAGTCAGTCATGAAGGCATGTCTGTTTTACCTGTGTCTCTTGCCTCAGTGCCCTTCCCTCTATATCCAAGGCCTCTTCTAACTCAAGCCCTCAACACTTTACATCTGGACCAGTTCTTCTTTTCTATGTTTGTAATCCCTCCCTTTGTTGAAACACCTTTAAAATCCTGCTGAATTAAGTCCAGATATCTTAGTTGGACATCAGGATCCTTTGCCATGTGGCTTCAACTTACTATGCCACAAGACAACCCCAGGTGTGCCACCTCCCCTTCCTTGGTGCCAGAATCAAAATATTGCCTAATAAGCCTTTGCACTTGCCTTGCACTCACTTAGAATGGCTTCTTCTCACTTCTCCCTGCCAAAGCCCTACCTACTAAGACCCAGGTCAAATTTTTCTCCTCCTGCCATAACTTCCCAAAGTCAAAAAACAATGTCTCCTTGCTGGGAACATCCACAGTTAGTTCTGTACCCTGTGTTCTAATTTGTATAATTGTCTTATCCTCTTTTAAAAGAGTGCAAGGAGACTTCCTTTTTCATTCTTCTATCCTTCATAGTACCTAGCACACAATGCCTTACATCTACTATCAATAATGACAAAAACAATACAATACTCATTGCAAAGAAGAATGAAAGATCAATCTGAAGATATGATTTTAATTAATACACAGGTGTAGGAAATGCTACTGCCTGTGTTTTACATGAGGTTATCTACGTCATTGGTGGACACTGTGGCTACAGAGGAAGCTGCACCTATGACAAGGTCCAGAGCTACAATTCCGATATCAACGAATGGAGCCTCATCACTTCCAGTCCACATCCAGGTAACAAAGTACTGTCTCAGTAGTACATGTTCTGATACAGCTTATCAGTATAAGAGATGGCTAAAATGGGCTAGAAATAGAAAATGCTAAATTTCCATACAGCATCAGGCTTCCAAGTGGGTATAATTAAAAGGTTCAAAATATTCTTATTTCCATGTAGCAATAATCACAACTTAGATTGTACAGATTATATCTATAAATACTTTCCTCTGGTCTTTACATGACATACATTTTAAATCTGTATGGCTAAGAGTAGTAGTTTCTTTTCACATTTTTTTCACTTACATATATTATTTGTTTCCCATTCCTTTGTTATGTGCTTTCTTTCGTTATATGCATCATATAAAACACAATTTTTATAGATAGTTGAAAAGCACTAGTCTATCAAAGTTGAAAAGGGTACCTGTTGATTCAGTTCAACAGGAGATAGTTTATTTATATAGAAGCATGCTCTTTCTGGGTTTCAATAACTATTAAGCACTCACTCTTATGACATACAGAGCTTTATGTTGGCCTTACTTCAACAATCGTAAAGGGGATTTGTTGTCTCCCCACAGGAATGGCCTGCCTTCTGTGGTGTCTCTTGTTCTTTGACTTGTCTCTTTGTGAAGAGCTCAGGGGAAGCATAAGTTATAGCCCATTACAATTATGCCTTACATTTAAGTTTTTTTCATTAGGAGAGATTCATATCGCCAAATCAGCATACTACTTTCAGTCTTTTTCGATACAGCATCAGGCTTCCAAGTGGGTTATTGGAGAGCATAATTGAAATTCACAAGCCTAAACCATCTAAGAGTAATAATAGTAACAGCTAACCTTCTTGAGCACTTTCGTAGGTCAGATATTACTAAGCACTTTGCATGAAATATTACCTTAAATTCTAACTATGTATTAGCGAGTATTGTTTACCTCTTTTGCATATTTGGAAATGGGGCCTAGAAAGGATAAGTAACCTTGCCCACAGTTTGAAAGTGATGGACCAGGATCAGTCCAGGGAGTCGGACTGTATAACCTATGCTGTAACCACTACACAATCTGCCTCTCCTTAAGAAAGCAGGCTCTCCTGCTTTTGACCAGTGCAACTACTAACACCCATACCTCATATATGTCATCTCACAGTTTAGGTAGAACACACCTGAATCTGGTGCTGCATCTCCATATGCCATGGGCTTTACATAAGACACTTCACTGCAGGCTGTCCTGGTCCTGAAGAGATCATGGTATGGTAGCCTCTGTCTTCTAGTAGCCCAGATGTGTTGTCCCAGACTCCTCACCACTTTCCATTATGACCAATGAAGTTATAAGGGAAGTAATAATAACAGCTCCTATTGAGTAGTTGCTAACATTTATTCAGTAAATATATGCCAAGCACTAACTGTTCCAATAATTTTACATGTATTAATCTATTTAATCCTTACAGTAATCCTGTGAGCTAGGTGCTACTATTATCTCATTTATCATCTCTATGATCTGAGGCACAGAGTAAATAAATTGCCCAAGGTCAGCCAACTAGTGCTTGTTAGAGGTGAGGTTCAAATACAGGCAGTCTGGCTGGGAGCAACATGCTGTTAACAGCTACATTGTTACCTCATTTAATCCTCATGTTAACCATATGAGTTAGATATTACTGGATTTATCTTTACAGAGAAAATCCAATATATGAAAAGTCAGATTAACAAATGAGAAGACAGTTATTTACATTTACACATTTAATATATATTTCATAAAAGGGTTCTTTTA